>OX243826.1:6018936-6526436 GCA_945859605.1 Lumbricus rubellus | reverse complement strand
TCTACTATTTATAGGCACCGCCTCTTCCGACGCGGCGGTTGCGGTGGCGGCGGTGTTGGCGGCGATGGTGGCGGCGGCGGTGGTGGCGGCGGCGGTGGTGGCGGTGGTGGTGGCGGCGGTGGTGGCGGCGGTGGTGACGGTGCGTCCCTCCTGCTTGGACGGACGACTGGAGGCGATGCTTTCTATCGTCTGCTGCAGCTTCTAATTGCTGCGATCATCAACGGCAGTTGGCGTTTTACAGTCGAACGACCAACACTCACTTCGCCCCTCTCTGTGTCTGTCTCTGTCCGTGTCAGTGTCTCTGGCGAAGGAGGTGGAGGGCTGGGAATCTGGAATAGACGCCGGTTGGTCGACAGGTAAATACTCCTAATTCTTATTTAATACGAGTTCCTTCTTTTTAGGGTTACGTGGATACTAAGTCTTGGCGATGTATGAATGATGAATGTGATGTTGAACGTCATGCCCACTTGCCTAGGACTAGTGTGTTCACTCGATTGCGATCAAGTCCACAATTAAGCAGCCGATTCAATTGACTGACTTAGTTGTTTGGAGAAACGTCTTGAGCTACAATTATCATGAAGATGATTCTTAACGGCCAATAAGCTTACATTACACACAGTAGTTCTTATGTCATTTGCTAGTAAATGCATTACTTCATTTTTACATTATTTAATTTGAGTGCGGTGTTCAAACATCCAAAACACTCCGTAGCTGCGACCTTGAGACTAGCCTATGTTGGGAAAGTGATAATTATAGTATGGTAGCCTATTTGCTAGGCCTACTATCGTACTGAGTTGGATTTAATAATTAAAAGAATATAGAATATTAATTGGGACAATTGTAGCCTATCTGTGGCTGTATGTTTTCAAAAGAGGGATACGCCTATTATACAGCTAGAGATCCTAGGCGAATAGAACTTGGAAAGCTGACGTAAGGCCAATGCCTGGGTTTACCAATTGAAATGAGAATATTCTAATGTTTTTTTTCCACTCCGTTTTGCATTCAATCGATAAAGACATGAAGTATCTTAGGACGTATAAGTTGATTCATTTAGAACAGGGAAAAAATAATATAAAACTATTATTGTAGGCTATTATCTTATGGGTCCCTACTTAGACAATAATTATGTGCCGCCTTCTCTACGGTCAATATTTATTTTCATGCATATCGAGAACGCATCCAAAACGTTGAATGGAATGAACTTTAGTCAATAATTTTAAAATATTATAAAAACTACAACCACACAAAGTAGGCTAATGCATTTACTAGCATATGATGTTGGAGCTACAGTGTGTGATGTAATGGCCGACCACAACCAACTGTGAGAGGTCAGGAGTCTCAGGACGCTTCTGCAAACCATTTATTAGTCAGTTGATTTGGCTGCTTAGTTGTGGACTTGCTCATGATCGAGTAAACACCCACCACCCGAAAAAAATCCTGGCTACGATCTTCGATATTATTGTCTGACAGACGAGAAAGAAGCACAACCTTGTAAATGACATTATTTTTGGAACGGCAGCCTATAATTATTTCATCATCGTAATCAACATAGTTATTAGTCGTCGTCGTCGTCGTCGTCATCGTCATCATCATTATCATCATCATCATCATCATCAACATGTCTTTTAGGATTCCAGTCTAGTGTTAAAGTGATCCATAGGCTATAATAGGCCTACATCTTTTAAATTTTTTTCGGCATAAAGCTAGGCTAATTATTAAAGCAGGGCTTTTTTAAAGGAATTTTTAGAATTGCGCACAACTCCTTCTTTTCCTTCCCATCCCCCATGGTAAATTACTTCCAATTGGAGGACAATGACCTTTTTGCTTGTTTTAACTGTACATAAATGCTTCTAAAACTGCACAAATCCGTTTAGAACTGCACATTTTGTGTACAACTGCACGTTTAAAAAGCCCTGTATTAAAGTGATTCATAATTATCGCAGGCGATCATAGACCACTTTCAGTCTGGCTTTGTGATAAATTCAAACTTTTTTCTATCGTTTTTTTGATAAGTTACACGACTGCAAAGATGTTGTCAAAATATTTCCTGCAGCAGTCCATCACACCCACACTCACACACGCATTCATGATGAATTCAGTTATACTCTAAGGCTATTTGAAATGTTCCAAGTAGGCTACTGTGTAACGTTCTCTGCGTGTGATACATGCATAGCATGTACTGCGCACGCTAGCAGCTGATTTGATCGCTCCGCGCACTCACATTTTTATCAGCGCAAAAAATTTGCAAATTTCATTCGTTCATTCTTCGAATTGTACTTTATATCGAACTGCTAAAACACAGATGTCCTAGGGCTACGAAGTACGAGGACCCAGTTCTATACAGGTAGCAATGTTGAATGCTTCATATCCGATCTCCAATAAATCGATATGCATGAATGCAATAGGGCTAATAAGCCCTCCTAGTCATGCCATGAACTGTATGTATGTATGTATGTATGTATTAGGGTGACAATGTCAACCACGGTATCCGGTCAAAACCGCGCACACAAAACCGCGCACACAAAACCGCGCACACAAAACCGCGATTCACAAAACCGCGCACCCTCAGAACCGCGTACGATCATTACCGCGCACGATCATAACCGCATTCAAGTAGGCCTATTTCAACATGCATCCAGCTTCTATTCATGGGCGTCCGCAGGAATTTTTCTAGGGGGGCGCTAACTTTTAAATAATTATCACATGGTCTAAATTTAATGGGTGACAGTTTGAATTTCCATATTACCACAAGAGAATCCTATAGCCTACCTATACGTTATGCGCCCAAATGCGAAGAATCCAGAGGACGCACTTGCGCCCCCTTGCGCCCCGCTGCGGACGCCCATGCTTCTATTTCATATCTAAAAAATAGCTTCATCCAGTTTCCATTTCTTAAACGTTTTTCATCAATCCAGCTTCTATTTCATATCTAAAAATAGCTTCATCCAGCTTCCGTTTCTCATTCGTTATTTTCGTTAATCCATGTCAGCTTCTA
Organism: Lumbricus rubellus; assembly: GCA_945859605.1. Taxonomy (NCBI): domain Eukaryota; kingdom Metazoa; phylum Annelida; class Clitellata; order Crassiclitellata; family Lumbricidae; genus Lumbricus; species Lumbricus rubellus. The sequence continues at coordinate 6,523,441 of OX243826.1, read as the reverse complement.
TTTCATATCTAAAAATACATCCACCCAGCTTCCATTTCTTAAGCGTTTTTCATCAATCCAGCTTCTATTTCATAACTAAAAATAGCTTCATCCAGCTTTAATGCATTATTTTCGTTAATCCAGCTTCTATTTCATATCTAAAAATACCTCCATCCAGCTTCTATTTTTGATAGACTAGTGCGCGGTAATGACCGTGCGCGGTTGAGGGTGCGCGGTTTTGTGAATCGCGGTTTTGTGTGCGCGGTTTTGTGTGCGCGGTTTTGTGTGCGCGGTTTTGATAGTAAACCGTCAACCACAGGCAAAAATAAATTTTAGAATTTTTAAAGTCTCACCCCTCAAAAGTGTTCTCTATAACATCAGTACCACAGGTGAAAATTTTTAGGGAAATACAAAAACGTTTAGAGGTGGTCCAAGGACCTTGAACTTTCAATAGATATGCCTACAAACAACGTTGAGTATGAAATGATAAACAACGTTGAATATGAAAATGTGCTAAATATTTTTATGCTCTACCAATTACATTTCTAGTGTTTATTTCAAGGTCCTCTGTTATCATGAACGACATGCATGGAGTACAGCTATTATTTAATTAAAAACCAATAAGTCAATTTGAAAATTATACAAGAAAGTCGCTGGGAGTTAGTTATTTTAAATCGACTTTTGCGCCTGCTGAAAAGACGTTGAGGAGGTCTAATGTCATTTGGAATACAATAGGCCTACATGTGTTACTGCAGCATTTGACAGTGAAAAAATTAGTAACATAGGCATAATATGTGGCACACATCCCAGCAGCCAAAGGACAATTACTGGGCCGTGATCCTGCTGAAATTGTTATCTGTTCGAATTCCATCAGACATTCTCGGCTCCATCATCATAAGGCTATTGTCATGCATCATTAGGTCTTGAAGTTCAGCATAAAGTTCTTTGGAATGACAGGTTGTTAAAGGCTTTTACGTTGCCCTGCTGTGCTGGCATCAGATAAAGGAACAATAAAAATCTTAGGGGTTCCTTTACTGCCTAATGGAAGGGGTGAGGCACAAGCTTCAGCCGTTTTAACTTGCTTTAAAGAGTGGAATATCCATGGCTGGCCGGAAACGGTCTATATCTTTTCACACAACTTCTATCCTCTACAGCAATGCTGGTCTTCAATCAAAAGCATTTGTTCTGTTGGAACACAAGTCTCATATACGGTAGATATCCTCAGCTTGGTGATAGTGGGGATAGCCTTCGAATCTCTGATGACTATACTCTCGCAGACCTACGAAAACACTGTTTGAGAGATTTGGATAGGGAAATTGATACATTGCAATCTACCTCTTCCATCTCTCTGGCATCTGACTGCATTTGAGCTGCAGCCTCCGTGAGCACAATGTATTTGTTCTTCAGGTGGATCTCAAGGCATTGGTACACATGCCAATATCCAACGTCAGCTCCCTGGAATGACTTGCAACTGTTGAAGCAGCTCATTGCTTACAAGGCAATAAGTTTGACCGCCGTTACAGCAGAAATACACGTCCTTTCAAACAGTTTGAGGTACCTGAGTGAAATGTTGGTTGGCATGGTGCTGTTTGATTCGGCTGTTTGCGACGGCAGCGTGATGGCAATTGGGGAATTTTGTTCGGGATACGACGAACCTCTTCGACATCTCAAAGTATATGTGAAGCCACTATACCACTGCAAGAGCTGATTTTTGTAGCTATAAACACTAAGACACTCTTCATTGCACTAGTCCGCACTAGATAGATAAATTTCCTACAACTACACCCAAGCACATAGGGAGATAAACGACAGCGTTCTCTTGGTCGTCGCCGAGATGTGAGCTTATCTCAGCTTAAAGGTAGGAAATGATGCAGCACATGATCCATTCATTCCTTGAAGTAGCCTACTTACAAACCAAGAAGAACCAAGTATAGTGCAGGGGGGGTTATAAAATACAGGAAGGAATTGCCAGACTAAAAAAACAGCCATAAATGGACTTGATAAACAGTACTTGTATCAAATACAACTTTCGAGATACGTGTGTATTTTCATTGTGTTAAACAGTGACCATCAAGTAAAACTTCTGATGCGTTGGACCACCACTAAACATTAATGAATTAATTTTTTTAAAATCATGCATAGTTATTGCATGGAACATAACCATTGAAAAGGGTGAGACCTGTGAAATTCAAGAAAAATTTTTTAAGTGTCACCCTAGTATGTATGTATGTATGTATGTATGTATGTATGTATGTATGTATGTATGTATGTATGTATGTATGTATGTATGTATGTATGTATGTATGTATGTATGTATTTATGTATGTATGTATGTATGTATGTATGTATGTATGTATGTATGTATGTATGTATGTATGTATGTATGTATGTATGTATGTATGTATGTATGTATGTATGTATGTATGTATGTATGTATGTATGTATGTATGTATGTATTATGTATTATGTATTATGTATTATGTATGTATGTATGTATTATGTATGTATGTAATTACTAAGCTTTACAAAATAAATTCGAACTCGTGTTAAAGCAGGTAGTGGACACTCCCATCATTCCTTACAATAAACTGCAAAACGAAATTCTGATGTCGTAGTGAAAAGTGATATCATTTTGACATGGAAATCAACAAGTGACGTTAATTTTTCCGCGGAAATTCGAAAAAACCGAATTTAAAGTTTGAACAGCTGTAACTTTTGCAAAAATGAAACTTTTCAAGTGAACCTTTCAGGGTTTGTTGGAAATTCATTCCCATGCAAATTGGAAAGTTTGCGAAGGAAACTTTCAACCGGTTGCGAAGATATTGAATTTTATCCGGTGGCACATTTTTTAGCCACCTTGCATTTTTCAATATTAACGTTAATAATGAATAGATCAACTTGAGCTCAGTCGTCTTTCTTTTTCACAGACATCAACAGGGACAGGAAGAGACAGACAAGCAGACAGACAGAGAGACAGAGAGAGACGGACAGAGAGACTGAAGCAAAGAGAGACACGTTCAATCCACTACACGATGTATTTCATCGTTTGTAAATAGAGCGAGAGATCAAAGAGACCAAGACGGTCTTGAATCTGAAGGCCAGACAAACATTCAGGCTACGTACGCGACAAGACAGACAGACAGACAGGCAGGCAGATTAATAGGCGCACATATACATACAGACACACGGACACACACACAGACAGTCACGCAGACACAAACAGAAGCACGAACACATACTTACACACACAGAGACAGCAAGACAACATGACAATCAACCAGACAGACAGACAGACCTGTAGACAGCGTGCATGTATTACCTGTAAGCGTCATCGACGGGCCCAGTGCGCCTGCGCGGGGGTCCCACTTCCGTTCCGTCGACTTCCGGCATTCGTAGTCATCGAAGCGGACCGTATGAACCCCGACAGCAGCTGATTAATGTCTCATCGAAATCTGCCAATAGCCATCTACAGCAGCTATACCTACCTACTACGTCTACCACCAACCAATCTACCACTCTTAATAATATTATGCTCGCATATACATACTGTATGTGTGGACTGTGAACGTGTATTTACATAAATACATTACTATAATAATTATATAGGGCCAATAGATATGTAGGCTATGCGTCAATATATTGTGTGTGTGTATATACATGCGCCTATCTGTGTTGGCATACATGCATGTAAAAGTGCCTATTTATACGGTTATAAAAATCTACGTGTGCACATAAATATTATAGGCCTACATCATGCATGTAGTGTTTTGCTTTGAGTATAGGTCTATGTAATTACATGTATGCCATGCCAAAGATCGATGGTGACTTAAGGCGCTGACTATACAATGTAGATAGCTGCAGTCGCCATTCACAAGCAAAGCATCCTCTTCTCCATCTCCTTCTTCTTTTTATTCTCGTCCTCTCTCTTCTCCTCGTCGTCCTCCTCCTCCTCTGTCTGCATCTTCTCCTCCTGCTTCTCCTCCTGCTCCTGCTCCTGCTCCTGCTCCTTCTCCTCCTGCTCCTGCTCCTGCTCCTCCTCCTGCTTCTCCTCCTGCTCCTGCTCCTCCTCCTTCTTCTCCTCCTGCTCCTGCTCCTCCTGCTTCTCCTCCTGCTCCTTCTCCTGCTCCTCCTGCTTCTCCTCCTGCTCATTCTCATGCTCCTCCTGCTTCTCCTCCTGCTCCTTCTCCTCCTGCTCCTGATTCTCCTTCTGCTCCTCCTCCTGCTCCTGCTCCTTCTCCTGCTTCTCCTTCTGCTCCTCCTCCTGCTCCTCCTCCTGCTCCTCCTCCTATTTCTCCTCTCCTTTTTCTTCCCCCACCCTCTCCACCCGATCCTCCTCCTCCTCATCTCTTACGATGACTTTCCCATTTACAGGGTGGCCGTTGTGGTGGCCCATAGGCGCAATCACGTCCTAAAGGTTGGGGGGACCAAATAGAAATTCGTAGTAGGAGTAAAACTCGCGAAACCGCGATTGCCGAAGACAATAAGCCTCTAACGATTAGGGGGTAAGGGGGAGCGTCGCAAGGTCCCCATCGGGGTCTGCCCCAGAAACCGACGCAATTTTGAGCATTTTGATGCAAAAATCGAGTGCATTTTGGGTTCTAGTTTACCTGAAATTTTGCAACGATGATATCGGAATAGAAGTACCGGTAGGGCCTATACCTGAACTACCTCGATCTGTGACAGTCTAAATCTAAATCAGTCAATCAATCACTTAATGAGCCATAGTAGACCTACTTGACATTTAACGTTGTTTACAAAAAATGGCCCAGCTTCTGGGGATGCAAAGCTTAGGCCTACCCTAAAGGCATGGGCGGAGTTCTGTTTGTGTGTTCCCGGCAGGTACCCATTGGCCATGCTTCCGTTGAGGGACGATGCTGACTGCCCCTGGTGACCGTTGATGAAGTCATTCGTTTCAGCGCCGACCCCCATGTACATGTTGTTTGATGGACTGACCCCGAGACCTGGAATGAACCCCCTCCAGCACCATTTGTTGTCATGCTTTGATGAAGATGCTGCTGATGATGATTTGGATGGCTTGGAGGAGGATGAATTCAATTAGCCTTATACCCCGTTCCACCTCCTCCTCCTCCTCCTCCTCCTCCTCCTCCTCCAGCGTATATCCATCCATTTCCGACACACTTCCGCTTGTCATGAATCCAGCAGTCCTTTTGACGAACTTCTCCAAAACGTTTCCGATCGCTGCCATTTTTGTTTTCTCGCAGTTTCACCATTGCCAAGTTGATTCTATTGCTTTCCGTGAGCTCAAAAATGCTAAGTTGGAGTCCGAATTCATATTTCCATTGCATACATCACTTCATTTAAAGCAATTTCAACATTGTGGCCGCCATTTTTTCCGCCATTTTTTTCAGTGCTACATATGTTATGTGTCATTCCATTGCATGCTTAGAAATCTAACATCTTAATTTTAAATTACAAAATCGTGTTTACATCACACACAAAACCCGACTTGCAGCCTTTTGTAGCAATAGACCGCCATTTTGAAAGCCATCTTGTTTTCTCATGCAACCGCTAGAACTCAAGCTTGCTAACCACGAATTTCGTTCTCAGGAGGGTCAAATTAGTATAGAAAAGCATTTTAACAAATTGTTACGTGATTTACTTCTAACAACATCATTTCCAGACTCCAAGCCTAGTCCAATTGGCGGCCATCTTTTCCCCCGCCAAAATTAGACCACTTGCCGTGGTCCGATTTTATGCAACTTTTAGTATGTTCATTGTTCATCACCAGACCTAAGACACCAGAAAATAAATTGTCATAAAACGTTTTCTTGCAATTTTTGGGTCATGTCGTAGATTGACCCGACTATGTGTCCATTTCCATCTCCTGACAGTGTAGAGTGGTTTTCAAACCTTTTCTGGTTGCGGAACCTTTCTCGAAGCACACCTTTGCTAGCGGAACCCTCGCGTTTCACCGGTCGAGTATTTCAAGAAATTCAAAGCCTACAGCTTTTAAATGTACTTTGCTTGCACTTCTGGTGCAGACTAGAGTATCACATTACAAATACGTGCTTTGAATTCTAAAAGTGTAGGACCAGTGCACAAAACACCGTCAGAGTGTGTCAGAAAACAAGTGCAGTTTTGCTACAGAATATTGAAAAGTGAAAATAGGCTCTATAATTCTGGATCAGTTTTATTGAAGTCACTTGAATAGGTAGTCTCTGGGGCCAAACTGAAGGCAGCCGCCCTCTTTTCCTCTCCCTCTGCATATGACGTGGGGTGTCCAGCCCCTCCCTTTCCCTCTGGGTAAACCATAAAAGTTGCGGCGTCGTTGATCATAACATTTTATTTCGAAAACGTTTTTTTATTGAATGCATAAAATTATAAATTATTGATTTTTAAGATTCGTGTCCTCGATGCAAGAAACGTTGAATTTTGTTATCATCTGATCGAATTCGAATTAAATCTACCGCCGTTCACGATGATATATTAATTTAATTTAAACAAAATTGAATTTCACCGTTTTCGATTAACGTTTGCGACTAACGTACGGTATCGCGAAAAGTGATTTAGTGTTCCTGGGTAAAAGGATTGAAAGGATGTCTTTATGTGTAGGCTAGGCTATAACCTTTATTATCCCAGACATTGAAATCGTCATTCTAACACTTCTGAATTTCGTTATGATACAGTTTACCACCTAGATAGAGGCAATTAGTAAAAAATAATAATTTATTTTTTGCTCATATAAAAATTATATATATGTTCCCATTGTGCTCATGTTTAAGTTTGTAAACAAATTGTTACCTAAACAATTTTGTAATTATTTTATAACAGTTGATCAAATCCATTCTTATAACACCAGGACCGCGTCCAATTACGTTGTCCCTTATGCACGAACTGCCTCCAGAGCACATAATCTCCAGGTCCTAGGACCTCGTTTATGGAATTCTCTATCTGTTGATCTTAAACAAGAAAAATCTTTACCTAAATTCAAAAGGGAAGTTAAATCAGGCTTCTTACTGAAGTATGCCGAATGCTAAACAGGTCTTTCTAAGCAACTTATGTATTCCTCTGCATCTTTTCTTTTTAGTTTTGGCTGTTGTTTTTCTTAATTGTGTTTTCATTTCTTTTTTATTTGCTATCCTATATTTTGCACCTGTGTTTCAATTTAATTTTGTTTATATAATTTTGTACTGATGATCTTGCTATATTGCTGTAGAATTCTGATCATTGCTATCAGTACTAACATTCCTATGGTCTCACCAGAACATGGTTGATTACAATTGTGTGATATGAAACGTTGACTAAAATGTAATTGTTCATTAGGGGCCAGGTTGATATAAGCTCTTAGCTTTTTCCGGGCTTCCTGTTGCCTAGAGACCGTTCACTACCCACTGTTTGTACTTGTGTTTATTTTGTTTCGTTGGCAATAAATAATAATAATAAAAATAAAGTGGAACGTTGGGTCACTTTGACTAGTAGGCCTATAGGCATCAAGCATTAGTAGAAGTATAACATTTTCCAAATGATGCATATACAATGTATTATACAATTTTTAAAAGCTGTGAATCACAAAGGTTAATACCCCACCTCCACCCCATATTTTACACACCCCATCCTCAAAATTCCACTCCGCCCCACCCTTCTACCCCACCAGACTCCATAAAATGCTAACATATGAAATTTATGAAAAATAATGTTTCAATTTGTTTTCATACCGGCCCCACCGAACCACTACGCCGACCGTATCCCACAAAAGTCCCACAACAGTCCCCACCGACCCCAGCCCACCCCACACAACCCTACTCCACCTTCCCCAAATTTTCCCCCGCACAGTCCCACCTGTCTGAAGTAATTTTTGGTTTCAAATCTCCTCTTCACTTCGAACGCACTCGGCCCACTTCAACCACATACTCCAACCGCCCAACCCTAACCCACCCCCACCCAACCCTGGCCCACTTCACCCCGTTTCCACCCCCACTACGACCCACCTCTTAAAATGCCCAAAATATGAAATTCCTGAAAAACAATTTTTTACTTTGTTTTTCACATTGACCCTTCCTTCCCACTTTGACCCCACCCGGCACACTACAGCCCCATACCCCAACCGTCCGACCCCACCCACCACCACTCTAACTCAGGCTTACCCACCCCATCTCCCACCCCTCCATGCCCCCACTCCGCGAAAGGCTCAACACATGAAATTCATAGCAAAAGCTAATGTTTCACTTGGTTTTCACCTTTGGTGTCACCGCACCCCACCCTACCCCGGCTCTATCCCACAATCCTCACCCCATCCCGCCATACCGTGTCCCCACACAACCCACCCTGTGGGAAAACGGAGTAATTATATAGGCTAATTATGTTGAAAACATCATTCTGCAGAAAGCCTAACACACCTTTCAAGCTGCTCAGATCCCGAAACAAACCAGTACTATATAATAAAGGCTGTGACTAGCGGACCGCCAAGCGGCCGTCGAATCTCAAATACTAGTGGACCGCCAGTCACGTGTAACCTGTCACATGACTGGCGGCCGTCCAATACGGAATACTAGCAAGCCGCCAGGCTTTCTATTTACACCAATCCACAAGAGTTTCTAATGGCTAAACAAACCCTAAAACTAACCCTAACCGACCCTCACGATGCCTAACCTGAACCTAACCAACACTCACGAAAAAAATTGGTTGCTTACTCTGTTTCTAGTAATTTTCTAAGTCATTAAAACAAGAAAACTTTTGTCCGACATAAAACCAACTATCGGTAACTGCCGCCATTGTAACAATATTCAAGAATCAAGACTCGTCATGTGACAGGTTACACGTGACTGGCGGTCCGCTAGTATTTGAGATTCGACGGCCGCTTGGCGGTCCGCTAGTCACTTCGTATAATAAAATAATGAAAATAGGCCTAAAATAATAATAATGTACCAACTAATAATAATACTACTACTACTAATAATAATAATATTCATATTCATATTATAATGAAAACTACAATCAACGTAGGCTAAATTTTGGAGCGAGCAGGGCAAATTTCAATACAACGTAAAAATATTGATTCAGCTAGCGAGAGTGACCCAACGTTCCCAAAGTGGAACATAGGCCTACCTAAAATCAGCTGCGTTGCTCACTCGTAGAGCACTACCCTTAAAAATATTGACCATACCCAGGCAGAATAGACACAGTTCAACCCAAATGTACCATAAAAGCAATTACTTTTCGTGCATTTCTTCCAAAATGTAATTTTCAATATTTTTTAGCAAAAATGTCATTTTTTTGCCAAATTTGCATCAAAATAACTATTTTATTAGCAGCAACAGACTTGAAACAAAAGTAAATAAACATGCACCCATCATTGGCTAAGTAAATGAATATCAATAAGATGATTTACAGTAGGTTTTACCGTCCCTGCAAATTTTTTAATAATTATGTTCCACTTTGGGAACGTTGGGTCAATAAAGGATAGAGATTAATAATAATAATAATAATTACGACGATTTATATGGCGCAGTAACACAGCCATGCCGTTACAAGGGCGCCTTACAGAAAACCAGCTACACCGGATAGGCTAAGAGATAAGAGATTAGGACCAATGCATGTGTAATTGTGTATGTAGACCTACGCACGCATGATTTCGCCATGCATAGGCTACATGTATGCTCATAAGTTATGTGTAGGCCACAACGCTACACCAGTCCTGTAGGCCTATGTACATGTAGGTCTATGTGCTTATTTATACTTCTGAATATTTTACGCAGCGCATTTCTAAAGCGTCGAATAAAGGCGCCAAACAATTCAAACAGAGTTGAGCCGATCCAAAGTAGGCCTACGGAGCGCTAGACCGAGCACATAATTATTTGCTAGTCCAGGGAAATTATGTCAAATATTACCTGATTAAATGGGGAAAAATTCGGGTGGCCTAGTAATTGTTTTAGCGTTCTAAGTTTTTCGCCCTTAACCTCTTACAGGGTAAGCTTATGCCTAAATTCTATAAAAAGTTGGATTGACAATGGTGATAACGATCTTTGCCCAAATAGGCCTAGACGTTGCATTGATAAAAGAGTTTCGGCGTATGTAGGCCTACATGCACATGTATAGCCTACTGTAACAGGCCTAAGTAGAAGAAACAGAAACAAGGAACTCAGACGAAGGCCAAAAAACCAGCTGTGGCATCACTGGTTGTAGTAGCAACACATTTCTTTGCGAATATTCACAATGACGTCACACTATGACAGCAAGTAAGAAAGTCATTTGGCTCCTCCCTTATAACCAACGACTCTTTGTTACAAACACATACTAAGAGTCCAAGATCAGTTAACAACTTAACCGTTTCAGCATCGCAGTATTAAACTGCTCGCACAGCGGACAAGTTCACAACCGATTAAGCAGCCGCCGATTTGTTTAGACCGGACGCCAAATACCGCTTATAGTCGGATGACGTCACTTTTGGTCGAGGCAACGCTGGTTCCAGACGAACGGCGCCGCAATTACCGGAAATACGCAGGGCAGCAGTCTGAGAATTTTAATCGGATCGCACCGCTACGGCTTGACCATCGATCTATCAAATGCTGTGGAGGCGATGCGCTGTGGGCGGGGGTTTGGTCGTTGAGGCGTTTCTCGCGGGAGGCGCTGCTGTACGTGTCAAGTGCTGGTGATGGCCTATAAATAGCGTCACTGACTGGGTGATCATGTCGTCAGCGATCGTTAAGTTTGCAAACTGTTTTATGATTGGATCAAGACATCCAGAATGGACACGAGAGAGACAGAAACATATAAACAGAAAAACAGGGAGAGAGACGAAGGAAAAAGATAGATAGCCTACAATGATATAATATGTATATATATACAGGGTGGCGCAAAATAAACCGGACTATTAACACTAGTGACCATCAGGTTGTAAGATGAGAACTATTGTGCAACAGACTCAGGAAGTGAAAGCCTATATGAGCAAACCCAATTTCTTTAAGGCAGACTATGAATTAGTGAGGATGAGGTTGAAGGAAAAGGAATTAGAAAGTGCAGTAAGTGGAATGGGAGTGAACGAAGCTTGGAAGAAGTTTAATGAAGTCATGAGAGAGATTATTGACGAAAATATACCCAAACGCAAGAGAACCAACAAGATGACCTTGCTCTAAGGTGCTCAGTGTATCAAAGACGCCCATGGGCATCTTGTAAACCCTATGCCTCCAATGTATTCAAGACGCCCATGGGCTTCTTGTAAATTTCTAGTCATTCTCTACTGACGCCATTTTCATTAACGACGTAAATATTTACGAACTACATGTAGGCCTATATAAAACCACTAAAACAAGACAAATGAACACAGAATAAACGTTGAAATGCGCGAATTGCTAGTCCATAAGGTTAAAAGAGAAATTAAAGCAGATTCATAGATGTATACTTAAAAAAGTATATATATATACTCAAAAATTAGAAAATTGATTTTTAGCTACAATATTTTGAATTCCGAAACGCCGCCGCTATTGGAGGTTCGCAAGATGTCGCTACATGCGGTGAGGCAACTAAATTATGAATTTGTGTCTATTCACGAGTTTTAAAGGGGATGGGCGTCTTATTCACCCTGGACGTCTTAGAGCACCCTCCCCCTACATGCATGCTTCAAGGAGTAATACTGGAGTATGCATGTGTAAAACACCGATGAGTCAACCCTAGAGGTCACAGGCGTATCCCCAAACAACGAGACTCTTCTAGACAGAGGAATATAAAGGAGAAAGCACGACAGTGACAGGTTGAGGTTCCAGGCCTGTATTATGTAATGTATACTGTATGCATGTATGTATGTATGCATGTGTATGTACATGTATGTATGTATGTATGTATGTATGTATGTATGTATGGATGTATGGATGCATGGATGCATGGATGTATGGATGCATAGATGGATGGATGCATGGATGCATGGATGCATGGATGCATGGATGCATGGATGGATGGATGCATGGATGGATGGATGCATGGATGGATGGATACATGGATGGATGGATATATGCATGTATGCATGTATGTATGTACAGGGTGCGCCAAAAAAGACCCCCCTTAGGTTTTTTGCCAATATCTTGGCCAAAAGTAAGAATATCGGAATGAAATTTTACAGGCTTAAAGACAATTCATATCTGGATATGATGGTCAAATTTCATCACAATATTTCCAAAACAACAAAAGTTATACCACTTTTAATGAAGCCACCCCCAATTTTTGACAAATCAGAGACGTAGCGCAGCAAAAACATGATTTTGTTAAGTCTCATCTCAAATAATTATTATCAAATAGCCTTGATATAGACAGATGATCATTATTATTACTATTTAAAAAAGAAACAGGGTACCAGCGTAGCTGCACGTCACTGAGAAGTCACTTAGCAAGATGACAATCAAATTTTTAAAATAAGAAATAATAAGGAATATGTCAGATAATCAACAGGTCCATCAAGAGCTCTGCATAGAGACTCAAAATGAGTTTTGGCACGGGAGGTGGGCACATTGAACACAAGTTGGGAAGCACTACCAAGTTCATTTGATGACAGTTATTTGAGATGAGACTTATTAAAATCGTGTTTTTGTTACTTTTGTTGCGTTTCGCCTCTGAATCGTCAAAACGGTGGGTGGCCTCCATAAAAGTGGTATAACTTTTGTTCCATTTCAAAAAATTTTCGATTAAATCTGGCCATCCTGTGTAAATATGAATTGTCTATAAGACTGTAAAATTTCATTTCGAAATTCTTACCTTTGGCCAAGATATTGGCAAAAAATCTAGGGGGGTCTTTTTTGGCGCACCCTGTATGTATGTATGTATGTATGTATGTATGTATGTATGTATGTATGTATGTATGTATGTATGTATGTATGTATGTATGTATGTATGTATGTATGTATGTATGTATGTATGTATGTATGTATGTATGTATGTATGTATGTATGTATGTATGTATGTATGTATGTATGTATGTATGTATGTATGTATGTATGTATGTATGTATGTATGTATGTATGTATGTATGTATGTATGTATGTATGTATGTATGTATGTATGTATGTATGTATGTATGTATGTATGTATGTATGTATGTATGTATGTATGTATGTATGTATGTATGTATGTATGTATGTATGTATGTATGTATGTATGTATGTATGTATGTATGTATGTATGTATGTATGTATGTATGTATGTATGTATGTATGTATGTATGTATGTATGTATGTATGTATGTATGTATGTATGTATGTACATGTATGTATGTATGTATTGTATGTATGTATGCATGTATGTACATGTATATGCATGCATGCATGGGTCTGGTCATGTATACATACTTTGTATGGCACGGGAAATGAAAGAGAGTTCCACTCGGTAGAAAGGTCATGTTCGGTCAAGAGGAACTTTCGGTATTCAGCGATATTCATCGGAGCGTATCGAAGGTAGGTTCGACTCGGTTCATCTTGACTGAGGAGGACACGCTAGACTCGCTAGAGTGTACAAGATGGAAATAATAATTAAACAGAAGCGGATACATAGATGTACAGAGGAGGACGGAGACCAACAGAAAGAAAGACGGACAGAAAATAAGAGATAGACATAGCCAGGGATACATACAAGTAGGTAAGAAAGGCGGGGATGACCATCACTTCTAGGAATATCGCCTTCGGCGACTTCCAGGAAACGCGCCGACCACACAAGAGGCGAAGGAAAAGAGGGACAAATACCATGGGGTCCGGCTAGAGCCCAACTGAGTAAGTTTAGGTCCACGTGCACAGTCTATGATGCATTCCTTTTAAATTATAATGTTTCTGACACTTAACTAATCAGTTTAAATTTCCTATGGGTCAGGAACTTCTCTCATAGACTCTGCTTGAGCCGATTAAAAGCCGCAATAACAGAACGGTGTATTATATCTGCAGTTGAAGAACATCTAGTCCCATAGCTGCACGTTCATTGTCGTTCAAGGTTGATCGTAAGATAATAATGTTATCGTATCTACCTTGCTGTATGGTTAGGAGATAGTACAAATTTTTGATGTAATTGAAACCGTGAATTTAGTGATCTTTGGCACTTGGCTTGAATGCTATGAATTTCCCAAAAAGTCATGAATTGCCGCGATTTTCGGGGCAAATTTTGGCTTGTGATTTTGTTTGCGACTTGTGATTTTGTTTGCAAGTTTGCCATTATTTAAACAAATTAATGCTACCGTGGATTCAGAACATTTCTGCGAAGTTCTGCTATTTCTGTAGCGTATACATGGGACTATGACTTACAGTATCTAACTCGATTTGGGCAAATTGGAACTGGGAGATAACGTGGAGTGATAGTCTATTGAACGTTGAACTTCAAGTGCAGTTTGTTAATATTTTTCTGGTTCTACCCAAAACAATTTCACCCGAAATTTGGGGAGGGGGCGCACTTGCCCTTCTGGACCCCCACCTCCTACGCCTATGGACAATTGGACATACATAAACAGAAAGAACTTCGGAGGAAGTCTCCGATCTACTTAGTCCATCATCTCGGGTCCTCAAGTATAACCGAGTATCCAAACGTACGGACGCACATAGAGAGAAACACTCAGAGCTAGAAGCAAGACGACAAATAGAAGGACATCCACAACAGGAAGATGAATATGAATTATGCAGTAGGCAAGATAAGAAGAAAGGAAGGAAGGAAGGAACGCAGGCGTTGAATATATTGACGACTAAGACGGAGGGACACTGACGGAACAGCCGGAGCGGGAGGCTGTCGGAACAGCTGAAAGGACCACTGATCTATGCAAAGAGACGTGATACCGCCTTCCTAAGGCTCACCGGAGGTAGCTCTTGGTAGCTTCCGGGTTCCTTAGGCTTCGCCCAAGCATACCTGTCGTTAAATTGATCTTGAAAGCGAGCGACAGAAAACGGCCGATGGCAAATAGCTTGAAAGACTCTTTTTTGCTTTTAAGGGAAGCTTATTAACATTAAGGATTAGATTGTTACGGAGAGGGTTTATATTTAGACTGCACGCCTTAATTACAATTGAAAATTCTTTCAAAAGTCTTCTTTTCAAAACGTCAAACACAATTATACCGGCGTCTTTCTGTAAATCTAACTGCCATCCGACACAAAATAGCATGAAAGCAGCATGAATGAAAGTGGAAGCGAATTGTTTACGGATCATAATCATCAATATTATTATGGTCCTTTTCATTGTGGACTTTAGGGTACGGGTAATCTAATTAGCAGAGCCGACGAGAGAAATTCGAGTCTCTAGGCAGAGCAGTCACGGCCTTAAGGGACCTAAACTAGAGGGCAGAATGGAGGGAAAGAAACCACCAGGAAGACCAAGAAAGATGATGATGGGCTGGTTGATGGATGGAGCAAAACGACGTGAATATAAAACAATTAGGGAAGATGCACAGAATAGACATGAATGGTGTCGTTGAAATCGTGCACCTGCCTCAGGGCAAAAGACTAAGAAAAAAGATATGAAGTAGGATTTGATTCAGTTGTTTACTTGAATTTTAAACTGATTACAGTTAATTTTCTCTGTCGTAATATTTAGGAAGGCGTACAACACTAAATCTTATTGATACACAACTGCCTAACCAGGGTCCCTAAAAATCGCCGGGCCCCTGAAAGCCGCAGGGCTCCTGCGCATTCCTCGTCCCCTTCTCTCGGCGACTCTGATTAGTACCGTTAATTGGAAGAAACTTCTATTGCGCTGTGTCTATTGCTCAATATTCATCGCAATGTGTTATTTTTACGACGTGACGGTGTTTGGTTTCGAAAGAAAAGTCATTGCTTTGTTAGCTTGGTGGTTATCGAAGCAGATTTTTATTGGGCATTTTTACGATGCTCATCATTTGGTATTTGTAAATTTATTGTATTGTATCTGCTTTCATTCTGAACATTGTCTGTCTCTTAGTCATACTGTCTGTCAGTCAGTCAGTCAGTCAGTCAGTCAGTCAGTCAGTCAGTCAGTCAGTCAGTCAGTCAGTCAGTCAGTCAGTCAGTCAGTCAGTCAGCCAGTCAGTCAGCCAGTCAGTCAGCCTAGCCTGTCTGTCTTTCAGTCAGTCAGTCAGTCAGTCAGTCAGTCAGTCAGTCAGTCAGTCAGTCAGTCAGTCAGTCAGTCAGTCAGTCAGTCAGTCAGTCAGTCAGTCAGTTAGTCAATCAGTCAGTCAGTCAGTCAGATAGACAAGCAGGCAGACATATAAACAGACTAACTGGCTGCCTGATTGACTGACTGAATGCCCCCCAAATTTCGGGCAAGTCAGTCAGTCAATCAGGCAGCCAGGCAGTGTCTATCTGCCTGCCTGTTTGTCTGTCTGTCTGTCTTTTTGTCTGTTATTGATCTGAAGAGTTGTTGTCAATGATTGCCTATGGGGTACGCGACAACAGTAGTGAAAAACGCATAGGCGTAAGAGATGGGGGTCCTGGCGGGGGGCAAATGCCCCCCAAATTTCGGGCAAGTCTGATTTTTCGGACAATCAGACCCGGAAAAAGAATAAAAGTTAAAAAAATCGGGCAAAAGTAATGGAAGACTAAAAAAGGTCGTCAGAATTTTCGGGCAAACTCGACGGGAATTTTTCTGAAGATTTCGGCCAAATGACAAAAACAATTTAGGGCAAGGTCTAATCCCCCCCCCCCACTGCGGAAGTGTCCCCTACGCCTATGGCAAGACAAAAGAAAGAGAAGGTATGGGGAAAAGAGGATTTCGAAGAAAGCAGAAGCAGTTGGAGGGAGGAAGAAGAGGTCTAGAAAATGAGGACGAAGGACCTGAACAGCAGGAGGAATTAGAAGAACGGTTGAGGACGAATGGGAGATATAGAAGAAGGTATGGATGGAGGAGAGGATGATACGAGAAGGGGCGAAATAGGAGAAAAGACAGAGGACGATGAGAAGGTGTAGGAGGAGAAGTGGAAATGGAAGAAAAGAAGGAGGAGGAGGAGGAGGAGGACGAGAGGGAAGAGGAGATGGATGTGGCGATGGCATGGGATGTAGTTGTACCTGATGCTTCCAAAGCCCCGACTGGAGCCGGATTTATTGGTCGGGGCTCAGTCACCGAAAGCCTTCTATCATTGCGTTCGTCGCTGCTCCGGTAAAGCGAGCGACCTCCGGGTCCGTCCCGACTCCAGTGGACGATGTCAGAGAGAACCAGACGGGTGTTGACGGAGAGGGTGACGGAGAGGGAGAAGGAGGGAGGGTTTGGCGAGGGTTGGGACAGGGTTGTGGAGGTAGCCCTCGCAGTGGCACGCAGATTTTGGTCACCGCACGTTCTTCTCGGAATATCGGAGTGGGATTATGGTCCGTTCAGCTTCTGTAATTGCTTCGTCTGCCTTTCCGATTCCATCTCTCCTTCTCTCCCTCTGTGTCTGTCTCTCTCTCTCTCTTTCCCCCTCTCTCATCCTCCTTTTCCTTCTTCTCTTCCGTCTATACTTTCTGCTACTACTCCATGCTTCTGTCCTTGCCTGGCGAACCTCCCTCTCCCTACATTGATCCGAACTATTACGTCGAGTGTAACTAGGCTTGGCGTTTGGATCGATGACATTTATCCATGCCTCCCTCCCTCCCTCCCCCTACATCCCTACCCCTACCTCCCTCCCTACCTCTCTATCTCCCTCCTTCCATGCCACTCTCTCCTCTTCCCTGCCCCTCTCTTCCTAATTCCCTCTTGCTTGCTGCTTCCTCTATCTCTCTGATTCTCTGTCTCTGTCCCTGTCTCACTCTGTCTCGCTCTCTCTGTATCTATAGTCCCTGTCATTATCTCACTGTGTCTGTGTGTGTGTGTGTCTCTCTCTCGTTCTTTCTTTATCTCTTTTTCTGTCTATCTGTTTCTCTGTCTCTGTCCTTGTCTCACTGTGTGTCTGTGTGTGTCTCTCTGTCTGTCTGTCTCTCTCTCTGACACTCTCTTCATGCCATCTCCTCCTCTCCACCTCAATCTTATCTCATATCTTCCATATCTCTCTCCCTATGTCTGTCTGTTTGTCTGTCTGTCTGTGTGTCTGTCTGCTTGTCTTTCGCTCTCCCATCCCCCCTCCAGCCATTAAGTGATGGCGATCGAACCGATATCGGAAAGCGGGGGAAGGTGGAGAAGGAGGAAGAGGCTGAGAGAGAGGAAGGGGAGGAGGAGAGGGAGGTACGGCGATCTAATGATAAACGAATTATATAGCGCCTGTACGAAATGCGTGGCCGAAAATGGCTTCGGTCGTCGATGCTGTCAGCGACCAAAAGGAAAGCACGTCAAAAGTGGTGTAGCATGAGAGGAGGTACTTAGCACGGTAGGTACTTGCATAGCATGGTATGGATGCATGGTTTGGTACGGTAAGGTATCGGTATCATGGTATGGTATGGTATGGTATGGTATGGTTTGTTATGATGTGATATGGCATGGTTTTGTATGGTTTGGTACGGTATGGTATGCTATGGTTTCGTATGGATGCATGGTATGGTATGCTATGGTTTGGTATGGCATACGGTATGGCATTGAGGTGCTTGTATTTTATGATAAGATGTGGCACGATATGGTTCGAAATAGTTCGGCATGGTATGGTATAGTATGGATGTATGGTGTGGTGTGATATGGTATTGAACTGTAAGAAATGGTATATAGCACGGTATAATATTATTTTACGGTATTTAAGTTTAACCCTCTGGCTATTAAGTTAAGGAGGGTGGTTACCAGCCATAGTTTTTTTTTATCACAAACTTGTTTCATATGGAATAAAGTTTCGACATTTTAGGCAGCTGTATAGAGTTCATTGCCCTTTTTTAGGTAAAACGTGTGATGATATCTCACACCGTTTAAACGTCATGCCAGAAATATCAGAGGTATCAGAGAAGGCGGAATCCTCCCTCCCAGTTTATTTTATATATCATTTCCATAATTTTGTTGAAAAGTGGCAAAGAAACACTAAGTTTGTTAGACCTACGGAGGTTAGGCAACCTATTCTAGAAAAATTAACCGACCATGATGAAGACTTTGAAACAGAGTGCATACAGTTTATGCTAAATGGGCAAGTTCGAAGTCTGCCTCGATATACTGCAGCTGCTGGTAGCAGTGTGCGAAAGTTTGTTTGTATGTGCACTTGTTATAGCGCCCCTTCAATCTCTCTACTCAGAGGCGCTCCCGATGCAGAGCGGACACTGCATCGGAGTTTCACGCCGAAGCGCTGAGCAATTGTAAGTGAAGGACTTGCCCAAGGTCCTTACGCGGGGAGGTGGATTTGAACCTCGGACCTTCCGGCTCCAAGGCAACGACGCCACCACTACACCACCGCGCCCCACAAAAAGTGTGCCATCATCAGAGCCGGATCAAGGCATGTTCAACATGTTCGGCCGAACAGGGGCCCCCCACACTTTAGCGGCCCACACATGCGAAAAAATTATTTTGAGGAAAAATCGGTTTATTCTAAAGAAATTTTGACTAAACGACTAAAAAGGGTCATCATATTTTTCTGGCGAAGATCTCGAAAACAATTTCCGAACAGGGCCCCCACATTTTTTAATCCGGCCCTGGCCATCATTCTGTGTTATACAGGTTGGGTACGAGAAGGACTATTATAGGCTGTCGAAGCAATTGCTAACAAATTAGGCCAGCTGTGAAGTGTGCAAGAGAACGGTTTGTAGGAAATATTGGCACAAGAACGGGGTTGCTTGGCTGACATACTTGACTGCATGCCTGAAACCGTGATTTAATTTCGTGTTTCGTGTTGATTGTTGACATTATTATCGATATGCCTTTCGATATTTATTGTACCTAAAACAGACTTATTGCCAGTTTGTGTTGTTGCACAATTTAGTCTGCATTGCATGTATACTATTCTTGTATAAATACATAACTTTCAAAACACACAGAATATCATATTTGTCTATAAATGCAACAATTACACAAATACCCTACAAGTTGTGTGGAATGGACCGGTGTCCATGTCAAAAAGTGAATTCATGTATTAATTTAAAACCAAAAATAGCGTTTTGTGCAGGAATGAATGCTGATCCAATTGGTATAATTATTATAAAGCCAACAAGAAGTTACAATATCTCTAAACAAGCAAATAAATCCAGGGTAATGACAGTTCCCCCTCTTCGTAGTCTACGTCACAAAAAGCTTGCTAGATCATCGAGAGTTAGACTAATAATAAGTTATTGTATGTCTTTGTCTGACACGGTATGGTATGGTATATCCGGAGAGATTGGAGTTGTGAGCTGTCAGTTGGGAGGTATTAATTATCGTAGACCTATGATGGGGCGATTAGTATGGTATACGAACCAGATGTGGGAAGAAGGATGAAGGCAACCAGACGACGACGATGACGGTGACGGTGACGGTGACGGTGACGGCGACGGCGAAAGTGACGGCGGTGGTGACGGTGACGGTGGTGACGGTGGTAGTGACGGTGACGATGACGGTAGTGGAGGGGGTAGTGGTGACGATGACGGTAGTGGTGATGATGTGGTGGTGTTGTGGTGGTGGTTGTGGTAGTGGTGGTGGAGGGGGTAGTGGTGATGATGTGGTGGTGTTGTGGTGGTGGTGGTGGTAGTGGTGGTGGAGGGGGTAGTGGTGACGATGACGGTAGTGGTGATGATGTGGTGGTGTTGTGGTGGTGGTGGTGGTAGTGGTGGTGGAGGGGGTAGTGGTGACGATGACGATAACGATGACGTCGTTGTTTCAGATTCCTTAGTCATAACCTAAGCGAGCGAAAGAAGCAAGGAGTTCATGGGTTGGTTGAGTGAAGCGAGGTCGTCACGGTTGGCTGAGTGGTCAAGGGCATGGCGAAGGTCACGAAAGTTGGTTGTCTTCATCGTCTTCGTTGCTCTCTTCCTCGACAACATGTTGCTGACAACAGTCGGTAAGATTATTGAAGACAATACTTCATTTTTTTTTATCTTAGGGAGCTTTGTGTGCTAGTGCTACATAGCCTACATGTATTCGTTGCAAGTCGTACATGTACATGTTTATTATTCCATTGCTCTGCCGTGCAAGGTGACCTGATTGTCCGTCACTATGGCTCTAATTTATACTCTCAAAATGCATTTCTATAATTAGTAGATCTGTATCATAATCTTAAGTTCTATCTTTTCTCTGTATTTTCTCTGTCTTTATCTCTGTGGAGTCTCTCTCTCTCTCTCTCTCTCTCTCTCTCACTCTCTCTCTCTCTCTCTGTCTCTCTCTCTCCCTCTCCCTCTCCCTCTCTCTCCCTCTCTCTCTCTCTCTCTCTCTCTCTCTCTTCCTCTCTCTCACTCCCTCTTTATCTGTCTCTCTTTTCTTAGGTTCTATCTTTTCTCTGTTTTCTCTGTCTTTATCTCTATGGGGCCACACTTGTGTGCTGCCAGTCCCGTGACTGAATAAAATAGGAGGGCGGCGCTAGATGCTGTCTTCGCCACAACATGGAAAATATGTTGCTTTACATCACACCATGCTTGTCTTCAATTACCTTGCCTTATTCACCGCACATGACCTCAACTGACCTTTTCTTACCCTATATATATACGCTTACCCCTCTGCCAATGCCCTGCCCTACCTTAGTGCATCTACTACAACTACAGTTACTACACGTATACTGTTCTCGCTGCAACTCGTCGACAGGAGAGGCGTCTGGAGCAGCTATACATCGACCAGCCACTTATAAGACTTAGTGTTCAGCTCCTAGAAATCAGTCGCTATACACGGAATCAGTCAATGCTGAGCGAAAACTATGAAATCGAATCAGATTGAAGTAATGAGAAATGAGGAAATGCGGTTAGCTAAGAATCCCGAGTTGGGAAATGCGATTAGTGGAAGTAATTTGCCTCGGAACTTTGTCTTCGCTGACGGCCTTGAGACTGCATGCTGCAGCTGCGCAGCGGATCGCTCGAGTAATACTTGAGTCTGTATCATAGGCATCATAGACGTACGGGAGATTTCAGCAGTGGGGGGGGGGGGCAGAGATTGAACTTCAGCCCAAACAATTTATCAGGCAAAAGAGTTGACAATTTTTTAAGTCGTCGGGGGCTGTGTTTGCCCGAAAAACCAGACTTGCCCGAAATTTGTGGGGGGGATTTTCCCTCTGGACCCCACCTCGTACGCCTATGGTCCGTATCACGGAAGCTGCAGAGTATTATGGAGCAATGTTGCTGGAAGAAGTTAGCTCGGTACAATCAAGGCATGAAGAAACTGCTACTCGTTTCTTTTTCTTGTTCTTTTTCAAAGAAACGCAAAAGGATTCTTTACATGGTGTAAGCCTATAGACTTGTGAAAATTTATTCTCCGCAATGCAACAAATATTGTAAGGCTGCTGATTGCAACTATTTTTTTTATTTCGATGAAAAATTTCAACAGATTAATTTTGGCTTGTTCGGTAATTTTCTCTTAACTTGTTTTAATTATTTCATGATGTCATTTTCGGATTATTAATAATTATACGTGCTCTCTTTGCAGTTCCGATTATTCCGAACTTCCTCTACAAACTGGATCACCCGAAGCCCGATCCATCGACTATAATCTCCTCCACCTCCACGGACGAGTCCTCCTCCGACCAACCATGGATGATCTCCAGTCCATCCTATCCGGACTACGTCAAGCACTGTCTCAATCGCCCCATCCACTACCACCACCACCACCACTCCAAGCAGCCCACCACCGGCCGCAATGTCACCACCTCATACACCATGACGGCATTCGAGTCCTACGCCGGGCGGCACGGGTACCTCTCGGAGATGTCGGAGCTAGACGAGTTCTGTACGAACATCACGTGGCAGATGAACCACGTGACGCGTGGGGGGAATTCCACGCCGACCGGAAACCAGACGATCAACGAGACTGCGGCGAGAGAGATCAGGCACCAGGACATCTTGAATGAGAACATCGCTGTTGGACTGATGTTTGCGTCGAAGGCCATTCTACAACTGATCGCTAATCCGTTCGTCGGACCAATCACAAACAGGTATACATAAGACTAATTATTCAGACTTACCACACGGCACGTCCAATCACAGATCGCGACTATAAGACCCTTCCAGTTCTATTTATAGACACCTGGAATATTTATAAGACTCGATTATTCCATGTATGTGGGTCTACCTAAGTCACTTATATAGACTGCCATTTTATTTGTTGACCTCAATTATTCCATTTATTAACCTCCATCGTTATTTACAAACTTTTGTTAGTTTTTGCTTATAGACTTCTATCTTTAATAAATTGTAAACTTCTAGAATTCTATTTATCGAATTCTATCTTTATTTATAGACTTCTATGCTCTATCTTTACTTATAAACTTCTGTCATTCTACATAGGCCTATAGATATCTATCTTTCTGTACAACCTTCTAGTATTCTGCCAATAATAAACTGAAAAACGTCTGACATTCTACTTATTAGGCTATATTTCATCTTTAGGCCTATTTACAAACTTCTGACATTCTACTTATAGAATTAATCTGTATTTACAAACTTCTGGTATTCTACTCATATACTTTCACATTTATTTACAAACTTCTGGTATTCTACTTATAGATTTCTATCTTTATTTGCAAACTTCTTGTTTTCTACATGTACATCATATCGGCTTCCAACTTTGTTTTTAAACTTCTTTCATACTGCTTAGGCCTGTAGACTTCCACCTTTATTTGCAAACTTCTGGAATTCTAATTACAAATTTTCCTTTTCATTTGCACACGTCTGGTATCCTACTTACAGACTTCCATCTTCGTTTTCAAAATTCTGTTGTTTTAATTTAAAACTTTCGTCTTTATTTACAAAAGTCTTTTATTCTACTTAGGCCTATATACTTCTATCAATAATTTGCAAACTTCTGGAATTCTACTTATAGACTTCCATCTGTATTTACAAAATTCTGGTATTCTGCGTATAGATTTTCATCATTTTTTACAAGCATCTGGTATTCTAGTTATAGACTTCCATATTTCGGCTTACTTTCAAACCTTTTTTATTCTGCTTATCAACTTCCATTTTTGTTAACACACTTCGGTTAGACTCTAGAATAATAGACCTAACGGTCTTCTGATATATTTCTCCATTCAATCTATTTAAAGCTTACAGGAAGTTTATTTATAAATCTCCTGCGCTCCATTTATAGACTTAAATATTGTTGCGAAATAATTATGTTGAATACAGGATCGGATACAGTATCCCGATGTTTACCGGATTTGTTATCATGTTCATCTCAACGATAAGTAAGATCCTCCTATATATAAATAAAACACCATTATGTAAATGCATTTCATCCATCCATTCATCCATCACCCAATCATCCATTCAACAAACAACCATCTATATATCCATATACTCATTCATCTATCAACTAATCCTTCTATTAATCCACCCATCCATACATCCGCTCGTCCATCCATCCATATCCATATATTCATTCATGCATCTATCAATTCATCCATCCATCCGTATCCATCTATTCATCCATGCATCTGTCAATTCATCCATCCACCCATCCATCTATCCATATATTCATCCACGCATCTATCAATTCATCCATCCACCCATCCATCTATCCATCCATATCCATATATTAATCCATGCATCTATCAATTCATCCATCCACCCATCCATCTATCCATCCATATCCATATATTAATTCATGCATCTATCAATTCATCCACCCACCCACCCATCCATCTATCCATCCATATCCATATATTCATCCATGCATCTATCAATTCATCCATCCACCCACCCACCCATCCATCTATCCATCCATATCCATAATTATATTCATCCATGCATCTATCAATTCATCCATCCACCCACCCATCCATCTATCCATTCATATCCATATATTCATCCATGCATCCATCCATCAATTCATCCATCCACCCATCCATCTATCCATCCATATCCATATAATTTATTCATCCATGCATCTATCAATTCATCCATCCACCCATCCATCTATCTATACATCCATATCCATATATTCATCCATGCATCTATCAATTCATCCACCCATCCATCCATCTATCCATCCCTAAAACGATCAAGAGGGCAAAGGTCGAATGACCAAACGATCAGATGACCGATGACCTTGCGATGACCTCAACTTAGCTCCCGTGGTTTAGCTTTGCATCTTGAATAGACTTTCTCTTTTCCTCCGTAGATCATCATTGTTGTTGTTTGTTGTTGTTGTTGCTGTTGTTGTTGTTGTTGTATGGTTGTTGCATGGTTGTCTGTTGTTAGTCTTTGCGTTCGCCGAAGACTACACTGTTTTGTTCGTCGCACGAGCCATTCAGGGAATTGGATCAGCATGCTCCAGTGTATCCGGTTAGATTCCTCTCTGTCACTCTGGAGTGAATGGATGGATGAGTGAATGAATTTATGAATGGATAGATGGATGGATGGATGGTTGGATAGATGGATGGGTGGCTGGATAGATGGATAGATGGATGGGTGGTTGGATAGATGGATGGGTGGTTGGATAGATGGATAGATGGATGGGTGGTTGGATAGATGGATGGGTGGTTGGATAGGCGGATAGATGGATGGGTGGTTGGATAGATGGATGGGTGGTTGGATAGACGTATGAATGGATGGATGAGTGAATGAATTTATGGATCCATGGTTGGATGAGTGAATGAATTTATGAATGGGTAGGTGGATAGATGGATGGGTGGTTGGATAGATGGATGGGTGTTTGGATAGATGGATGGATGGATGGATGGATGGGTAGTTGGATAGATGGATGGGTGGTTGGATAGACGGATGAATAGATGGATGAGTGAATGAATTTATGGATGCATGGATGGATGGATGAGTGAAAGAATTTATTGGTGGATAGATAGATGGATGAATGGGTGGCTGGACAGATGGATGGGTGGTTGGATAGTTGGATAGTTGAATGGATGGTTGGATAGTTGGATAGATGTATGTGTGGTTGGGTAGATGGATGGGTGGATAGATAGACGGATGAATGGATAGATGAGTGAATGAATTTATGGATGGATGGAATGATGTATGGATGGACGTGTGGATGTGTGGACGGATGGATGGACGGAAGGATGGATAGGTAGTGGGTGGATATGTAGATGAAAAAATTGGTGAATGGATGGATGTATGGATGTATGTAAGAAGAGTTGTTCTACTTCTGATGTTCTATGTCTGTTGTTCTAGGCATGGGAATGTTGGCCGACCGTTACCCGGATGACCTCGAAAGAGGTAACGCCATGGCATTCGCCCTCAGTGGCCTGGCACTCGGAGTTCTCGGTCAGTCAGTCAGTCAGTTAGTTAGTTAGTTAGTCATCACTTCCATTTTTCCATTTCCATTTCCATTTATTTATTGTAACCATCAACCATAAACAATTGTCATAGTACAAGATGCTTCACAAGATCGGATGGTAACAAGGCCCTAAGGGATGAAAATTCCGCTAACAGGGACACCTATTTACATATGCAATATTAACTGATGGCTAAACGGTTGATATCATGAATTGAATAGTAGGCAAAACAACAGAATGAAATGACAAGTAATGTAGAAAACTTAACTAAAAACAACAACACACTTACAAAAAAAACAGTGCTTACAAGGTTAAACATCTTCACAGTCATTAATTAAATAGTCACGTAGCAGTGCCTTAGCCCTTAGTAAACTTGATGTCTACTGAATATGATCAGGAATCGAGTTCCATACACCAGGTCCAGTGTATTTAATATGGACTCTTCTTGAGTTTAACCGAGCAGATATGGTACGATAGTGAGAGGAGTTTCTAGTAGAGTAATTGTGTATATCAGAACCTTGTTGGAAGTACCCTGTAAAGTTAAGGGGTAGAAGATCATGGGTGAACCGATACATAAAGACTCCAATCTGGAAAGTCATTATTTGGCGAAACTTTAATAAATTAAATGATTGGAATAAAGAAGTTGAGTGAGTAAAAGGCTTAACTCCAGCTACGATACGTATTGCACAATTTTGGAGAAGTACTAATTTATTGAGCCTGGATTTATATGTGGATGCCCAAACCAAATTACAATACGAGAGACAAGGATATATCAATGAATAGTACAATTTAACGCGAATATTGGAATTGAGTAGACTATGATGGAATAGATTTTATTGCTGCTATTGTGGCAGATTGTAAAATATGCTGGAGAAGGAGTCAGGACAGACCATAATGGAATGGAATAGTTAATATTGTAATCGAGTTGATCAAAATAATTATTAGAGCTGAATAAGTCAGAATAGAATAGACTAGAATTTGATGGATTCTAGAATATATCATAATTATTGGATAGGTTCTAGAATAGATAAAAGTAGAACAAATTTGTGATGGAATGGAACGGATTAGAACGCAGCGGTAGCCCGCAGAACAAATTATTATCTTAGAATTTATAGCTGCGAATCATTCTAATGTTCGGTCGTTCCTTTCACATGGAATTCTAAAGGCTTTTCAGCGGTCATTGCAATCAAAGCAGCAGCAGCAGGTCGTGTGCATCTCGACGTGTCATCGCCATAACTCGACTTCGTGTCAAGTGCTTAGCACTTCAATTATAGTCGTACGGTTATAGATAGCATCGTCCGTCCATCCGATTGCCAATAACACTTGACGGTTTGAGAATAAGACCCTGTGCGCTGCGCTCAGCGGCTGTGCGCATAATTGGGCTATTACTCAGCGGCTTGAAGAGGTCTGTCAGACAAGACCAACAAAGAACTCGACATCGTCGTCGTCGTTATTTCATGCATCTGAAACGGAAAGGGTGTGGATGATGTTAATGTCCGCCGTTCCATCTTTAAACGACGACCACCGACGCATTCATATCCCGCGTCTTTCTTATTAAGAGCGCCTCTGCAAATGTCGTCTGCCACGTGACCACGTGACCACGTCGTTGTCTTTACAGGAAGTGACGTGTGAATTCATAAACATATAATCTGTGAACTGCGCATGTCTAAGCGTTGAAAGATCAAACGTCACATTGGGATTAATATTTTAATATTACTACAGTTACTGTAGGCGATCTAGTCTCGTTTTCCTTGCTGAATTAACCGATTCAGTTATTATTATTACCCAGCTTTAGACTGCGTGCATTTTGAATCGCCCATGGCCATTGTGAACAGTAGCCACACCCACCAACCCCCGATTTGTAAGGTGTGGGTGGGGAAGGGTGTCGATGGAGGGGCGGGGGGGGGATGTGGTTGGTGGGGAAATGGAGACTTGCTCCAACTGGTCCAGAATTTCAACCACCGAGATACATGTTTCTTCCATTAAGTCTCTTGTTCCGTTTGTCGTATCGATCTTGTCGCCCACGCTTCGAGTGACTTCATACAGAGCGATACCTTTACCTTTATCGCTTATACCTTTATTCATTATTTTTACTCACACCCGCAGGTCCTCATCTCCCTCCCCTTTTTGGCATGACACCCCAGAGCTCACCAGAGGCGCTGATAGGCATGTGCGTCTGCATTGCGGTTCATTCATTAATTCATTCTGAGAGTTTATATAGCGCCTATTCAAGATACAATGTCATGTAGCTGGTCAGCGGCTCTCTCTGCGCTAATCACTAAAACGATGCTGAACGACATTTCAGCAAATAAATTCATCAATTAGCAAAATGATGATGCACAATAAACTGAAAATAATAGTCACCGATGGTGGGCTCACGCACGCGCGTAGAACCATCCAACGGAATTCCCGTATATATATATTATATATATTATATACAGATCCTTATTATATATATATTATATATATTATATACAATTATATATAAATTATATATACAGCTGAGTGATGGAATGAATAGATGATTAGATATGGATAATTGTTATTAATGAACGACTCATTAATCAACTCTAAGTTTTAATCAGGGTTAATTTACAGCAAAACATTTAAAGAGAGATGGCTCTGCAATGTCTGCATGTGTATGTTGTGAATTGGAATAAAACAAAAGTTGTCCAGACTCGAGGAAACGAATTCGTCATTGCCTATACGTCAAGTCATGACACGAGTGTCTTGTGTTGTTGAAGGTCTTGCACTATACAATGTATACATGTACAATTGTACATGTAGGTTAACCAGAAAGGCGATTGGTATCAATTGAATTAATTGTTTGACGTCACAGCAATGATTGGCATTATTTGGTTGACAGGTGATCATCGACCGCGTACCATTATTGTCATTTATTGATAGGCATTAGTTGATTGGCATTGGCTGATTGACATTTAGTTGATTGACATTAGTTGATTGGCATTAGTTGATTGGCATTAGTTGATTGGCATTAGCTGACTGATATTAGTTGATTGACATTAGTTGATTGACATTAGTCGATTGACATTAGTTGATTGACATTAGTTGATTGACATTAGTTAGTAGAACAGAATGTAGCAAGCTCGGACATTCGACCAGTATAGCCTTGACTTTCGTCCAATCTGACCAGTATAGCCTTGACTTTCGTCCATTTGACCAATACCAGCCTAAAAAACTGAGTGCCCGCGCAGTTTGACCAATATAGCCTTACTTTTTTAATTAGACGTCCGGCGTAAAAAAGTAAAAAAGTAAAAAAGTAAAAAAGTAAAAAAGTAAAAAAAAAAAAAAAGTTCTCTGGCGTATATAAAATGACTGAAAAAATGGAATATACGGCTCGACCTAAAGACAAGAAATCCCAATATAAAATGGACTACTCATCGTATAATCTGAAAGAATTACGACAAATTCCTAAACAGAGAGGACAAAGAGGATACTCGAGTTTGCGAAAAGCGGAACTCATAGCGTTCATATTGCAGGGAGATCGACTAGGCGCTCGGGCCCCTCGGGTCAACAAAGCACCAGCGCATACTCCCGCCACCGTACGAGAATTGCGTGAAATTGCAAAAAAGAGAGGACAAAGAGGATACTCGAGATTAGCAAAAGCGGAACTTACGGCATTCTTGACTACTAAGCTTACTTGGAAATTTTTGCATCCGGGGAAAAATAAAATAGTTTTTTCGGATTGGCTGACTCGCGAGATTAGTCAGTTACCTCCGCAAATAAAACCGCCCATTCATAGGTTCAAACTTCGAGAGACTGCGACGGCGATCAAAGGGTTTACAAAAAGATACACGATCGATGGCAACAGCAGGATCGATGTTGCAACTTTTCTCAAGGCTGTAAGACCGCAGGTAGTTAGGCTGCTAGCGAAAAATCGGGGGGTAAAAGTTCAACTCGATCTCATGTGCGAAATGGAGAAAGTAGATATGAAAACCGGTGAAGTAGTAACGGCTGAGCCTAATTTCAAATCAAAGAGTGATATTATTTTAGAAGCAACCGATGTGAGAGAAATATATACCAACGCAGCGGATAAAATTAAGGAGAGCATGGCAAGTTTTCAGATGCGGGGGAGTAATTGGAGATTCAAAACCGTTTTGAAGTTGGATATCGATACAGTGGTATATAAACCATTGAAAGGTAGTTCCTACATTCCACTTCCAGATTATTTAGCGAATAAAAAGGCTATTATTAATATGAAGAACAAAGATGAGGAATGCTTCAAGTGGTGTGTAGCGAGAGCTGTAAACCCCGTTGAAGAACACCCGGAGAGAATTACGAAGGAATTAATAAGACAGTCTGAGGAACTCAATTGGTCTGGTATTGAATTCCCTGTAGCAGCGGATGCTAATGTGCTGAGTAAGTTTGAGCGAAATAATAATATTAGTGTTAATGTTTTTGGTTACGAGAAAGATGTGAATGTATTCCCACTATATATATCAAAGCATGAGAATGATAGGTGTGTAGATCTATTACTCATTTCTGATGGAGAAAAGAAGCATTATTGTTGGATCAGGAATTTCAATAGACTGATGGCGGTGAAAACAGAAAATACTACTACATCAATGTACTATTGCAAAAGATGCTTGATAGGGTTCAGTAGAAAAGAATCGCTTCACAAACATACTGAGTACTGTTCGCAGCAGGACGCCCAACGAATAGAACTTCCAGAACCTGGGACTATGCTAAGTTTTACACATTACTATAGAAAGATGCGTGTACCGTTTTTGTATTTTGCCGACTTTGAATCGTTCATCAAACCTATCGGTACATGTCAGCCCGTTCCTAGCACGTCTTACACCAACAAGTATCAAAAACATACGCCCAGCTCGTTTTGTTATCATTTGAAATGCTTCGACGATGATGTTTATTCCCAAGAGCCGGTGCGTTTTACAGCTGAAAACGAAGACGATGATGTTGCTCAGTTATTCATAGACTCTATCGAAGAAAATGTAAAACGAATATACAACGAGTTCAAATTCCCCAAGAAGATGATATTCGGCAAGAAAGAGCAGCGGCTCTTCGACTCGGCTACTGTTTGCCATATATGCGAACGAGAATTTATAGGCGAAGAAAAACCGGTTCGAGATCACTGTCATTTGACTGGAAAATTTAGAGGTGCCGCTCACAACCTTTGTAATCTGAAATACAAAGTCCCCAAGTTCTTCCCCGTCGTATTTCACAATTTGACCGGTTATGACAGCCATTTATTTATCAAGAAATTACGAGGTGAACACGGCGAGAAAATCAAATGCATTCCCTGCAACGAAGAAAAGTATATCTCATTCAGCAGAGAGGTCGTCGTCGATAAGTTTGTAGATGCAGATGGAAAAGAGAGAGAAGTCAAGCGCGAATTACGTTTCATCGATAGTTTAAGATTCATGCCCCAGAGTCTCGACGTGTTATCGAAAAATCTTCAGAAAGATCAGTGCAAGAATTTAGGGAAATTTTTTGAAGGTGAGAAGCTGGATCTTTTACTCAGAAAAGGCGTTTACCCATATGATTACGTCGACGGTGTTGAAAGATTAAACGAAACCGAATTACCATCGAAGCATGCCTTCTATTCAAAACTAACCGATTCGGGTATCAGCGAAAAAGATTACGCGCACGCGAAAACGGTATGGGACAAATTTGAATGCAAAACATTACGTCAATATCATGACTTGTACAATTTATCGGATGTTCTATTATTAGCGGATGTGTTCGAAAACTTCAGAGACGTCTGTATGAAGCACTACAACCTAGATCCTGCGTGGTACTACACTAGCCCAGGACTTGCATGGGATGCGGCGTTGAAGACGACTGGTGTAGAGTTGGAGTTGTTGAGTGACTACGATATGTTACTGATGATCAAGCAGGGAATACGGGGAGGTGTCAGCACGATTTCCCACCGATACGCGAAAGCGAACAACGAGTACATGGGAGAAGCTTTCAATCCCACCCAACATTCAGTATTCATTCCATACTTGGACGCGAACAACTTGTACGGATGGGCGATGAGCAAACCGTTACCAACTCACGGGTTCGAATGGATGAACGATGGCGAATTGACTGATTGGAGAAACATTACCGAACGAGATGGAGTGGGATGTGTGTTAGAAGTCGACTTAGAATATCCGAAGGAATTGCACGACCTGCATAATGATTATCCTCTAGCTCCAGAGAGTGTAAAACCCGCGGGATCGAATGCAGCGAAACTCATTCCAAACTTGAACGACAAAAAGAAGTACGTCGTTCATTACGGAAATTTAAAATTGTACGAACGTCTCGGATTGAAAATCGTAAAAATACACCGAGGAATAAAATTTGAAGAAAGTGCCTGGCTGAAAAAGTATATCGATCTGAATACAAACCTGAGAACGAAAGCTACGAACGATTTTGAGAAAGACTTTTTCAAACTGATGAACAATAGCGTTTTCGGTAAAACAATGGAAGCTATCGAGAATCGAGTTGACATACGATTGGTGAGTGATGAGAAGGAAGCTATCAAGCTAGCCGCTAAAACTAATTACGACAGACGAACGATTTTTGATGAAAACCTCATCGCCGTTCACATGAAAAAGACCAAGTTGTTTTACAACAAGCCGATATATCTAGGAATGTGTATTTTAGACGTCAGTAAGACGCTCATGTATGATTTTCATTATAATTACATCAAGGCCAAGTACGGAGATAGGGCCAAGCTATTATTCACCGATACTGATTCTTTGGCGTATGAAATTAAAACGGAAGACTTCTACAAAGATATTTCCCCCGACGTCCAAAGTATGTTCGATACTTCAGACTATCCGAGCGATCACCCGTCGGGTATAGAATCCGGCGTTAATAAAAAAGTGGTTGGTATGTTCAAAGACGAGGCCGCGGGAAAACAGATTGAAGAATTTGTCGGGCTGCGATCCAAGTTGTACTCTTACAAAATGGCGGGTGAAGACTACAAGAAATGTAAAGGTGTGAAAAAGAACGTCGTCAAGAAATCAATCACTCACGCAGATTACAAAGACTGCGTGTTTACGAAAAGACAACAGTCGAGAGCGATGAACGTCATTCGATCCTATCGTCATGAAATTTACACCGAAGAAGTAAATAAAATAGCTCTGTCCGCCGACGACGACAAAAGAGTAATAATGGACGACGGGATCCACACCCTAGCCTATGGGCACTACACGCTGAAAACTAAACAAAATAAAGAATAATTTACACTAATATAAAATGGATGCGGCAAAAAAAGTGTGTTCTAAATGCAAAATAGAAAAAAGCTTGGACGAATTTCACAAAGATAACTCACAGAAGAGCGGGTATTACCCCAGCTGTAAAATTTGTAAAAATGCCAAAGTGAAAGAGCTTGCGCACAAATACGCAAGACAGGAAATTAGGGAGACAAAAGACACAAAAGTTTGCAGCCGGTGTAAGGTAAATCAGAACATATCGGAATACGTCAACAATCGATTTCAAAAAGATGGAAAGGCGAATGAATGCAAAAATTGCAGACATAAATATTATCTAGCCAACGCAGAAGCTCGAAATAAATATCAAAAAGCGTATATTACAACCCGAAGGCAGAATGACCCGGAGTTTAAATTACTAACAAATATGCGCTGTAGGCTTGGCGACGCACTAAGAGGCAAATCGAAATCACAAACGACACGACAACTTGTTGGCATTGACTTTGAAATATTCACCAAATGGATTCAGTTTCAATTTGATGAAGAAATGACCATGGAAAATTACGGATCCTATTGGCACATCGACCATGTTCTACCCCTATCTTCGTTCAATTTACTCGATGAAGAAGAACTCCATAGAGCCATGAATTGGGTGAATTTACGCCCTTTGCTACCGCTGAAAAATTTGCAAAAAGCGAGCAAAATAGATCGTTGGTCATATATTATGCAGGAAGTAAAATCTCATTACTTTTTGAAACATTTAGAAAATGAGTTTTGAGACAAACAAAAACATAAATGTTGAAGGCATAGTTCTACCAAATACCCCTCTGTCAAACATACAGCTGATCGATGCCGCGAAAAAGCTCAATATCCCTAATTTCCGGGGAGTATTTCTCAGAGACGAGCTGCCGAAGAAACCTAGCCGGACTGAATGCGGGATATTGAATCTAGACGATTCTAATGGAACCGGCTCGCACTGGGTTGCTTTTTTGAAGAACGGCAAGGATAAAATATATTTCGACAGCTATGGTCTGCCCCCTCCTACAGAACTGCTAGAGTATTTACAGAGTCCCGTGTACTACAATAGCGAACGCGTACAGCCCGACAACGAAGTGTTTTGCGGTCATCTATGCCTGCACGTCCTGAAAAAAACATGCAAAGATGGGGTGAGTTTTCAAGAAGTTATAAACAGCCTGCATTGAAAATTATATTCAGATGTAAAAAATGCCTGTTGATAAATTTGGACATACAGATTCAGGATCTACGCAAAGAGTAATTGCCGGGGGAGTTACTGAAAGTCAAGTAAATAGTACTTTTCTACGGCTAGATGGAGCAAACCCGGCGACTGGCGACCTAAATATGAGTGGTCATACTATTAGAGGTCTGCCTACAACGAATACAGCGAATACAGCGAATACTCCGGAAGCGGGAATAGATGAGGCTGTGAGTCGGGGGCAAGTAATAGATTTACTGCAGAATCACGACGACGTCCCGACCGACAATAATCATTTGACGAATAAGAAATACGTCGATGAACAACTTACTTCGAAAGTGGCGGCGGTGGTAGGGCCCGCGGTTAGTGCTTACAGTTCAACTCAACAGGCTATACTCGCTAGAACTCACACTGCAGTTACTTTTGACGTAATAAGATGCGGTACCGCAAGACACGGTATTGAACAGGGTATCGGAACGACTTCTTTCTTCCCCAGTAAAGCCGGGTACTATATCGTTTCGGCGTACATAGAATTTTGTAACAATAGTAATTCCGCGTATGGCACCGTCCACCTGTATAAAAATGGGGTGTCGTACATGCAAATTGCGGGCGGAGGGAGCACGAAAGGTTCGCAAAACCATTCAATCGGTAGTAACATAGTTTTTCTAGACGAGTTCGATTACGTCAACATACACGCTTTTTCGTCCATCGCTACGAACATTTTGTGTAGAGACTTTTCGGCGGCATTCTTGCGACCCTAATTAATAATAAATTATTATATTCAAAATGCCTGTTGATAAATTTGGACATACGGATTCAGGATCTACGCAAAGAATAATTGCAGGGGGCGTTACGCTGTCCCAAGTAAACAGCACTTTTCTAAGGGTAGATGGAGCAAATCCGGCGACTGGGAATCTAAATATGAATGGCCATCATCTCGTAGGGTTACCGACTGATTACCCTTTTACAGGTAACGGGGGTGACGCTATTAGTTCAGCCCAGGCTACTGCCCTAGTCGTTGATAAAACAGCGGATATCGCCCCTAGAGATTACGTTTCGGGTATGAGGGTATCCCCGGGCAATCTAGTGAGAAATACGACGAGCGGTATTACATATAGGTTCGAAGGAACGGCTGGAGCTATAACAGCGGCACCAGCATTGTCCCCGAATTGGAGACCTACAACCGGACCGGCTATTTGTGTGTTGGGAGAGGATGACAGCGGAGCGACGACTGCTATCGTAAGTGGTGGCGCATTCTCGGGCACATATGCAACGCATGGTGGAGCATTCGGAGGCGTATATGTAATGCATCATAAATTAACGGTCGTTGCCATCAATACGGATTCGGCGTATACGACGTCCTTGGGCTTTATAACTATTCCTCGTACGGGCGTATATCGACTTAGCGGATTCGCGAATTTCATGATAGGAAATGATAGTCCGGGCGAAAAATTAATCGGAATTGCGTATGCCCAAGATGAGTTACATAGTGACGAACTTTTTGAATACAAGGTCAGCGGAACAACGGTTGGCAGCAGATTATCGCTCGTATTACCAACCGTCGCCATATTTTTCTACGCCAACGATAAGCTCGGTATGAAGTTATATTCCAACATGACCGGAAACAGACCAACAGCCGGTCGCCGTCTTCTCATGGGCGGAGGCGGATTGCAGGTCGAGTTTTTGTACTAGGTAACCGTAGATACCTATCGTTCATATACGCGCGATAGGTATCTGTAAGTCTCATTATTCTTCAGCGTTATCTTTCTTCAATATACCACGCTCATTTTCTGGCCGTCCGATTGAAACCTCAGTAACTTGTCTGAAATCACCATTGCGTACGCTTCCGTATTGGCCGGTGGCGCTGTATTAAACGTGCCTTTGATCTGGATATCGACCACCGATGACTTCAGACTTCAGATTGCTTGCTCACGTCAAACACCATAATCGGAAACAAATCTTTGAAATCCGAGGGTGTGATATTGCATTGTGTCATTAGTTCGTCCATTCCATAGTATTTTTCACTGAACGCGGCTGCTGCTCGGTACGCCCGCGCGAATTGTTGATTCGGAAATGATAGGTTGTAGTCGACAACTGGGTATCGGTCCTGGTTCATCATCACGAACATGTTCTTCAGATCGCAATGATCGAAAACGGATGGATTGTGTAGTTGATCGCCGCTTTTGTCGGTTTGAAAACCCAAGATGATGTACCTAGGCTTCTCAGGTAATGTCTTGACGCTAAGTCTCCAGCTAAAATTAGTCGACTGTGCGACGGAGGTGGTATCGCATTGACGGGCTCTGTACGCAACTGGCAGCGACGCTTTCGATTCGATAGTTTTGTACAATTGCATCTTCTCCATATCCGCGGGAATAACGTGCGGCATGAACCATGAGATTTTATCCAGCCTAACTTTCCCTGCATCCGCTGCGCCCGCGCCGGCGAGTCTAAAAATTGCGTCATCATCGGCTTTACGAACCAGAGTTAGCGTATGTTTCACACCAAAAACAACCTTGTCGTAATCATCGCAAAATCCGAAAATATGCTTCAATGGAACAACAAAGCTAAAAGTACCTTTGGCATTTGGTTTTTGAATTATATACGCCTGTCTCACGGCGAAACCCTGATTATCCGCGATAGCAGCTGTCGCGCCGCTGTCCTTGTACCACAACTGATTCAATCCTTGAGCTAGTTGAAAATCATTCGGGTATTTGAGTAATCCGAGCATTGTCGTTGCTTGACCCGGGTGAAATATCGATTCAATTTCCTGATTCGACAGTGAATACGAAATTTGGCTGAAAAGATGCATGAGCCCATTATTCGTAAGGGTTGCTTCATCGGCATTAACGTAGAAGGTGGCGGGGTTGGTCGCCTTCGTCAATCTACCCTCGAACAGCAGGTAAGATTCTGCTGGATGACAAAATAGATCTTGAAGTTCGATATTTATTCTAATCTCGCCGGAGGTGTTTAGATTCGCCCCCGATATCGGCTCATACTCGTACCATTCGTAACGTTCGACGCTTTCATCGCTCAATGGTTGTTCGGTAAATCTTAGAATATCGGATGATTGCATTTTTACTACTACGCGATAATATATTTTTTACGCGACCTTCATTCCGCCGCCGTTTAGCGAGCGTACTAAATCTTGTATCGATATGGCGCCGTTCTTCGTCAGGCCGTCCCCCATCATCAGATTATTAATATTCGAGATATTCGGGATATTTGGGCTCGACCCGACGCCGCTCAGCCGCTCTAAAATTTGTATAGTTTCTGGCGTAATTTTCTTGGAGGTGGGAGTAGGAGCAGGAGTAAAACAGTTTGGCTACTGCTTTGTCCACTAATCGTTTACCAGCGTCGATTGCGGTTGTTTTCCCAACGTCGATGGCCTTTTTCCCAATTTCTTTCGCCACGTCTTTACTCGCGCTGAGAGCGGTCGTTGCTAATTGTTTGGCGGCGTTCGACGTAACTAGCCGTTTGAAAAATCCCGAAATTGTATCGAATATTCCCGATCCTCCGATAACGTATTGTTTTCTATACCTCCTTCTATTAATGACTTGCATTTTACAATGTCATCATTATATTTTTGTAAGCATCTTTACTCAGCACTTCCTGCCTCAATAACGCATCGCACATCGCCACGATCTCGTTTCTCACGCCGGTATTGCCTGCTTTGAAGCTTTGAAATCGTAGTTCTAGCTGTTTCGCTAATACGTTTGGATCTTCGGAAATAACGATTACGCCACCCACGCCTTTACCTACCGCATTACGAGCCCTCTTTTCCCATATCGGCTTGATAATTTCTCTATATTTGACGCTCGCAGATGCCTTCGGTTTGTTAGGATTTTTTGGCTGTCTGATAGCATCCGTCGCGAGTAGAATCTCGGCGTAATCGTCTCTATCATTATTATCGTATATCGACGTGTTCGGCTGTTTCATCGTCAACAACTCCCAAAGCCCCGGTGTTCCGCTATACGTCTTATTTCCAACCGTCACATCGTCTCCTTGAATAAAAATCGGAGTGTCGCCGATGTAGAATTGACTATTTTTTGATCGTATTCCGAACGTCGTGTCTACGATTTTTCTATCGGAGGCGTATTGATGAAGGTACTTGGTGGCTACATCCCCTAATTCTAAAGTTCTAATATCCTCAGTCGGATCGTCGCTATACGCTTCTATCGAGGGATACTGAGGAAATTGAATCTTCAACGAAGCGGGTAGCGTCTGTAGTGCGTTTGTAGTAGCTATCGAGTTTTCTTTGATGGCGGATAGTAAGACATTCTGCTCTTTGGAAATTGCGGATTGCGAATCGACGATAGGCTTGTACAGCTTGGTTAGTTCTTGTTGCAGCCCCGAATCTCCCAATCTCTCCGATAAAAAGTTTTGTTGAATATTCTTCTTGGATTTCAGAAACTCTTCGACTATGAAATTTCTTTTCGCCGGGTCATCTATCTTTAGAAACGACATTTTTAATAAAAAATTTAATGTTTTTCGACATGTTTTCCGGCGTGTTTTTCGACGTGTTTTTCGACATGTTTTTCGACATGTGTAAAAACACAAGTTAGACGTATTTTCAGACATAGCGACATAGGTCTACATAGGTATGCAAAACTCTACATGATTTCATACATGTTCACGTTAGTCGTCTTTCGAGCAGATTCGGTATTTTTCTCAAACATGCTTTGAAAGGACTGCCTGACTTCTTCTCTTCCTCGGTCGATGAGAGATTGTTTCGTTTCCTCATCCATCGCGGCCGCCGCAACTTTCGACTTACTTTTGATTTCTTCTTTCATGCCATTGAATTTTTCAATCTCACTTAGAATCAGAGAATATTCCTCATCTGAAATGTGATCATCCACGAGTGCTTTTGAAATATGGTCGCTGATCGTGTTGAGCTTCGCGTCAGCTAGCGTTTTGATCTTTTCATGCTTCTCCGCCTTCAGGGCGAGCTTTTTACAGATTCGGCTGCCAATTATACTCAATAGCCCCGCACCTAGCGCTGTCCCTTCCATAGCAATAGCGATGGGGGTTGCAATTATGGTGGCTAGTACACCGATTCCCGAAATTCCGAGCCCCATCGTGATCGCCATGAGGACGTTGTCTACTACGCCGATTACGCTCACACTTCTATGGTACTTTTTACTCAACGCTGCTCTTTTGTCGCGTTCTTGCTCGATCTCCTTTTTGATTTCGCTAATCTTCTGAAGTCGATACGTTTGCGCAGACCCTGCGGCTATTTGTATTTCACCTTCTGGCGCGGAGGGTGTTATATTTGTTAGGTTTGGATAGAGTTTGATGCCTTCGTATTCCATTCTTTTATTTATTAGCATTATATATTTTTTTACCGTTGATAGTTTACACAGCATAGCGAATCTCCTTCGTTTATTGTTACTGCCGAATCGGAGTTGTTTTGAATGGAAACTATGATATCATCGACCACATCTTCTGAAATCACTCCATCTAGTAGGCTGCATCGTCGTTCTTTGATACTCTGTCTGAGGGAAACGAGGCAAAGACCCGCCGCCATTTCTACACCGAGTCCAAGCCTTAGCGTATTTGCCGCCTTTGGTTGTATCGTAATATCATTTTGCGCAAAAATCTCCCATCGCAGACCCCCTAGTTGTCTTACTGGGACGCGAGTAACACCGCTCGTAATCTTCCAAAAGACTGAAACGGGCTGCGTTCTAACCTCTACCGGTCTAGTTGGTTTAGTTCCAAATTTGTGTATTGGTCTCGACATTTTACATATGATAATTTATAATATCATGCCGAGAATCGGAATGTTTCGAAACGGCGAGTTGGGGCCGAGCAAAAGTCCTTCGCCACTCACATAGCCCGACCCTGTTTTCATGTAAAGCCCGGATCCCATTATCGATGCGCCTTTTTGCCACGGAGACAAGTACAAACCGGATCCGGCCGCTCTTTTTTTGCACGCTATGTCACCTTTCTTGACATACATTACACCCGAACCGCTGATTTTATCGACAAGTTTCGATCCAGCCGCAGCACCTAACCCACCTAATGCGCCCTGTGCTAAACTAGGCAGTACGCTACCAAGAAGGAACCGTCCCGCTGTCGCTAGAAACGGAAGTATAGCGCCTATGAATCCACCTTCGACTTTCTTGTTGTTCTCCAATTGCGTTTTACTCATTTTAATAATCATGCCAGTTCCTTTTTGGTAGGCAGCCGCCATTTTATTGATTTGCGCCTGGGTGAGAGCCAAAACGTGTTCGCCATTCAAATCATCATGCGATAGTTTGATACTCACGCCGCTCCCCGCTTGAAGTGATCTTTTAATTTTGTCTTGTTGCGCTTCTGAAATATTAACTTTTACGCCCGTGTAACGATTCATTTTATTAATAAATTACAAAAACTTTCAAACTTCCCTGATGTGAAATCGAATCGCCATTTCTTCACCTCGAAGATTTAGTAGGTTCCCATGTTGGTCTGTGAGCCTCGTTTCCATCGTCGAAATTGTAGATAGCAAAATCGGGAGATATATCAAATTATGCGGCACTTCGATAATCTTGTAACCCGGGCCTACGTTTGGGAAAAAAGAATATATCACGTTTTCCGATGTTCCGTTAGTGTACGAAGACCCGATAATGTCGCTGGTCACTCTCAGGCTGCTTACACTCATTATATTTACCAAGTCCTCCGATTCGTTGTATCCGCCCGAATAGATCCATCTGTTGAAACCTAGAACCTTTCCAATCGAATTCTTTGGCGTAAAGTCAACCATATAATCTGCTTCT
Organism: Lumbricus rubellus; assembly: GCA_945859605.1. Classification (NCBI taxonomy): domain Eukaryota; kingdom Metazoa; phylum Annelida; class Clitellata; order Crassiclitellata; family Lumbricidae; genus Lumbricus; species Lumbricus rubellus. The sequence continues at coordinate 6,482,149 of OX243826.1, read as the reverse complement.
ATATTCACCACAGACCTCAGAGTATTGGTGTTTGGCGCTATTGAGATACAGTAAGCGCCATTTACTCCGTCGAAATGTCCATTCCCCTTCATGACTCTCTGTATATATTCGTTGATATCCGTTATTTCATAGCAACCCTCTGGAACTGCAATGTTTACCCAATCTGTGCTGGAATTCGGCGAATACCTGAAGCCGTTGTTTGTCGCATCGATATTAGGAAAAGAATAGTACGTCTCGAGGGCAACTAAGGCCATTTCATATTTCTTATTCTTCTCCAGTTCGAGTAGTGGACTAAACTTCGTTCTGATTCGCGTGCTCTTTTCGCTGAGAAAAATGGAAAATGATGTTTTTGGTTCCGTGTTGCAGGCCGTCTTTTCCGTGTTTTCCGATATCTGTTTGAGAAGCGATGATTCCATTTTTACTATACAATACAATTTTACAATGGCGGATCTTCGATTATATAAAATTCGTCGAGTCCGCATCGGTATTTACCATTGTACTTGTCGCTAGTCAGGTCTAAAACCACGAATCCACGAGGTTGCTCCCATACTGTTTTGCATAGTTTTCGAAATTCATCTTTCGACATGTCTGTACTCACATGATCGTTGTAAATATGATTACAATTTTTCAGGTCTTGTTTGAACAGGCAAATAAAGTTCGCGTTTTCTCTGATTGTTTGGCGCGGTAATTTGAAATAATTCTGGGCGAGGTAAAAACAATCTACATTACTATGCCTCCCCCGATTGTAATACGTTTCACATTTGTTTTGTTTTTCCAATTGAAGATCATCAAAAATCATCAGGTTCTTCTTTTCAGCGCTCAAATCTCTCGGGTCTGGTACATCATCGGCGCTCTCAAAGAACTTGGCAATTATATCGGATTTAGCTTCTGAGTTTTTCGCCATTTCCTCCATAACAAGGTCTGGTGACGCATTTAGGCCCACGATTTCATCTCGGTGCTCGAACAACCGAACGATCGCTGCTTTCGGTAATTTTTCTTCGTATGCTTTTTTGATAATACGATATTCCGGTTGAAACAGAGAAGTGCCGAATACTTGTAAGTTATTATAATCCAACCAGTCTGGCCTGAGTAAAAGATTGAGAAGAAGCGTTGTTTTTCCGCACGCCGATTTCCCAACTATCAAACCACGTATGCTTTTGGGTAACAACGGATTATTGAATCTTTTCGAGAGCGCTGTGCCCCAACTCATATCTCTAATCTCCATTTTAAAAATATATATTATTAAAAACGAAATGTATTGCGTAAAATGTAAAAAACAGACCCAGACGACAGATCTGCAGAACGCCGTGGCTAATAATGGGAGATCGATGCTCAGAGGTGTTTGCGTCGTATGCGGGAAAACAAAAACACAATTCGTGAAGACGTCCGCTATTGCGCAGGGTGGAGATCTAGTTAGTTCACTGAACGCTGCCACCAGCAACATTAAATTACCTTGGGCTAAATTTCCGGGCGAATTACATCTGCCAGGCCATCAGTTTACTGGTCCTGGTACTAGACTAGATTTGCGCCTGAATCCCAACGAAACCCCCAAAGATTGGAGCAAACCTATAAACAGGGTAGATAGTGCGGCATATATTCACGACCTGGCATACAATCAACACACTGATACGGCTTCTAGGAATGTCGCTGATAGAGCAATGATAAACCAGTTGAATAATATACCTAATCCAAGTCTGCGGGAACGCGTAGAGAGGGCGATAGTCAAACCTATTTTGTCCGCTAAAACGAGTCTCGGGCTAGGTTTAAAAAAAGCCTAGAATTACAGCAGGACCTGAAATGGACTAATCAATTAGCGAATGAATTACACAAACCAGTAGTGAGAAATTTTAGGACGAGGCGGGTCCGTGTTGGCGGGATTGACCAGATTTGGGCGGCTGATCTAATCGACATGCAGGCTTTCGCTAGAGATAATGATGGCGTGAAATTTCTATTGACCGTTATAGATGTATTTTCGAAGTATGGATGGATCGTTCCATTACATGACAAGAGTGGGAAGTCTACAGCCGATGGGTTCGTGAAGATACTCGGGGGTGGTCGACAGCCAGTCAAAGTTTGGTGCGACAAAGGGAAAGAATTTTATAATAAAAATGTGAAGAATTTAGTCGAGTTGTATTCTACCGAAAACGAGGGCAAAAGTTGTATCGTAGAAAGATGGGTGCGTACGATGAAAGAGAAGATGTTCAAATACTTTACGGCTAATTCAACGAGAAGATATATCGATGTATTAGATGAGATGGTTAGTAATTATAATGACACGAGACATTCTTCGATCAAAATGACCCCCGCGAAGGCTAGTATGAAAGTGAACGAAAAGACTGTATTTATGAATTTATACGGCGATGAGATTTCAGAGCCTATTATGCCGAAGTTTTCAATCGGCGATCGGGTCAGAATAACTAGGAAGAAGAATATTTTTGAAAAGGGTTATACGACTAGATGGGTGGAGGAGGTTTTTGTAGTATCTCAGGTTCAATATACAGATCCGCCAACTTACAAGATTACTGATTCTGCTGGTGAGGAAATACAAGGCTCTTTTTACGAGCAGGAGCTACAGAAAACAACTCAAGAAATATTTAGAATCGAAAAAGTGATTAGGAAACGCGGGAAGAAATCACTCGTGAAGTGGTTAGGCTACCCAGACTCGTTCAATTCTTGGATTAATAACGAAAACTTGATGACATTGTGAGACGATTATGAAAAAATATGTCGTGTTTGGAGAAAAAATAATAATATTCGATTGATCCAAAGACGATTATAAACCAACGGTGTAAAATCGTTTGCGATATTGTAATCCCGTATCTACGTCGTAGTCCGCTCATGCCCCTGCATCACACGGGGGGGGGGGTGAGTTGCCATTGCGCCGACGACGAACGACGATGGTCTCGCATGGCCCTTGTTGTCGATCCGGCCGTGGATTCTTGCATGGGCATTCATCGTCGTAGCATTCGCGGATGTGGGCGTCAATTTTAGCAATGAACGCCGCTTTCCACCGTCTTGTAAAATATCCATCCCGGCCGCTCGGCTCGGCGATTTTTCGTAATTCAGTAACTTTTTTCGAGTAGTCCATTTTGTATACGCCGGAGAAAATTTTTTTACTTTTTTACTTTTTTACTTTTTTTACTTTTTTACGACAGACGCCGAATATGAAAAAGTAAGGCTATATTGGTCAAACTGCGCGGGCACTCAGTTTTTTAGGCTGGTATTGGTCAAATGGACGAAAGTCAAGGCTATACTGGTCAGATTGGACGAAAGTCAAGGCTATACTGGTCGAATGTCCGAGCTTGCTACATTCTGTTCTACTTTAGTTGATTGACAGGTGTTGTTGATTTGATAGTTGGACCACCGTTTGGAGGAGTCATGTATGAGTTCGTCAACAAGGAAGCTCCCTTTCTCATGCTCGCCGCTTTGGCTCTTCTGGACGGACGTGAGTGTTAAAGTCTGCAATCGTGAATTTATATAGCGCCTCTCGACGTCGACAATTTCCCTTAGACTAGTTTGAGCAGTTAAGAAGAATGGTGACGTTTTTTTATAATATTATGCTCGGCTTTGTCTGTAACTCTAATCAGTGGCGTAACAATAGGGTAGACTGGGTAAGACAAAGTCTAGGGGCCCCCCGAGTATAGAGACCCCCTCAGGGGCCCCGAGTTTGCAAGACTCCGAAAAATGTTAAATAAATATTGTAGTAGTAGACTAAGTAGGCCTAGACGATACCGTGTCAGACTCTCAGTACGGTTACCCGAGAACCCGTCAAGTTCCGTCAACCCGACACGACGCGACGAGTCGGAGACGCCCAGCTCCAGCAGACCACAGCATTAATGTTTAATTTGTAATAATACATTTCAATAAGTACCGTAGGGAGAGGGCCCCACCTTCATATTTTGTCTAGGGGCCCCCGAGTTCCTAGTTACGCTACTGGATCTAATATCCATATTTGTGGAGGGACGGTTACACCTACAATTTTCACACTTATCCATATACAGGGTGGGTCAAAAGTATTTGTTCAACTTTGAAGGCCTATAACTTAGGCAGTTTAGCAAGTAAGTGTATGCTTAATGCATCAAATTAAAGGTCGTTATATCAGCTATAAGTCCGACAAATTTCATTATGGTAGCTTGCACTACGCGCCATATAATTATTGTGTACCGCACCTACCTTGTTTTCTGACGTAAACAATAATTTCATCATTGCGCCGTTAACAGAAGATGACAGCTTTGAAAGCCTATAACTTAGGCAGTTTAACAAGTAAGTGTATGCTTAATGCATCAAATTAAAGGTCGTTATATCCGCTACAACTGGTCAAAAATTTACATTTTTATCTTTAATAATAATTGCGTAAAACTACTGTACTGAATATGTATCAGTTTACAATGATTTTAATTCGTCTATCTTGCAAAACACAATACTTGGAAAGTTAGTCTTTGCAAGTTTGCATTATTGATAGCCATTAAGAAATCCAAGAATTATTTAGTCAAATAAATATTCAATGTGTCTTCCACAAGCTCGAATGACTGCATGAATGCGACGTGCCCATTGATCTATGGCTCCATTGATGAGTTCCTGTCTGATCTCAGTTCAGCAACGAGTGATGACGCTCTTCAGATGCTCGACGTTTACTATCCGTTCCCGATAAACCCGTTGCTGCAAAGCACCCCAGATTGAGTAATCAACGGGGTTTAAGTCAGGGCTATTAGGCGGCCAGTTATGTGGTTCGATGACTTTTGCTTGTGCCTGGAATCCTTGGATTATCCTCTTGGCTACAGATCAATTCAGCTACACGAGCGATGTTGTCAGCGGTACGTGCCGAACGAGGACGGCCAGTAACAGGTTTACGTTTAGAACTTGTACTCGCGTCAATTTGTCTAATTAATCGGTTGAGATTGTTTTTACTCCAGTTTCTAGCAGGAAATTCATTCATCATTTGATATGCATTTAAATGTTTTTCAATTCTTAAATTTCGAATCAAAGTTCTGTCATCTTCTGTTAACGGCGCTATGATGAAATTATTGTTTACGTCAGAAAACAAGGTAGGTGCGGTACACAATAATTATATGGCGCGTAGTGCAAGCTACCGTAATGAAATTTGTCGGACTTATAGCTGATATAACGACCTTTAATTTGATGCATTAAGCATACACTTACTTGCTAAACTGCCTAAGTTATAGGCCTTCAAAGCTGAACAAATACTTTTGGCCCACCCTGTATATGTTGCTCCATGTTGAATTTCTGTCGCATTTCTGTTTCTAACGTTAAAATATGATGCATTAAATCTTCAAAGACAATTATTTTATAAAGCTGGAAACATAATTAGGCTATTCTTCAATTTCATTCCTTAACATCAATAATGAACTGAACACGTTTCTTATGCAAGCAAGGTTCTACGTTTCGACACAGGAGTTTGTTTGTTTGTTTGTTTGTATGTGCACTTGTTATAGCGCCCCTTCAAGCTCTTCTACTCAGAGGCGCTCCCGAATGCAGAGCGGACACTGCATCGGAGTTTCACGCCGAAGCGCTGAGCAATTGTGAGTGAAGGACTTGCCCAAGGTCCTTACGCGGCGAGGTGGATTCGAACCTCGAACCTTTCGACTTCAAGGCAACGACGCCACCACTGCACCACCGCGCCCCACACCTCTTACACAACGCTGTTTAATTAAAGGTTTACAGTCTTCCGTGTAAACCTCTTTAAAATGATAAAATTGTGCTGTGTAGAGTTTGACGTTTTTTTTCTTTATTTCCTAACAACGATATTCTACTGCAGCTGATGTGTGTACATTGTTTTCGAGATAATCATTATTTGTTCAGTTCTTCAGTTGACGGTTCTTCAATTGGAAATACATCCCGAAGATCAACAAGGAACGCCATTGAAGGACCTACTACGAGATCCATACATACTAGTAGCTGCTGGTCAGTCAGTCAGTCAGTCAGTCAATCATTCAATCAATCAGTCAGTCATTCAATCAATCAGTCAGTCAACAAACCAATCAATCATTCATTCATACAATCAATCGGTCAATCAATCAATCAGTCATACATTCATTCATTCAGCCAGTCAGTCAGTTAATCAGTCAGCAACCCAGTCAGTTTTTAGCAAATCAATCAGTCAATCAGTCATTCGGTCAGTCGTACATTCATTCATGAAGCAAGACGATCGACCGGTCAATCAGGTAATTCTCAACATTCATCGCTGCCCCGTTAGACAGCTTTGACTGCGAATGCTTAAGGCTTAAGCCGTCAATGGTCGATGCACATCATGTGGAAAGGCCGCTTTCGTAATGGAATTATTTATCGACTCGCTTATGACGTCACGGGACGCGACCTCATTCATGTTTCGTCACTGTGTTTCGGGTGAAGACGATTCTGAAATTTTGCAAGCGTGTGTCACGGACTGTGTCATCATGACACAGGCCGTGACACATTCCCTGTCCAATGTCCAATGTCCATTCACAGTCAAGACAGACACTTACGACGCGAGTCGTAGAGCAACGTTAGTGCAGTGGTTAGCGCACTGGTCTTTTCTATCGAGATGTCGCGGTTCAAATCGGACAACCTCCCGTCAGGACAGGAAAGGAAGAGGGAGCGGGACTAAGAGGGAGGGGAGGGCCGGTGGGGAGGGATAGAGAAGGCAGAGATGGTTCTAGGGCAATTACCTCCTGGACAATTACCCCCCGGACAACTACCCCCCGACAATTACCCCCTGGACAATTACCCCCCAGGACAATTACCCCCCGGACAACTACCCCCCGTGCCAATTACCCCCCGGACAACTACCCCCTGTACCAATTACCCCCCGGACAATTACCCCCCCCCGTGTCACAGTGTGAGCTTGTTCTCTCACGCGTTTATCTCTTTACCAGTCTCTTTGTATTTGTCGGATGTTCAGCGCTCCCTAAGCCTATCCTAAATTAACTTTATGGCTTACTGTGGTAGGCCTATAGCCATCTTTCTTCACTCTCTCACTCTACAATACTTAGCCTAATAATACAATACAGAGTTAGCTTACACACAGTCTACTTAATTTAGATATCTAGTCATGATGGAATTTTCTAAATCTGAAAGAGGGAAAGATAAACGTTGTTTCGAAGGTTTTCTTTACGTGAAACAGAAGAAACACAAGAATTTAGCAAAGTGGTGTCGTTTCGCTGAGTAGGCTACGAAAATAGACAGAACTCTATCGATAATTACTTTTAAGAAGTTATAACCTTTTTCACACATTAGCTTAGAACCGTTTTTAGATTTGACTTGATTTAGTATTTTTCTTGAAATTTAACAATAATTAATTTGCCTATCTTCGTGGAGTTGCTCTTAACCTTGCTTAGTTATTATGCTAACTAAAGTCATAACTCATCAATAACATTTAAATATTTAACCAGGTAGGCGTTTAACATGACATAGATTTAATTTTTGGCACGGGGGGTAATTGTCCGGGGGGTAATTGGTACGGGGGGTAGTTGTCCGGGGGGTAATTGGCACGGGGGGTAGTTGTCCGGGGGGTAATTGTCCGGAGGGTAATTGTCCCCGGGGGTAATTGTCCTGTTACCGCAGAGATGCAGGGAGGCAAAGGGAGGGAGGGGAATGGGACTGGGGCGGGAAAGGGAGGGGAGAGGTGGGTAGGGGAGGGGAGGGGATTGGCAGGAAAGGGGAAGGGCAGAGAGGGGAGGAGGGGGAGGGGAGTTTAGGTAGGGAGGGATGGATGGACGCTCTTTTAAGCCACAGCAACGCGTGGCCGGGTACAGCTAGTCTTATATACATTTATAGAGTACTCAGTATACGTATTTACATAGTATGTATATATATATATATATATATATATATATATATGATATTCATAGCATTTATTATAGCACCTGAAGAACCCACTCAAAACTTCTCTTGACCGCTGCATAGGTCACTCTAAAGTTTATTCTTTTGTGCATGTTAGATTTAGATTACTTCAAAAGAAGGCTAAGTTCTAAATATATTTGTGCGGTTGTAAAAGCACTTCTGTGCAGTTAAAAGTGGTTTTAAAAAGGTCATTTTCATTCGATTGGGAGTGATTTACTATGGAGGACGGGAAAGGTAAGCAGGGACAGTGCAGTTCTTAAAATTCCTTAAAAGCCGTGTTTCAATATAGATTTCTTTGTTGATAATTATTTCAAATGCTACTTACTTATTAACCGACGGTTCAAAGGCTATAGCAGTTGTGACAGTGCTAGTGAAGTGCTAATTGCGTGCAGTTCGTTAGGTAGAAGGTTAGTTTGCAGACCGCTGCTATTGTTGACACTTTAGGTTCGATAACGTTCGCAAACATGGGAGTGGCGATGCTGGAACCTTCTCTGCCCCTTTGGATGTTCGACCAGATGGACTCACCCAAGTGGCAACAGGGTGAGATTACTTACTTACTTACCTACATATCTACCTACTTGCGTACTTACTTACTTTCAGATCTACACAAATGCATATTAGTAAGTGAGCATGCTAGTGAGTAGGAAAGTATATGAACAATGAGCTATGTTGCTCTGTAACAACAGTAATGTACATGTAATGTACACGTAATGTACATGTAATGTACATGCAGGCTAATGTACATGTAATGGACACCGATGAGTAGGCTACAATCATTGAGAAAATGCAGCGACTAGAATTGGAAATGACTGTGACCAATGTAAACATTATTTTTAGTGACTATACTAATCAGAAGATAACATAAGAATATTCTTTAATAGACTAAATTGCTATCCACAGACATGGTATAAAAAACAAACGTACATCATTTCTATATCCGATCAATGTTTTTTATTAAAAAATCCTAAGTCCTAAATTCAACATAATTATAGAAAAAAATTATATTCTTTAATGACCAACAATTTATGCTGCACTTTGGTTTATATGGTATGACATTTAAATGCGTTAAAGCATAATAAGATAATCCCAGTAATAAGGGTGACATTTTTCATAATCACATGGCTGTAATCGATAGCTGTAGCCTAATCAGCATAAACATAATGATTTAATTGTAAATTGCAGCTGAAGGATCATTGTTATGTCAATTATAATCGTGGGTGTACTTTCGCAGGCGCTGTCTTTCTACCTTCGAGCATCGCATACCTCATTGGCACGAATATCTTTGGACCACTGGCCCACAAAATGGGAAGGTATATACAATAATTATTCTACCATACCAATTCTGCTTTAGCACTGTATCTTCTCATCTTGTAGCCTACCTTTTACGTGTTACCGTACAATACGGGTTTAGATCAACTTTCCTGAGCTTACAGTTTCAAATCTTAATATCTAAGAGCAGGATTTTTGGAAAAATTTTTTAGAACTGCACAACTTCCCCAGCCTCCAAGGCCGTATCCAGGATTCGATTTCGGGGTGTTTCTTCGGCCGAGAATTTCTGACAACTTTTTTAGTCGTAAAAACTTCTGAAAACACCTTTTATAGTCGTAAAAATGTCTGAAGACACCTTTGTTTAGTCGTCAAAATTTCTGAAAACACCTTTTTTAGTTGTCAAAATGTGTGAAGACACCTTTGTTTAGTCGTAAAAATTTCTGAAGACATCTTATTATAGTCGTCAAAATTTCTGAAGACACCTTTTTTTAGTTGTCAAAATTTCTAAAGACACATTTTAGTTGTCAAAATATCTGAAGACACCTTTTCTTAGTTGTAAAAATATCTGAAGACACCTTTTCCTAATTGTCAAAATTTCTAAATACATCTTATTTTAGTTGTCAAAATTTCTAAAGACACATTTTTTTAGTTGTCAACATTGCTGAAGACATTATTTTAGTTTCAAAATTTCTGAACGCACCTTTTTTAGTTGTCAAAATATCTGAAGACACATTTTCTTAGTCGTCAAAATATCTAAAGACACCTTTTCTTAGTTGTCAAAATTTCCAAATACACCTTTTTTAAGTTGTCAAAATTTATGAAGACAGTCGTCCGCGCCCCTAGTGTAGTTTCTACAACTTATAATCCATAATTAACACCGTAGGCCGTAGGGTGTAAGCCTAGTGAATAGTGATTTAACACTTAGGCCTACCACTTGCTACCGACGTTGACGAAATACTAGAAAAGGACAGCAAAGACTGTTTCAATTTCTTTGTCGGTGGTCCGCTTACTCCACTAAACATAATTAGGCCTATTGACAAGTCTTTAACAAATATGTCGTCTGAAACTTTAAATTTCAAAACAACGCACACAGACTGAAATTTCCCTTTTCCGCGTCCAAAATATTAAAACTTCCGGAAACGCACAAGTGTAAAAGTAGATCGGAGTACGAACGCAAATTTTATTAAACCTCAACAGCAGGCTGTCAGCAGTCATAAACCTAGTTGCATCCAAATTATTTATAATCAGCGCAAACCGGTGTCGTATCGTATCGTATCGTATTAAAACATTTATAAAGCGCCTCTACTAGGGTGAACCGTTCAGAGGCGCTCCCAGTGCGCAAGGCCACGAGAGAAGAAATAAGTTTTGAGGAAAGAAAATGAGGAAGAGGGGTTACCAGTTAGAAGTTGAGATCTAGTAGGCCTAGATGGAGACAGAATATTCCAAAGAGAGGGGCCAATTGATGCAAAGGATCGGGACTGAGCGATAGTCGTTGTAGTAGGAGGAACTAAAAGATCAAATCTATTTGAAGAGCAAAGTGGGCGATGTGAGGAGGCTGAAAGAGGTCGGTGAATTTCATTTGCCAGATATTTCGGGGCAAGACCCCGTTGGGCTTTGGAGACCAAGATGAGAATTTTAAACTTAAGTTAATGCGCGCAGTTAGAGGAAGCCAATGGAGTTGTTCAAACATGAAAGTAGAAATATGCGAATAACGTAGAAGGCGTGCAATTAATCTGGCGGCAGCATTTAGGACCGACAGTAAAGGTGAAAGCAGGGCCGTGTTTAAGGTTCTTCGAATGTCGGTGCAAAGTGTTACAGCAGGGGCAAAGTGCCGTTCGGCAGTCTTACAAGAATAGTCATTTTACACAACTACGCTGTTCAATAGGCTAGCCTACGTTGTCTGTCGGCTGTGGCGGGTCAGTAAGCAAGTACGCAACGTCGAAGAACTTAGTGAAATTAATGTTTTCTTACACTTACTGATTTTAACTGAGACTCGCAATTTAAGACATTTGGCCATGATTGGCAACACAACAAACTCTCGGCTCAGGGGCATTCGGTGCACCGCACCGAGTGGACCTATGTTAAACACGGCCCTGGGTGAAAGACGAACCTTAGGCAGACCAATTATTAAAAGAGAATTAGGCCTACAGTAATCAATTCGGGAGCAAACGAAAGCATGAACCAAAGTGTCATTAAATATCAAATAGCCCACGTCTCAAGTCTTTTAAAAAACTGAAGAGAAGGCAAATTAATTGAAATTATTCCAGAAACTTGCGGCGTTCGTACACACGTCGAGTAATTTTAACGAGACCAACATCAAATATTATGCCTACAACGCCAACTTGCGAACGAAACTAAGATGGACCTTTCAAACTCCTCCATTCAGTTTTTCTACTGTAAGCATAGTTGCAAACTAAGGTATTGATTTGGTTACACTGGTTTCAAAGTTTATAGCTGCAAACTTCAATCACAAAACTTGCAATAGGCCTACTATAGGCTTTCCCAAATGTCTTTTAGGCCTAAAAATAGCGTATCACTCCGAATCGGAAGACAATGAACTTTCAAAATAATTTTTAACAGGACAAAAATGCTTTTACAACTGCACAAATCCATTTAGAACTGCACATTTTGTGTAGAACTGCACGTTAAAAAAGCCCTGTCTAAGAGCCTTAGGCTACGGCCCTTACCAGAGGCTCGTTTACCAAACTCCCCATTTAGGCCTACCTGATAATAGGCTACTTGAGCAAAACACATCTTAACACACCTCATGATCCTCATCTTGGAACATCCTATAATTCCTATCTCATAATTTCTGAGCTTGAATAGTTTCTCAACTTTTTTATCAGCTTTTGCCTCAAACTTTTGAAATATAGCATAATTAGGCCTAATATCTAGTTGACTCATTAACACCTTGGCCTATAATAATAACTCAAATTTCGTGTAGGTTTCGAAACTCCTGAGATCAACCTTTCATAAAACAGTAGTGAGTAGTCAGTACCAACCATTATGATATAACTTGTCCACAAAAAGTGAGCGCAAAGTCTGTGTTTTTCTTTTCTTGTAGATGGCTAAGTGCAATGATTGGAATGATTATCGTCGGGGCTTGTCTGACGGCCGTTAGTAGCTCTTTGAGTAGCTTTTACGTTACAGCAATACGTACCTCCAACTTACCTCCTACTTACTTACTCTTAATTGCCTTTTAATTATCTCCTACTTCTTTGAAGCTAGTAGGCATAGGCGCAACCACCCTATGGGACCCACGGGACACGTCCCCCCAACTTTTGAGTGGTCCCCTGACTTTATTATTATGGTCCCCCAACTTTTAGGACGTGATTCATTATGGTCCCCCTCAACTTTTAGGACGTGATTGCGCCTATGCTAGTAGGCTATTCAATTTTATAGAGTGTCTCCTTCACTGTCAGCTTTTCATTAGGTTCATTATGTGTTTAGTGCTAACACGGAATTACGTCATTATAATTATCAAGCAGTTGATTTTTATTCATTCCTTTATTCATTCATTCTATGGATTTTTATAGTGCCCCTTCAAGAATTTGCTCAGCCCAGCCACGGCGAAAGAAAAAAAGACTTGAGAGATTTATGAAACAAAGTTTGACTGGTCAGATGTAGTAAATGCAGCTTTGAAGAGAGGTGAACAGATGGACGGCCCTACAACCATTCTTGTAATGCAACCGCACACAAATGGTCACATTGGTCAGTATAAAATATTTCAGAGTCGAGTCGAGAAACACCGTTGGACTCGACTTGTTAAGTAAAATATCGACTCGACTCGATCGACTCGACTTGTCAGGTAAAATATCGACTCGACCGACTCGACTTGTCAACTAAAAGATCGATTCGACTCGATCGACTCGACTTGGCCGAGTAACGATGGACTCAACCAATGACGGGATGTCTATTATTATAGTTACTGTTAATTAGTTTTAATTAGTATTAATGTCCTGGGCACGACGTTAAACTGCATCCATCCTCTGCCACAGGGAACCAACAACGTCCCTGTGCCGGTCCTAAGCCCGGACAAAATGAGGAAGGTTTGCCAGATGGGTGGCGATACGCTGGCAGTGAAAAACCAAGACGATTGTAATCCGCCAAAACCACGACACAAGTGACATAGCGGCCCAGTTGCTTCAAGTTGTCATGATGTGGAGCAGACATGCACAGGCCAGTCAGGACAGACTGGTGGAGAGAGTCGGGGGAGAGAGCGTGGGACATAACGGGCATTGACCCACGTTGTCCTTCATGCCTCTTTTTCACGATTCTCTTCAATCAGACAAGGTGGTCTAGATGCTCCAAGATGTTACTGGTATGGAGCAGACCTGCTGACTGGACCGGTTGAAGCTGGGCAGCATGGCACGAGACAGACTCAGACAGAGAGTGGCGTCGGACTCCTACGGGCATTGAGCCCAAGGTTATTGATGATGATGATGAGTATTAATGGATCCAATCTCTCTAGGGTAGAGTCCACAAAATTTCTGGGAGTCTATGTGGATCAACATTTAACATGGATAGATCATATAAAATATAGCCTATTTCCTCAAAAATTGCTAAAAATACTGGGATAATAGCACGTACTGCATACCTATTACCTTCTTCTAATCGTGTAAAACTATATTATTCGCTTGTGTATCCATACTTAGCATACTGTAATCTAATATGGGCATCTACCTACACTACTAGACTGCATAGACTGATAATACTCCATAAAGGGTCATTCGAAAAGTGGCTGGTACTACATATTTATCGCATACTAACCCATTATTTTGTGATTTTAACATATTAAAATTTGAGCAGATTCAAATCTATCAATCAGGAGAATTTATGTACCGCTTTGACCACGGTTTGCTCCCTCCTGTTTTCAAGGGATTCTTTAATCTTGCTTCACAGATCCATTCTCATTCAACAAGAAACTCGTCAAATTACAGATGCATCTTTGCTCGCACAAATTCCCGTCTATTCTGTATTAGAGCCACTGGTCCTTCAATCTGGAATAAAATCCCTCAAGAAGTTAGGCAATCTCCATCATTGTCATTGTTTAAGAAAAAGTTTCGCTCTCACCTTGTCAATAACAGCAACATTGTGTTATGATGTAACAATGTGTTGGCCTATGTAAGCCACTCACACTTACACACACATGTCTTGCACTTGTTGATTCTTTAGTTTTTTTCTTTTTCTACTTCTTATGTAGTTAACAGTTTATATTGTCTGATTTAGTTAAGATACCAGATGTAGTTGTAATCATTCACTTCTTGTTAATAGCAATTGTCGGCCGTTTCATCTTTCAGTTTCACATGTACGTAGGACGTCGTAGGTGTCCGTATTAGCGGGGTCAGTGATCCCTTCAGGGCCCATCCTTGTGGCCATTCTCATTTGAATATGTGATTTGTAACTGCATAATTGTAAAAAATGATCCTTTGGTTACAAAATAAAATGATTGATTGATTGAAGTGCGGCAGTATACATTATATGCAATGCACGCGAATATGATGCTGCATCGCCGATTGACTGAGACAGTCGTCTTCTTTAGCGTTAAGATGAACGCCGTAGAACTGATTCTGGTTTTGGTTGAAGCGGTGAGAGAACTTAAACTGGTTTCTTGTTGTCTTTCAGATTCCTTTCGCGAGGACCTTTAACGAACTGTTGGCGCCGAACGCAGGATGGGGATTTGCTATTGGTAAGATAAGATGGGATTTGCCATTGGTAAAATAAGATGGGGATTTGCTATTGGTAAGAGAAGATGGACAGATGAAAGTGATCAGACGAATCAGATACAAATACAAAATTTGCATTTAATTCCATTGTAACAATTAAGGCCTGGAATGTAGTTGTCACCCTACCTATGATATACTGCATTCGCTCATTTGTCGCCTGCAGCCTTCCTGATTGCTTCATTCTTAAATTCATCATTCCATTCATGCATTCGTCCATCCATTCATCCATCCAGCTGTCCAGCAGTCTATTTTCTTATTCCATTCAGATATAATTATAAACGTATCTCTGTTCTGCCAGTTTTCTTTTTTGAAAGAGCAATGTTCGATCGCCTTGACTCGTATACATTAATCACAAATCCATCATATATATGCTCGTTAAAACATGGTTTAATAATTACGACGATTTATATGGCGCAGTAACACAGCCATGCCGTTACAAGGGCGCCTTACAGAAAACCAGCTACACCGGATAAGCCCTAGCGAACAAGTGTGATTTTAGCCTGGCTTTAAAAGAGTCAAATCTGGACACTCGACACCAATGTCCTTATTGGACATCTACATGTAGGACAGAATATCTTATTGGACATCCAGGACATAATATCGAATTGGATATCCAGGACAGGATATCTTATTGGACATCAAGAACAGGATATCTTATTGAACATCTAGGACAGGATATCTGCTGCTAAGGATGATTGATAAAGAATACATGTACACTATAGGAATCTTCCTTGACCTTGCCAAAGCCTTTGATTCAGTCGACCATAAAATCCTCCTAACTAAACTCAAATACCATGGTATTCGAGGTCAAACTTTGGATTGGTTTAGGCCTACTATTAGTATTAGTTACCTAACCAATCGCTGTCAAAAAGTCAGCATGCTCTTCTCTAGAGCCTGAAGACTGTTCTTGTATATATCCGATTCTGTGTTGTGAGGGCTTCTGAGTGAACAGTTTTAGGGGGCGCTATATAAATGATCATAATAAATAAATCGATAATAATTTATGACTTTTGTAGGTATGGTTGATTCAGCGATGATGCCTCACATGGGTTATTTGGTTGACCTAAGACACGTGTCCATCTATGGCAGCGTCTATGCCATCGCGGATGTTGCTTTCTGCGTCGGATTCGCCATAGGTACGCACACACACACACACACACACCTACACACACGCACACACCTACACTCACACACACACACACACACACACACACGCACACGCACACACACACACACGCACACACACGTACACACGCACACACACACACGCACACGCACACACACACGAACAGATACAAGCACAAACACACGCTATCTGTATGTTTCTGTATTTGTGTGTGTCTGCCTTCCTGTCTGTCAGTTATTTGTCTACATGTATGTGTCTGCCTTCTAGTCTGTCTGTCACACAGCCTGTCTGTCTGTCTTATTTTTTGTCTCTCTCTGTCTGTTTAAAGATGCTGTCTAAATTTGTATATATCTGCTTCTCTAACGCAGTTTGTATTTCCATGATCTGTCCCATACTCTCTTTGTGTCTGTCCGTCCGTCTGTCTGTCTGCCTCTGTGTCTGTCTGTATCTGCTTCTGCGTCTCACCAATGTTGTATCCACCTCAGCTGACGTTCATGAAACACTGGACAACAAATTTTAACTTTTGATGTCCGAAAAAACTTTGACTGTTTTCTATAGAAGTTGACGTGCTGAACACGATGGTGTTCTCGGAATTAATGTATCACCGTTATCACGTAAGGTTTTTCAGCAAAAACGGCATGCAAGATTTTAACTGAAATGCTCGTTTATTGTATATTACTATGATTTAATTTAATTGGTCAACAGATCTTGAGAACAGCACTTCCTCATAATATTTGGTGCTGATGATGACTGTATATATAGGCTAACACTTAGAAAAGATGGGAAGCATGAAATTAGGCCTAAGTTTTTATAGCTATTCCCTGTTCAGTTGCACACGTACAATGTATATAAGATGCTGCTAAAGTTCAATAGGTCTAAAATGCTTTTGTGCTGAAGAAATTTGTCAACATCCAGATTGTAGTATATATACACTGTGTCCCAATAAATCGGGCACCCTTTTTATAACGTGAATAAAACAGGTAAATCTGAATCGATTAAAAAAATCTCAAAACTGTTTTTATCCTGAGATAATTATCTTACACTAATTCAAATATGAAATTTCTGGCATGAATATTGACGTCACAATCAAGTCATTTGCATGAGCGAATTCAAATGTTAAGTACCGAACACAACGATTTTTGTTGACATTTGATTTCGATATGTAAATTAACAATGTCATTACGACGTAATTTTTGAGTGAGGACCGTTCCTAAATTACCAATTTGTAGATAATTATCTCAGGATAAAAAACAGTTTTGAAATTTTGACAATCGATAAATATTTACCAGTTTTATTCACATTATAAAAAGGGTGCCCGATTTATTGGGACACAGTGTATATATATATATATAATTATATATATATATATATATATATATATATATAAGATATGAATCAAGTTTTCGGTGGGGTGGGGCAAGTGTCTCTCTTGACCCCTGTATGCGGGCGCCCATGAGGGAAATCTAGATTAATTATGATTAAAATCATGATTAAAATCACGATTAAAATTGACGGTGTGTTGCTATTTGCAGGACCTGCGCTAAGCGGATTGCTGATCAAGGGTATTGGATTCCAATGGTAAGTAGAGACTGTCTTTTAAAATGTCTCACAATTATTATATTATTTGATGAGGTAAAGATTAACTAAAGTAAGATAAAATATGTTTTGCTGAGGATAGATTGTATTTTGTATATCACAGTATATAATTATGCATATAATAGATTCAACTCAATTGAATTCAGTTTTTCCCTAAACCGACATGATACTAATTTATAATTATTTATTGCAGTGTCCATGATATTTGTTGTTGTTGTTGTTGTTGTTATCTGTATGGATGATCATACAGTATATATATATACACATATATATATATATTATTGAATAATTGTTGTTTTTGTTGTTGTTGTAGGATGATGTGGATCATAGCGATTGTCAACTTTGTCTACGCACCGTTGTTGATGTTCTTGAGAAATCCACCTGGAAAGGACGAGAAACAGGTGGAGAAAATGATCAGATGATGATGATGGTGGTGGTGGTGGTGGTGGTGGTGGTGGTGGCGGTGGTGGTGGTGGCGGTGGTGGTGGTGGTGGTGGTGGCGGTGGTGGTGGTGGTGGTGGTGGTGCTGATGGTGCTGATGATGATGACGATGACGATGACGACGATGATGATGATGATGGTGATGATGATGGCAGCGGTTGATGATGATAATGACGATGACCGTAACACCGGCAACTAAGATAATGATGATAATGACTGTAAGATGATGACGATGACGATGACGCTGACGATGACGATGATGACGCTGATGATGACGATGATGATGACGATGATGACGATAATGACGATGATGATGACGATGACGATGATGATGATGACGATGACGATGGTGATGATAAAGAAGATGATGGTGATGTTTGTTGCAGAATCTGATGATGTCTGAGAAGGGTCCAGTCAAGCGCATCACCTACAACTCGGGCAAGTACGAGCAGTTCGAGAACAGCGATGAAGAGGAGGACCAGCGGCCAGACAGAGGGTCCCTCTCGAAACCGGAAACGGACGACGAGCAATAGACCACACTTCCGGTGTCGCAAGGCTTCCCAACATTCGAAGGCCCTGGTACCCAACACCAACCCAGTCGCAGGGTCCTATTACTCAAGGCGTCTACCTTTTAACCAAGCGCCTCTTTAATGGTGTGCCCATTGGGGTAGCGTGGGCGAGTGCAATCCCGGAGTAGTGTTCACACCCGACCGTTTCTACCGATGATTTATCTGTTGCAAGAAGGAAGTAGTTGCAAATACCAGTCGCTCGGTGGCGTGTTTTGTTGTCTAGGTAATTGTCCGTCTGTCGGTGCGTTGAAGTTTTTGTAGCGCAATTACTAGCAGCCTTCAGTAAATATTTATTATACTCTTCAACGTGCAACATATTTTATCGTAGGTTTTTGGTGATCTGATCTAAGTGACTATGAAACTCATTTACAGGGGCGGATCCAGGGGGGCCAATCCGGCCATGGCCCCCCATTTGAAACTGCCATGGGACGTGGCCCCCCATTTGGTCTGAAATTGGCAATACGAATATGGGTGTAATGGATATTGGCCCCCCTATTCGGAAAATTGCATGGAACGTGGCCCCCCATTCGGGTTTCAAGTTGAGGACTAAAAAAGTCATCAACTTTTTGGGCGGAGGAAATGGTATGATTTTCCCAAAAAATTTGCCGGATGACTGAAAAAAAAGGTCATAAACTTTTTGGGCGGATGAAAAGTACTTTTTTCCACAACGACCGATCACTATTTTTCGAGCTTTCAAATATTGTTTCCTTTTTCCCGCCCAAGATCTAAGATTTCTCCCCCCTCCTTGAAACAGTTCTGGATCCGCCACTGCTCGTTTATGATGTACTTACTTACCTACTCGCTTGATGAATCTTCTGCGGTGTTCATAACTAATTTTTAATGAGAGATACAATTGTAATTAATGTCCTCTCGCAGTGTACGTGTTACAGTAGAAATTCGAATTTCCTGCGTTACGCATGTTACGTAAGACGATTAAGTTTTTGCTTAAATAATAGATGTATAAAGTGAGTAACTAATTCGGTTTGGCTTCGATTAGTTTTGATTGATTAGATTGTTCTGGTATTTATCGGATTATTTTAGACCGGATTGAAATTAAAATCTTCAGGCGGCAGTTGATAAAATATTGGAACAGGGCGAATAGAAACATTGTCGATTGAATGATTCTGGATTATATTGAATTGGATCGAAGATACATTAGATGCTTTGCATTTAAAAAAGCGCTCCATAAAATCGATCGCTTACCAAGGTAAGGCGTATTTTCAGAACACCTGGATTGCAGGCCTACCACGTTGCATACACATTTATATATATCTATGTATAAACGATAAAGGCTAGATGGGTGTTTATTGTATATAGGCATATACTGTGTTCAAGGTAAAGAATCGCTTATGGCTATGAATATAGCATTCATCGATTTTTTATTTCAAAACTTTTTAAATTCTCACATGGGCTAATAGGCCTAATTAGACCTAGCTGATGTTGGTTAAAAAAAATAGTTCCTGTCATCCAGTAATGGCGTTATAGTGATGTGCGTGTATTGTTAATAGGCCCTACTTGGGCTGCAGAGGAATTTGATCAGCTGCTTTTCGATGCTGCTATTTATGACTTGAATAGTGGATAGACCATTTAATATTTTTGAAATATTATTTAAGCATAGATAAACTTGAACTAAAATTCACAGTTGATGAATAGGCCTAATACTTTAAAGTAATGGTGAAATGTTCCGGGTAATATTTTGTGCAATCCGCACTTTGGTCTATGTTTTTTATCGACATTCAGAGTTGGAATTTTAATGACATTTGGCGTAGCAATATTTTATGGAAAATGCACTATCATCCGTATTAATTTTGGTAAGGTCACAGATCTTCACAACCTGGCTATTGTTGAGTATCTTGTTTTGTTATGCTCAAAAAGGAAACTAAGAACAGTATCAGACTGTAATATATCAATTAAAATTGATTACTATTGTAGACCTATATCGAATGTAGCCTATCTTCATTCTTCAACCAAGTTCTGGGGCGTTATTTTAGCCGTTTTCTGTGGAATGTCCATCCTGCTATAACTCGTGCTGAGTTTTTAGTGGGGGCACTACTGTTTATGCCGATCTCTTATGGCTTCTATTTATCCACTTCCTCACTTTCTTTTCCATGGTCCACCATTCCAACAATACAACATCCGCTTATAATAATATTATTGCGGGTTATAGTAGCTTGATGATCGACGATTCAGTTAAGGGTAATGTAATAATAATAATAATAATAATAATAATAGAATAGCCTGCACAAACATTTATATAATTTCGACACTTCCGTAAACTCAGTATTTGTGTTGCCAACGTCTTATCATAAAAGTTTTGTCACACGATCCCCGAATCCCTATTACAGTTAAAAGTAGGCTACTTATCCAAACATTGCCAATACCACAATACTATGCTACATATTATTAACTAAAGAACAATTCTCTAAGCCAATCAAATAGCGACAAGCAAGTGGTTTTAATTGGCTGTACAATAGTTGTATGATACAATTATTAAACAGTTCAGAGGAAGAGCTTTCTAGCAGGTAGGCCTACAGCGATCGACAGTGCACAATAATCTTGACAAGCAAGTTTTGAACGCCTCTGGTTCTTTGAAAAGTCTTCAAGCAACGTTGACCAAAATTGATTGCTGATGTATAATCATGTGATAGGAAAACTAAAACCCATCGTCTTACTGGTATAATGGTGGGCTGTCTGAAAAAAGAAGAGGCAAAATGCAAATATTCATTTATTGTAATAGCCTGATAAAGATTGTAAAGTAGCCTACGTCGATTGAAAACTAAACTATTAAATAAAATTTTAAATTTGTAACGTGCACAAGGTCAAAATCTCTGCGCACTTTAATATGTCACCCTTCAACTTATTATTATTATTTATCACGACGAAGATGTATTGTTACAAAATCAGTGGATCGATAAGAGTAGGTACACATTCGATTGCAGGAAATGTTTACTAATGAAAAAACTATTTCGAATTTAGAATGCAGATTTCTGCCATTATCAAACAGCGTCTAATCTAGGCATCTCGGGAAGGAAAAAGTTCCCAAAGGAATGACATACACCCAGACAAAAATCTAGAGCTGTAGGGTCGGGAGCGCTACTGAATCTGTGAGTGGCGCTATATAAATGTTCAATTACAATTACAATTACAATTATATCGGTAATAGGCTTATTCCTACTAAAAAATTATATACGCAACATCCCCAGTTAAAATTAGACACGTATTGTTTACATGTACAGACTATAGATCTGCAGTAAAATTTAAAACAGCTATCAGCTTTAAAATTACAGAATTTTAGGAGAGAGAATAAAAAAGATCGTCAGAAAAAATCGACCGGACAAAGAGTCTCCTCTCCAGAAACGTGAATTCCTCAAAGCAGAGGGATTAGATTAAGCACTAATTATAATTATCAAGCAAAGGTCTTCGAAGAAGCATGTGTGACCATAAATGCAGTGAGGGAGGCGTTACTGCTGGCAAAAAGACAGAGCAAGCATAATATTAGCGGCAAGTATGTAGATTATTTTAAATTGTAGGCCTATAGATTAAATAGCACACTTTGCCAGAAAATGCATCGCTTTCCTTGTTATTCAAAACGTTTCCACAGAGATTTTGACGTCTAGACAAGCTACGAAGTTGCATCACGATTCCACATTTAGGAATAAGCTTATCTATTCAGCATAGCCTATTCATCAATCAGCATGAAAGATTACCTGGTTGACACTCGCAGCAAGCCGGAGCCGGAACAACCACTATGTGTTCATCCTACAAATAAAACACGCCAACGTTCATTTCACGACCACTCCCATCTGTAGACATACCACAATCGACTCTCGCTGAACATGAAACTCGAGAGGTGTTTCCTTATGTCGTCATGCAACTATCATTCTAGCTCTCTTGCCTATGTTATAGTTTCGACAGATAGCCTACTTGAAAACACGTTAATGTGAAAATTATTCGAATGCTAAAAGCGCATGCGTTAGTCTTGGATTTTCGGAAAGATAGTATGTGAGACGAAATGCAATAACCTTTGCACAACGGCAGGACTCAGCTTTGAAGTATGGATGACGTTCGTATCCTGCGGTACATGTGACAATTACACACGGATCGTCATAAGGCACTTGCGTCTTGCGAGCCTAAGATAACAGGTAAGATTTCCATTGCAACAAATGTCATGGCAATTTACTTGTATGCCTTTTCCTCGAAACCATTTATGACAGTTCCTATTAATCTTATTGTATACTAGCTGTACCCGGCCACGCGTTGCTGTGGCTGAAAATAGCGTCCAACCATCCCTCCCTACCTAAATTTTCCCTCCCCCTCCCATCCACTTCATTCGACAGATATGCCCCAGATCTGAGACATGTTCAGCTGCAGATGGGAATTCCGCAGAATGTCTGGGACGAAAATTCGTGCAACAAATGGTTGGATTTTTTCAAAATTAATTATTGACTTCATTGGCGCCCGCACATAGGGGCCAGAGGGGCCTTGCCCCCTGCAAAATTGACACAAATTCTTATAACTACTATTTTTAAAAATTTCTTCACAATAAAGCACTAGTTGTAAGCCTATACTAGGCCTACTGATGCAGTTTCACGAAATGAAACTGAGAAATCTACGTTTAGAAATGTCTATTAAACAATTATTGGCATGCTCCTTATTTTCTAACTTGCATGGCTAAGCTCTTGACACAAAACATTTAACAGTGATCATTTTTTTGCCCCCTTCTGCAAGAATTTCTTAAGAGTCAGATCTTGCACTGTGCTAAGTGTGCTTGCAAGGCACTTTGCTATGGGAAGCAATCAGTGCATGCATGCATAGACCACATACATTCATGTAAACACACATAGTAGATTAATGCGTGCATGAACATGACAAACATACAGACTTAGGCTGTATACAATACATGCATACACAGTTACACACGCATATATAAATACATGCACATGCACATGCATGCAAATGTACTTAGATACTCTTTATCTTTAGATACCGAATAAGTCTTAGTTGGCCGGCTGGTACACTAGATCGCTCGCTCAATCGTTCACTCGGTCGGTTATGCATGTTTGCCTAGTACATGTAAAGTTGCTGTTAAAGACAACCATCAAGGTTGGGCACAATAAATTAATTATTCCATTTAGTCGCATTGGAAAACGTTTTACTTACACTGCAGCTTAACGAGCCATTCGATGAACAGACGCTGTAAATGAAAAATGAATAAAATTTTGTTTAAAACCAAATGAATGAAACTTTGTTTCATAAATCTCTGAAGTCTTTTTGTTCGCCGTGGCTGGGCTGGGAGCGCTCAAGAATGATTCTTGAAGGGGCGCTATGCAAATCCATTGAATAAATGAATGAATTAAATAATGAATCGAGTAGAACATAGATTTTTAGGATGGTGCAACAGAAGATGGTCGGTTAAATAAAATGATGACTTCTGCAAGTTCAGAACACTGTAATAATAGCATATAAGCTTACATTGTTATCTCAATAAACGTCAGAGTAAGGTATGACACGTAAACGAGTAATATTTATGTAGCCTATCATGTACCCTTGCTTTGGCCTTAGCCACAGTATTTCAAATGAGTTTTCTTGCATACGTACATGTAAGCCTGCATTGCACCAAAGACAATGATGTGAACAGATCTTACCATTCTTTGCAATCGCTGATGTGAAGTAGTTCTCCAGAATTTAGTTGATCGCCTGGCTGTACATCGGAGTTGTTTAACGTCCATGCAGGCTCAAAGAGGAATAAATCATCATCGGTAACCGTACATTTGACTAAAACAGAGGACATCACATCGTGCCCCTTGAAAAATACAGTTCCATGTCTAGTTTTTGCGAAGCTGAGTAAACCGATTTATAAAATTTGCTGTCAGAAATGTGTTTAACCGTTTCACTGAAGGCGGTTTAATTTTTTCTGGACACTGTTTCTCTAAACTGATCACATGTATATTGTACATGTATAATGTATATTTCTATCTTGATGCAAACCGAGGACGAGTAATTTTGATACAATTGAAGAGGGCGTATTCTTGGCCATCGTGACCTTACCTCGTACTACAACAGTTTTAGGCCTATACATGTAGACTAATTGAACGTCTACATGATATCAAATCTACGTTATTTTGTCAAAAATGTCTCTTTTATTGCGGTTTTACCCACATTTAGGCCTACCTGTTCTGGGTCGAGGCAGAGCCATCTGCGAAAATGGGGCTCGCACAGCAGCTAACAAACAGAGCCACAAACAAACGCACAAACTTAAGAAAATATATAATATTAATACCGTATTGTATCTCAACATTTACGAGGCGTCTCTTGCAGTATGAACTATTCAGAGGCGTTCTCAGTGCGAAAATCCATGGATATGCCTTTGACCATGGAGAAGACGAAAATAAGCCCCAGGCATGAGCTTAAACCGCGGAGCTGGGAGAAAGTCATTTCAGGCAGAGGGCATAAATTAAGTACTATTGTGGGAGAGTGGGACGGTAAGGAGCGCAAAAAAAGTGGAGAGAAAAGGAAGGTGGGAAGGAAGGAGAGGGAAGGGATGGGAGGGTGATGGGTGGAACGGTCGGCAGTGGTTGGAAACGAGTGTGGGAGGAGGGACGGAGTTTAACATTCGGAATGGAATGGGAAGGTAGATGTGGGGCGAGGTGGTTTGAAAACCCTAAATTCCTGAGTAATTTCGGTACCCCACAAGGGTGAGTGCTGGGTGGGGCAGGGTGGTGTTGGGGTGGAGTGAAGATTGGGGCCGGTTGGGTCATGGGTGAGAGCGGAGGGATAGGGAGGGCGGATTGGGAAAAATCGAAATTTATCGGGAAACGCCGGGTACTCCAGAGTGGTGTCGAACTCACCCACCAGGGGCGGGTTCAAGCGAGGTTTTAGACGAAGCACCTACTATTGTATCTCCTAGGAAACGCCGAGTAGGCCTACACTAGCAACATAATATTATTGAATCTACGGTATGTAGTGTAATGTCTGTGATTCACCTTTTGCCGTATATGCAGCCAGAATACAAAAGCACATCAGAAGGAACAGGATCTGCTTCATAGCTAACGTGTAATATTGTCCGTGTCTGTCACAGTCTGTGTCGATACAGCCACTGAACTAATGCTAGAACCGCTGCAGCAACTCTAATATAATATGGCGATGACGACGTTATTTTACTTCAGGGGCGGATCCAGGAGGGGCCAATCCGGCCATGGCCCCATTTAAAACTGCCATGGGACGTGGCCCCCCATTCGGTTTGAAATTAGCAATACGAATAGGAGTGTCATTGCATATCCCCCCCCCATTAAGAAAAGTGCATGGGACGTGGCCCCCTCATTCGGACTAGGTCTAGAAAAAAGGCCATAAACTTTTTGGCGGATGAAAACGTACTTTACCCTCAGCCAAAGTCCCGATGACCAACGACGAAATTGTTCCCCCTGTCCCAAGATCAAAGATTTTGGGCCCCCTTTGGAACAGTTCTGGATCCGCCACTGTTTGACTTCTGGTAATTGATTATAGACATTCGTTAACGAATTTAATTAATTCTAATATGAAACCCACGGCATTCAACTTCTACGGAAATAAATTTGGAATGCGCTCAAAAGATGACAACAGTAGAATAGCGATAGATTGGATTTCAATCCGGATTATAAATAATTGCAGCAAACAAATTTATCTTCAAGCAATTTTAATTTGTCATTGGTATTGACTTCCTGCAAATTTTCGCTGTCGGGCATACGCCTAAGCCTCGCTATAATAGGCTTAGATCTAGCTTGAAGGCAGGTTCTGAGGTTTATTGTAATATTATCAACACTGATTCATCGCCTTTGAATTCCATGCTATTTATTCTAGCCATCTGCAAGTTTAAAATTTTATTTGTCAGCAATAGCAGAGAGAGAAACAAATTGAAAATGAAATAAATTGTGATATTAATTTTGTCGCTGCATAACATTTCTGAGCGACAGTCAGGCAGAAGGACAGAGGCATATAGGCTATGATGGTAGCCTATTTGGATGGTTTGAGTACTTCACTTGTTCGCTTCTAACATTTCTTCCCTTTCGATTCGTTGGCTTTGAGTTTGACGACGTTCAGTGTTGAATGGATAGGCCTAGTAGGCCCTAAGCAACATTTTCTGGATCTATCGCTAAACAAATTCTCGATCCTTATCTAAAGTCAATGACCCCGAATATTTAATTGGCTCAAATCTTCCAATGAAGCTTTGAAAGTCTATGCAGTTTGGTAATAAAATTTATTCCAAATTCACATCTCCTAGTAATTTTTAGCCATAGATCTAAGCGAAAGGTTCAAGTTCACAAAATGTTCATTCACGCATTCATTTCAATTAGATCGTCGTCATATTCACAACCAATGCTATGCCAGAATATTGAGCTAATAGATTAGGTAAAGCTGTGCTCATAGCTCTGGTAGTATTAGTATTAGTATTAGTATTAGTAGTAGTAGTAGTAGTAGTAGTAGTAGTAGTAGTAGTAGTAGTAGTAGTAGTAGTAGTAGTAGTAGTAGTAGTAGTAGTAGTAGTAGTAGTAGTAGTAGTAGTAGTAGTAGTAGTAGTAGTAGTAGTAGTAGTAGTAGTAGTAGTAGTAGTAGTAGTAGTAGTAATAGTAGTAGTGGTAGTGTGTAGTAGTTGTGGTGGTGGTGGTGGTGGTGGTGGTGGTGGTGGTGGTGGTGGTGGTAGAAGTAGTACTAAGATATGTCTGGCTATAATTATATGACAATCGTCCCCAAAATACTCGTCGTATTTGCTCGATTCAAAGCTGGAGTAGGGTCTGAGCTACTACCCCTTGACTCTAGTGATATCGCTGATGGTTAGAGTGAAGACATGGCACAAGTAGTATAATGTTGAAATGCAATCTCATCACCACAAAGCATTCTCTCCTGTCGTCATAGCTGCTTCGGACTGTAAGCCTAGATCTCCGTGAAATATAAATCGATGTAGACGTTATTTGCAGCTTGACGTATTCTTCTGTTTTGTCTTCTCATAAAGCTATCCGCCAGCTTCTGGTCTAACTCAGCGAACAGCGAATCAATAGGACAATTTACCGACCACGCACTTTGAACAATAATAATTATAGGCCTACGTTATAAACATGCGTCAATGCAGTAGGCTACAGGAAAACGGAATGTAATACCAATTAATGCAATCAACGCAATGCGGCGCTATTCGTGTTAGCCTAAATGCTTGCTGCGCGATCAGCAGTGCTCTTACATGTATGTTTGAGTTTTAATGATTTAAGTCTCACTGCATGTAATTAGTTTGAAAACGTCATTAATTATTTTTCAGGCCAATTGATTCGCTGTCTTTTGTTGAAATTGAATTTTGTTGACTGATTAGTTCACGTATTTGTGTGTAGGCCCATATGTTATGGGAGGCTGCTGACAAGGCCAACAGCTGCTCAGACTGAAGAAGGAATACTCTGGAGACAGAGGCAAATGGCAGAGAAGGATCCGAGTGGCTGAACCCTTGCCAAAAAGGGGTTAATCCGACCTTGAATGGGAAAAAAGAAG
Organism: Lumbricus rubellus; assembly: GCA_945859605.1. Taxonomy (NCBI): domain Eukaryota; kingdom Metazoa; phylum Annelida; class Clitellata; order Crassiclitellata; family Lumbricidae; genus Lumbricus; species Lumbricus rubellus. The sequence continues at coordinate 6,454,076 of OX243826.1, read as the reverse complement.
TTTGACGCTCCTCTTTTTAAGCGGTCGTTCTATTAGGCTTATATCTAATTGTATTGCATCTCATGCCTCCAATTTAGATTTTAAAAAATTCTGCATCTCCACCTACAAGAGACCTTCTCCTTTCGCCTTCTGCCACATACCCTACCTGCGTTGACTTAATCAGCAGGACAATTTATTCAACGAATTAAATGCAAGCTTATGACGAAATTCTGCATATCGTCTCATATTGCAGGATTACGAAATCAGAAAGCGAAAGCAGTTTAATTTGTGGACTTGGCAGGCTGAATTTAATTTAAGGCGAAAGTGGGTAGTTGTAAATTGTTTTCCCACTTTGACATGGTCTATTATTTATTTTCCATTTTCACATATTTTGTGGTATGGAGTTTTGCTCTTTCTCTTTGGCGTAATAAAGATGTTCGATGTAGCCTAAGTGGCATTTGATATTCTTCCGCACTGGTTGACTCTGAATAATATTTTCATCACTACGCTGCTTTCTATAGATTTTGCGACCCAATGGACATTCATGGAATTGATAGCTTTGTGAAAACGTCAATTTGTTGCACACAATACCAGTTCCACGATAGTAGACAGCTTGTCTTTAAGGCCAATAATTGTTCTGTATGCTTTTAGATTTGACCCTTCACACTCTGATTCTGACATTTAAAAGGACGTCTTGTCGAACAAGAAACTTCTAATGTTACTTTTTGATCTCCGTTTTGAACAACAAACGAAGAATTGTTGCTATTCATGCAAACACAATGCGTCAATCAGTGTTCACAAAACTTTTTGGCAAAACGTCTATTTCAAATAATGCAACTGTCGTTGCTTGAATAGGTCATTGAAACATTTTAACTTCAAAGAGAGACTAATGCTGAAGTGACTATAGAAAATTCGAATAGAATAAAGACTTCTATGACGTCCATTGTTCTTTACCTTCATCACAGGCATTAAATGAACGATTGCTACTGCAGTTGCTTAAAAACCCAAGACTGAGAATAATGAGAATCTTCAGGACCCCTGGTGGCTGCCAAACAGGAACCACATATGCAGGAGACAGGAGTGACGGCAGTAGCCTACTACAGTAGACATTTATTTCACTATTCACTATTACAATTTACAAACCAGATGTAACTTATCAAGCTGCGCGCAATTATTTCATTTAAGAGTTACGGTAGAAGTTAAGTGTGAGTCTCGTCGTTTTAGATTCAAATAGTTTTCAAATATGAAGCTGTCAGCTACTGTCAGTCTCATCCAAGTTTCAAACATAGCATCGCTCTTTGTCATCATTACGCTAAGCATTCTGATATTGTCCCCACAAGCGTTTGGGAACAAACCGTCCACGACAAGATTCGTTGTGTCCGTGCAAGGGAAGAACCGCTGTCCAGATGTCTGGTCAGCTGCAGGGTCTCGAAGAGTTGTGGCATTGCGCTCACACCTGGAATGCGCCAGAAACTGCGCCCTCTGGTCTGAATGTCTTCATTACAGCTACCAGAGAAACGACGGTAGCTGCACTCTGTTCTCGACGACTCCTGCCAAACTCGATCCAGCTGAAGATTGCGTTTTTATGCTGGTAAGTAGATTTGCGACAAGAGATTGCAGGTGATTATTGCAATCAACGTTATCAATCTCAGCAGTTTTTCAGGGGCGGATCCAGCCATGCCCCTCCTCCATTTAGGAACGCCCATGTATCGTGCCCCCCCATTTGGATTGAAAATGCTGTGGAACAATGTATATATTGGACATTTTGGCCCCACCTACTAAGAAATGCCCATGCATTGTGGCCCCCCTCCATTTGGAAATGGCCTGTCTTTCCAGAAGTTTAAACCTGATGGGGGGATGAAATAGTATGATTTTCCAGAAAATTTTGGCAGATGACTAAAAAAGGTCATCAATTTTTTGGGCGGACACGAATTTTTTTATCCCCAGACACAAGGCCTGGAAATTTTTGGCCCCCCTCTCCGTTAAAAGTTTCTGTATCCGCCCTTGCAGTTATGGACCATGACCATGAGTGACTTAGGCCTATTATCATCGCCGAACTAACGTTCAAGCCCCATTTCAGGCCATTGGGACATTATTAGTAGCTATCTAATATTAGAAATCATGTAGGCCAATGTCCTCCTCGTTTGAGCGTTCACGGCAGCGCAGACACTGCACCGAGTAACAACAATTAAAATTGTATTGCAATAAGGATATAAGCTACGTTTAATTTTACCCTTCAAATTTTAAACATTTTGCTTTGGTGTTGTAGGATCCGACGACGTTCGAGGGATGCTTTAGTGCGGGTAGGTCAATAAATTATATATAATTATTATTAACTATTGTATATCATACACTTCTAAAATTCATAAAATCAAAAAGAAGTGTTGAAGAGTTATGTAATATTGCAAGCTGTCTGCTCAGCTGGTAGTTAAGTTTAATTAAGATTGCTGCATAACCTGTAAATATAAAGCGCAGTGTGTCTTGCAGGAGTTTCAATAAAGAAAAGATTACCTATTTATTATTTATTATTCAATACTAGTCAATTATAGACCTACTCATGGCATCGGCATAAAGTACACGCATAATTCAGCATTGTGCTCGAAACCGGAAAAAATAAAGAGTAAAACCACCAGTGTCTCTTTGTAATGCAGTGACACATCTGTATTAATAGAACACTCTTTCTAACGTATAATACAGGAAACATTTATTTCTACAACTAATTATAATATTGTTATTCTGATGCAGCATCAGTGCGTATGGATCCCGGTGGATGTAGTCTGCCTTTCCAGTACACGAATAGAGAATACTACGGATGTGTGAAAATGAATTCCACACCTCAGTGTGGTGATGCCAATGGCCAGTTGGTTGACTGCATTGCTCCAGCAGGTAAGTGACTGCAAATTCAAACTTCATCCCAATGATGCTATTTAAAAACATGCAGGCTAGTAATAAACTTATTAATCTCAACAATTAGTACTAAGTAGCCATACAGTGTCAATTATGCTAACGTAACCCTACACGTCCTGGGCATGACGTTAAACTGCATCCATCCTCCGCCACAGGGAACCAACAACGTCCCTGTGTCGGTCCTAAGCCCGGACAAAGGAGGAAGGTTTGCCAGATGGGTGGCGATACACTGGCAGGAAAAGACCAAGACGATTCAAATCCGCAAAAACCACGACACAAGTGACATAGTGACCCAGATGCTTCAAGGTGTCATGATGTGGAGTAGACATGCACAGGCCGGTCAGGACAGACCAATGGAGAGAGTCGGGGGAGAGCGTGGGACACATACGGGCATTGTCCCAGGTTTTCCTCCATGCCTCTCTCCCAATATTCTCTTCAATCAGACAAGTGGTCTAGCTGCTCCAAGATGTTAATGGTATGGAGCAGACCTGCTGCATGGACCGGTTGAGGCTGGGCAGCATGACGCGAGACAGACTCAGACAGAGAGTGGCGTCGGACTCTTACGGGCATTGAGCCCAATGATATTGATGAACCCTACACGCCTACAGCGTCTTGCCCATTGCTTCTTGTAATTAAACGAATATAGGCCTAGCCTACATGTATTATAATACATGACTATTTAAAATTGAAAGTGTACGACTATAGAATACTTTTTTAAAATTTTGCCACACAGGTTATTTGGTCCGACAAGATACCGTGACTTGGACCAGTTCAGTGACTGAGCCTCTGCCGTGCATCAGCAACTGGATCATTCTGATGCAACGTTTCAAGGGAACTATCGACTTCAATCGGAATTGGACGGAGTACAGGAATGGATTTGGAGATATCCGTGGGACAAACTTCTGGACTGGAAACGAGAAAATGTACTTAATTGCCAATGCGCCTGGAATCACTTACAAGTTACGAGTAGAAGTAAGTTATTCCGTTCAATCATCACCGTCGTCATCATCATCATCATCATCATCATCATCATCATCATCATCATCATCATCATCATCATCATCATCATCATCATCATCATCATCATCATCATCATCATCATCATCATCATCATCATCATCATCATCATCATCATCATCATCATCATCATCATCATCATCATCATCATCATCATCATCATCATCATCATCATCATCATCATCATCATCATCATCATCATCATCATCATCATCATCATCATCATCATCATCATCATCATCATCATCATCATCATCATCATCATCATCATCATCATCATCATCATCATCATCATCATCATCATCATCATCATCATCATCATCATCATCATCATCATCATCATCATCATCATCATCATCATCATCATCATCATCATCATCATCATCATCATCATCATCATCATCATCATCATCATCATCATCATCATCATCATCATCATCATCATCATCATCATCATCATCATCATCATCATCATCATCATCATCATCATCATCATCATCATCATCATCATCATCATCATCATCATCATCATCATCATCATCATCATCATCATCATCATCATCATCATCATCATCATCATCATCATCATCATCATCATCATCATCATCATCATCATCATCATCATCATCATCATCATCATCATCATCATCATCATCATCATCATCATCATCATCATCATCATCATCATCATCATCATCATCATCATCATCATCATCATCATCATCATCATCATCATCATCATCATCATCATCATCATCATCATCATCATCATCATCATCATCATCATCATCATCATCATCATCATCATCATCATCATCATCATCATCATCATCATCATCATCATCATCATCATCATCATCATCATCATCATCATCATCATCATCATCATCATCATCATCATCATCATCATCATCATCATCATCATCATCATCATCATCGCCACCACCACCACCACCACCACCACCACCACCACCACCACCACCATCATCATCATCATCATCATCATCATCATCATCATCATCATCATCATCATCACCATCAACATCATCACCATCACCACCATCACCATCACCACCACCACCACCACCACCACCACCACCACCACCACCACCACCACCACCACCACCACCACCACCACCACCACCACCATCATCATCATCATCATCATCATTATCATCATACCTTAATTTGACAGTTTGGTGAAGGATTTCTACCTTTATATTTAGGTACAGACCTATGTAACCGGATTGTGGTATTACGCTGAATACGAAACATTCTCAATTGATTCGGAAGAGAACTTTTACAAACTTCATGTGACCAACTACTCCGGAGACGCAGGAGATTCGTTTTCCGACCCAGCCAACGGTGCAGCGTTTTATAACAACGGAATGAATTTCTCAACCTACGACGCTGATAATGACTTGAATCCGTTTGGGTCTTGCGCACTTGATAATAACGGGTCATGGTGGTTTAATAATTGTTGGTTTTCATGTCTCACCGGCACTTATGGAACTAGGTGGTTTTCGTGGTACACTTTGCACACTTTCAATCTGCAGACCTATGGACGGCTAAGATCTGCCAGAATGATGATCACAAGCAACTGATAGGCACAATTAACTTCTGTTCTGACGCCTTGCGCTTATTTAGTGAAGTAGGCCTATAGCTGCACTGCACCTGAATTACTCGTGAAATTTGAGTTGTGTGTTTCTCTTTTATTACATTGACATCATAATTATAACAATTAAACGGAATTATTGATCAATTGGAAATTCTTTATTACCTTTATGGATCAAAAGTATAGCAGGGAAACATAGTTTCACGCTAATTGATGTCATTATGCAAGTTGACAGGTAAATGGTTCAATTTCAAACTACAATATTAGGCCTACTAGCTCTAGATATTTTCAATTCCTAGACATATTTTCATTTACAAAAAAAAACATCGTTTATCGTCTGAGCTAAGTGAATAATGCCCATTAATAATGCTGGGCCTACTGCTATATCGTCGAGGTGAAATGCACAAGGGTTGAAGCCCCCATTCCTCCCCACCCGCACCACACCGCCCCACCTTACCCACCCCACCCACCCTCTATAGTATAGTAGATAGTTGAGTAAATGTTGGTTTTTCGTCCCACCCACCGTCCAACGTCTCACCACACTTGCCTCACCCGGTGCCACCCCATAGCCCACCCCATCAAACCCAACCACTTCCCAACCATGTCACGCCAAACCCCCACCAAACTCCACTGCACTTGAGTCCAAACCTGTCTCCGACCCGCCCCGACCTCCACTCCACCATATGCTTTCACCTCATCCCATACCCCACCCCCACCCGCTGTTACCCATCCAATCCTAACCAGCCGAACTCAGCCCCCATTTTTCGAGGAATATTTGTTTTTTCCCCCATTTTCGCCGTCACAGCGCATCCCCACTCCACCCACTCCACATATGCCCTACCCCCGCCACGCCCCTACTACGCCCCACCATTCCTTACCATGTCCAACCGAACCCCACACCATCCCCAACCCGTCACTGTCCAGCTTCAACCCTATGTGGTAAATATTGGTTTTCGTAATACTCGCCGTCCAACCCTGGCCCCACCCCGCATCCACCCCACTTGCACTCACCCCATCCATGACCACACCCCACACTCCCTTAGCCATCTTATCCTTAACCAGCCGAACCCAGCCCCATTCTATGAGGTAGATTTCGGTTTTCACCCTCTTGTCTCGGCCCAACCCCATACTTAGTTCAGCGTATTGTACGATACAAGTTACCTCGTACTGGGCGCCACAGGACGCAGAATTTGGTACGAGTTATCTCGTACCTAGAGCCTGGAGGTGAACGTGTTAAGTTGTGTGGATTCAAAGAAACAAGTTACAGCATAGTCTAATGTTTGCAAATATTTCTGGACTTACATGTAAAATTTCAATTGAATACTATACGCAATGGCCTTAGAAAACAATGTCCTATCAAATTTGAAAGCCCATATTGTTACAGCATAGTCTAATGTTTGCAAATATTTCTGGACTTACATGTAAAATTTCAAATGAATACTGCACACAATTGGCTTAGAAAAGAACGTCCTGTCAAATTTGAAAGCCCATATTGTTGTCCTTAACTTTATGTTCTTTGATTTCTGCTTTGAAGTCGAAAGTTGAATTCTTGCTATATTTCTATTATAGCCGTTCAATGTATTCAAACAAGCTTTAGGCTAATCTTAAAATTGTCAGGCATAGAATGGAGCGCTAAGAGCTGCTGTGACCGACGAAACTCTTGAAATCCGTGGTAGATTCATTGCACAGACCACAACTTATAATAAACTGACCTTCATTGACTTCTAAAGCAGAATTATAGCTTTAGACTTATTTGACTAGACAAGAAATGGCAATGACGTATGGACCTAACTCCATTCAAAATGATTCTTTGACTTAATTGCGAGAGTCATTGGCTACCTGTCAAGTGATCTTCAAACAGGGATAGGCCTATAGAATAGAAAACATCAAACAAGCGCCGCCAACCATGAAGAATATTGCAAAGGCCGAACGACTATCCTTGCAGCCAAACAATAGGAAATCTCGTTTCGAAATGGCACAATGAAAGAGCATTTAGCTATGATGTGAATTGTGATCTTGCTCGCATTTTCGTTTGAGCGCCTATAAGGAAGTACTCGAAATTGAAAATTTGTCATTTTGGTTCTGAAAATGAAGCAATCACCTGCTTACGTTAAGGTCTCAAGTAGGCCTATTGCTGTGGCTTTCCTATATCTCCTCGCTCTGCTATGCATCATGATGCACACGGTTACACTGGGTGGTATATCGACAAGGAGGTTTGATGTGTCGGTACAAGGAAAGAACCGGTGTCCAGATTTCTGGTCACTAGGCTCTAGGAGAACCGTGGTGTTGAGGTCCCACCTGGAATGCGCCAGAAACTGCGCCCTGTGGTCGGAATGTCTTCATTACAGTTACCAGAGAAGCGATGGAAGTTGCACCTTGCACTCGATGACTCCTGCCTATCTCTACCAAGCTGATGATTGCATTTTTATGCTGGTGAGTAGAACATCTCGTCAATACGGCCAACTTTGATACACGTCAGCGACTTAGCAGGCCTACTCTTCAATATTTTAATATAAAAAAGTTGTTGAAAAGTAGGATCAGTAGTAAAATGTGTAGAATGTGTTCTCCATTAACGCGCGACTTTTGTCGTTTTCAATAGCCGCGAATCATCTCCAGGCATTACAATCCCTTTGTGATAATATCCAAGGCCGTAGACAGAGGGGTGTTTTGGGTGTTTGAACACCCCCCTCAAATGGAAAATGCAGAAAAAAATCTATTGCATTTTCTTGTTCGTGATGCAAAAACAATGAAATAAAGGCATGAAAACACCCCCCGAAATGAAATAATAGATTGAATTTCGATCGCAAAACTGAAGTTGATGACTAAAAAAAGGTCGTGAGAAATTTTGGAGGCGAAAGTGGAAAATTAGGCTATTCCTAGATTTTCGACCGGATGACTTAAAAAAGGTCGCCAGAAATTTTTGAGGAGAAAATGGAATTTGTTTCCAGGATTTTCAAATACAGCCTCCCAAAACTGGAATTCTGAAAAAACCCAAATAAAATTCTGGCTACGGCCTTGGATATATCCTAAAGACATCCAAGTATCAGCAGATAGGGCCAACCAAATTCGTTTCCTGGCCAGGATTAGGCTACACTCCAGTGCAGTTGACGAAGAACTCATAATTATTATACAAACTATTTTCTCTATGCAATACACCCCTCCCCAATTCTTAACTTTCGTGGTTTTTCAGCACGAAGTGCATTGTGGGATATCTTATTTTTCTGGCTTCCCGTCACTGTTGCCAATAGACCTATTTGACTAACAGATATCGATGGACCTTCTCGTATCCTTAATGATATGAAACTCAATTCCTCAAATTCTCCCCGATATCAGAAGCGGGTTAGAGTTTGGCTGATGACATTTCAAGTGAAATTGGTTATTTACTGAAGCATCTGTTGTCCCGTTTTTATCCATAGCAGTGTATACGGTGACGGTCAAATATAAATTGCTGACCAAAATGAAAATAATCACTGCAAACACAGAAAAGATAGGTAGCATTTCAAGTAGGTCTACATCAGATAGATATTTCAGAACTGCATGCTCTGTTTTCTATAAGGCCAGCATCTGGGAAACGACAGACATGTTTAGCCAAGCAATTCATTTTTGTCGGACTAATATGAAAATAAGTTTTGAAAAATATTAAGTTAACAACTCCAATTAATTACGTATTAAAACATGTATTTCCTCCTCAAACTTCTAATTTCCTCATTTTATGTTTTTAGGATCCGTCATCATTTGAAGGATGCTTCAGTGCAGGTAGGCAAGTGTTTCAATCTGCAGTTCGTACAGACATAGCCTAAACTTAAAAGCTGTGGATTCTGTGGCATTTTTGTTCCATAAAATCATCCGAAGATGGGAAAAAATTCCCTCTACAAAAAGCACAACTTTTTTGGGATTAAAATCCACTCTTTTGTTGTTTCATAAAAACATGTCACAACATTTTTCTAGTGAAATATTTTTGATATCAAAACCGCAAATCAATTAACTTGGTTACTTTATAATAATTTGTTATTGTTATTCAAATACAGCTTCGATGCGTATGCATCCCGATGGATGCATTCTACCTTTCCAGCATTCCAATAGAGAATACTACGGTTGTATGGAAATTAATTCTACTTCAAAGTGTGGTGCCGCCAATGATCAGCTAGTTGACTGCATAGCACCAGCAGGTTAGTCTCTGCGTTGATATTTCCCTTGAGACCCTTTGAGAAAAATAACAATACTAAGACTTGTAGGCTATATTTTGAAAGTGTGAGAGTCATTAAGCTGAAACATTTCGGTGATAAAAATACAAGAATGTTAAAAATTTATTTATTTTTTGAAGGAGGGTTATACACCTGAGGTTCTGTTAATTTGAAACACTTCGGTGATAAAGTGCAACATGTTTCTATTGCAACGCAGGATATTCTGTTCAGCAAGATATTGTGAATTGGACAGCCTCGGTTTCTGAACCTCTGCCATGCATTAGCAACTGGATCATTCTAATGCAACACTTCTCTGCATCTGTCAACTTCAATCGAAACTGGGCTGAGTACAAACACGGATTTGGTGATATCCGCCGAACAGACTTCTGGATTGGAAACGAAAACATGTATTTGATTACCAATGCGCCTGCAATCACTTACAGATTGCGTGTGGAGGTACATGTAATTGTATCGTGTTACCATGTATTGTTTTTCTCATTAGTTGATGCATCCGAGTTTCATTTGGATCATAGTTGTAAAAATCTTTTTCCCGTTTATTATTCTCTCTCAAAAAACGTCGCTTTTTCGTTGTTTATTTTTTCCATCGTTTTTTATCGTTTTAAAAAAAATTTATGTCATTTTTATTTATTTATTTTCTGTCTATAATTATTTTCCTTAATTTAATTTTTGTCTAATATTCCATAAGTTTTCACCGTACTCTCAAAGATTCAGCTAACTATAGTGTCATTATGTAATTGTTTAAGTCATAATTTAAGAAATACATAATTATTTTGAGATTAAGATAAATTTGCATAAGAAAGGTTTTTGAGCTTAAAATTAAGTTTCACCTGTAACAAAAGCAAATTATTTTCCGTTTCCGTTTTTTATCGCTGCTTGTGTTTTTTTTATTTTTTGAAAAAACCTCGTTTTTTACAGTTTTTTTATTTTATTTTCATCGTTTTTTTACATAATATGATTTGGATAGTTTGCAAAGCAGCAAAGTTATTCTGCATATACGATGTAATCAATAGTTCGGAAAATTGCTGTTCCTTTGTTACTGAATTGCGCATAGCACCTGTCATTGTTATGTTTTACTGAACTTCTCCGGTGAACAATGAAGTTGATTCATCGACTGAGCTATAGCTTTATGTCGACAGCAAATCACAATGTATAATACTTCATTAATTTGGTTAAGGTGCAAAGCGGCAAAATTATTCTATTTTTACGATGTGATTAACAGATTCAGGGCGAGCGTTAGAGGAATTGCCATTCTTTTAGTTCTATCAATTTTAATTATACTACTATCATTGGCCCCATTTGAAGTTGATTGATTTATGAAGATGCAACTTTTTCGTCTCGAGAAGCATAGTGGAAAAAATACCAATCTTAGGAATATACAGTACTACCAAACTGTGTCGTAAGCCTGTTAACGGTGATCGAAGCTCTCTGTCAAGGATGTTGCACTTCTCTTAGAGTGGTTTTAAGACCATAAAGATGTTGTCACTCATAATAAAAAATATAAATAATCCTACTATTGTACAAAATAATAATTATTATAATCTTATCGTTTTGTTGCTACTGTTTGACCTTTAAACCTGGCGCCAGAATAACTATAAATGTGCAAAAATAGTTCTGTTTTAGATACCGGTATTCTACATTCCCAAACAATAATTTATAGTCTTAACTCTCAGGGCCTAACACATTCTTCAAAATAATGTTTCACAATTTATGATTTCATCTTGCAAAAGGTGTTGGTAGCCTAATTGACAGAGGCTCACGAAACACAAAAATAAATTGTCTCCATAAAACTCGTCAATAGGTCTATGGTAAATGCATTCGCCTATGCTCTCTATTGTAGGTGCGGACCTATTTGACTGGATTCTGGTATTACGCTGAATATGAAACTTTCTCAATCGACTCCGAAGCGAACCAGTACAAACTTCATTTAACAAATTACTCAGGAAATGCAGGAGATTCGCTGTCAAACACCACAATTACTCCAAAGTATAATCACAATGGAATGAATTTCAGTACCTATGACGCTGACAATGACTTGAAACCGGATGGATCTTGTTCAACAATGTTTAACGCATCTTGGTGGTTTGGCAATTGCTGGTGGTCATGTCTGACTTGTATTCATGGGTCAAGGAATTTTTCATGGTTCACCTTAGACAGCTATGGTCTGCAGAACTTAGGAAAACTTCGATCAGCTAGAATGATGATCAGAAGCAACTGACAGAGATCCATGAACATCTTTGAACATATTATGCATGCTGTGTATTGTGCACTTGTGAAGATCAGTTGTGCCCTACTATAATAGTGAACAGTAGGCCCTAAGCTTATATTGTGAGTTGTACTAGATCTGGATCCGAACTTTGGACTTGTTGCAAAAGTAAGCTCATACAGTATTTATAATGATTATTTGAATGGGCAAATTTGCATTTCATGCTATAAACAATGCTACAGCTATAATAGGGCTAGGCTATAAATTATAGTCGTCTTGTAGAACGCTTAAACGTAGAATGTTTTAAATTAGACTACTTTTAATTAAATAGCATGCAAACAGTCTTTGTGTCTAAAGCATTGAGTCGATTTTAGGCTAAACAATAATTCAGAAAGCATTATTCATACACCTGCAACCCCACGTGTGCCGTTCGTTAGTGAACTGCCGTAGTGCATGCATAACTAGTTCCCGGAACACGGTAATAATAAGCTTATAGCACATAGGCCTAAATTCCCTTATTTGCTAAGGGGTGTTTTTAAGGTGCTTAAAACCCTCCAAACTGAAATAATGTAAAAATTAAATAATGCGTTTACTAGCAAAACGATATAAGAACTAAGGGGATTTGGTTTCGAGACTCATATAGCCTATCTGTGATATTTTACAGTAGATTAGAACCAACACCGCCATGAGAGATCACGACGTTATTCCAAACCCCCTAGTCAGTTGATCCGGTTGCTTGTCGGCTTGCTCAAAGTCTGGGAAACATCCCTCGGAACAAAATCCTGGCTACGGCCTTGCCTATTTGACAGCCCCAATCTGATCAATTTTTAATATCTTGCCGAGTGGTTTAGAACACTTTAGATCACATAGGGGCCTAGATAGTCATTAAACTTGGAGAAAACTAACTACACGTTGTTCAAATTGCATAGGAAAAAATCCCACTTTAAAAATAGATTGTAGGTCTACCCCTCTTACTTCTGTAGATTATATTAAATGTTTAGTTATCTACGTTGATGGTCATTTGACATGAAATTAACATATAGCCCACATCGCATAAAAAAAGTAGCAAAAAATATCAAAGTGATGGCTGAAATTGCTTATATTTTTACCCTTTAGAATTCGGATTAAACAATATTATTGTATTATGCAGTAGTACACCCATGCCTCTCTTATTGTAATATGGTATAGGATTTCATATACAATACAAGATCAAATAGATTAAATGTTTTGCAAAATACAGCTGTCCGTCTTGTTGCAGCAGCTCCTTTAGGCTCTCGCACTCCTCGCATCTTCATTACCCTTAAGATATTAAAAATTGAGAATTGAGCAACCGGTTGGCAGACGTTGACCGGTGATTGGTCGCTGAGAGCTTACGACGCATTACTGTTCAGATGCTGGAAGTCACTTGACCGAGCGGCTTTCCGTGAAGCCCTCTTTGCCATCCCGGTTTTTGCCGACCCATCCTCCTTTGCTGACACTGCGACATCAGAACTCTTTGACATCTACGAATCGTCTCTGACTGATATCGTCGATACCGGTACCTTGCTTCCAACTCGTCCTGCAAAGACACGTCGCTCAATTTTAACACCGTGGTTCGATGCCGAGTGTCGCTCTTACCGACGACATGCTCGACGCCTGGAGAAGCGATTCAGACGAACCAAGTCAGCCGCCGACCAATCTGCGTGGATAAGATACGTCCGAGAAATGCACCGTCAGTACAAAGACAAGGAGGGAAGCTACTGGGAGACCAAGATTATTCAGCACTCCGGGGAACCCAGAAAACTCTGGTCTGCATTTAATGACATCTTGGGTCGCTCACGTTCAGAGCTCAAGCAGAAAAGAGTGCGAGGGCTGATATTTGAACCTGCCAAAAGAGGCAACAAACCGGAAGATAGACTCGGTTTAACTACGGACTTTCAAAGTTGTGTTGCTAAAATTTCTGGAGATCCCTGGAAACTAATTATCTTTTCCAACGTTTATAATTGCAATTTAGGTTCTCAATACAGCCTTCTTCCGTGGTTCACTCGCTCAGTCAGAACACGATAAAATTTAGCTGTTCCGGATTTGAAACATAGATAATATATAATGAGTGAAAAATCAGTAATAAGCTTATATATATATATATATATATATATATATATATATTACTGAAAAATCAGTAATATATATATTACTGATTTTTCACTCATTAACAGATTGTTTAGCTTTGCATTTCAAGCGTCAGATAAACACCCATTAAAGTAAATGCCGTTGACAATGTTCCTGAAGATGAATTTGCGCTAGTGTCTAGTAGGCTAGTCTGGTGGACATCGTGATCACGGTGATAGCCTACTACTCTTCAAGAAACTAGCCAACTCGTCTTATTACTTCAATGAAAACAGGAATATTAGGCTATTTTTCACTTGTGGCTTGAAATCAACGTCATTCGAATCTTTACACATTTTCATAGTGAACTTTATGGAATAAAAATTATAGGTATGTCTGACTTCGAAAAAAAATGTGGATTTTTAATTCTTCAGGATTTGATTCCATACATATAAATCTTTATTTCTAGCTGCAATCGCTGATGCTAACTGCAAGTAGGGCCTATCGTTTCCCGACTATTGAAATATGAATAACAAGCGTATGACAAGACTAGTGCAGACATTTTGATAAGCCAATTGCTAATATATAATCTATTATTATAGTCAATAAGAATTGCAGCACATCATCAAGAATGCATTTTGCTCAAAATTTAGGCATTATCCGTGTATAGCGGAACTGTGTAATATGGGGGATAATTATCGTCATTAAGAAAAGGAGTAACGGGCCTTGTTGAATTGGCAGTAACAGTTGTGGGCGGTGGAAGAGTTACGGTGGTTGGTACAGGACTGGCGCTGGGTGCTGGCGTGGCTGATGGTATGGTAGAAGTTGTGGTCATTGCTACAGTTGTAGTTGGAGCTTTGGTAGAAGTTGTGGTCGTTGCTACAGTTGTAGTTGGTGCTTTGGTAGAAGTTGTGGTCGTTGCTACAGTTGTAGTTGGTGCTTTTGTGGAAGTTGTGGTCGTTGCTACAGTTGTAGTTGGTGCTTTTGTGGAAGTTGTGGTCGTTGCTACAGTTGTAGTTGGTGCTTTTGTGGAAGTTGTGGTCGCAATTACAGACGTAGTTCGTGCTGTGGTCGTGCTCACAGCTGCAGGAGAGCCACACCTAAACACAAATTTACATAGGCGTACTTGTTATGGATGCAATACAATCTACTGGACACTGTAACGTATTTTGAAGAATAGAAAGTGAGTTTTCTGCGCTTTATGAATTACAGGATTGAAATAATATTTTAGCGACGCCAAATTATCGATTGCAATTAAAACATCCATACGAGCAATGTTCATTACAGCTTCCATAGTTACGACTTACGACAAGTATCGACTATAACTATATCGACTATATTAACTATGCGTTTATATGACATTGTATATAAACACTCATTGAATTGTAATCTAGGAATAATATATGACGAGCGGAATGCAATAATTCTTTCTGCCAGTTTCTTAAAAAGCATGTATACAGAATTTCGACCTTCTTACAGAGTTTAGCACAGGTTGAGCGAGGACTAAGCATTTTTCAATTGATAATCTCGTTAATTTTTATCGTGTACCACCTATCTCGTATTGTTGCATACTGTGTAATCTATAATATTTAGTTGTATGCTAAAAAATAATGTTTGCACATGAAATTTGGTAGGGACATTATCATGAAATATGGTTGAAGTTTAGCAATGATAAAAACCTTTAAAAATACTGACAAATTAAAACAAACAACGTGGTAGCCACACCGTCTGATGTTCAAAAATATATAGCACGGATAAAGGAAGATAACAATGGCTCAAAAGAAAGTTGTTGGGTCGGTACACTGCCAGTTTTTAATCTAGACGTCTGGGGGGAGTCCCCTCCCCAGGATTGACATTTCCCCCCAGAAAAATTTCACTAAATGGTATTGGTTTTTGGTTAGGCTACTGTTTTCATCATTGCTAACATGAAGTGTTATGAAAATATATTGTGATATTATTTACTATTAGGCCCTATATGATTATAATGACAATATTTACTACTTATAATATAATATGATACTATCATGTTGCAATGAGCATAACTTACTGTAAATATTCGTGTAAACACTATTTTTGCCTAACTAAAAACAGAGAAGACATCCCTCCAGAAAGTTTGACAAAATGATAATAGTTTTTAGTTGATGTTTACATCATCACATTACATGACCTGTTAAAATAATATACCGTGTTATTATTTACCATTTTATGGTTGTAATAATTATTTACTATTGATATATATATATATATATAACACAATCCTGCTAAAATAGGTAAAACTTACTGTTAATATTTGTACAAATACTATTTTTGTACAACTGAATAGCTTCTCTTCACTGCTATCCTTCGAAGTTTAGGCTGCAGTGTCAAATTGCAAAATGCTTTGGTCCTATTATTTGAACACCTAGTAACACAACATTATTACTACAATGTCATGGGTCTTCATGATTTTGGTACCGGTAGTTTATTACTTCCTGGTTGATTTATGTACCATTAAATATGATTTTGGAAAGTGTATCTTGTTCAGAAATTCAGGACCATTTTGGGAAACAGGGATAAGCTGATCATAGTGCTGAAATGTCAGCTTAAGTACTATTATATTCATATCTGCAGTTATTCATTAGAATAACCCAGCATTGGCCAGCAACAGCAGAACTGAGCTGCTGAACTCGAAACAGAAAGATATTTTTATTGTAATTATAATTATGCAATATATATAGGCCTATATTTATTATATTGAAATTCTTAAACACTTTTTATCCGTACCGGTACTGAAAAATGCAGTTATTTTGCTAAAATGGCATCTTCAAATGGTACCATTACAGTGTGGAAACTTCCACACAAATATTTTTAAAAGTATTGCGTAGGCCTATAATTATTTATTCAGGTCTTAGACCGCTCTTATAAGCACTGAAAAAGTAGAGCTATTTTGTTAAGATGACACCTTAAAATGCAGCCATTGCAATGTGGAAATTCGAAATGTTTCGGATGAGGCTTTGAAAAGTAGCCTACAGCTATTTTTGTTATGATGACACCTCAAAATGCTGCCATTGCAATGTGAAAAATGAAAAGTTTCTGATGAAAGTACAGTTTTTTTATTATTGAGATGGCACCTTAAAATGGTGTCATTGCAATGTGAAAATTAAAAAAGTTTCTGATGGGGGAGGGGCACATCCCCTCCACATACTTTCCTCTTCCCGGTCTCGGCCCTACGCGCCTCACGAGCGTCCTTCGGCCGCTCAATTGTCTCCCCCCAGACATATGAATTCCCCTCCAGAGGAGGGGAACTATCTAGATTAACCCATTAGTGCCCGACGTCCGTTATAAAGGACGCTCAGAAAACACTTTGCCAAAATAAGAGGCAACTGTATAATATAGTCATCACTATTTTTTTAAATTGGTGGGTCAATTGGCTATAGATTCCACTATTGTGATTGCCGGATTATGTGGATTAGAAATATTTTATTGCTTGTGCTAATGTGTCTATTGCAGCATGTCTAAAATCCTCGCTACCCCTAGTTATTATATTTATGTTTGGTATTGAACGAGGATGAATTTAGAGAAAGTGTAAATGTTGTTTATAGTAGCCATATGGGTCAATATGCTGACAAAATATTATCCCAATTGCCGCAAGTTTTCCAAAGGAAATTTCGATTTCAATGTTAGCGTCCGTTATAACGGACGTCGGGCACTAGCCCAGAGATGACGTTTCCTACAGCAAGTCTCCATGCGCCATTGTTCCAGCAATTACCACCGTCATTGCATTCTTGTAATATGCAGTAAGCATCAGCCTACAGTTTATTCAGACTGGCGACTCACTATTTTGACATGAATATTGTAGACTTTTGCACTTCTGACATGAGTTTGGGTACGGTGGGGCATGTACTGAAGGAGCCTGTACTTGAGGAACCTGTACACAGGTCAATTTACCTTGAAACCCATGGCAGCCAGGTGCAAAGAACTAGTATCATGCCTCACTATACTGATTATTTGCTGGCGTGATCGCTGTGTTGTAAGAAACTTTACCCCCCCCCCCCCGCGAGGGACCGGACTCAATCCCTGTCCGTCCTCACCCCAGCCGACCATCCAGCCCATCCCGACGTAGGCTTTGGCTCATTTCTGATTTCTCCTGTTTTGCATTTGGTTCAAGATACGACCACCCTGTATAGAACATAATCCCTATAGTAGGCCTATTAGTCTTCAGTGCATAAACTTTTAGGATGGTGGACGAGGGTCATGTGCAGGGATAGTCACACAGCCAGAAGAAAGTCATGTCTGTTTTTCAAACTTCCATGTTTCTGCTCTACAATCAAGGCATGGGCGATGTGTTGATAAGTAAGATCGGCGGATGCTAAGATGATATGAATCAGGCAACGGAAATTGTGATGTCCAATCAGTCTACCTGTGTGACATAGCTTGGTATCTCTTGCAAAGTTTACTAAGGCAGCAGAAGTTTGACTCAAGGCCACAGATGTAAGTGTACACAAGTGTCATGGCGTACCATCCAGTACTCAAGTGCTTGGCGTAGGCCTATCATCCATCCAAGGTCAACGTGCTGCTGCAGTCCTGTAATCCTGATGTACAATGCGATGGTAACAATCATTGGAATGTACTAGGAAACTCAAACTGCCATTGCAAGGCTTGAGAAATGTGATGGAAACCTTTATCGTGGGAGCCACAAGTACTATCACAATGCATGAAACGCTCGTGAATAAGCTGGTGCCCTTCATGGGTATTAGCTAAATGTAGATAATTAGCTCATAGAGTAAATAGATGTTGCAAATCATGAAAAACATTCACCAAGCATTGTATGAAATAAGAAGGAAGCCGATTCTGCAATGGTAACCTAAGCACTAGGCTAGTGCCCGACGTCCGTTATAACGGACAGTATGGAAAGTACTCATAATGTAGCAGCAATCAATAAATAAGTTACCAGCCATGTTACTGCACCAAGTTGTTGAGATTACTGAAACCACAACTTAATTTGTTAGGTTTTGCCACTTTGGGCACTAATGGGTTAAACACTGGTACTCTGTGTAAGTGCACATGTATCGTTCGAATATATCCCATTCAATCAAAAAGTATGCTGCTAGCTTGAAAAACAATATTAGGCTATTATAAGTACTGATATTCACACTAGTAAGTTACAGATCCTGAGCGAAGCTGGTGGATTTGTCATTAAAGTTCTGTGGGTACCTGTACACTGTGTAGTTTTTGCAACGTGATTGAACAATTTTGCACAGCGTGTCCAAGTCAGGGCAAAAGCAGTCTGGAACATTTGCGCACTCTGCCGAACTCGTAATGGGAACCTGAATGCCTTTGCAGCTAGCGCAGGTCACCAACGTTGTCGTTTTTCCATTGCTGAAGATGTCAATCTTGCTGACAGTTCCAAGAGGACCGCACTTCAACAAATCGATGATATTTAAATTTGCATTAGCTTTACATGTACAGCACCGAAACAAAGATAATGGTTGCTTGTTTGTATGTGCACTTGTTATAGCGCCCCTTCAAGTTCTTGTTACTCAGAGGCGCTCCCGAATGCAGAGCGGACGCTGCATCGGAGTTTCACGCCGAAGCGCTGAGCAACTGTGAGTGAAAGACTTGCCCAAGGTCCTTACGCGGCGAGGTGGAATCCATGGGCGCCCGCAGAAATGTTTGCAGGAGGGGGCAAAAATTTTGCGATGGTCACGGTTAAATTTGTCAGTGGCGAGAGCATGAAAAATGCAGCGCTGGAAATTAAAAAACGGGTATTTTTCAAATTGTTTCTTAATGCAAATTACTCGGTTTCATTTCGTGTAGACCTATCATTTTTAAAATGAATAGTTTTCTAAGTGCGAAAAATGTGTTAAAAATCCAAAAGTAGATGTTAAAAGTAGGTCCATGAAGTGCACTATATATATATTTATTTCTATAGAGATTTCTAAACGTGGGCTAAATTTCTTACTTCCACTGTGCTTATCATTCGTATCGTTAGTGTTTTAACGCGAAGAAACTGGTTAAAAACCCAAAAGCAGTAGTTAGAAAAATAGGTGTCATTTTGCAGCGGGGGTGGCAAGTGCCCCTCTTGCCCCTATGTGCGGGCGTCCATGGTGGATTCGAACCTCGAACCTTCCGGCTCCAAGGCAACGACGCCACCACTACTGCTACACCACCGCGCTAGTAGCCGCGCGTGCAATTTGCAATTCGTTTATGTGAATTCATGCAACTTGCGCTCTTCGCGTTTTCGGAAGTTGGTAAGAGGTCAATTAGAGAGACATTAGTAGGGCCTATGAACTTTCATATTTTTTCGCGAAGGCTAGATGTATCGAGAAGAAAGGAAAATTGAAAAATAAATGAAAGGCGTCACTGAATGAGAATGATGCTTTTTTAATTACGATCCGTGTAAGGTATCGATTTTATGATTTAGTGACTAACCGCGCAAGCTGGAAGAGGTTGCTTTCTTGCAGTTAGATCTTTAATCTTTTTGTCTATGGCCTGTTGTCTTGGCAGAGCTTGACTACAGTATTTCTCGTCACTGTCTCTGGAGCCAGGTCCAGCATGAACTTTCGTCGGTAAAATACCAGAGCCCGTCAGAACCAACAAGGTCACGATGTAGATAGCGAGCATATTCGCGAGAATATGCGAATCAACGCAAAAATATTTGCAGATTAGGATTATAGGCCTACGAAAGTCGAAAACCTATCTCGAATGCAGTAGGAACAGGCTTCTGCGACAACGGCTGAAAGACAGGCTATTATTATAGCCTGCCGTCAGAGAATCATGTATGATTGTCAAAGGGCACAAAAGAGTAGAGTTTTATGTATTTTTATTCAGTTCTTTTATGAATTATTCACTTGAATAATTTCCGTCATCCAGGGTCACAAAGCCAGACGTCACACACGCAGGTGTATCCTCAATTTACCACTTCACAAGGTAAACACGATTGAACCCAACATAGCCTATTGGGCAGCAGAATATATTGCTATCTGAGTGACGTTATTTAATTTAGCTTAGACAAAAAAATAATAGAAGAAATATTGCATTTAAATTTGTTTGGCTAAAGTCTATATGATTAGTCGATCAATACCCCGTCAACAAGTTATGGATCAGAAATGTAAGGTTCGAATGCTGTTAGTGAAGGCCATCAATCTCAGTCTATAAATAACAACACGGAGTGGCAGCTTCGTTACAAAATATCTTGCAATCGGCGAGAACCTTTGAAACACAACAGTTTGTTTGAAATATTGAAGTTCATAAATTTAAACGGTGGTAGGCCTATGTCATTCGGATCGTTTGCTGCATACGATTACGATGAGGATGATTAGAACATAAGGCCTGCATGTAGGCCTAAAATAGGCTGCGTGTTGTTCAAGTCGATAATTGTTTATGACTGTGCCACCTGCCACAAGGATAATAATTATTCTGGTCGGCATGTCACGGGGAAACGTCCACGCTTCCAGGAGATTATCCTCCATAGGGACGAATTCAGACGTAAAGTTTTTGCAATATTGATAACAAATGAATAGTGATTAAATTTTCGATGTGTTCAGGATAATAATTCAAACACTTCCGACATAAAATGAGAATGCACGCCTCCGTAGCAAATGTTTGTCTCTCGTGTTCGCTTTCACGAAAAAACATTTCACGCGGAATATGCGCTAATAATTCTTTCATGCTTGGAATTCAAATGCATTCGAATCTGTGTAGGCGATTTGTGTAATCGTTGTGCAGACGATTTTTGTTGTTGCTTCATAGTCCTTGGTGCAGAAAATGCTGAAATTATGGACACATAATCACGCAAATACATCTGTTCATCACAAAATTGCTTCTTAGATACCTGGTAGGCTACTCACTTAATCAGACTTAGCCTACTGAAAATATGACGTGGGACGTGGTGGTGTAGTCGTGTGGTAGGTGCCCTGGAGCCGGAGGGTTCCAGCTTCTAATCCACCTCAAGCCGCCGCTTAGAGACACTGAGCAAGCCCTTCGCTCGCAATTATTGCTCGTGCACTTAGGCGTTAAAACCCGATGAAGTGTCCACACTGTAGTTGGGAGCGCCTCTTAGTAGAGAACTTGAAGTGACTACTTTTCTCTAATTTGTTAGAGCAAATGAGAGAAGCAAAGAAATAGAGAAATGAAACCAATGTATTGAAAGAGATGAAAAGCTTTAGAGCAAAGCTGAGGCCAACACACGGTAAGGCAATAGTATTTTTCAGCGCAAGAATGGTTAATGTCAGCGCATGTGACAAAGAGTAGCATTCAATTAATCGATCAGAATTTATGTAGCGCTCCTTCAGATTTCAACTCAGAGGCGCTACCGGCCCCGTGTCTATGCAACAGTCAATGTTTTTTTCACTAAACTGTCACAGATAGTCAGCAAGGATTCGGCATGATGTTTGAAAATATCTCTAGAGTAAGAACAATGCAATTACTAGACAAACGAGCTTAGAAACTGCCTGGTAAATGATGAAAGCACAATCATGCTGTTCACTTTGAATTCATGTTCTTTGATTCCAGCTTTGAGGACGACAGTTGAATTCTTGCAATCCGTCTAAGCAGTCCAATGCGTTCATAATTATATGCTTTAATCTTATGATTGTCAGGCAATGACAGGCATAGAGTGGAGCGCTAAGAGCTGCAGACTGAATGGACTCCTGAAATCCTTTGTAGATACATTGTCTATGCCACAAGAGTTTCATTTTTAATGAATTGACATTCATTGACTTCAACAGCAGAATAACTATAGACTTATTTGACAAGACAGCCAATGACAATAGCGTATATGCCTTATTTCAATCCAATAATTCCTCAACAGCACTGCATTGTGAGGGTAATTGGTTAACTGTCAGCTATCTGCCAGAGGAGATTCAGAAACATCAAACAAAGTAACGCTGCAAAAGAGGCACAATGGTTCCTATGGCAAACATCCAACAACTTCAAGTCTTGATAGGAAGCAATGAATAATTATAAGGCTTCAACTATTATATGAATGGACATCTTACGCGTCTTTTCATTTGAGCAACTTTAAGGAAGTAAGACTTAGTGAAAGTCGAAACTTTGTCGTTTTGGGTCTGAAAATGAAGCAATTAGCTGCTTACGTTAAGGCTTCAAATGTTGCTGTAGCTTTCCTATATCTCCTCGCTCTGCTATGCATCATGATGCACACGGCTACACTGGGTGGTATATCGACAAGGAGATTTGCTGTGTCGGTACAAGGAAAGAACCGATGTCCAGATTTCTGGTCACTAGGTTCTAGGAGAACCGTGGTGTTGAGGTCTCACCTGGAATGCGCCAGAAACTGCGCACTGTGGTCTGAATGTCTTCATTACAGTTACCAAAGAACCGATGGAAGTTGCACTTTGCACTCGATGACTCCTGCCAATCTCTACCAAGCTGATGATTGCATTTTTATGCTGGTGAGTAGAACAACATCTCGTCAAACAGAGTCAACTTTGATAAACGCCAACGATTTAGTATAGGCCTAATCTTCAATATTGGAAAATCAAAAAGTTTGCAAAAGTAAGACCAGTAAGCTTAATAAAATTCCAACAGGCTATGTTGGCATTAAGGCGTGAATGCTGCACTTGTTTTCGCTTTCACTCAACGCCAATCATCTCCAGGCATGCCTATATTTACATGTATTCCACCGTAATCCATTTTTGTGAGCTAGCATAAAGACATCCAAGTATCAACAGATACCAAAAATTTATCTAAATTCGTTTCCTGGCCAGGACTACACTCTAGTACAGTCGACGGAAAACTCATGTAGGCTACGAACTATTTCCTCTATGCGATACGCCCTTCCCCAAGTCCTAACTCTCGCAGTTTTCAGATACTGGAAGCGCCTTGTGGGATACTTTATTATTTTCCAGCTTTCGGTCACAGTAACAGCACTGTTGCCAATTATTGCCAATCTTTGACTAACAGATTTCGATGGACCTTCTCGTATCCTTAATTATATGAAACTCAATTCCTCAATTTCTCACTGACTTCACAAGCGGGTTAGAGTTTGGCTGATTACATTTCAAGCGAAATTGGACCGTAACTGAAGCCTCTGCTGTCCCGTTTTTTTTATCCATAGCAGTACTGTAGGCTACGGTGACGGTCGGATATAAATTGCTGACCAAAATGAAAA
The DNA here is from genome assembly GCA_945859605.1 of Lumbricus rubellus. Lineage (NCBI taxonomy): Eukaryota > Metazoa > Annelida > Clitellata > Crassiclitellata > Lumbricidae > Lumbricus > Lumbricus rubellus. Next base: position 6,429,954 of record OX243826.1, on the reverse strand, counting down.
TAATTACCGCAAGCACAGAAAAGATAAGTAGCATTTCCAGTAGGCTATAGCAGATATTTCAGCGCTGCATACGCTGTTTCTAACAAAATCAGAAACCAGGAAACGCCAGACATGTTTAACCAAGCAATTCATTTTTGTTCTCAGACTCATGAAAATAAATTTTAAAAAAATATTAAAAATTCAAATGGATTACGTATTAAAAAATGCATTTCCTCGTCAAACTTCTAATTTCCTCAGTTTATGTTTTTAGGATCCGTCAACATTTGAAGGATGCTTCAGTGCAGGTGGGCTAGTGTTTCACTCTGCAATTCGCACACACATAAATCTAAAAGTTGTGGATTCTGGAGCATAATATATGTTGTTCCATAAAATCATCCGGAGACAGTAAAAAGTTGGTTCTACAACAAAACACAAAATTTGGGGATGAAAATCCACTCTTTTGCTGTTTCATAAAAACATGTCACAACATTTTTCTAGTGAAATATTTTGGATATCAAAACCGCAAATCAATTCACTTAGTTAATTTTTAATAATTTGTTATTGTTATTTGTATACAGCTTCGATACGTATGCATCCCGATGGATGCATTCTACCTTTCCAGCATTCCAATAGAGAATATTACGGTTGTATTGGAGTGAATTCTACTTCAAAGTGTGGTGCCGCCAATGATCAGCTAGTTGACTGCATAGCGCCAGCAGGTTAGTCTCTGCGTTGATATTTCCCTTGAGACCCTTTGAGAACGATAACAATTCTAAGACTTGTATAATGTAGGCTATAGGCCTAATGTATATTTTGGATGTGTGAGAGTCATTAAGCTGAAACACTTCGGTGATACACATACAAGAATGGTAAGAAATTTCCTTATAATTTTTATTTTGAATGAAAGTATATGAGGTTCTGTTAATTTGAAACACTTCGGTGCCAAAATGCAACATGTTTCTATTGCAACGCAGGTTATTTTGTTCAGCAAGACATCGTGAATTGGACAGCCCCGGTTTCCGAACCTCTGCCATGCATTAGCAACTGGATCATTCTAATGCAACACTTCTCTGCATCTGTCAACTTCAATCGAAACTGGGCCGAGTACAAACACGGATTTGGTGATATCCGCCGAACAGACTTCTGGATTGGAAACGAGAACATGTATTTAATCACCAATGCGCCAGCAATCACTTACAGATTGCGTGTGGAGGTAGGGCCTACATGTAATTGTATTTTGTTACCATGTATTGTTTGTCTCATTAGTTGATGCATCCGAGTTTCATTTAAATAGTTTTCAAAGCAGCAAAGGTATTCTTAAAATCTACGATGTAATCAATAGTTTGGGGAATAATGCTGTTCCTTTGTCACTGAATTGCGCACCGCACCTGTCATTATTATGTTTTACTGAACTTCTCCGCTGAAAAATGAAGTTGATTCATCGACTGGGATATGAGCTATAGCTTTATGTCGACAGCAAATCACAACGTATAATACTTCATTTGGTTAGTGTGCAAAGCGACAAAATTATTATATTTTTACGATGTGATTAGCGGATTCAGGGCGAGCGTTAGAGGAATTGCCATTCCTTTAGTTCTATCAATTGTCACTTACTTGTACAACTATCATTGACTCTGATACATGGGCGTCCGCAGGAATTTTTCTAGGGGGGGGGGCGCAAACTTTTAGATAATTGTCACATGGTCTAAATTTAATGGGTGACAGTTTAAAGTTCCATATTACCACGAGAGATTCCTATAGCCTACCTATACGTTATGCGCCCAAAGAAAAATAAATAGGTTCAACTTGTAGAACGAATCGATAATCACATTCAAAATCGCAAAATCGCAACCAAATAATCTAAATATAATTATGTTCAACTATGCGAACATCCAGGGGGCGCACTTGCGCCCCCTTGCGCCCCGCTGCGGACGCCTATGCTCTGATATGAAGTTGATTGATTTATTGAGATGGTACTTTTTTGCCTGTTAATGGTCATCGAAGCTCTCTGTCAAGGGTGCTGCTCTTCTGTTAGAGTGGTTTTAAGACCATAAAGATGTTGTCACTCATAATAAAGAATATAAATACTATTATACAAATTAATTATTTTTATAGTCTTATCGTTTCGTTGCCACTTTTTGACCTTTAAACCTGACGCCAGAATACCTATAGCCTAATTGTGCAAAATAGTTGTGTGAAAGATATCGGTATTCTACATTCCCAAACAATAATTTATAACTCACACGGCCTTACACATTCTTCAAAATTATTCTCCACAATTCATGATTTCATCTTGCAAAAGGCGTTGGTATTATTGACAGATTTTATATTCTATATTATGAGTGACAACAGCTTTATCGTCTTAAAACAACTCATGAAACACAAAATAATTGTCTTCGTAAAACTCGCATAATTTTTCGTCAAATAAATTATAGTAAAATGCGGACGCCTATGCTCGTTGTTGCAGGTGCGAGCCTATGTGACTGGATTTTGGTATTACGCTGAATATGAAACGTTCTCCATTGACTCCGAAGCTAATCAGTACAAACTTCATTTAGCTAATTACTCTGGAAACGCAGGAGATTCGCTGTCGAACACCACACTTGATCCAAAGAATATTCACAATGGAATGAATTTCTCCACCTATGATGCTGACAATGACGTGAAATCGGATGGATCTTGTTCCGCATTGTTTAATGGATCGTGGTGGTTTGGCGATTGCTGGTGGTCATGTCTAACGTGCACTTATGGATCAAGGTCTTTTGCATGGTTCACTTTAGACACCTATGGTCTGCAGAGCGTTGGCAGACTTCGATCAGCTAGAATGATGATCCGAAGCAACTGACGGAGATCCACAAACATCTTTGAACATATTATGCATGTTGTGTAGGCTACTGTGTAATTTGTGAAGATAAGTTGTGCCCAACTAGTGAAAAGTATATTGTGAGTTGTACTAGATTTGGATCCGAACTTTGGACGTGTTGTAAAAGTAAGCTCATACAATATTTCTAATGATTAGGCTATTTGATTGAGCAAATTTGCATTTGATGCTACAGACGATCTACAGCTATATAGAGCTAGGCTAAAAAAGTCGTGTTGTTTATCGCTTAAAACGTAGAATGTTTCAAAATATACTTTTAATTAAATAGCATGTAAACAGAGTCTTTGTGTCTAAAGCATTGAATCGACTGTAGGTTCAAATAACTTTATTCATACGGTTCGCCTGCAACCCAACGTGTGCCGTTAGTGAACTGCCGTATTGCAGGTATAACCAGTTCCTGAAACACGGTAATAATATAGTAGCCTACAAGCTGCCTACATAAATTGCCCTACCTGGGAGCCCAAATCTGGTCAATTTTTAATATCTTGCCGAGTTGCTTAGGTCATTTGGATAGTCACTAAACATGGAGAAAACTATCTACACTTTGTTCAAACTGCCTAGGAAAAAATCCCATTTGGAGAATTCAAGCTCAAAATTTATTGTAGGCCTACCCCTCTCACTTCTGTAGATTATATAATTTTTTAGTAGGCCTATTCTACGTTGATGTTCATTTGACATGGGATTATCATGCAGTCCACATCTAATAAAAACAGCAAAAAATATCGGAGTGATGACTGAACTGCTTACATTTTACCCTCTAGCATTCAGATTAAATTGTATTATTCATTAGTAATAGGCTACCCATTATACCTCTCCTATTGTAACATGGTATGGGATTCTACATACAGTACACGATTAAATGGATTAAATGTATTGCAAAATACAGCTGTTCGTCTTGTTGCGCACTGCTCACATCTTCATTACCCTTAAGATATTAAAAATTGAGCAGACGGTTGGCAGACGTTTACCGGTGATCGGTAGCTGAGAGCTTAACGTGCATGACTTTCCTTGATTCAGTCCGAGACTTGAGGTCAGTTTGGATAAGATAATTATTAGGTCTACCTTTTTCTCACACAGAAAAATCAACCCACCCCCCAGATATTAGCTGTTACTGTCAGTCTGTCAGCTTTTCGAGTTGTAGGATGTACCCCGCTCCTTGTCCTACAGTGCTGCAGCCACTGGCACTCTTATTCATGCATTTATAGCAAGCGGACTCAACGACTGCTGTTCGATACTGGTAGGCTTGTCTCATGCTCTAACTAGCCGCCTTGACCGGATGTTCTTTTCTGCTGCTCGTCTTAATGGGCGTATCCCGATGTAGGCCTATGCCTCTGTCTCAGTCTAAATGCCTGACACGCTGCACTGGCTTCCAGTCAAGGGCGGATACAGAAACTTTAGACCGGGGGGGGGGCAAAAATGTTTTGCCTTGGGTGTTTTTTCGTATCTGCCAAAAAGTTGATGACTTTTTTGGCCATCTTGTCGAAATTTCCGGGAAAAGTATACCACTTTGTCCGCCCAAAAAAGTTGATAACCTTTTTTTAGTCATCTGGAAGAAAAGTTGGGAAAAGTGGAAAAGTATACCGTTTTGTCCGCCAAAAAAGTAGATGGCTTTTTTTAGTCATTTGGGGGACCACATTACATGGGCAGTTCTAAATGGGGGGGCATGGCCGGATTGGCCCCCTGGATCCACCCTTGCTTCCAGTCACTCAACGTATAATTATCTTACTGGATTGCTGTACTGTCTGATCTAGCGGTGCCTACTTGGTAGCGCCGCTGTCTACATGTGTGTGCTCTGGCATCCGGTTTCAGACGCGACCGGTTGTCGAACACTTCGTTCTCCTGCTTAGTGAAGAATTTCTTTAGTTCCGCTCGTTAGATTCTCAACTAGACAGCGTCGCGTATTCTCGACAGTTGGTTCATACACTAGGAATGGACTTCCGTTGGCGATGCCCCTACTCCCTATAAATAATGCCAATACAAGGGGCGTAATAAAAAATTTGAAATACAGAAACGGAGTGGATAAATTGAAGCAACTGCCCGAGACTGACCCATAGCAGTTCCAGGCCAGGGAACGAAGAGGTCAAGTCTCTCAGGGGAAAAGAAGTGGGCGGTGGGAGGAAGCTCAATGTGGCCGAAGTATAACGCCAAAAAGCGCCAAAATGAACTCTCCAGAAATCTTTGGGCAAGACCACGCTGAGCCTTGAAGATTTAATTGTATGCGAGAACATGATGGGAGCCAGTGAAGTCTCATCGCTTCAAAGATAAACTTATGAGAGTAGGCTACTTAAAAAGCTGGCACTCAGTCTGAAAGCTGTGTTGAGCACCGACTTAACAGGCGAGAGACGAACATTGGGAAGGCCAACGAGTAGTCAATTTGAGAACTTATGAAAGCATGAATAAAGGTATTGGAGATAGAGGACGAGACGGAACGATGAATGACCCTGAGACGCCTCAAATGAAAGTAGGAGGATAGAGATGGGCTGAGGATGAGTGAGGAATGGCAGTGGAAGATACGACGAAGAAGATTATTTTGGGTAAATCTGATATCCCTGATAGCCCACAGTAATAGTAAACTAGAAATAAAGATTCATACCCCACAGACAGGGCCGTAGCGACAATGAACGTGGCCCCCTCCCAGCATAATGTCCGGACCGGTGGGCCCCTTACAATGCAGACACCGGGATGCGGCATTTCTTGGGTCCGAAATTTCTGATGACCTTTTTTAGTCATCCTGTCAAAATCTCGGGAAAATTTCATCAATTCGCCGTCCAAAAAAGCCGATGACCTTTTATTAGTCATTTCATTAATTTTTTGGCACTTTTGGGGGCCCCTTCCTTGCGGGGGCCCCCTTCGGTCGGAGGGTACGGAGGGCGGTCGCTACGCCTCTGCCCACAGAAAGTGTAATTCATTTAAATCATTCATTCATATCAAGAATTTATAATATAGCACTCAGAGTCGCTTCCAGTCCAGCCACGATGATACAGAAAAGTTTTAAAGAAACTGCAAAACCTACTTGATGTGAGTTAGAGTACAGAATATCGAACCGTACGTGCGACGAATGTCATCGCAATGCATTCATTTGTCGGCATGAATACTCGAATCCGTTGACGTTTCAGTTAATGTCTGACAATGAAATATCCGCAAACACTGTCAAACTGACGACTATTAAACAATAGGCTATATTCTACACAAACTGTCAGTAAAATGGCCGCCGCCATCCATTCAGTTGTGGACTCGCAGCATTACGGTTAAAAATTCACAATAATTGGGGCCTAACAAAATGGTCTCTGAGGCCCACTTGTTGCTGTTTAACGACACTGTGTCATATCAAAGATGAGTACTATAATAGCCGTCCTTCTTTATCCGGGCGTGGGACAGACACTGCCAAAGCAGTGGCAGAATCTCGTTTTTTAATACATCAAATCTACGCCATGAACTCTGTTATTGGTCTCTGACTGGTTGCTATAGGCTACTCTAACAATCCATGATGGCTTTTAGTTACTGTTGAGCGCTGTTTTTCAGCAGCTGCTGTCAAGGCTGCACTGTGAGACCCCTACGACCATCAGAGACTCAATGCCGCTTTGTCAAAAACGCAGGCCTGCTACAGTGTAAAAAATTGTTTTCTGATTTTGAAACGCGTGATACAACATAGCAATTTGCAACGACGGCAAAACACTCAATCTGCTTTGTTTTCATAAGAATGGAGGAGCTCCATTCTATGCCCATGGATATTTGTATTATGTTGCCACGTCAAAGTCAGATTTACACTTTTAATATAAACAAAAGGCTTACAATAGACCTCTTTTTTGACATTGGGTGCTTACAAATGTTTGAAAATCGTGTAGAGTAAGTAAAGCTGTTGCGTTCTTTTGAATCTAAAAGCCTACCGCTCTGCCAGGAAAATACGTGTAATCATAACGTCACAATGAATTATTATGTCGATGTTGTCAATGTTCTAAATTTCAGTCATAGTACATGCGACTGGTCTTCGTTTTGAAGAAAGAAAGTCCGTTCTCAAAATCATCTGAACACGCCTTAAACATGGCTTTGCTCCAGAAACTGATCTGTATAATTATAATAGACTAGAGCTGCTGCATGGACCATACAATTTGCATGTCTAGAATCTTCGCCCTAACATGTTCTTACAATGTCATTTTGCTTCATTCAGAGAATAACGTGCAGTTGACTGGAGTCAAGCGGTGCTGAGTGCTGACAATGAAGTTGAATTATTCTTCCACTATGAACAGACCCCAAAGGATTCGTTAAGACACCGCTGTTGCCTAGCTGCAATCAACATACACGCAGAATGATGTCTACAGCAGGTCAACTAGCGCAATGCGCTTGTCAACAGTTACTGTTCAACTTTCATACAACTCTTGAACAGGCACGAATTTTCGTTAATACGTTTCAGATATAATAAAATGGTCTGAGAATTTTTGATCCGAGTATTCAAAATGAAGCAGACGTGTATCTGTTGCATTCTATCAAATGTTGCTTTGGCTATACTTTTTGCACTTGTGCTTCTAAAAGCTATTTTGTGTCCAGTTACAGCCGATGGTAGCATATCCACAAGAAAGTTTACCGTGTCTGTACAAGGTAAGAACCGATGTTCAGATTTCAGGTTCACTGGAACTGGAAAAAGTTTGGTGTTGAGGTCTCACCTGGAATGTGCAAGACGCTGCGCCATCTGGTCTGGATGTCTTCATTACAGTTACGATAGAAACAACGGAAGTTGCACTTTGCACTCAATGACTCCTGCCAATCTTCTGCCAGCTGAAGGTTGCATTTTTATGCTGGTTAGTAGATGTTTTCACTAAATTTTTAGGTTGAGTAATTTTATCGATCTCTTTAATGTAGACTGTAATGCCTTCAGTCAGAAGCATTCTGTGTCAACGCGAAGAACATAGGACAATTTTTCTTGTATTTTTGTGTGGAATAAACTTCCGTCTGACATTCGTAAGGCTACTAATTTTACTCACTTCAAACACCTTTTACGTGTGCATACAGTGTGTAATATTTTCTGTTAATGGCATGAGGGATTAGCCAGCCTACTCATGTCAATGCTGATTTCTTTCATTGCATTTCTTTTGTTTGTGTTCTGTTTCTGAATTTTTCCTGTAGTGTTTACTACATAAGTTTTGATTATTTTGTTTATTTGTTTCCTTAGTTAAGTGACATCATTGAACAAATGTAATCAGTAAAATCTTAAGACTATAATTATAATACGCCTAGGCTCTGGTCTCGAGCAACCGTAGCGTGTACCGACCTCAAATATTTTATTGTGTCAATATTATAGCCCATCACTTTTTCTGCGCAAAATTATGTTTACTGTTACGGATAGCAATTTAAACAATGCAATTATTAACTTTGTTCGGGTGACTTCAGGAATCGCTACCACAGTGCTTCCTCCAACACAGGCGAAGAGCTCAATGTCCTTTTGTCTGCTGCTTTTTGTAGGATCCGAAGTCGTATGAACGATGCTTTAGCACAGGTAGATTTGGCTTGGGTTCCATCTTTAATTAATGAAATAATTATTTGCAAACTGCACATAATTTTGTGAACTGAGGCTATTATAGTAAAGTCTGACTGGAAGGAAATTTTCGTTATTTAATCTACTTTGAGCAACATAGTGCCTTTGATACAAGTCGATCATCTGTATCAAGTTCTTGTGATGCCCCGATCTTTACAAACATCTCCAATTAGCCTAACCGAAAATCGTTTGCCGCTGATTTTGTTATTCGTTTTACAGCTTTGGTGCATATGGAACCAGGTGGGTGTAGTCTACCTTTCCAGAACAACAATAAAGAATTTTATGGCTGTTTGAAAACGAATTCTACTCCACAGTGTGGAGCAGGCAGTGGTGGTCAGTTGGTCGACTGCATAGTTCCAGCTGGTGAGTGAGGATACTGGAAAATAAAAGTTTCTTTTGATGCTAACGTAAACGTTCCAAGAATGTGAAACCTAAATCATAGTAATAACAGTCTGAGAGATTATTTTCTTCCTCTTGCGGCAAAATAATAATTTATTTTTGTTTAATTTTAAAATGACAAAAAACGCAGTAACAGCATGCTAATAATGCTGAAAAGAAAACAATTTTCCAAAACATTTTGAACCACTTTTTTGCAACGCAGGCTATTCCGTACAGCAGGATATTGTGACTTGGACGGCCACAATGACTGAACCTCTGCCGTGCATCAGCAACTGGATCATTCTGATGCAACGTTTCCAGGGAACTGTCGACTTCAATCGGAATTGGACGGATTACAAGAATGGATTTGGAGATATCCGTGGAATGGACTTCTGGATTGGAAATGAGAAAATGTATCTTATAACGAGTGCTCCTGGAATCATTTATAAATTACGTGTAGAGGTACGTTTCATTGGCAATGTTCGTTTCTCTCATATTATTTTGATACTTCTTATTTATTCTTTAAATGTAGACAATTTTTAAAACCAAAACTATACGACCCTGTTGGCAAAACTTGTCTCTTCTGGACTCAGCATAGGCCTACCTGCTACTATTTTATTTGAGTGTTACAGTATGTAATATTGATTGTCTTTACCGATGTTCAGTAAACTGAATGATAGTTTTTTCCTTTGGCTCTATTATGCTCTTCAATATAGATCTTATGCAAAACATGTGTCCTTTTTTATGTAAGTAGGACTAAAAGCCGATATAAGTAGTTCATGGTAGCCTATTATGTTGAATACGAAACGTTATGGATAGACTCAGAAATGAACTGTTGCATGCAGTGGCGTAGCCAGGAATTGATTATGGGTTTTTTAATAGTCTCGCCGGAAGCCCTTCTTGATACCAACCCAAGAGTATTACAGAAAATATAAAAATGGAACAAAGTAACAAAGCGAATAAAGTAAAAAAAACAGTTGTTAGTTCAAACAATTGTTTTTTCTCTTATTTAAGTGGTGGATAAATAACCTTTTAAAAAATTTCCTGAGCCAATGGGGGTTCCCCCCCATAAAATCCCCTTTTCAGGATGCACAGGAAATTCGTTACAAAATATCACAAATAGTCCGCAGTATCACGGGTCTGCGAGCACAGCATTTCTGTTACCGACCCGTACCCATACAGTCGTACACATGACCGATAACCGTGCCCGTACCCGACCCGTACTAAGTAAGTATATTCTTTATTTCTTAACCAGCTGCCAAACAGCACTCTGGTGAACAAGTATCACATACAGATTTAACATAAAAATTATTAAAACTAAACAAACTAATTAATTAATATGTAAATAACATTCTAGTTATAAATGTCTTCCTCATTTGATTGTCTGCTCGTGGAAGTACCCGATCATGGTGTCTGGGGCGCAGGTTATAACCCGTTTGTTTCGCTGGTGGAAGCAACTCGTGGAGGACATGGCCTGGTCTTGTCAGAACCGCCGAAAACAAACTGTTATCAGCATGGCGACAGAGTTCTTCAAATGTTGGAGTATCACCCGAAATATAATGCTGGCGAAGAAGTCTATTCATTATGGCTTGGAGCCTGCCCCTTTCATGCTGCCTAGCATACCCCCACCATGCAGGAGCTGCATAAAGCAGACGAGACAGCGTAGTAGCCCGTACCACATCATGGAGCTTAAGGCCAGCTAGACCATGAGCAGCGAGCACACGTAAGGCATAAAGAGACTGCCTGGCCCTGCAACATATCTTATCAATGTGCATGTCAAAACTAAGATCATCAGACAACATCACACCAAGAACCTTTAAGTTTCGAACCCTAGTTAAACCTGGTGTTTCTGTTGGATCGATCCCTCCCCCTGCACACCCCCTAGGTCTTCTGACAATCATTTCATATGTCTTATTGCAGTTTATCTTAAGGTTACATGTAACCGACCATTGCGTAACATTATCCAGTTCAGCTGGGATAGTAGCACTATTTGATGCTGGAATCAACAGATAAGTATCATCCGCATATTTTTGTATTCTGTTTCCTGAATGGCATGGCCTAAACTTGGATATTGTTATTAAACTTGTTATTCTACCCGCACCGGCGGATATAGCCTATCCGCATCCTACCCGTCACGTGATTATCCGGAGTTCCTATTATAGTTCAGTTCTCTACCAGGCAACAAGACTTACAACTCAGTATGTAGTTCTAATAATAATAATTTCGCTGATCATGATGATGATGATGACGACGACGATGATGTTAGTTGTAGCAGCTGTTGTTGTAGTCTAATAGCAGTGATAGCAGCAGTGGTGGAGGTGGTGGTTGCAAACTGCAAAGGCAGCAGCAATAGTAACAGCGTTGGAAACAGTGACAGGACAGCGGAGGACATTTATTCGTACACATAGCCTTCAAATGAGTGTGTCAGAAACATAGTACATGTAACCTGATGGTGACGAAGATGAACATGATGTGTCCATGTATAAATCTAGGCTACATCTGCCCTAATTGCAAGTGCATATGTATGAGAATAAACTTGACAATAATTATTCAACGTGCAACATTCTCTACAATATGTAATTATAATATTTATTTCACGCTGACGCTGACAAAACCGGGTAAGCTTATAGCTGAACCCGTGATACTCCTATCCGTACCAAATAACACCCATGAAACGCGTACACGACCCGCGGGTACAGGTAGGCTATACCTGCAGACCCCTAGGACTCCGCAGTATGATCACGATAGAAAGAATTTCACAACTTACGATGCTGATAACAGTGTGAAACCGTCGGCTCTTGCTCGACGCTGAGTAACGGGTCGTGGTTGTTTGCAAGTTGCTGACTGACTTGCGGGTCACAGAGTCTTCCATGGTACACTTTACACAAAGTCTTATGGCCTACAGAACAATGGGCGACAACGATCGGCCAGAATGGTGATCAAAAGCAATTGACTGGAAAGTTAAATTTTTTGAACATATTGAGCTTTCTCACCGAAAAACTGTTTTGAACTGAATTAAACTTCAAATTGTCTTTCTTTTGAAATTTGCAATACTGTTGCCAAATCAACGAAAAACTTGTAAACGATACGTTTTGTTGGATTAGGCCTATTAAAATGAAATAGCCTACGTGTTTTACCAAAAGGAGTCCAGAAAAACGTTTGTAAGCCAATTATGTGAATTTAGCCAACCGGTTGAAAAAACTAACTCTTAGCGAAAGAAAACTAATCGTTCACAATGCGAAAAGGAATTTAAAACTTGAACCAAATAAAACAAAGAAAGAAAGCTAAAATAAAATGCTGTCCGGCAAACTGAACAATTTTCCAAAACAACAGAAAAGAATCAAATAGCCAACAGTCATATAGGTATAAGCTTAACAGACCACTTATTATATTTGCAAACGCTTGTGGTAATTGACCGAGTTCGTGAAATACAAATTGTCTCCATAAAATCTCGCACGTTTTTTTTGTCAATTTGGTAAATGCGTTCGCCTATGTGATTTATGTTAGGTGCAAACCTTGTTGACTGGATTCTGGTATTACGCTGAATATGAAACTTTCTCCATTGACTCCGAGGTGAACCAGTACAAACTTCATTTAACTAATTACTCAGGAAGCGCAGGAGATTCGCTGTCGGACACCACAAATGGTGCAATGTATAACCATGATGGAAAGAATTTCACTACCTATGATGCTGACAATGACGTAAAATTGGATGGATCTTGTTCCAAATTGTATAATACATCGTGGTGGTTTGGCAATTGCTGGTGGTCATGTCTGACATGTCAGTATGGGTCAAAGATGTTTTCATGGTATACTTTAGACACCTATGGTCTGCAGATCAATGGGAGACTTCGATCGGCTAGAATGATGATCAGAAGCAACTGACATCTTTGAATATTTTGTTGCTTAGTTTGCCAAGAAATTGTTGTGCTCAACAAACAGCAACAAATTGTGACTTTGTAATTATTATGCTTATTTTAAAGGTGAACAATATTTTAGTGCTTATTTAAAGCTTCTTACAGACATGGCTACTACCACTTAGTACTATTGCTATCAAATATTTATAAATGTTCTTAATTTAATATTTTGAAATATTTGTGTCCAAATACTGAAGCACCAAGCGATAGTTTCAAATAAAAATAATTTGCACTGCTTAAAATGTACCTGCTATGTTATTGACCTATTGGTGGTTCCAAAAACACACGTTTAAGCTTATGTCTGGCAGTAGAGGCCCAATAAGGCGGCTGACTCATTTGACCAGTACAGCCTTGACCTTCGCCCATTCGACCAGTACAGCCTTGACTTTCATCCATTTGACCAATACAGCCTTAAAAATTGAGTGCCCGCACAGTTTGACCAATATAGCCTTACTTTTTCAAATTCGATGTCTGGCGTAAAAAAGTAAAAAAAAAAGTATAAAAAAAAAAAATTTCTCTGGCGTATATAAAATAACTGAAAAAATGGATTATATTACTCGGTCTAAAGACAAGATATCCCAATATAAAATGGACTACTCATCGTATAATCTGAAAGAATTACGACAAATTCCTAAACAGAGAGGACAAAGAGGATACTCGAGTTTGCGAAAAGCGGAACTCATAGCGTTCATATCGCAGGGAGATCGACTAGGCGCTCGTGCGGCCCGGGTCAACAAAGCACCAGCGCAAACTCCCGCCACTGTACGAGAATTGCGCGAAATTGCGAAAAAGAGAGGTGTGCGAGGATACTCGAGATTAGCAAAAGCGGAACTTACGGCATTCTTGTCTACTACTTGGAAATTTTTGAAGACGAAAAATCAATCTTTCCCGGATTGGCTGACTAGAGAGATTAGTCGGTTGCCCCCGCAAATAAAACCACCCATTCATAGGTTCAAACTTCGAGAGACTGCGACGGCTATCAAAGGGTTTACAAAAAGATACACGATCGATGGCGACAACGGGATCGATGTTGCAACTTTTCTCAAGGCTGTAAGACCGCAGGTAGTTAGGCTGCTAGGGAAAAATCGCGGGGTAAAAGTTCAATTCGACCTCATGTGCGTAATGGAGAAAGTAGATATGAAAACCGGCGAAGTAGTAACAGCCGAGCCTAATTTCAAATCAAAGAGTGATATTATTTTAGAAGCAACCGATGTGAGGGAAATATATGCCAACGCAGCGGATAAAATTAAGGAGAGCATGGCCAGTTTTCAAATGCGGGGGAGTAATTGGAGATTCAAAACCGTTTTGAAGTTGGATATCGATACAGTGGTATATAAACCATTGAAAGGAAGTTCTTATATTCCACTTCCTGATTATTTGGCGAATAAAAAGGCTATTATTAATATGAAGAACGAAGACGATGAATGCTTCAAGTGGTGCGTAACGAGAGCTGTAAACCCAGTCGACAAAAATACAGAAAGAATTACGAAAGAATTAATTAGACAGTCTGAGGAACTCAATTGGTCTGGTATCGAATTCCCCGTAGCAGCGGATGCTAATGTGATGAGTAAGTTTGAGCGAAATAATAATATTAGTGTTAATGTTTTTGGTTACGAGAAAGAAGCGAATGTATTCCCACTATATATATCAAAGCATGAGAATGATAGGTGTGTAGATCTATTACTCATTTCTGATGGGGAAAAGAAGCATTATTGCTGGATCAAGAATTTTAACAGATTGCTAGCACTACGAACAGAAAAATCCCATAATTCAATGCACTATTGCAGAAGATGTTTAATCGGTTTTAGAAAGGTAGAATCGCTTCGCAAACATACTGAGTACTGTTCGCAGCAGGACGCCCAACGAATAGAACTTCCGGAACCTGGGACTATGCTAAGTTTTACACATCACTATAGAAAGATGCGCGTACCGTTTGTGTACTTTGCCGATTTTGAGTCGTTCATCAAACCTATCGGTACATGCCAACCCGTTCCTAGCACGTCTTACACCAACAAGTTTCAAAAACATACGCCCAGTTCGTTTTGTTATCATTTGAAATGCTTCGACGATGATGTTTATTCTCAAGAGCCTGTGAGGTTTACAGCTGAAAACGAAGACGATGATGTCGCTCAGAAATTCATAGACAGTCTCGAAGAAAATGTGAAACGAATATATAACCAGTTCAAATTCCCAAAGAAAATGATATTCGGAAAGAAAGAGCAGGAGCTTTTCGACTCGGCTACTGTTTGCCATATATGCGGGGGAGAATTTATAGACGATGAAAAACGAGTACGAGATCACTGTCATTTGACTGGAAAATTTAGAGGTGCCGCTCACAACCTTTGTAATCTGAAATACAAAGTCCCCAAGTTCTTCTCTGTCATATTTCACAATTTGAGAGGTTATGACAGCCATTTATTTATCAAGAAATTACGGGGCGAACACGGCGAGAAAATCAAATGCATTCCCTGCAATGAAGAAAAGTATATCTCATTCAGCAGAGAGGTCGTCGTCGATAAATTTGTGGACGCAGATGGAAAAGAGAGAGAAGTCAAGCGCGAATTACGTTTCATCGATAGTTTAAGATTCATGCCCTCGAGCCTCGACGCGTTATCGAAAAATCTTCAGAAAGACCAGTGCAAGAATTTAGGGAAATTTTTTGAAGGTGAGAAGCTGGATCTTTTACTCAGAAAAGGCGTTTACCCATATGATTACGTCGACGGTGTTGAAAGATTAAACGAAACCGAATTACCATCGAAGCATGCCTTCTATTCAAAACTAACCGATTCGGGTATCAGCGAAAAAGATTACGCGCACGCGAAAACGGTATGGGACAAATTTGAATGCAAAACATTACGTCAATATCATGACTTGTACAATTTATCGGATGTTCTATTATTAGCGGATGTGTTCGAAAACTTCAGAGACGTCTGTATGAAGCACTACAACCTAGATCAGTGGTTCCCAACCTTTTTTGACTGTAGGGCCACTTTTTCTAAGTTGGAGGACACGAGGGCCACTTTTTCTTAGTTAAAAGACATTAGGGCATTTAGGGGGCCACAATGCTAAAATTTAATTAACTAAAAGCACATAAAAATTGTTTTAATTAATTCAAAGTAGAATGTTTGATGTTCATGGACTTAAAAATAAAATAATTTGTAATAGAAAATGATAAAATGATTATATTATGTTTTATCCTGTCCAAATTGTAAATTTTTTAATATATTTTTGTTAATTCTTTGAGAGATGAGTGCCATTGTTGAGGCCTGGCGGGCCATTTTGTGAGGCCTCGCGGGCCACTTTTGGCCCGCGGGCCACGGGTTGGGAACCGCTGCGCTAGACTATGATTTGACGCAACCCCTCCCCCGCGCGAACTCCTATTTCGCATACTAGCTACTGTATAGTGTTAACCAATCAGCTAAGTTCAGACTAGTGAGCACTGGCACACAAAGCTTCAAAAGATACATGAACCGGGGCTTGACTTGCTAGGCAATTACTGTCCGTATAGGCGCAATCTGGGTCAAATTATAGCTCAAGTTCCCCGATCGAAAGTGCCGCGGGGAACACGTAAAGCGCCGTCGAGTTCTACATTGGCTTTCCAGCCAGCCGAAAGTGCCATGTGCCTGCACAGGCTTCCACCGCTCAAAAGCGAGCTTTATCAAAGCGATCTCAAGCGAGTAAATTTTTATTTTTGAGCCTCATTGCTGGTTTTGTGCGATTACATGGTCTTAGAAAAGAAGGCTTCTAACACAGAACACAGGTATTATTAACATTTCAGATTTAATTCATTTCTTAAGAAGTTTGCAATAATTTAGAACATATATTAATTTAATGCAGTTTATTTCGTATGAATTATATTAACCGACAAGAGGCTCTCCCGACCCAAGCTAAACAAAAAAGAGCAGCCTTCAACATTAATTTTTGGTGAAACTGAGAACAGTTTGGGAGGTCTCGTAGAGTTAAAGGATGCCTGTTCCATGTTGCTGGACCAACCACAGAGAAGAAATGACTCTGCATTGTCGCAATGCGGGTGAATGGCACAAAAATTTACTGTGGACAGAGCAAATTAGCTGGAAAGCAATGGTGCTGGTTTTGGCTATAATTTTAATTATAAGGTCAGCAGCCAACACGACACACTCCAAAACAATGTCTCATTTCTGTCCATTAGCTAACATGTATATACAATAAAACACAACTGTAAGGTGATGATACCTTCTTCACAAAGCTCCCAAGTGCACACTGCACAGGACGATTTGCGACACAATTTTGGGAGCCAGTAAAAATGTTCTGTTTCACGAAAATAGTTATGCCGTGGTGGTTTAGACCGCAAAGTCTCGCCTAATAAATAGACCCTATTGAGGTTTATCTGCAGGATCATATTGAAGTTGCCCTGCGGATAACCCTGGCAGCTTTTATACCTGCATTTTAACCTATCTTCATGGTCGGAGTTTGGTTTCCGTCCTGGGAGGACTAAAGAACTTGGGCTTTGGTGGTGTTAATAAACTCCGTTCATACCTGTCGTCAATTGCACTGTCCGAGTCGTCACCAACTTACCAAAATTCACTCGTAAAAATATATCAACATAGTATATGAGTTGCACGCTGCACAGGCCTTCGCTCGTGGTTAGAATAACATTGAATATCATTATCATGGGACGAACATCAATTGTTTATCTGGCTCCACAGTACATTAAGGAGCTCTGTGTTCTCGTCTTTAACAAACCATGCAGATCATTGATCCATGAGCTCTGCGACTCGTGCAGACTTGACAGTCCCATGCATGCTCTCCTACATCGATGCTGGTCCACATAGGCGGAAATCTGGACGGAGATTTGGGGGGACGAACGAGTGTGGCCGAAGGAAAGACGCGAGAATTTTTTTGGCATCTGGTCGAAAAGTCAAGAAAATGTTCAATTTTCACGGCCAAAAAAGTTGATTTCTATTTTCACCGACAAAAATGTTGATGACCTTTTTTTAGTCGTCCGGCCCTAAAAATTGTATATTTTCACCGCCAACATCTAAAATATGTCTATTTTCACCGGCATAAAATAATTGTATGCCCTTTTTTTCTCATCACGCTCAATGATTGGGGGGGGGGGGGGACCAATGCATGGGCCGTTCCCCAACACTTTTATTGGGGAGAAAGTCCCCCTCTGTCTCCCCTAGGTTTCCGTCAATGCTGGTCCACTGTGCCTTCTCATGAAGGGCATTGTAGCTTATGGGACTTTAATTATACTGGAACAGTCTTCTATTAAGGATTCATGACACTGCACTTCTTGCATCGCATGAAGCACTCTCAAAGGCTTTTAAGTCGCACTTGTTTAGAACTGTAGGGTAGCTACATTAGGCGATTTCGTGAGATTATTATTAAATTTAAGGCGCATCGCAGAGCTCCGTAATGTTCATAAACATACATAATATTATTATTGCAGTCCAACCAAATTTTACTAAGGGCTGTCCATATCACGTTCGCAGAAGAGTCAGAGGATATAGGCCAGCGGTTCTCAACCGGGGGTCCGCGGACCCCTGGGGGTCCGCGGCGACGTGCTTGGGGATCCGCGAGCAAGTCCTGAAAATTATATATTTCTTAGTTAAAAACTTAGAAACAGTCAAACAGATGAATATTTGGTCAATTTTTCGATATTTCCTCTTTTCAATGGCGACATGAAACTAATAATACGCTTATTAATGACAAATTCATCTGTTTTAGATGGGTCGGTTTGTTTCAGTCTCTATATAATATATAGGATAATAGAGTCGCACAGTCGCGATAACGCGCCAAAGGCGCAAAATTTTATTGGGGGTCCGTGACCGTGGCCCAAAATTTAAAAGGGGTCCGTGAGTCTGAAAAGGTTGAGAACCGCTGATATAGGCGATTTGCGTACGGGTGTGTACGGAGGGGAAGGGGTCTCGACAAAATGTGCGTAGGGCCGTTACGTTAGGCCTACGCGAAATAAATATCTCTTATTACGTCCACGTTATCCTATTCGTAACTACATATTATCCTATTATAGCCGTCCGATGACATTTGATGACACTATAATTGAATTCTATTCATAACGTAGATGTTAAAAAACGATGGAAACGGAATAAAAAACGAAACGGAAAAACGTCGTTTCATTCTAAAAAATAAAAAACGGAAAAAACGACAACAACCGGCAATGACTTTTTTAAATACTTTTTACATATTAAACTGGATTTGAAACTTAAAACACTTGCTTACTTACTGCATGTATCTCTTAACAATAAAATAATGGTATCTGTTAGCTGAAACCTTGAAATTGGGCTGAAAACGTAAGGAATATCAGAAAAAAGAAAATTAAGGAAAATAATAAGAGCCAGAAAAAAAATAGCGTTATATAAAAATATAAAAAATGGAATACAACGAAGAAATTTTTGTAAAAACAAAAAACCACGTTTTTGGAGAGAATAAAAAAACAAAAAACCTTTGAAACAATTAATTATGATTCTATTCAGATTTAAACAGTAGGCCTAAGCCATGAAGTTTGACAAATTTTAGCAAACAAAAAGATTGTGATATTTAAGAAAAAGAAATAGATGAGTAAAATAAATGTTTTATAGATGACTTTGGCTGATAAACTTTTATAAGAGGACGCAGAGAAGCTCAATACGCATCTTGAGGTTTCACAAGATGTAGGCCCTATGAATTGCAACGGGGAAAAGGGTCTAAAATACGACAATTTTGCATAGTCCACCGGTAGGCCTACCTAATGTATGGATGTCCGTCGATTCAATGGTAATAGGCTAATAGCCATGCATGACAAGAGATAATTATGCTAATGCGGCGGTTAAACATAATTATTAACATTAGGCATTCAAAAACGCTCTTGCCCGCACATTCACCCAAAACTCCCATGCATCACCACATAAACCTTGCTCTCAGGTCACTTCATTGGCTGGAAGTTTCTATTTATGAATACAATTTACAAGGCTTTTAATTACTCTACAGAAACGTTGTCAGCTATTTCTGGACTGTAAGTTAGCCCAATAAAAATCGAACAAGTTAGAACGGCTGAGAAAGGCGAATTCGTGTATCGACACGAGTACAATCTGTTGCCAGTACGATAACTTTTAGACAAATATTACAGTAGGCCCTACTGTTCTTTCGTTTCCCCTGATTTTCAGTTCTATTCTACAGGAAGTTAAAATTCGTAGCTCAAACCTTTTGCTCATGAATACGAAGCACTCGGTTGTTTTCTATCAGACCTACTAGGTGCTAAAGTGTGGAACAGTAACTGTAGCCTATCCCTTAGCTATTCGTCAAATACATGGCCTTCATATCATCAAGAAATACCTGCGTCTTTATTGTAACCAATTGAATTGCTTGGACGCTTAGTTGCTTACGCCAGTTACATTGGGTGTGTAAGTTAAGTGTTAGTTAAGCATTAGTTAAGTGTTGGTTAAGTTGTATCATTTTTTCCTATACTAATAAGTTTTTCCTCTCCGTTTAGGCCTATATCTTGCGTTTCTGCAATGTTATTAGCTGGCTGTCTGCGCGACTGCGTTTTATATTTCAACAATTATGCTACTGGGTGGAACCATTAGCAGAATCCTCCATCCTTCTGGGTCAACCCATAAAACCAAAAATGTTGAATATCATTGATCCTTTGTCATAATTGTTTATGTTGTTGATTCAGGAAATGAACTTAACTGAAATTGAATAATTGAATAGTGTTTAGTTATTTAAATTTACGGTTCAATAATCAAATATCGATTATAATTTACACACGTGTTTCAATTTTTGAGGCCATCTATCTTTTTTTAGCGACGTTTAGCGATCCTGATGCACTAGATAGGCCTACACCTTGCTAGAAGTATCATAATCTAACCGGCAATTTTATTAATAAAATTTATTTGCAATATTATATTAGCAGAGATGTCTATTCTCGTACCCATGTGAAGATGGGGGTAGCATGCGACTCAAAATAGCCTTTGCTACTCAATTGCCCACCATGCACGCCACCTAGGCTACACGTAGACTCCTGGTGGCAGCAGAGTGCGTGGTGGACGACCGAATAATCGCCGGTATATGGTATGGTATGGTATATGAACATTTGTAAAGCGCCTCTTACAGACTACGTCGCCTGACAATTATTTTGTCGTAGGCCTATGTCCACTTTTGTGAATTCCGAGAAAAACCAGTTTTAAGTTTCGCAACTTTGGACGCAAAAAATAAAATATCCAGTACAATAAAACTTCAAGGAAAGACGTCATATTAAAGCATCGACATTAATTAAACAATGTTGCACAAAAATTAAACTGAAACTTAGAATGGTTTTTGTGAAATTTTGGAAAATGTTGTATAGCCTAAAAATGGATTTAAATCAATTGCAAGTCATCCTGACGTGAGAATTTGAAAACAAAAATATGAAATAATAAAGAAAGCAATATACAATCAATTTCGACTTTGTTCGTTTCAATTTTCGCAAGTTTAATACCCTTTTTAAATAAAAGAATGTTTTTTATTCTCTGGACATACGACACTATGATACCACGAAGTGTGCAGTGTATTAATGTCGTATCTCCTTATCGTCCAATCAGTGACGAGCTTTCTCTGGACATAGTTACGACAATGCACTTTTAAACCGTGAATGCGGTACTGGAGATACAACAAAAAATTACTTAATAAATTGGAGATACGACAAGGTAATCCTGTATCATGGACATACAACAAGTAGTTTTTGTTGAATATCTTTAAAACGACTTGTCGTATCTCCTAACGGTTAACAGTGAAGAAAGATAAACAATTTTTTGCTACAAAACAAGTCTAAACTCGATTTTGAAAAAAATGGACATACGACAAGATAATTGTCAGGCGACGACTAGCTATTCAGAGGCGCTCTCAGCGTGACAGCTCCGAGGAAATAAAAAAAGACTTCAAGTAGCGAAGGGCTGAAGATGATACCCCTAATAAGATCTTACTACGGATAGTGGGAGGGAGGTCATTCCACAAAGAAGGGCCTACAACGGCAAAGGCACGGTGTTGGGCCATGGCAGTCCTTGTCCTTGGAACCAATAGATCAAGTCGATCAGCAGACCGGAGAGGCCGCGAAGAGACTGCAGAGAGGGGTTTATGCATCAAGTCACAAAGGTATTTGGGAGCTTGTCCAGTTTGAGCTATAGAAACTAAGAGCAGTATCTTGAATTGGATACGAGAGGCAACGGGAAACCAATGGAGAACATCAGTCATGTAGGTAGAAATGTGGGAGTAGCGAGGTAGACGAGCAATGAGTCTGGCTGCTGAGTTCATAACTGACTGAAGGGAGGATAAGCGAACTTTAGGAAGCCCAGCAAATAGTGAGTTGCAGTAGTCGATTCGACAGCAAATAAAAGCATGAACAATGGTTTTAAATACAGAAGAGGAAACAGATCTTCTGATGGCTCTCAGACGCCTAAGGTGATAATAACATGAGCGTGTCAACTGTGAGAGGTGATCAGAGAACGAAAGGCTGCTATCAAGAGTGACACCCAAATCACGGACACTAGATGAAAATGTAAAGTCAGGGTACATCGAGGACAAGAGAGAGAAGTTAAGTTTAAGGAGCTGTTGTTTAGTACCAAACCAGATCAATTGCATCTTAGTGGGATTAAGGCAAAGTCGGTTGGCAGACATCCATGCGTGGAGATCATGTGACAAGGAGTCTATCAGTCCCACAAGAACAACCTGATCAGCAGGAGGACCATGTACAAAGGTCTGGACATCGTCAGCATATAGGTGGCCAGTGGCCACGTGTTTAGCAAATAAAGAAGGAATTTCAGCAGTATAGAGTAGATACAAGATTGGGCCTAGGACTGAGCCCTGCGGGACTCCAAAACTAACTTTAGCCCAGGTCGTTCTGGAATCACCAAGGACGACCATATGCGATGCCCCATGGGCAAAGAAGCCGAAGGACGGACGATAGAAGATATCGACGCTGGGAGATGGTGTCTCCAGGAAAAAAACACAGAGACGAAAGCAACGGGAAACCACTTCTTTACAGCCCCCGAGTAACACGTATCAATGGAACAATAATTATTAGAGGATGGTAGAAGAGAAAAGATCTCTGCTGGACACAGTAAAAATGAGACAAAACCATTGGATGGGACATTTGCTGCGAGGTAACTCACTGCAGAAAGAAATGATTGAAGGAGGATTGGAGGGAAAGAGGTGCAGAGGAATACCCAGACAAAAACTGCTGGACGGGATGATGGGGAGGGTTACAGAGAACTTAAAGATATGGCACAACCGCGTGAAAGATGGAGACAGTGGACGTTTGGACCTGCCACTTGGCAGAGAACATAAATAAGAAGTGCCCGAAGCTTATCCTGTTTTTAGTTGTATCAAGACCAGCTTTCAAAAGGAGCAATCTTAACATGTGATAATGTTTTTCATATTTTCGCATGCAGGTATTAGAAATTCCCAACCTAACCTAATTTTGCTTGTGCTTTGAAAATCCTAGAATTATTGCTGAAATAAAGCCGAAACATTTATTATAATTATGAGCCAGCATATTTTATTACTTGATGATTCAAAGAAACCTCACCAAGACATTTCCTGATCATCTACCCTTTGAAGCCAAGAAGTATAGCATTGTTGCTATTCACGTAGGCATTTTATAACTACACGATGTCCCAATTGAACTGATACCCTTTTTGTTTTGGCGATATACTTGTCAATTCTAAATGAAACTCTATAATATTTTATTCAATGTACGATGGAGAAATTATCTGTGTTTCCTGAAAATTTTATCCAATTCTACAAACAGAGTCCGAAGTTATGCACGTTCAAATTTGGCAACGAAAATTTTAAGTTTCCAACATGTAAAAGATAGAAAATTAGTGTTAGCGCTGTTCTTCAAAGCTGATGTTTAAAATGTCCTCCATTAGCTCGAATGCATGCTCTAAGGCGCTTCGCCATTCATTCATTGCATTGCCAACAATCCCTTGATCGAAACGATTCCATTATTTCACAATTTGCTGTTTGAGGTGGTCACTGGTCAACGTCACGTAAACGCGAGTTTCATAAGGCTGCGATGGGCAAGTTTCTGTTAGGAAATTTCTTTAAAAACCTTTTGAACCGCAATGTTTTTCTTCTATTAAATTTTTTAGTAAACTCAAATCATCTTTGCTGAAAACAATTTTTATTATTGTCCCCTAAGATGGAAATGACGGAAATATGACGACATATTTATAAATATGTCGTCATATTTAGAAAGTAGGGCGTGCGGTTGCAAACAATAATTTCCTATCTTTTACATGTTGGAAACTTAAAATTTCCCTTGCCCAAATTTGAATGTGCATAACTTCGGATTCTGTTTGTAGAATTGGATAACATTTTCAGGAAACATTGATAATTTACCAATCTTACATTCTCTGAAATTTTATAGGGTTTCATTTAGAATTCACAAGTATATCGCCAAAACCAAAAGAGTATCAGTTCAATTGGGACACCGTGTATAAGCTTACAATGTCATGTCAAAAATTATGGCATTGAAAATAGTGCACATTGTTCGCCATTGTAGTTGCTTAATCGTCGATTCCTACTGTAGTTCGCGGAGTGTATTTTTTCACCGTTATTCGGCCCAAACAATTCTCGGTTAACTGGATAGACGGGCAACTCAGAATTGTCCGATTTCAACCATTCTTCAACTAGGCTACATTGTCAGGATTATTGGCTTTAAAAAAATATGTCTACGAAACGTGAAAACAGAACAGAAGAAAACGTCAAGCTACAGTTCCCAGCAAGAACAGTTGGAGATGAAAAGCCATCGGTCAACTATAGGAAAATACATTTGGAATCAAGAGAATAATTATTGTGAGTGTGCTATTCTCTGCAAACCATCAACTTAGCCTACGCGTATTCACATTTAAAAGCTTGCAATAAGTCAAGTGCGCATTTTACGGTTTTATACTTGAAAATGAGGCATCCATTTGGTTACGCCCACATTTTAAAAGTTGCTTTGGCTATTTCATTTATCAATCAATCAATCAATCAATCAATCAATCAACTATTTTTATTTTGCAACCAGTATATATGAAAGGTTCACACATCGTTCACATTGGCTACAAAAAAGGGAGGCCCTAAAGGGATTTTAAAAATCCCGCTGTCTAGGGACACCAATATAATGAGTTGACGATGTAAGGTGGCCATGACGAAGTCTTTGCAAAATCAACATGGTGACTGAGAAAAAAAGATAAAGCAACTTATACTAGGGAACGGAAGAAAAAAATAAACAAAAAAACAGGAAACTGAAAAGCTCAACACTGCTGAGTCACAAACAATAATGAAAAAGAACAAAAAACTTAACTAGGCTACTGAACTGTACAGAGACCAACTGCAATGCACATACTGAGCGAACTCTACTTTTATTTGGTACCTTCTATTAGAAAGTGATAGCAGAATATAATTTCCAGCAAACCAATCAAACAAACAAAATGTCTACAACATGGCGAGAGGACGCTTAACAGTCACGTGACCAACATAGAGGGATCGTTCGATAACTAATAGCCTACTGTCGCTTTTCCAACACCCCCACTCGACAGTACCTCCATCTAACATTAGTTATCAATTATCAAGGCACAAGCCAATCCTATCTCTTAAGTTACACAGCTTGTCGCTTGTTAGTGGTTTGGTCATAATGTCTGCAAGCATTTGGTCACTAGGGCAATACTCCAAGTTAATTATCCCACGAAACTGTAAGTCTCGAAGATGATGATGTCGAACATCTATGTGCTTGGTTCTTGCATTGATTTTCTCGTTGCTTGCAATCTTGATGCATCCTTGGTTGTCCTCATACAGAGTCGTTGATTCAATGCACGGTATATGTAGATCAGATAACAACTGTCTCAACCAAACCAACTCTTGACTTGCCAAAGAAGCAGCAATATATTCTGCTTCTGTAGATGACAGAGCTACGGATATTTGCTTTTTCGATATCCATGAAATTACTCCTTCTCCGAGCTTAAATAGGTATCCACTGGTTGACTTGCGATCCGATCTGTCGCCTGCCCAGTCTGCATCAACATATCCAATCAGTTTCAGATCTCCCACAGCTTCAAGCTTTAACTTCCAGTTAATTGTTTCCTTGAGATATCTGATAACTCTTTTTACTGCAGTCCAATCACACTGACGTGGTGAATTGACTTTCCGACATAGAATAGAAACTGCGGCTGCAATATCTGGTCTTGTTGTAGTAGCTATGTACAACAATGCCCCCACTGCTTGTCGATATTGTTCATTCGAGCTGAGCAAATTCTCTTCTCCTGTTATATTTAAATAGTCCACATGCATTGGTGTTGCACATCCATTTGCATTCGTTAAACCATATTCAGAAATAACTTCCTGAATTTTATTGATTTCAGAAATCAAGTAATTGCCTTGTTTGTCCTTTTCAATTTGAATTCCCAGGTATAAACTGACTTCACCTAAATCCTTGATTTCAAATTGCTGACTTAACATGTTTGCTGTTTTCTTGATCATCTCTGCATTTCCACAGATCAGCAGATCATCAACATATAACAATATGTAAACAATCACGTTGTTGCACTTCTTTGTATACAGACACAGATCAGCTTCACTCTGCTGGAATCCATCTGATTTCAAAATAGAGTCTATTTTCTGATTCCAACTTCTGGCTGATTGTTTAAGTCCATAAATGGCTTTCTTAATTTTGCAAACTTTTTGCTCTTGACCAATTTCTGTAAAACCTTCTGGTTGATTCATGTAGAGTTCTTCTTTGATTTCTCTATTCAGAAAAGCTGTTTTGACATCAAAATGATTAACTTTCAAATTCTTTGATGCAGCAACTGTCAACAATGTTCTCAAAGTTGTATGCCTGGCTACTGGTACGAACGTATCTTCATAGTCCTCACCAAATTTCTGAGAGAAACCTTTAGCTACAAGACGTGCTTTATGTCTTACATTTCCTTCGGCATCGTGTTTCAACTTAAACACCCATTTGCAGTCTATTGCCTTCTTTTCTGCTGGTAGATCACACAATATCCAAGTTTCATTCTCCTTGTGTGAATTCATCTCTTCTTGTGCTGCTCTCATCCAGTTTTTCTGCTCATCTTCTGTTAACATTTTCATCTCATTCCATGATGAAGGTTCCTTTCTGATTTCATTTTGAACCATTAATGATAGTCTTTCTGGTGGTATGCCTTTGTTACTTCTGGTAGATCTTCTGGGTTGAACAACATTTTCATCTGTTATTTCAGTGTCAGCTGTTTCATTTTTGTCATCTTCATTGACTTGAATAACATTTTCTGTAGGCATCTGAGTTTTGACTTCATTTTCATTTTTAACTGGCTCTGATTTTAATTCTGTGTTCTCTGGATTTATCATTACTTCTGTAATTGTCATCCCATCTGATTCATGTTCATGAAATGTTACACTGCGACTGATTATGATTCTGTTTGAATCTTTCAACAGCAACCTGTATCCTTTTGATTGTTCACTGTATCCTACTAGGATGGTTTCAATTGCTCGATCATCGAATTTAGTTCTTTTCTCTTTTGGAATGTATGCATATGCCTTGCATCCAAATATTCTGATATGTGAAAGATCTGGCTTTTCTCCATTCCACAATTCAAAAGGTGTTTTATCTGTAGCCTTCGTTGGCAGTCTGTTTTGCAAGTACACTGCTGTCATAACTGCTTCTCCCCAGTACTTCAGCGGTAGTGCTGCATCCAGTAGCATACATTTTGCCATTTCGATTATTGATCGACTCTTTCTTTCAGCTACTCCATTCTGCGATGGTGAGTATGGTACACTTGTTTGAAGTTGAATTCCTTCTTGCTTCAGATAGTTTCTCAGCTTATTTCCAGTATATTCACCACCATTGTCCGATCTTAGGATTTTCGGTTTTCTTTGAAACTTATTACTGACTTCTGCAATGAATTCTTGAAATTTCCCGAATACTTCGTCCTTCCTTTGAATAAGATAACATTTTGTATATCGTGAAAAATCATCGATAAATGTCACAAGATATTTGCTTCCTCCTGATGACATTGTTTTCATTGGACCACAAACATCACTGTGGATCAAGTCCAACGGATGTTCTGTGCGATGTGTAC
The DNA here is from genome assembly GCA_945859605.1 of Lumbricus rubellus. Taxonomy (NCBI): domain Eukaryota; kingdom Metazoa; phylum Annelida; class Clitellata; order Crassiclitellata; family Lumbricidae; genus Lumbricus; species Lumbricus rubellus. The sequence continues at coordinate 6,402,195 of OX243826.1, read as the reverse complement.
TGGCTTCAGGATATGGTTTCTGTGTGGCCTTTCCTTTAATGCAATGTTCACATTTAACCTTTACATTACATTCTTTGATTTGAATTCCTGTGGCAATTCCTTGCTTGTTAATATCTCTAACAGCGTTTGGATCTCTATGCCCTAAACGTCTGTGCCACACATGAATACAATTTTCATGTTTAGTTTCGAACTTGGCCATGTTTGCAACTTCAGGAATATTCTTACATGACAACTTGTATAAATTGTTTTCAGATTTCCCGACAGCCAACAACTTTCCATTGTATTTTATGGAACACTGGTTACCAGAAAATTCAATTTCCTTTCCTTTGCTTGCCAGTTGCTTTACTGATAACAAACTTCCTGTTAATCCTGGTGAATATAAAACATTTGTGACTTTAATTCTATTCACTGTACCATTGTCTAAAATGCATTCCAGAAAACCATTTCCAATTCCATCTGCAATTAGACATGTTCCATTAGCAATGTAAATTTTGTGAGACTTCGTTTGGTCCAGTTCTGTAAAGAAATTCAGATTGTTTGTCATATGGGTTGTGGCTCCGGAGTCTATAAACCAGTCACTTGTTCTCTGACCAATGCCGATTGTAAGCTTATAACTGCTGTGATTAGTGTCGTCGTTGCCTGGATCACTTAATCTTTCTGTTACGACATTTTTGGCTTTGTGTTTTAATTTTGGCTGTTTATTTTCTTGCTCCATTCTTGCCTTCCATACTCTACAATCCACTTTTAAATGACCTGCCTTTTTGCACACAAAACAAGTTCTTGTTTCTCTGTCTTTATGCTGTTTATCATGACGATAGTTAGTGCGATTGCTGGGTCTCGAATTGCTTGAGTACATTGCTGATTCATCTTTTGCTTCTGTTGAATCATTTTCTGAATCTTTCTTGCGCTTGTATGCATCAAAAAGCTTGTTTTTAACATATTCTAGAGTAAGTTCATCTTCCTCTCTGGCTTCTAAAGCTGTTATCAATGTTTCGTACTCATCTGGTAGACCACAGAGCAATAGAGTCGCCACCTGTTGATCAGTAACTTCTTCACCAACACCACGCAATTGCTCAACGAGTTGCAAGGCTGCACTTATGTATTCCTGCATGTTCTGATTAATCTGTAGCTTTATCTTGTATAGCTTTTTTACGCAGATACATCTTACTGCTCAGATTCGATCTTTCATGCACCTTTTGTAGCTCCCGCCACATTTCTCTTGCACTGTTACAATTGCAAATGTGTATTAACTGATTATCTTCAACTGATAATGATATCGTGCATTGCGCCTTCTCGTTCTTTCTTTGCCAACCGTCTGGAACTGGGTCAGGTGTGTCGTCATTCACAACTGTCCATAAATCGTCTTTAATTAATAACATTTTTACCTTGAATTTCCAGACTTGATAATTGCTGTTGTTCAATTTTGTTATCGTGAACTTTGTTTCGTTTGATTCTGCCATTTTATTCTTCTTCGTGACAAGCTGACTCACACGACTTGTTAGCGATTTTTACCAACGCTCGAACATAGGTTTACTATCGAAAAGTTCCGATTTCTTTTAAACCTAAAAAGTCGCATATTCCGAGTCACTGTCTTATTTCTAAACCTTTAAGCATTACTTGGTAACTGGCCGGTAGCTGGGCCCATAACCTGATAGCAGAATATAATTTCCAGCAAACCAATCAAACAAACAAAATGTCTACAACATGGCGAGAGGACGCTTAACAGTCACGTGACCAACATAGAGGGATCGTTCGATAACTAATAGCCTACTATCGCTTTTCCAAGCAGAATATAATTTCCAGCAAACCGATCAAACAAACAAGATGTCCACAACATGGCGAGAGGACGCTTAACAGTCACGTGACCAACATAGAGGGATCGTTCGATAACTAATAGCCTACTGTCGCTTTTCCAACAGAAAGGCGCTAAATTTCTTCTTAAATGTCCAAATACTGGGGCTCAATTTTATTTCCCTTGGAATTTTTTCCCAAGTGGTGACCCCAGTAGACTTAGCCTAAAAGAAAACAGGCGCGTGTTAGTGCGAACATAGGTTCGGCGGTACGAAGAAGAGTATCTTGTAAAATGAGAATGAACCTGGGAAGAAAGCTGAAAATAATTTTTGTATATAGGTGGCAGAAGGCTTCGATCAAACCGGCACATAAATTCCCCTATTGTAATGTAAGCAGTTCGAGCCATTACTCCAATATTTTTTGCTATTTTTGAGGCGACATGAGCAACGTGTTCATTCCATGTTAAATGGCTATCAACCTAAACTCCCAGAAATTTAGTAGATGCTACAGAAGCGAGAGAGATGCCGTTAATTTTTAATTGAAATTCACCAAGTGGAATTTTTTCCTATGCGATTTAAACATGATGTAATTAGTTTTTCCCAAGTTTAAAGACAATCTATTAGCTTTAAACCAGTCGGCAATGAGTTCCAGCTCCACATTTATGATCTGAAATAGCGTGTGTAAGCAAGAATGTGAATAAAAAACATTCGTATCATCTGCGAAAAGGATGAAGAACAAGCGGTTAGAGACGTTCGGGAGATCGTTGATATAGAGGAGAAACAATAGGGGTCCTAGATTTGATCCCTGTGGGGCACCATATAGGATCCTTTTTAACCCTTTAATGCCGAGATGGTAGTAAATGGTATGGGAAATCTTATACCCTACGGCATTAAAGGGTTAAAGTGGAACGTTTGCGGTTATTTTCAACACTTTGGCGTCTTCCATCTACATAACTGGCAAACCAACTGAGTTGCAGACCACGTATGCCATATGTTTCTAATTTATTTAATAGAATTTTATGATTAACAGTATCAAAAGCTTTTTCCAAGTCAAAAAAATACCCAAGGAGAATTCATTATTATCTATTGCATCAGAGATGAGCGTTCTGCTAAAATACACTTCGCGTCTAATTGCGCATGGTAAGATGTCTTCAACAAGGAGATTTGCAGTGTCTAATCAAGGAAAGAGCCGATGTCCATAGTTCAGGTTGGTATCCAGGAGAATTGTGGTACTGCGATCTCACTTGGAATGCGCAAGAAACTGCGCCATATGGTCCGAATGTCTTCAGTACAGTTTCCAAAGAAACAATGGAAGTTGCACTTTGTACTCAATGACTCCTGCTGACTTCTATCCAGCTGAAGATTGCATTTTTTATGCTAGTAAGTTTATTTGGTTGCTGTTTTGTTTCTTATTTCCTTGTTTTTGGTAATAATGAAACTTGGCCTAAGACTCACTTTGTGATCTGTTCATCTAGAGTGATGTAGGTCCCAATGCAATTCAATGTCATAGCGATCGAGCTCATACTGCAATAATATTTGAAATAGGCTACATCTGTAGTCACAGTTCTGTTATGATTGTGCCACCTTCGGACCAGCGGAAAAGTATTTAATGGACACTAGACTTATTGGAAAACCTAATTGTATAATATTATTTTTGATTTGTCTTTAAGTCAGTAAAATTTAATTTAGAAATTCTTACTTCTGGTTATAATATTGACAACAACCCTAGTTTTTGGTGCGTTTCGTTTTTGAATCGTCAAACAACGGTGGGTGGCCTCGCTAAAAGTGTTATAACTTTTGTAGAGCTTGAAATATTTTTGATGAAATCTGGCCATCATGTGTATATAACTGCAATAATAACAAGAACCTAAAAACTGTTTTATTTAGCCTTGGTGGGCCGGGAGCGCTTCTGAGTAGCCTACCTTGAGAGCTATATAAATTTCCGAAATAAATAAATTGCCTTTAAGACTGTAAAATTTCATTTCGAAATTCTTACTTCTGGCCAAGATAATTATTGGTAAAAAAAGCCTAGGGGGTCTTTTTTGACCCACCCTGTATATATCAAACTTTACGGTCGTCGCAGATCTTGCTTGATGGGAATATCTTCTCACCCACAGGCTCTATTACTAAAAATTGCAAATAAGAACTGTAAAGATAAGACTCTGAAAATATAAACAATACTATGAAGGTTTCACGATCTAATAGTAGAGAGCTCTATAGTTCTCTACTGCCTTCGCTGTAACTGAGCTACCTACCCTGAAAAAACAATACCATAATAAAATATTATTTTATCCGACTACTACTACTACGTCGGGTCAATCCCTCTGATACAACTACGTCTACTCGGCTGTCTCTTTCCGGATTTTGACCAGGTACTGGAACGAACTGGGTAGTTTGGTCATTGCAGACTTGAGTTGTTTTAGCTCCGTCTGATTACAGCAGGTTTCCCGGCGTAATTTTGATGAGCACTAAGAAATTTGCCAAGATTGCAAAACAGTGCATCAAGATTACCTTTTCAATTACCGTGGCGATGAGACTGGGAAACAAGAACTGATTTAAAACATCAGATCAGCAAGGCGTGATTTTTCCAGGAAAGATGGCATGCGAGTCAAACACAGAATAATGAATATTTAAAATATTTTATTAGCACTGACGTGCGAATTGCTTTGCTGGATGGGACTGCAATGAAGGCGGTACAATAATCACGGCATGTAGGCTAAATATAAAGTATCAGATTGAAAAGAACACTTAGAAAATTGGCAAACGCATCCTTCTGCTGTGGATCGATAGCCTATAATTATAAAAGAATTTGCAGGGTAAAACGCTAGAAGAACACAGACTGTGGGTATTGTTCCTGGTTGGAGAGATTACAGGCAGCCTGGATCCAGAATCAAAATGCTACTTCCTTCGCCCAAAAAGCACGCATTTTGACGCACTTCTTTCGTATAGCTATAGGCCTATGAACCATTATACTAGGCCTATAATGTTGACATTTCATTAGTTTGCTACTTCTCACTTGAAGTTCTGTAAATATGTTCAAACAGTCACCTACAGCTTCATCGTTCTGCATGTTTCCGTCTCAGTCTCAATGAATGTTTTGCATTGAAACCTGTGAGTTTTCAAACACAGAATGCACGAATGTCTAATGCTTCTCAGCCTTCTGAGCGATGCCAAGGGGAAAAGAATTAATGAAATACCTGTATTAAAAAGAAGCTGTCTTTTTCAGCTGCAGCCTGCATTGAATTCTGAACAACTATTCGCTGTCCATAAATTCTGATCTTTGATCGACCAAGATGAATCCATTTTGAGTTATAATTTACCAACATTGATTCTTTTAAACTTATTTAATTATGAAAGGTAACCTACTGAAATTTATCTAATCGTTCAAACTGTTTAAGGAAAATATTCAGGGAAGCAGAATGTTTGAATGTTCATTGGAGCTCAGTGTGAGAACACGTGCATGGAAAAATCGTTCAAAAGCAGAATAGTCTTTATTTACAAACTTAACGCTGGTATTTATCATGTCCACACATAAACGACTACAAGGTAGGCGAACTTCTGTAACACACAAAAATCGTACATGAACAATTGAACATTGAGCAAGTGACGTAGCCTACAAAGGCAACAGCGGTGATGGATGACCTAAACAAACACGTTTGTCAAAATTGTTGACTCTGGCAGGATGCAGCTGTGCATAAAGCTTCTCATCGAAGTGGCAGGTATTTTTCAAGTGAATTTATCTTCTATGGTTGCGATTGTGCACTGAATCGTTGCACTTTAATGCTTTCTCAGAATACCGAATAAAATTTATGTTGTCGCAAGACTTTCAGTTGCTATAAATTGTCAACCCTTACCGTTATAGTCTAGTCAGTTTCGGATGCAATCCGCCATCAACTGCACTTGCGACAGTAATTCGGACGTCATTATTCTTTTACAGTTTGCTTTGACCCTCGTGTTACCGTGAAGATGCTTGCTATCTACATCGCGACCATGTTGGTTCTGATCGGCTCTTATATTTTATCATCGAAGGTCTATGCTGGATCTAGTAAGTCCAGTGACTCCCGTGGCTCCAAAGGGTCCAGTGGCTCCAAAGACGCTGACGTGACCTACTGTAAAAGAGCTCTACCATGTCAACAGGCAGTTGAAGCCACGATCAAGATTTTCAGCGTCATAAAATTGCCTCTCGCTAAATGCACGGTGAGAATGATCTATTTTCGTTTGTAATGCCAAGCTAAAGCTATAATACAATCTTCGTAGTCTATGTACGTAGGCTACAACTCAGTACAATCCGAGACGAACAAAATCTTTTGATAAAATTTATGGCGCGGTCTGGGAGCATCAGGGCTGTTAACAATACTGGAAAAAAGTATTGGCAATACCAATACCAATACTTACTAATAAAAGTATTGGCAATACCAATACCAATACTATTTCTTAAAAGTATTGCAATACCAATACCAATACTTTTACCAATACTTTTCGTGGGCCAACGTATCTGAAAAAATTCTTCTGGCAAAGCTATTCTATCATTTTCACTTTGTGCTGGTATCGGATCGGCAATGTTAGTGTCCGCATCGGCAACATTAGTGTCCATTTTTAACTCTTGCAAAGATTCCAATCTAAATAAAGGACACGTTTCCGGTCATTTGACTATTTATAGATCTCGATTTCCGTCCATTCCGGTCAAAGATCACAGATCGGTGAGATCGCACCAAAGAGTCACTTATTCAAACGGATGAGAAACCATATAAATTATTGTGAAAAAAGTATTGGTATCGAGTATCGCTGACAGGCTAAAAAAGTATCGGCGATACGCATGCGATACCAACAAAATTAAACTATCGCGATACTCGCCGCGATACTGAAAAAGTATCGGCGATACCAAGTATTGCGATACTTTATCGCGATATTAACAGCCCTGGGGAGCATAATGGTAACCAAATTTTAGTAGTGTTTATAAGGAGAGTAGGCCTATCACCTACAAGTTCTATAGGGCAAATTACGCAAAATGTTGCTTTTAATTTTAATGTTAGCCATTTGCATAATATTTTAATTTTTAACAAAGCATAGCATGATTATGGCATAAAAGAGCATTGCATTGCATTGGCGGAGACTTAGGGGACAGGAGGGACGGTTCCCTCTAATGTTTAGGGTGGGGTCGGTCCATGGTGATGTTTCCCCAATATGTCATAAAGGGCATCATAAATTTCGTAAGTGGTAGATGACTAAGCAAGGTTATCAGCTTTTTTAGAGTGAAAAGAAGGTATTTTCTCAAGAATTTCGGCCAACGACTAAAAAAGGTCGTCAGAAATATCGAAAATGTGATCGGCGACTCAGACGCCCGCCCAAATTGCCGCTCCTCGGCGATCGTTCTTCGCGGTCGCTCGTTTGCCCCCGAACATCTATACCAAGTCTCCATAATCTCTCTATTTGCAGGCGTTTTATTTGAGCAAACTCGATATTGTGAAAGAGCGAATTACAGCAGTCGAGTTTGGAGTGAACGATTGAAGTGTAATAAATGAGAATAAGTGAGTTGCCTGATACAGTAGAAGATTGTAATTTGTGATCAGCTCAAGTAGGCTACGGTAGTTAGATTTCGATTGAATGACGTGTTGCAATCGCATAATTCGATAAATCGTCCGACAAAGGTGACAGCGAATCAACCATACAACTACCCTTTTTTTATGTTAGAACTGAAACTGAAAACAGCCGATTAGAATAGTTTGCCGCGTTAGCCGTTAGTTAGCCGTTCCAGAATACAATTTTTTAAGTCTCCGGATAATTTTTTGAAATCCCGAAAGATCATTGATACCTCGGGTAAAAAAAAGTTTGATAAATATTCTGAAAAGGGCAAACTATATAATTAGGGATGCACACGGTTCCAGCACCCGTGGGCCGCTATGTTGGCTGAATAAGAAATCATTAATTTTCAGATCATTTTAAGCCTTTTAATGAGATAGGCTTGCCTACAAATGAAGTTCTAAACGATTGGATCACCAGAAGATCGGACATTTAAACAATTACAAGCCTCAGTCTTAGTCAGATTTAGTTGATCTGTAACGTAACTTGCGCCCGACGATGCATGTCGCTGGGCTCCCCTAAATTTAACCGGTTATAGCTGAGCGTGCATGCGTAAAAGATATTTACACGCGGTCGTTGCCAGCGTGGGGGTAAATAGATAGAACAAGAGAGCCACACATATCTAAAGACGGGGGCTCAAGCACCCCCCAGGGCTAAAAAGGTGACCAACGCAATTTTTCCAAATCCGATGAGTTTTTTGTAGGGGTGGGGGGGGGGGGGGGTAGGAGTCTTTCGCTCTTTCAAATTTTCAGATTACACAAACAAGCAAGTTTCTTCATTCTTCTGTAATATAATTTTAGTCAAATTCGTGGTTCTTAAAGCTCTAGATTTCCGTCTTTAACTGGTTTACTTGAGTTTGTCTGGGTTTCGAGAATTTGCCTATAGACTCTAGTGATGAATTAACAGCGTTAGCGATATGGCTATGCCTTTACATTACAGTGTCTCGCCAATTTATTTATAATTATATGTTGCGACTTAATTGATAGTACCGTGTGTGCTATTTTATTAGGCCTAGTTATGAATTGTTTTCGTTCAAATTAGTATTTTGGTAATATATAGTTATTCAACATTTTTGATCTAGACATTTCCAGAGGAGAAAGCGCCCAGAAATGAAAAATTTTCCCCACAAATTTTGACAAAATAATAGTAGTTTTTAACTGCTGTTCGTTATATTGTAATACATAAACTGCCATATTTTACCATGATTTTATTTCCTACTGTATGATTATAATTTTGTCATTTATTAAATATTAATAATATAATTATGATACTATCATATGATATCATAATGTGCATATTGCATAACTTAATTACTGTCATGGGCGGATATTTAGGGCGACAGTGGAAACGCAAGTAATTGTGATGCAACAATCTGAAATTTTAAACTACAATCTATGACTAGGCCTATCAGCATTGAAAATGAACAATTTTTTTAAGATGACAGCTTAAAAGCCTACAGTATGGAAATTTAAAAAAAATGAACAGTGAAGATTGGAGAGGGCATTTCGTCAATGGCATCATGATAAATTTCGTTAAAATGATATCCTAAAATGATACCACAGCAGTGTGGGAAAAAAATTCTATGTTGGGGAGGAGGCACATCCTCTTGTTCAAAGCTATTCCCCTGCTAGGTCTACCTATGCTAAAATCTGAAATCACTTTTTAAAAATCAGTATTGAAATAATATAGTCATTTTGCTAAGTTGACATCTATATTAATGGCACCGTAATAGCCTAAATGTGGAAACTCGAAAAATAATTTTTTTATATATTATTGTGAGTAGGCCTATATTCATTGATTTTTAGACCACTCTTATCAGCATTGCAATAGTATATCAACTTTGCTTTAGATGACGGCTTAATATCTTGCCGCTGCAGTGTGGAAATTAGAATATTTCTGACGTGGAAGGGCACGTATATACATTCCCTCCCCAAAACCCCATCCCTCCAAGCGCCACGTGTTTCGGAGATTTTTCGTCGGATGCTCAGTTTACCCCATAGACCTTGATTCCCACAGAAGAGACTAGATAAAACACTGAGGTTTTTTTTTGGGGGGGGGGCTAGATTAAAAACTGGCTATTAATTCTGCCACTCACGAGCTATTAGGACCCATCTCATTATCTAAACAAATGGGAAAAGACTTTTTGGGGTCTTCAACCATGTTTTTCAGAAGTTCAGAAGTTTTCATGACTTTATCGCTCATAAATACAGCTGGCAAACAAAAGCCTGAAACGTGCTCTAGCTGATGTGAAAAGTAAAAATGCGTTGGTTTCTGGGGCTCCGCCCCAGACCCCGCTTGGGGAGCTTACGACGCTTCCCAGACCCCCTTGTCGGCATTGGCTTCGTGCCTTCGGTACTCGCTGCTTCAAACCTTCGGCGCTTACAATAATAATTCTGGCACCCCCCAGTAAAATTTTCTGGTTGCGCCCCTGGCGCTCTGGCCTAGAGGGCAATAACGACGGCCGTCTATTAACGCTGTCCAGCTAAAGTCGGTCGCCTATAATTGTTCACGATGGGTATAGCCGGCTACTCCTGCAGGACCGAGATGCACAAGAGGGTATAACTCATACTCTTTGCGTAAATGTGGCCTATGCGTGAGTAGTGGGTAATTTCCGTATGCATGGCTTCTGATTAGCGAATTACGATAGGTATAACGTTATGCGAACTCGGAGGCAGGTATAAGCCCGCTACTCCGAAGGTCAACAATAGACAGCCGACTTTGCTGGACCGCGTGAACAATAGACGGCCGTTGAGATTTCCCTGTGGACCGTCTATAGGTCTTGATCTGTTCACCCCACGCTGGCAACGACCGCATATAAATATCTTTCACGCATGCGCGCTCAGCTCTAACCTATTGAATTGGGGGGAGAGCAAGCGTCATGCATCGTCGAGTGCAAGGAATGTGTAGATTAGTTATTCCCTTCCAATTCTATCTTAATGCATACCACTACATTCCAACGACTACGCCTGACCTAGTTACGTTTGGAGGAAGGTCTACGTCTTAGGTAGCCTATACCTTCCGTTGTGCATCTCGGTCCAGCTTCAGACTCGGAGTAGCGTTATGCCTAGTATAACTCCCTCATCTCGACCATTGCATACGGAAATAATCCACTATTACCGCATAGGCCAGAGTTAAGCTGGGTGCAAGAGTTATGCCCTCTCATGCTTGTGGCCCCGGATTAGCTGGTGGAAATTTAGGGCTTATGAAGTTCAAACAGTTTTTGCTAAAGCAAAATGCAGGCTAATAAGCTTCAAATCGTGCAACTTTTAATCGTATGATTTTGTTAAAGTGTGGCACATCTGGTACCATCAGCAAGATCGACATCTCGACTGTCATCAACGGGAAAGCAACAACAACAACATTGCTGACTTGCTCTAACTGCACTGGCCCACATGTTCCGATTGCAAGTCCAACAGAGTGTAACAATGTCATAGACTGCTTTCGTGGTGACTTGGACAAGTTCTGCAAGATTGTTAATCCACGGTGCAAAAACGTCATTGTGTACAGGTAGACAGCTCTTGTCTGACGCTCTTGTTATAGCTTTGAACCATTAGAATTGTTTTAGTCATGGAGCACACGAGATAGACTGAAACATGTTTAAATTAATGCAAAGTCGTGTTTGCTATCTACTTTGAGGCGAAGAGTACTCAAATGAGACAATTTTTATATTTTGCGACTTGCTGGGTTAAGAATAGCATTTCTATTTAAAAGAGAAAGACAGTAATAAGATAACCCCTACAGACCTCTATTAAATTGACATTAATTTTGTGAGTAGCTTTTGCTTTGCCTATAGAAAGCCAATACTAGCATTTTCAGGCGACTCATTTTTCTAGAAAACGAGTTGCGGATGATTCAGTTTACGCTGCGACAGGACTGCTGGACAGATATTATAGGCCTACGATAGTTCTGACGGTGCTGGCAAGTTTTCACCGCTTTGACGTCACTTGATGACAAAAAGCTGTTTTCATTAAATACGTTTAGATGTGGTTCTCCGACTGTGGCAAGTACTACAACGCGTTTAGCGACTACAAGTTCTACGACAGCACCGAAACCAACCACATCCATTCCGTTGCCAACGACAACCAGTCAACCGTCGCCAACGACAACCAGCCAACCGTTGCCAACGACAACCAGCCAACCGTTGCCAACGACAACCAGCCAACCGTTGCCAACGACAACCAGCCAACCGTTGCCATCGACAACCAGCCAACCGTTGCCAACGACAACCAGCCAACCGTTGCCAACGACAACCAGCGTTACTCTACCACCTACAACTACCACTGTTGATTACACTCCATTTTTTCAACCAGGCTATGGAGGATATCCATAAGCAGTTTATAACTGTCCCCTATTCTCTATTATATTATGGCAAGCTGGCATGAGTCTCCACTGGGCATCCTTTGACAACCCTTCTAAAACGACGCAGCTTCCGTGATTCATCTGGTTCCAATCGCTTTGCTTTTGAATTGCATATCCTAAATTTTGAGTTTACGATAACCGGCATCAGATCCACACACATCAGAGACAAACAACGTCTTGCACGCATGTCGTTCAACTACCAAAGTTCTATATACCTATAAGCGATAAAGTTTGAACACTAATTTGGCCTATCCAACGTCTTAAATAACAGTAGGCTAATTTTATCACCAGAATTTTTAATCAGTGGCTGGACATGTAGACCTACAATAGTTAGTATTTGCCATTTGAGTTAGAGTTCGAAAAATTAGTTTGCAGTTCTTTGTGTGTTTGATTTCCCCCCCCCCCCCCCCCCCGACGGAATCAAAATCTAAGAATGACGGAGAACAGTGTGAAATCTCTAAGCGTCATGAATGAGATTCAAACTACGAAGTGGTGAATAAGAACAATGCATAAAGTAGGTGCGATTTGAAATAATCTGAATTGTACCCTTAATGACAATTGTAATACACATGAATTGCCCATGTTCAGATTATCGTTTGAATATTTAGGAATTTGGCTAGCAATAAACCTGAATCAACTATTTAAGTAAGCCCATGATGCCGTCATGGTCATTTATGAAAAATATTGTTAAGGTCATTTACTTTTAAGTTGTTTTTTTTTCAAAGTTTCTAATTTTTTCGTTTATACCTAAAAACAGTTTCCAACTATTTCTTTTGTAGTCGAATTCTTTTCAAAACTTCTTTACCACGCCCTACCTAAGATTGAGTACAGGTTGAGTTCAGCTACAAATGCAGCATTGCTTGCACAAAAACTTAATGTGTGGAATTTTTCACGTGGTAGCACACTTTATGGCTCGGTAAAAATAAACAAATATTTATTGCATAAATCATTTAATTTCGGAAACACCAACCGACTTTAATCTGCTTTTTTTCTTCGTAGCATTTTTCCTGCCTAATTCTCTCCGATAATTAATTAAATATCGAGTTCCATACTATACACCAGGCCCGTGTGGCGAATTTAAAATATGTGTTGGCATTGACCTTCGGCTACATCGTGCTAACTCAATATAAAATTGAAATCACAAAGTTTGAATCTGAGCTGTCTTATTCCGGTTAGTTAACAACAAACATTAAACAATAATACACTAAGTTAGGTGTTGCTGGGTGTGAATCAATTTAATGAATAGTCTCTATGCATAAATGGGCAACAAATAGGCACAGTAGCCTAACCAATGAATGTATCCAACAGTTACTGATGAAAAGAGAGTTAAAGTTATGAAAAAGCAATGACTATCAACACAGTAAAGCTTAGCTGTTGCGGTGTTATGGTAGGGGTCACCATTCGACAGCATCATAAGAATTCAATCAGTTATGTTATGATGACTACGAATTAAGAAACCAACATACAAAGCACATAGACTGAACGAACGTTGCTGGAATACCAAAACTCTCTGTTTAATCATCATCCTTTATTTTTGCATTCTTGGTTTTTTGCTACCGCCGTCACGAAGGTTCGTAGTTCCGCGGGTTCGCTTGGTTGCTAGGCAATAGCGATTAGTTTAATTAATTTAGCTTCTTATCCCGATTTCGAAAATATCACTTTCTGTATTTCAGACCCCTCCATCGGGAATGACCTCCCATTCTGACCTGTGCATAGTGGGTCTCCCTCTGACCAATAAAACCTAAAAGTCGCTCAGGTCTCTTTTCTCTAGCTATGTCTGATCTTAGATCGCTTTTGAATAGGTTTCCTGAAGGGTCACAATAAATTATATGTCCCTACAATGACCGACTGAATGAAGGAGTGAATTACAATGTATATTTTTTTTGCCCCGAGGTACATTATGATCCCTCAGGGACTTACACCCTAATGCTAAAATAAAAACATCTGGAACGGCACCTAGTCGTCGTTGAAATCCAGTGCAGGAAAAGAGCCGCGGAATGCCACCGCATTAAATCGCTGGATTGTGAGAGAAAGACGTTGAAATAAGTAGGACGTTTCGCGAGCATATTATTATTATTTCTCCATTTCTATAGCGCCCTTTCAAGCTCTCTCCTAAAAATCGAATGCGCCCACTACCCGTGGTCTACGGGACTTCTCAATGGCGGCGCTGCAGAATGCTCTTCCGCCATCTGTTCGAAGCATCAATGCTGCATGTGAATTATATAATATATACACATAATATTAATTATATATAATATTAGCATATATATAGATTTTTCTAGGCATTAACCCTTTAATGTCGGAGGGTAGGCCCTATAAGATTTTCCATACATTTTACTACACTCTCGGCATCAAAGGGTTAAACCTCTCTGACGCATTATTGCTGACAACTGAGCAAAAGCCTTTTACTATCAGCTGTGCAAGCTTCGTAGTACCTACTGTCACGCGTTCACTTACGTCTGCTACTTTTTTTCCTTAGTGTAGGTGTCAACGCCCTTTTCCCTGCGTTGACCTCCAGTCTCCTCGGTAGCTTTATAATCGTTCTTCAGCCTAAGACCTATCCCTAAGGACTTAACTGACTTTAATAATCTATTCGCTAGTTAAAGATCTACAGTCTTCACTTGTTTTACTTCACGACAACGACGACAGTTTTCAAAGTATATTATAGTCAAATCCAACGTAAAGATGAAAACAGCAGCAACACGATAATGTCTATCCTTGCATTATCACAGCAACAACGACTCTTCTCTACTACAACTAAACAGCAACTCCTATACTCATCTCCACAACTCTAGTCAACTCCTACTACTACACTTATCACAGCCTATCTCGCCACTCTTCCTTTTAAGCACTCCCTCCTTCTCTCTATCTCTCATTTGTACGCGCAACCCTCGTCTAGACAGTCGTCTCAAATCGCGCGCTTAAAACGCAGCTGTGCCCTCCGGCCCGTTCATCGCTGGCGTACACACAATCAACCGGCCGCTGTACTGATGATGGACCGCATTAAATCGCTGGATTGTGAGAGAAAGACGTTGAAATAAGTAGGACGTTTCGCGAGCATATTATTATTATTTCTCCATTTCTATAGCGCCCTTTCAAGCTCTCTCCTAAGAGGCGCTCCCGACTACAGCACTGCGACACTGCATCGAAGTTTCACGCCGAAGCGCTGAGCAATTGCGAGTGAAGGACTTGCCCAAGGTCTTTACGAGGCGCCTTGAGGTGAATTCGAACCTGCAAATCTTTGGCTGCAAGGCAACGAACATACCCACTACACCACCGCGCCACACTGAAGAATTGGGCTCGATAAGATTCTTAGGCCTAATTGAACAAAAGCTGGATTGAGACCAATAATTGTAATTGAAATTGAAATTGAATGAATAAAAGTTATTATTTTTCACTAAATATAAGTGGGATTGGTGAAAACTAACTGTTGCTCCTCTGGAAAAAAGATTAATGAAAATAATTTATTTAACTGTCCATATCGAACTTCAACAGATTGGCAAGCAAGCGCGGTTACGATCGTGCATATTCGAACTGTACCCCTTTCATTTGGCTTTTAAACAGGTATAGGCGGATGTCCCGGTGTAAACGTTTCAGATCACCCCCTCCCCCTTAAACATTACCCCCGGTAACTTGAAACCGGTTTCATATTACCCCCCCCCCCGGACACTAGATTTGCATCAATCATCGCATTTAGTGCACTAAAAAATCAGAAAAATCATCCCGCTTCTTGTTTTGGTCTGAAGATTTTCATCCCAGCCTCGAAGCCATTTCTCCATTGTAACTTCAGCGGCGATTAGTATTTTAGTTACAAATGAAAATATTGAAAACAAACCACGAAGTGGGATGACGGATGAATATCTTCAGACCAAAACAAGAAGCGGGATGATTTTCTGATATTTGTTGTGCAATAAATGCGATGATTGATGCAATTTACAGTTTGCAGGGGGGTGTAATGTTTAGGAGGGGGTAATTTTAAACCTTTATACCTGTCAGCTTCGCGAAAAATCGAACGCGCCCACTACCCGTGGTCTACGGGACTTCTCAATGGCGGCGCTGCAGAATGCTCTTCCGCCATCTGTTCGAAGCATCAATGCTGCATGTGAATTATATAATATATACACATAATATTAATTATATATAATATTAGCATATATTATATGGATTTTTCTAGGCATTAACCCTTTAATGTCGGAGGGTAGGCCCTATAAGATTTTCCATACATTTTACTACACTCTCGGCATCAAAGGGTTAAACCTCTCTGACGCATTATTGCTGACAACTGAGCAAAAGCCTTTTACTATCAGCTGTGCAAGCTTCGTAGTACCTACTGTCACGCGTTCACTTACGTCTGCTACTTTTTTTTCCTTAGTGTAGGTGTCAACGCCCTTTTCCCTGCGTTGACCTCCAGTCTCCTCGGTAGCTTTATAATCGTTCTTCAGCCTAAGACCTATCCCTAAGGACTTAACTGACTTTAATAATCTATTCGCTAGTTAAAGATCTACAGTCTTCACTTGTTTTACTTCACGACAACGACGACAGTTTTCAAAGTATATTATAGTCAAATCCAACGTAAAGATGAAAACAGCAGCAACACGATAATGTCTATCCTTGCATTATCACAGCAACAACGACTCTTCTCTACTACAACTAAACAGCAACTCCTATACTCATCTCCACAACTCTAGTCAACTCCTACTACTACACTTATCACAGCCTATCTCGCCACTCTTCCTTTAAAGCACTCCCTCCTTCTCTCTATCTCTCATTTGTACGCGCAACCCTCGTCTAGACAGTCGTCTCAAATCGCGCGCCTAAAACGCAGCTGTGCTCTCCGGCCCGTTCATCGCTGGCGTACACACAATCAACCAGCCGCTGTACTAGGCCTATATTAAATACGCTTACAGTAGGCCTATTCCTTTATTACATTTCACCTGCACCAGTCGCTCTACTCTGACCTCCCACGTGGCTAAACGAACGATGTGCTTTAGACTAGGCATTGCGCTCTGCATGACGCCTCATTGGGCTAACGATCATAATAAGTTCACGTCTCTAGCGATGCTGGATCTTCTTCACTTTACTTCTCTTTAATCTTGGTTTGACCAAGTAAGATTAGAAGAGAGAGAGCGAGTAATTTAAATTTAAAAAGATTAAAATGAGATAAGTTAGAATAAAAGTAACAAAAACACGACTCACTCTACGACCATCGCAGGATAGGCCTACTTGAGTCATTTACTCTTTTAGTAATTTATTCATGAAAGTCATTTTTGTATACAATACAATTATACAATACAATTATAATATTTACATCCTGGTACCATATTTATAAGAATCACATGCTTCTATGCTGTATGCAATTTTATGTATAACTATTTATTTTTGTTACATAATTTTCCATCTCTCGTTCTCATAATTAAATTGCATGCTTGAAGACATACACTACAGGTAGATAGTATGGTTCTCGGACAATTCGGACCGGACAATTCGGAGAGGACAAAATTTTAATCACAGAGAACTATCCGTAGCAGGAAAAATAATTAGTGACGAGACTCCCACTTTTTCCGTCAGACCACCCACGTTTAGAGGTCAACCGGATAGGCTACCACACATTAATGTCAATAGGCCTAAGCTTTTCACCCCGCTATCTATCAATATGCGTGTATGTCTGTCTACTGTAGTCTTGCGACTCTTGCCCGGTAGGCTGCATTTCTAGCTGTCTCTCTGCCAATTCATAGGTCTGTCGTAGTCAGTTTGTGATCAGCCCGTTCACTTTGAAATTTCTGGAACCTATAGAAATCTGTGCCTGGGCTTTGATCTTATATATTTACAACAAAATGGCACTATATAAATTATTTTATAAGCCTAGACAATAAATAATATAATAACTATAGACAATATTAACCAAATAAAAGTTTGATCGCCTTAATCATTCCTTAGGAGAGTACGATTTTCATAAACATTCCGAATTGTCCGAAATCTTCAGGTGCAAGTTATAGGCTCCGGCTCCGAATTGTCCGGCTCCGAATTATCCATCTCCGATTTATCTGCTCCGAATTGTTCGTTCTGAATTGTACGGCTCCGGAATTTTCCGACCATACGATAGTATACCTTTGTTGCTAACAAAATCCTAGAAAGTCAGCATAATATTATAATGGGTCAGCATCTTTTATTACTTTCTTGATTCAATGAAACCGCACCATGACATTTCCGGATCGATCTGCTCTTTGAAGTCAGGAAGTAGCATTGTTGCTATTCACGTAGGCATTTTACAACTAGGCCTATACATAGTTATATGGCATTGAAAATATGGCACAGTGTTCACCATTGAAGTTGCTTGGTCGTCGATTCCTACAGATCGTGGAGTGGATTTTTTCACCGTTATTCATCCGAAACAATGTTCGGTTAACTGGATAGACGGGCAACTCAGAATTGTCCGATTTCAACCATTCTTCTACTACATTGTGCAGATTATTGGCTTGAAGGCAATTGTCTACGAAACGAGAAAAGAGAACAAAGAAAAACGTCAAGCTACAGTTCCCAGCAAGAACAGTTGAGATGTAAATCAATCGGCCAACTGCAGGAAAATAATATATTTGGAATCAAGAGAATTTGTGAGCGTGCTAGGCCTATTCCTATTCTCCGCAAACCATCCACATACGCGTATTTGCATTTAGAAGCTTGGAATAAGTCAAGTGCGCATCTTATGGCGTTGGACTTTAAAATGAGGCATCCACTTGATTACGCCCACATTTCAAAAGTAGCTTTGGCTATTACAATTTTGAGCGTTCTGCTATACACCTCGAATCTAATTGCGCATGGTCAGATGTCTTCAACTAGAAGATTTGCAGTGTCTAATCAAGGAAAGAGCCGATGTCCAGATTTCAGATTGGCATCATCTAGGAGAGTTGTGGTACTGCGATCTCACTTGGAATGCGCAAGAAACTGCGCCATATGGTCCGAATGTCTTCAGTACAGTTACCAACGAAGCAATGGAAGTTGCACTTTGTACGCAATGACTCCAGCTGATTTCTATCCAGCTGAAGATTGCATTTTTATGCTGGTAAGTTGATTTGGTTGCTGTTTTGTTTTCTTATTTTTCTGTTTTTGCTACATGGTCTACATGTACTATATTGCGATCGTGTTTCAATTTAATCTAGCATATATAGTTTGTCCTGATTATTGTGCATTAAAATAATCTGTTAATTATTTATTAGTACTAATATTTCTTCGGTTTGTGGACGGCTATTTTTGCTTTTATATTATTAAATATCATGCTTATGGCATTGGTAGGCCTAATTCTTCCAAATCCTGGAGTAGCATAATTAAATTATTATGAAAGGCTATGAAAGCTTATGAAAGCTTATGGCAATGAAGATAATTAAGCTTAGGTACTTGAAACTTAGCCTAAGACTCACTTTGTGTCAATTGTGATATGTTCATCAAACTTGATGCAATGCAATACAAAGTCGTAGCGATCAAACTCATTATATGAGCTTGGTCTCTATTACAGTGTATTGCATTCCAATTATTGATGCGATATTATCGACCTAATAATTGAAACACACCTGCAGTGTATAGTCACAGTTACGTGTCGCTTTTCAGACCGGCGAAAAAGTATTTAATGGACACTGGACTCATTGGCAAACCTAATTGTATATCATTGTTTTGTATCTGACAACTTACAAAGCGCTTCTCGCAGCAAAAGCCTTTCAGAAGCCCTCCCAGTGCGTGCATTGCAACCTCGAGAGAAAAGGGAAGTTTTGAGACGAGAGAAAAATTACAAGAGAGGATGTCAGAGCGAACTGAAGAGGGAAATCCATTCCATAGGGAGAGGTCAATGCAGGCAAATGGTCGGGATATAATATATGTATGTTCTTAATAATTTAGTCTCACGCCGTCTCTTCTTGAACATATCGCGTGAATATGCCATTTCACAATGAAACAAGAAATAAATTTAATAAAGAATAATATTTTAAACTGCACTGCACCTATACGGTAGTATACGTAGTCAATATTCTTGTTTGATCCGGTGTTGTATAGGATCCAGCAACATTTGAAGGATGCCTAAGTGCAGGTGAGCTAGAGCTTTGTTTTCCAATTTATTGAGATAAATGCTGTAGTGTTCTTAGAGTCCGTAACAAATGATATTTGTTATAGCCGAGGTTTTTAAAATCCTCCAGAAGCTTCGAACTATATCCAGAAATGAGAATGGTGTACAGGTGTAGGCCTATTATTATTATTTTTTTTTGCGCCCGAGGTATACATGATCCCTCAGGCTTTAAAAACAATAATAAAAGCTTTGTTGTTCTGGAGTCAACGGTCATCCTCATCGGTCAACTGTGCAAACGTGCTTCGAAATGCGACAGCATTAAACTTTTGCGTGCAAATTGAAAGTCGCTGAAACAAGCGTGCTGTCTCTTGCGGGTCCCCAGAAACAATGGTCAAACGTCGAAACGTTATTATTATTATTTTTATTATTATTATTATTATTATTATCATTATTTTAAATTTATTTATTTTTTTGGATGGTATCCCGTTCTATAAGAAGAATAACTTTGATGAGAAGAGCATCCCGCCGTCCACGGGTCTCATCAGCGTTGTTATGAACATCATTATTATGACATGACCATAATATTATAGGCCTATATTATAAAGAAAATAGTATCCACATCAAGCCGACGCTTAGGGACCCTGAGCTACTCCTCCACTCACTATTACCCAGGCTATTGCGAGTGATTCTCCGATGCAGTGTCCGCTGTGTAGTCGGAAGCGTCTTTGTGTAGAAATCTTGAAGGGTGCTAAAATAAAATAATTATTAATGTTAATACATAGGCTACATAAATAAAACAAACATACATAATATGAGGTGCGGTTAATAACTAGTAAGTCGCCAGGTGAAAAGGTGTTGTTATTTTATCCAAGTGTTTTAAAGCCAATGGGTAATAGTGAGTTTTTCGGCAGAAAATAAAGCTGAAGAATCGGACAAAATATTGGTAGTTTACACCAAGTATTAGGAGTAGGAATATAAATGCAGAAGGATCCATTACAGTGCTGTATCGAAGCCCACCAAAAGCCCACACAAGAATATTGCAGACTGATTTTTGGAATATAAAATAGGTCGTAGTGCTAAAGAGACACGCCTTTCATCATCATTTATAGACGAGATGGTGCTGTCAAGTAATATAGCCTAAAGGCGAGAGTAGTTTCAGTGCAGTGGTTTTCCAGGTGAGTTTATCGGTAAGGACTGAGCTTAGGACACGAAACAATGTGTTGTATACAATTTATCAAGTAACTGCATTGGTTCCCCAGTCATCTTTAGCTCTCTGTCATTGTTTAGGTGCTAATCTGCGTTAGACAAAGGAGCTCAGGATTCTTTTAAGCGCTGTTGAGATTGGAGGTTGTTACAAAGTTTGGCAAGCTTCTTAGGCTATGGGGTAATGTCATGCTAGTGGGGCGCGGTGGTCTAGTGGTGGCGTCGTTGCCTTGGAGCCGGAAGGTCCGAGGTTCGAATCCACCTCCCCGCGTAAGGACCTTGGGCAAGTCCTTCACTTACAATTGCTCAGCGCTTCGGCGTGAAATTCCGATGCAGTGTCCGCTCTGCATCGGGAGCGCCTCTGAGCAGAGAGAGCTTGAAGGGGCGCTATGACAAGTGCACATACATACATAGGCTATGAAAGTGTTGGTCTGTTACTCAGAGTGTGACCAAAAAAGATCAAAACGAGTTGAAAAGCAACACTGTCTGAAACAAGAAATCTTGTGTATTGAATTATGGCAATAGGCAGGTCTATACAGACGAGGTTGCAATAGTCCGAATAGGCCTGCGACTGTTTAATCTAGTCCCCCTGCTGTGGAGGATTCAGGTATCTGCGGGAGTGGGACGAGTCGGGCGGGTGGCTGAGGCGACACCTTTTCCCAATAATTTTTCCCACCACCGTTTCTGATGACCGTTCTTTAGTCTTTGCCTTAGCAACGCTAAATGTATAATAAGTACACGAATCCCGATAGTAAATTCTGATCTTTGAAATCTGTTGACTCTTTATAATCCGGAAATGTAATTACTGGAGATGGGAACTCCCCCGAGATATGCCTTGCCTTGATTGATTGCCTGCGTCTGAATGGAGTCCTTCCAAAAGCGACATCAGAGACTACATGTAGGCCGGTCATTTTGGTCTTTCGCTATAGTGCCATTTATAATGTAGGCCTAATGCAGCTTAGTTTTATATTGTCAAATATTGTTGCAAAATGTATGTAAATAATTTTTCTGTAGCAACAATGCGCATGGATCCAAATGGTTGTAGCCTACCATTCCACTACGAAAATAGAGAATATAACAATTGCGTCACTGTGGCTCCGAACTCCAGCCCTCAATGTATGTCATCAAATGGACAATTGAAGGATTGCATAGCTCCATCTGGTAAGTAAATGCATAGTGATTGTGTTAGTCTACAGTACTGTGAGATTGTTTTTCATGAGCATTGTGGTTCAGAATGTAGGGAAAAGGGTAGGAGAAGGAGAGGAGAAAAGAAAAGGGGAAAAGGAGATTACAAGGAGATGGCGGATGAGAAAGAACAGATGGGGAGGAGACGGGGGGAAGAATGAGGGACGATGAAGAACAATAAGAGGTAGATGGACAGAGGATAAAAGACAGAGTCGGCGAGTGCGCCTTGAGAAATATCAAAGGACAGCGTTATTGTTTTCGCTAATGGTCTCGTTTTGAAATTATAAGCCGATCAGCTACAAAATGACTGATCTTTATTGTCTTTGGCATCTATAGAGCACGTATAAGCATAGCATTGACAGGTACATGTACGTTATTTTGTATGTCAGGCTTAGAGATTAATAAAAGACTTTACCGAAGATAATGCAATGTTATGTAGCAAGTCACTTAGAGCGACTTCGAACATAGCCCCAAAGCGATGTGAGCATACACACATCAAGCGGGACTTGTCCCTTCTGGAGTGCCTATTGCTCCCTAATCTGCATCTAAGCCTCTACCGAATATGTTTCTATGTTAACAGTAGGCCTACTATCATTTGTGTTACATTATTTTCTGTTTCTGACGTTTTATTATGGGAACAATAAATGATTTGAAATTTTAGGTATATTTTCTAATTTACGCAAAGCTTCAATGAATAGTAGGCCTATTTGAATACTGGTATCAGAACATGGCATGAACTTTCCTTGCAGAGTTTTCTGTGCAGCAATATGTTATGAATTTGCCTGTTGGAGCATCCGATCCTCTGCCATGCATAAGTAACTGGATCATCCTCATGCAACGCAACCAACGAGCTCCTGACTTCAGACGAAACTGGGCGGACTACAAGAACGGATTTGGTGACTTCGGAGGATCTGATTTCTGGATTGGAAATGAGAAGATGCATGACATTACCAACGAACCTGATGTCACATACAGATTGCGCATCGAGGTATGGCGATTTTGATGTATAATTGTATTGAATTGGGTTATACATGGAATTTTCTAAGCGCATCTAGCAGTAAAATCTCTTGCGAAAAGATCTCGGCGTGAAAGTACATGTACATGTACCCAGACGATAAAAGATCTACCAGCAGTGGGAAGATAATGAAGACGCTCGTCTGTGTATTTTCGCCTGTATTATAGACTTGCATAAATATCTTTCTCTCCCAAATCCACAAATTTATGCTCTTATTTCTTTTTCCGCTCTTGCATATCCTTCTACTATTATCACTGCATCAACCTGTTCCTGTCCATCCATTTACCTACCTATTTCTCTCCATCTCCTTCTGTTTTATTCCCACCACTCTCTCTGTCTCTTTCTGTCTCTCTCTGTCTCTCTCTCTGTGTCTGTGTCTGTCTGTCTCTATCTATCTTTATCTCCACATCCACCTTTACTTCTTGACTCCCAACTTCCTAGTCTTAGGTTGCATTTAAGCGAAATCTTCAGCTGTTTGAAATTGATCCTTGTTAGTATATTTTCAAGTTATAGGCTACTTTGCAAAATGACCTGAGTAGTGAGTACCTTACCATGCACAACTGCGCAATCGAAATCCGATAGCATTTGAATGCAATACAATTACCATCTTACTGTACTCAGGTGCAAGCATTCGTCAGCGGACTTTGGTATTACGCGGAGTACGCGACATTTCGCATCGATTCGGAGGATAAATGGTATGCCATTCATGTGGCCGGATATTCTGGAAACGCTGGAGACTCGCTGACAAACACGACGGTCGACCCAGGAAATTATCATGATGGAATGAACTTCTCAACTTATGACGCAGATAATGACATGAACCGCGGCGGTTCGTGTGCAGCAAAGACAAATGCGTCCTGGTGGTTCAACAACTGCTGGTACTCATGTCTTACTGGCTTCTACGGCACGAAATATATGTCGTGGTTTAGTTTGGATACGTATGGGCTACAGAGTCTTGGGCGATTGAGAGCTACGAGAATGATGACAAGCAGCGTTTAGTACGACAAACAGTGAACTTGGTCAACACATTTAAGTAACTGACAATCTTTCCTAGTGTATTGGTCTATATACCTATTCTTTGTCCTTAAGACGTTCTGCAATAAGGTTGTTGTCAAAACTCTTCTGATTAGCAGTACTGTACTGTTGTAAAATAATTTGTTTTAGTTTTATGAGGCCTAAGGATATTTGCTCACAGTGGAGTTTAATTTGGACATTTAATTCGTGACTTTAGAATAATTACGAATTTATTCTCATGTGCCATATCGTGACTTCGGCAATAATTGTCAGACAATAATTATCATCAATAACTTACATGAGGTATTCGATGTTTATTTTAAACAAGAAATAAGTCAGCATTGATTTGTATTCTCTTTAACAAACTTTAGTCAAGTTTGCGTGTTTGCCACGAATAACTAAAGTAACGAAACATATATGTAGTTGTTGTCCTAATATAGACCTAGTTATTATTGAAATGCACATAGCCTAATTATTAATCTAACTGCTTGTCTTGCATTATTCTAAGGAATTGTAATCGTAACGGCACATTCATATATAACACTTCTACATGTAAGTCAAACACCTTGGAGGCGCTCATGGCTTGTGACAACTCTTACAAAATACTACTAATTCCTGGTTAAACATCGACAGGAAGCTCGAATCAGGCACAGTTCAGTTTTAGAGTGTCCAAAAATAAATAACAAAAGCATAGAAAATTATCATTGCAATAAAAATTATTGATTTGAGAACAACACAATAAAGTATTATGCTCAGAAACTGCAGGGTCCTTTTAAAGCGCCATTGTGGGCTTAAATAGTTAGAGATTGCTGGCCTATGCATTAGCTAACTTCTTAGACGTTTCTTAAAAAATTAACGTAGTAGGGCCTTCAAATATTCTTGGAACACTTTGCCAAAATGCTTACAAACGGCTGACTTTTTCGGGAAAGCCACATTTGCTATCCAGTGGAATTAATGTTATGAAAATTAATTTAGGCCTAAGTATGACAAAATGCATACAGGTGCATGCACATTATAGGCCTAGTTGCTCCCAAGGGTCCTACGAAATGATAGGCAGAACTATCAGCAAGCCTACCCGGGATAGATTTGCGATAGCCTTTTGAGATGCAAATATTTTGACATTTTGGCTACTTATTGAACAGAAATGCGATTTGAAGTCGGCAGCAGCCATCATGATAAGCTGTTAGTTAGCCACATCATACCACAGGATAAATCTATTAGATTTTATATCAACGTTTACTAGTATGTATAGCGTGGCATTTATCTACTGAGAAACATTTTTTAAAAGCAAACTAGCTCTAATACGACTTTGATTTTTGCACAACATAGGGAGACCTAACACAAAGTCGGACATCAGGTAAAGTCGGACAAAATTTTCTCCGACCTGCCACGCGGACGAGACTTCGATCACCAGGTGGCAGTGTCATAGATTGTATTCGCAGAGGGTCCATCTAATGATTTAAACTTCACAACCTTCAAGGGATCGTTGATTTAATTTTAAGACGTCGATTACTTTCGATACATGTCGGATTTGTAGCATTTTGCAAGCTGTCATAATGAAATCCATCATTCACTGTTAAGGGTTTATGATAATTTTAATTGCCGAGAAGGAAGTGTTTGAATTTTTAGCACATGGATTACAGTATAATATCTGGTTTGCGTAACTTGTTTGAAGGATATTGAATTAGTGTCATGGTTGAAACTAGAGCTATTTGCTGTCCGACTTTGCCATATAGGCTTGTGTTAAAGTCGGACAACATTATTACACCCTGCTGTGATGTGTCCGACTTTGACAAAACTAGGTTCACGCTAATGCTTCATAGGCAAACCAAGGCTTGAATTTGGCAAAAAGGTCTAAAAAGAATAAAGAGAGACATTGAAGGCCAATATCAAACTAGTTTATGTGTAGCGTTATGCCTAGGCCTATATAAGCTATGGCAATGTTAACGATCCGCATGACAATTTTTGTAAAATAAGTGTGGTTCAGACGTTGACATAATGTCTCTGATGATATTTTTTACTTGTTAGGAATGTTTCAGATAATTATTAGAAAAGTTCTTATTCTTTTTACTTTTTATGGATCTAGATTTCATGTGTTTGTAGGCCTAGGTAGTTTTATATAGGCATAGGCCTTCTCTGTGTTTCTGCTTTGCAGCTATAGGCCTATATTGTAGGTTTTCATGTAAGTCTGATGCTAGGCCCTGAGAGCGATCTTTTCAATAAATGTAGGCAAATGTAGGCAAGTATACTGACATTTGATTTTACTTCAGTTATTTTCAATGTTCAATGTTATCTTACAATTAAAATTTGGCACAGATCTTGACGAAAATCGGTCAGTTTATCGATTGTCCGACTCTAACAACATAAGATCCTATAAGCATACTATGTTGTCCGAGTTTACCAACCAAAGTGTCCAACTTTACCCGAAAAACCGAAAACTCAAATTTCGCCAGCTCGCTGTACTTGGCACACTCCTGGTCAAATTCATTTTAAATTGGCCAGGTTTAACTGAATGTATTAGTTGAATGAGATGATAAGCTATTCAATAAACTTTACATCATGCAGATGTGACGCTCCGTTACGGAGTAACCTCGGTCAGAACAAAAGGGTGTCCGACTTATATGATAAGACCCTAGATCTAAACATTTTATGTTTAAGCTTACGCCTATTACCGTAAATGTTATCCTCTAAAAAAAACGCTGAATATATAGGGCGCTAATCAAGTGTATTGCTTTGAAATAATTAATGACCAATCATTTCAGGCCAATGCACTTCTTTGAAACTTTGTAAGCCGGTCACACAATAACTGAATTGCTCTGTCATTCTGGGAACAATTATTGTAGCGTAACGAATTCGATCTTTGCATGAAAGCTCAAGAGCACGATCTGAATGGAGGTCTGCGCGTCATCTTTCAGTTTCACTGCTTAACTCAGTCAACCCAATCATACATGTAGAATACGCCTGTTACGCCAAATAACCTAGACACAATTCCTTTCGTTGATGATTCATCTGTTTTCGTTGCCATTAATTTTGGTGTGGGTTACGACGTTACGTTATTCTGTGGACTCTTAGTAACCGAATACCGTAAGAAAATCAACCAGCAACAAACTGCGAGAAAATAATAATTCCGAAAATTTATATGGCGCCGTAACTCAGCCATGCCGTTACAAAAGCGCCTAATGGTTTTGCATAATCTGCAAAAATACTCCGTTAAGAAGTAGGCTACGGGATTACATACGTGCAATGTGGAAATATGCTACCCTGGATGAAGTGAGTGAGAGGCGAGGAATTTATTTATTTATTTTATTTACTGAGAATTTGATCTATTGATAAACACTCCTTCAAGGTTACCTACTCAGGAGCGCTCTCAGTCCAACCCCAGAAGGTCTAACTGTTAGTATTTAAACCAGCAACAAACTACGAGAAAACTAATAAGCTACCTTGGGCAAGTTGCTTACCCATCATTGTCTGTGGGGAAGGCAACGGGAAACCACCTCACTCATCTCATCCCCCGGGTGGCGCAAGCCATTGAACCTGCCTTCGGCAGAGAACCATCATCACTAAGTTGAATACGACTAAACTCGTAGCATGATTTATTAATATCTGTCTTTAGAAACCGTCACATAAATCTAATGCTAAAAATAATGTGCAAAAATGAATGGTGCTTTTTGGAATGTTGTTTCAGTTGTATACCTCGGCAGCTGTGTTCATTAGATGGGCTAATGCGGGATAAAGTGGTTAAGTCAATGCAGGATGCACCTGTGCGCAACTCCTGATGCGGGATGAATTTTAATGGCCCTCTATTTTGTATAAGATTCATTACAAATTATTGCGGTAACACTGCGTGAAAATCATTACACTCCGGTACTTTCTCACAATTAAAATTGTATTCTCCGTTGCTATAAATTTGCCGGTATTTTTGCGAGCAGTTAGTATTCACTGCCACATGAAAAAATTCCACGCTTCACATGTAGGCTAAGCTTACTGTACACTCGTACATGTTTTCGAAGATGCTTGCAGTCCACATCGTGGTCATCGTGGCTTTGATTGGCTCTGACCTTCTATCATCGAGGGTTCATGCTGGATCCAGAAAGTCAAGAGACTTCCGTGACTCCCAAGACGAAAGCTGCGGTACAAATGCGTTGCAGACGATCAACTCCATCATAAAACTGACGCCTCTTCCACAGTGCACGGTAAGCACAGATTGTTTATTTTTTTACAATAATTATACAAATGTAACAGTCTAACCTTTCTGACCTTTCATCAGCTGCGTAGTTTCCATTATCTACCCAAAAACTAATTGCTCTTCGATTTCTGGCTCATTGTGTAGGTCTATTCATCTTGAGTTTGAATTGTTTAGGTCCATCATGTCTGATGAATTGTTAGCATAATTGTTATCATCACCGGCATCCTCCTCCACCTTCTCCATCTCCTCCTGCCCCTTCATTGTCATCATCATCATCATCCTCATCGTCGTCGTCGTCGTCGTCGTCGCCGTCGTCGTCGTCATCATCATCATCATAATCATCATAATCATCATCATTATCGTCATCAAGTTCATTAACACTTCAACTTCTTAGTCTACTTTTTTAAATATCACCATTATTTTTATTTTTAAATTATTATTATTACTATTTTATTTTTTAAATTTTATTGAATAGCACCATTTATTAGAATGATCAAGGTTGTAATCATAATCATTGTCACTGTAAACGAGATTTTTAAAATTTTAGTTCGCGCGTTTTTTTGCGCATCTTCAAGCTTGCTACTCAGGCAGGCAGGGAGTCTGTCGGACGGCTAAGGTCGATGATGTTTGCAGTAATGTTGTGTAAAAAATAGCTCACAAAAAAATTATAATAAAACTATTATTATAATAATTATAATGAAAATTATAATAATGTTCAAAGAAACAGGTGATAGGCCTATATGCACAAAAGCAAATGAAGTAAGGAGAAGTGTTCAGATGAGATGGGTTCTTTACAACCTCAGTAATTATATCAATTATAAATCAAGTGAGGGAGAGACAGAAAAAGAGAACAAGCAAATAAAAACAAGGAGTCTGAGAAACCGGTGGAAGGTGTGCCTGAATTGAACTTTTCTCAGCAGCCATGCAGGGTGCTGGAATTATTTTACAAGCGAAGAATTAGACGCAACGCATTTTAGATATTTGTCATCAATTTCCTCTACGTTTAGCACTTGTTTTATTGCACAACATCTATGATCGATTTAAATCCTGCCATCTGTCTAGTGTGGCCCTTCCGGAACCATCTGCAAGACTGACTTCCTCAATGCACAAACCGGAAAAACGACAACGGTGCTGACCTGTTCTGGGTGTGCCGGTCCTCAGTTTCCGATTACGAGCTCGACAGAATGCAAAACTGCTGCTGGAAGCTTTCGCCTCGACCTGCAAATTTTCTTGCTGAATGTTTTCACACGATGCAAAGACATTAAAATATACAGGTATAACACATTGATTAAGTTTAGCCTACTATTGTTACTTCCCAAAAGTTCTCATACAGCTTTGATACATGAATCAGTAGGCTAATTTAAATTAACAATCAAGACTGTAGTTTTTAAAGGAACTGTCATTTGCGAACTTAGGTAGTGGTTCGACCCAACCACTTCTGAATTTGAACTGTTGCGAAACTAACAGAGCAGCCTTGCTATTGCGGAGTTGAGTTGACAAACATATAACCGTCGATGCCTTCTGGATGGCATCTTTGAGGGAGCTGAGGAACTTTCAAAAATTTACTTACATTATATAATATATAAGGAATATTATTCGGGGCCTACTTTTAAGTAAAGAATTGAATACCGTTGCGCAAAAAAATGCAACTCTTTTTATTAAATAGAGCCTATGGAGCCTAGAGACCTCTTTGACTCTTTTAAGTAAGCTTATAACTGCTCGAATGTCTTTACAAGTAGCTTAAAAGCTGAAATTCAGAGCAGAAAGAAAGAACAATTGATTTTTGCACTCTGACAATGAGAGTGTACCATAGGAAACCGGAAAATCAATACGGCTTGTATGAATAGTTGGACGTTTTATTCATAAAGATAGTGGTCAAAGGAATTGGATTTACGAGACAGTTCAGCAGCGCAGGGTGAAGGATAAGGACGAAGGAAAGTGGCCCTAAGACATTATAAACATAGCCTTGTTGAACACAGGAAGAAAGTGGATTTGGCTACAATGAGTAAGTAGAGAGTAACAGGAAAGAAGGGAGGGGACAACACGTATTGGCACCCGAAAGAGCAGTCAGTGTCAGGGAAGTCAAACGAAAAGGGCAATCGAATAAGAAGTATGACGCGATCGATGGTGTCGAAAGCTGCAGATAATTATTATGACGATGGGACAATGTCCAACAGTGAAAATCTAAAGTCTTACACGTAGCCTAAGCTTATGGAATGAACAACTCAGAGAAAATACTTGCCACGTAAGCCACAATGTGAATACAATGAATCCCACTGAATGAAAATTTAAGAAATGAACCACGTTTACCACAGCAGATGAGGCAAACAAGACTATCAGCATTGTTTGTACGTGCACTTGTTATAGCGCCCACTCAAGCTCTCTCTACTCAGAGGCGCTCCCGAATGCAGAGCGGACACTACATCGGAGTTTCACGCCGAAGCACTGAGAAATTGTGAGTGAAGGACTTGCCCAAGGTCCTAATGCGGCGAGGTGGATTCGTACCTCGAACCTTCCGGCTGCAAGGCAACGAGTTGTCAACGACGCCACCACTACACCACCGCGCCCCAGTAGGCCAATCGAAACACAATTCTATGACTTGGCACCATTTTCCCTTTGTGGTAACGTACATGTAGGTCTAATTTGTAAGATACTAATAAATTGCTAATAAATTGATTGTAATAAACTGTAAAAATTAATGATGTCGGCTGTCGCTTGAGAAAACCCGCCATTCGGAGGGATGCCATTAAATGGTTTAAATCTGGAGCCAATACTTGTGGAAGCACCATAACTCATGAATTGTAGATTCGTTCATGTGTCCATTCATCCCAAGAGTGGGCGGTACTGCTAGTTGACCATGTACTACGCTAATTCATGTTGTGTCTTTTTGACCAGGTCTGGGTTGGAAGCGCCTCTGAGTAGAGATCTTGAAGTGGCGCTATATAAATTCATGTGATTGATTGTGCTTAGGTGCGGCTGTCCTGCTGTGAGCACAACTGCATTGCCTACTGCACCTCCCTCAACAACAACTACACCAGTAAAAACGACTACAGTGCCGACAACGCTTCTCACAGAGACAACAACAACAACAACAACAACAACAACACTTTCGACCGTAACAACTGTGCCAACCAGTACTTCCCAACCAGTACCTACAACAACTCGTATGATGACTCCATTTGATAGCTTGACATATCCGTATTACTGATATGGGCCTATTATACACCGGAATGAGTCAATGTCACAAACTTCTGACAAAACGTAATACTATGATGCGTCACTGCCTAGGCCTAAATGAAATCAAAAAAATGTCATCACAGTTGAGTGAATTCGTCTACAGAGGTTCATTCAATTGCAATAAAAATTATTATGTCATGTAGCAGTCCTGAAATTATTTGCAATCTTCATTAGCATAATTATGCGAGTTCAGTTCAAATTCGATATGTCCGTTAGACATTTTTGCAACAAAACAGTTACTGTAGGCTATGTAAAAATCTAGACATTCGTATGGAAGCACAGCCTGGCGAATGACTTTGAAATAAAATCATTCACAGTCAGGAGGTTTAACCGCGAATTGTTGGAAGAGGATGTTCCAGTGGATTTTGACGTGCAACCACCTGCGAAAAATAAACACTAACAACATGGTTAAATTTACCATAGAATAAACAAATATAAACGGCTCTGAGAGGTTCGTCTTGACATGCATATCGTTCTGGTTTGAAATTCAATACAATGGTTAAGCTATAAAAAATAAATAACCTTACTGACGACGCCTTTTCTAATTTAGGCCTATCACTTCATCTTTCTGGGCTGTTGATGGGCGCTAAAAGTCTGTAGGCCTACATGTACGCACTATAGGCCTAACTAAATTTCGGGATGTTTCCATTAAAGTCACGCAAATCGGTTATTTCAAACAACTTGGCAAAACATTTTTCACGCAAATCGGTTATTTCAAACAACTTGGCAAAACATTTTTCACGCAAATCGGTTATTTCAAACAACTTGGCAAAACATTTTTCACGCAAATCGGTTATTTCAAACAACTTGGCAAAACATTTTTCAGAACAACAAAGCGTAGGCCTAATCCTCATTCAGCGCTCCGAACAGCTGGTTTCAGACTTTCGTTTCACTGTGTGGCCAATAATTATTCTCATAGGTCTGTAGCAGTGTTATTTTAGTTCCAGCATTAATTTTTATTCCTATTCTTATTCTATTCCATTGTTGTAATTTTTATTCTAGTTTTAGTTCTTCTTTATAAAAAAAATTCGTTCTTATTCTAGTTCCACTTCCTATTTAGAAATAATTTTAGTTCTAGTTCCAGTTCCAGTTCTAGTTCCACTTCCAATTCCACTTCTCATAGTTATGTCTAACATGAATGATTACAGTAACACACAAAACAATGTCTCGAGTCTTTTGACCTATTTATAAGATTAGTAATAATTAGAAATAATAATCAATAGGAGAGAAAATATTATTTTTTAAAATTTCCTTTTCTGATGCCTTCAGTCTGAAAAACTATTAAATTTTTTTAAAGTTTCTATTTCTATTCCGTTCTCGTTCCAGAAAATATTGAAATTTTTATTCCTATTCTATTCTCGTTCCAGAATTATTTTTTATTCCAGTTTTCGTTCCATGGAACGAAATTAAAATAATTATTATTCTTATTCTATTCTCAGGAACTAAAATAACACTGGTCTGTAGTTACAGCTTTGTGTCAATAAACGGCCAATCAGTCAGTATAATTGTTTTTGTAACAAAATCAGCTGTCAAAACGCAGCAATTAACAACCGATGCAAATTGTGATTGTTATTGAAATAGAGGCTATATTTATTATTATCCAATAAAGTTCCTATAATTGTGGTACAATGGATTGGACAAAGAGTGTCCTCGCGGCTATAATTTCGTTATAAGAGATCGTTCACCGCTTACTGACTCAAACTCGAATGGACTGATGACAGTGATGAATCTGGCTACAAGAAATTTTCACGCTGACATTGAAAACTGGTTCATAATATTCCGTAAATAATCGCATTAGACTTGAATTTACTTAGCCTACTGCAAGAAGCTTAAAGTTGAGCATTACAAATAATATTATTCTATGTTTTTCCACTTTTCAGTTAATTCCTGTTGATGCCTAATAATTACAGGTTAAGTTGCGCTTTGTCAACTCATTTTCTTGAATAAACGAATATAGAACCTATAGATAGATGTATATTGCAGTTGTAATTGTAATTGTAATTGAACAATTATAAAGCGCCGCTCACAGATTCAGTAGCGCTCCCTACCCAAGTTAGCGCTCCCGCTAACAAATAGTAGCCTACCGGTATAAGCTTAGTCTTCTGGCGTTTACGAAACAGGGGAAGAGAGAGAATAAGGAGCTCAAGACTTTGCTTGTGAGGGAGGCGCATAGCCTACATATCACTCCATCAGTGCAAGCTTAGCTGTTGACACGAAAATTCAAATTTAAATTTTAACCTTATGGACCCTTACGCCCTCCAACTCAGATTGGGAACAACTTTTTAAAAGGGTACGCAGGCTTACGGTTTCGAGCAGGAACGCATATAATGTCGTTCTCATAATTCATGCATTGGCAACTATAGCTTACTTTTGGATTTTGAATACGAATACGTCCTCCTCGTCCTCGTCCTCATCGTCCTCATCCTCCTCGTCGTTCTCCTCGTCCTCGTCCTCGTTCTCCTCGTCGTCCTCCTCGTCCTCGTCCTCGTCGTCCTCATCGTCCTCGTCGTATCCCTCGTCCTTGTCCTCCTCGTCCTCATCGTCCTCGTCCTCCTCGTCCTCATCGTCCTCGTCGTATCCCTCGTCCTTGTCCTCCTCGTCCTCATCGTCCTCGTCGTATCCCTCGTCCTCGTCCTCGTCGTCCTTCTCGTTCTTCTTGTCGTCCTCTTCCTTCTCGTCCTTCCTGTCGTCCTTCTTGTCCTGGTCCTCATCGTCCTCTTTCTCGTCGTCCTCTTCGTTCTTCTTTATACTCGAACAGTCTCCTATTACAAATTCGTTATGTGGAATTGCATGTATCTCACGAAACATTCTCGATGCCAACTAAATCGCACTTGTTCAAAACTGTCGTGTAACTACGTTAAGCGCCTTCGAGAGGGTATACGGTAAGACGTTATTCAAAATGTTCATATGCAAACATGCATATATACATACTTTAGGCTACATACAATTGTAGCCAACAATTCATTACATGTTCGTGCTTGCACCTGCGTGTCAATCAACGGGTCAATCAACTATCAGTCGATTTTTGTAGGCCTATAATTGTACTGTATTTCGCTTATTTGCAAGGAAATTCGCTGTCAAAACGCATCAATTAACAACAGATCCAACTTCTGATTGTTATAGGAATAGAGGCTATGCTTTGCAATACGGAGTCTATTGTGATCTAATGGACTGGACAAAGTGTCTATGCGGCTATTATTTCGTTATATTTAGGTAGCCATAGTGGCCAATAAAATGCTGCTGAACATCATTCTTCAAAGGCAGTTCTTATTATATTTATTCGGCAGGGCAAATGATGAGATCATTAGCAAAAATAGCAGTGGACAAATTGTCGATTGTCCTTTGTCATTCTTGACAATGTCAAATCCATCGTAGCACATGATTTGGATTGCTGAGTATTGCCCTGAATAGCATTCAGTCATAACACTGCGTCTGCACTGAAAAGATTACGCCTTCTGTTCGTCCGCTATTGCGAACAATTCCACGACGATTTTTTTATATATTATTCACTGCGATTAATTATTGGTTCATTTGGGCATTATTTTTTTAGCTTTGAGCGGCGTTAATCGACCCCAAAAAGCATTTAAAACATATTAGGCCTATATAAAAAAAACAAAAGCGAAAACTACATGTTGCCTGGTAGCTGTAGGCCTAAGTTGTTTATATGAGTAAGAAATAAAGAAATTTTAAAAAAATTTAAAATCCGCATCGTTGTTGTCTTTGCAGGTCATCAAATGCATCATAGGCTAGTGATGAAATTCATTTGATTTGCTACAAGAGCAGTAAAAACCTTAGGTCAGATTGAAGCATCTCAGAATAGCGTTTACAGATGAAGGTGGAAGAGGATGATACGAGTGGCCAACCCCTTCGCAGAGAGGGATTAATACTAGCCTGAAGAAACAGTCTTCACAAAGTTTAATCACAACGTTCACACATTGATATTGCTAGTGGGGCTTCAAATTCATATAGGCTACTGATGATGACTGCTTTTTCTTCGTGGCCGTTTGTCTTTTGTTCTAACTCGTAACAAAAACGTCGATGTGAGAAAAAATAATTTTGTTGATTTCTTTGTTTCTTACCCATAAAAACAAATTAAAACTCCCAGCCAACAAGCAGTTTCTTCGATTTTATTTTTTTATATTATATGTCTAAAATGCTGTTTTTCTCTTATTTTTCGTGTCTTTCCCGCTTTTTATTTTCATATGTGATCAGGTAGCCTATATTAACTATTTGCTGTCTAAAATTAGTTTCCTTAATTTTCTTCTCGTCTGATATTTTCTAAGGCCGTCTACGTACTTTCAAGAGAACTCTTTTGATTCAGGTCACTTAGTCTAAGCTTACTGTCCATTTTATTTAATAATTACTGATTAGGTTGTGTTATTGCCTGCTGACACAAATTAATTACGTAAACAAAGTTATTAATGTTGCCCCGAAGTAGCCTACAAGATGGAACTTTGCAACAATGTCCAATAATTTCCTGTTTTTATGTTTTTCAGTTTAAAAAAAATTATAAACCACGTTTTATTCCATTTTATATTCGGTTTTGTCATTCTGAACACTTGTAACCAAATCCATTATACTGCTGAACCGCAAGAATTTGTTCAGCTCGATTTGATTGACCGGTTTACAAGCGACATAATGTTCGATACGATAGGCTTAACCTCGTAATAAGCTTATGTTAGAATTTGTCAAATCCTTAGCGTTAGCCTAAACAAATAATACGGAGCAGTAGGCCTAATGAAAGAATATTATTTTAATTCTAAACTGCAGCACAGTACAGTTAACTGTAGCAGCACACAGTATCAGCTGAAACAGATGAAGGCCTATACTGGATAAAGAGGTTGAGTTCGCGCAGTTGCTGTAGCCCTACTGTAACACACCTGCATTGCCAGTCATTGAAACGAGATAAATCTGAATGACAGGACGTTTTGAAGAGAATGTCAAACCTTGACAGATTGCGGTAATAAAGCGTGTTAATCAGCACACTCGATTACTCTTTGACAAGCGAATTGCGTGTTGTAGTGTGAATCTCCGCTGCTATAAATATTCAAGCCTTTACTCCAGTAGCAACATGCTTCGATCCATCCGTATATTGCATTGACGAGCATATTTTGGCAAAGATGCTTGTTATCTACATCGCGACCGTGTTGGCTTTGCTGGGCTCTGATATTTTGCCATCGAAGGTTCATGCTGCACCAGGAAAGTCCGGAGACTCCAGTGACTCTGGGGACGGCGACGGCTTCTGCAAAAATGCGTTCAAAAAACTCAGTTCCATCATAAAAGATTGTCCACGTCCAGCTTGCAAGGTAAGAGTACATGTAGATTGCTTCTCAGTAACAACAAACACGCACACACTATTCCAAACACGCACACACTATTCCAAACACGCACACACTATTCCAAACACGCACACACTATTCCAAACACGCACACACTATTCCAAACACGCACACACTATTCCAAACACGCACACACTATTCCAAACACGCACACACTATTCCAAACACGCACACACTATTCCAAACACGCACAGTCGCACACACTCACACATCATATACAATTAAATGCATGTGTGTGCACAGTATGCATATAATTATAAGAATGCACAGACGCTGCGTAATTGATATTTTCGTCTTTAAACGTTATTCATTGCCCCTTTTTGCTCATTGTTTTCTTCCTGCGTGTGAATTGTTTAGTCCCATTATAATGGAAAATAATCATCAGCATCAATATGACTGTTACCATTACCATGACGACGACGGCGACCATCCCCACCACCCCACCACCCCTACCACTACTATCACGACCACCACCCCAGTATACCGCTTTCACCACACACCACCACCACCAACACCACGACGACGACCACCACCACTACTACCACACCCCAACACAACCTTTACCACCCACACCATCACCAACACCACGACGACCACCACCACCGCCAACACCACCAACACCACCACATGCACCACTATCATAATCATGATCAAGGCCATGCTCTTCCACTTTCTCTTCCTCATTATCATTGCGTTGGTGTTTAATGCGGTATCATCGCAATTTGCTAAAATTCAACAGTATTATTAATTATCATGATCATTCAAAATAATAATTACTGTCGTTGACAAAGTTGCAAAAAATATATATCTTCAATAGTGAAAGTGTGCAAAACGCGAAGTAACGAAT
Source organism: Lumbricus rubellus (assembly GCA_945859605.1). Taxonomy (NCBI): domain Eukaryota; kingdom Metazoa; phylum Annelida; class Clitellata; order Crassiclitellata; family Lumbricidae; genus Lumbricus; species Lumbricus rubellus. The sequence goes on along the minus strand of OX243826.1, from coordinate 6,364,390 downwards.
GGTGGCACTGCAAAAACAAAGCCTTAATCATATCATTATCCTGAAACTTGACACGTTATAAAGGTAGAAAGGTAGCCGTCCTATGGAGGATATAATGCAGTGCACACAGAAAGCGCATGCATGCTTGCGAGTAGCCTAATAGCCTACGACAGTAGCGTCTGAACAAGATGGATAGATAGCCTAATCAGAAGAGTCACTATTATTGTAAATATTATGTTCTTTGAATTCACGCTAAGAAACAACTTGAAGTGATGCAATCTAGATCTTAACATTAAATTAACTCTAATTATCCATAACGATTTAAATCGTGTTGTTTTGTGTTAAAGTGTGGTCCATCTGGATCCATCAGCAAAGTTGACTTCATCGATGTCAAGACCGGAACGTCAACGGCAGTGACTTGCAATGGTTGCACTGGTCCTCAAGTGCCGATCACGAGCTCGACAGAGTGCAAAAATTCTGCTGGCAGCTCTCCATCTGATTACGCAAAGTTTTTCGCTAAGGCTTTTCAATGCACAAACATTAAGTTATACAGGTAGGTACATGTACAATTGTACATGTAGTTCTGCATGGTAATCTGATTGCTAATGTCACTATACACTGTCAGCCTTGTTTCATAGAGAGACGCGAGTTGCCCAACTACGATGGTTAAACCATTGCATGGTCGAAACCGAACTTTGAACTAGAAATTGTAACGATTCAAATTAACTTTTTGCTCACTATGTATTTTCATTCATTTATTCATTCATTCATTCCGAAAACTTATATAGCGCCTCTTCAAGAAGTCTACTCAGAGGCGCTCCCAGCCCAGCCACGGCTAAAATAATACGAGCCGCGGCTGACTATAATAGAGTTCACACGCCGGAGGCGCCACTCGATATTTCTTTCAAGAGCTACAAATAGACTACTAACAAACATAGATAGGCCTATACCCATATATCCAGTATGTGAGCTTTGCCTCCCCCTTTCCACTTGCATAGGCTGACGCAAACTGCGCTCTGCTGTTCTTGGTGACTTAATGGTTCATTTCACTCGCTCTGCAACAATGCAGAGGCGTTCGGTCTCTGTGGTTGGTCCAACAACCTGAAATTGACTTCCCTTTACTATGCGACACCTCCCAGACTGTTCTCGATTTCACAAACCGATGAAGACTGGTTATTTTCGGTTGATATCGGCCGGGAGCACTTCTGAGTAGGTACCTGAAGAGGCGCTATATAAATTATGATTAATCGATGCACTAAAAGTCTTGTTGATGTTGCGCGTCACTTGAGACAATCATACGGATGCCTTTTATTAACGATCATAGTGAAATTTGAAGCCGATAGGCTACCTTTGGACAATAATTAATTATCATAGTTAATGAATGGCCTGCAGTGATTTAGTCAGGTAGGCAGGCCATTCGCGTTCAAATCTGCTTGACGATCAAGCAGGGTGAGAATTGCCGGGGGGGGGGGTTGGGGGGGTTCAACCCCCCAGTCTTTCTTAGAACCCCATGTTAAAGTATGTTTTTCATACCCCAATTTCAAGTTTATCATAGGCCAACCCCCCCCCCCCCAGTTATTTTTCCACAATTCTCATACTGCGATCAAGTGGTGATACTAATTCAACTTGTGAATATTTGTCTAGGTGCGATTGTCCAGCTTCAACTGTACAGCTGCTTGTAGCGCCTACTACACCTCCCGCAACAACTACAGCTGCTCCAACGACCCAAATGGTTACTGGGTATATGTGATAATATCGTCTAAATCACTGCGCTGGTACTCCACCTGATGAATCAACTGATCCGAGTAATTATCTTCTCCAGTACAATGAATCAATAACACTGGCTTCAACGACAGCGTCCTTATTGTTTGTTAAATTTTTAAAAGAATGACAGTAATTAAATTAATTCCTGCCACAGGAATTGAGCAATTCTCATGTCTCAATCAATAAATTGATCACACAGATAATTGTAATTGTAATTGTAATTGTAATTGCAGAACAAATTGCAGAACAGAAAGAAGTTATTTTGAGTTTCTCATCCTGCAATTGCAGCATAATTTGAGATGTCAGCAAACAATTTTTTGCAGCAAACATTTTCTTCTGAAATCTGGATACTGGCAATTAATCATAACCTGTTTTAAGTGATGGAATGCAATTCTTTGAGACTTTCAGATCAATCAACTCACGACAAAGAAGCCTAGGCTAACTGCGAAACAGTGCAAGATTGTGTTTTTGTGGACTTTCGTGCATTCATCCGTCATTACTGGCTATGGCTTTATTTACCATGGAATAAACATGAACAAACTGATTTATGTCTTCGGCATTTATATCTACATGTAGGTGGTGTGAACTGCATTACAATATTAATTTTGTAAAAGAAGCTCCATCTTCCTGGGTAGACCCTAGGCACTGCGATTTGAATCTGACATAGCCAACTTGTGTATGCAGTGTGAGGAGGAGGGCGAAGATTTCACTTACTGACACTAAGTAGAGTCAATAAACATTAGTAGGCCTTCTTGACTGAATTCCCAAGGTATTCCCAATTTCCTATAGTTTCATGCCTGTCATATCTTTGTGGTTGGTAGCCTACGTTAGCAGCGACAGACGTGTTGAGGTCTTAAAACTTAAATGTGGCCTGTTGTTATATTAGGCCGACTATTGCAGACTTGCAGTTATGAGAATTTTAAGTAGAAGTACCGCGAAGACTCTTCTAAGAAATCTCTGTATCGTTCTCTTTGTAATCCATTGAGATGAAATGAAGACTACATCACATAGCCACCTAAATTTACATAGCAAATTTTTATAGCGCCCCTTCAAGATGACATAATTATATGTACACGAATCTGCACCTTTTGCATGATTACGTTGAAGTGAGCGTTGCCAATGTGATATCTAGATAGGCCTACTGGAGGTGTTATTCATTCATTCATTTCGAGAATTTATATAGAGCCTCTTCAAGAAACCTACTCAGAGGCGCTCCCAGTCCAGCCACAGCTATAAGATCAGGATAGAAACCCCTGCGTCTCTATGGATGATTGCCTGCATTCTTCCACTTCGGGATGTCGGCCATCCGTAACTTTTATGGGTCGTCAGATTAGAAACGACACCAAAATTCCAAAATTCGCATATAATTCTAATTGCCAGTTGACTCCTATAGGGTGGTCGAAAACACGTGATTAAAATTGTTATTGTAAGGGCAGTAGAAATGTTCATAATTATACGCAATACATGCAGTTCATACATACATACATACATACATACATACATACATACATACATACATACATACATACATACATACATACATACATACATACATACATACATACATACATACATACATACATACATACATACATACATACATACATACATACATACATACATACATACATTCATACATACATTCATACATACTCTGTCTGTCTGTATACATACATACATACATACATACATACATACATACAGACATGTATGCATGTATGTATGTATGTATGTATGTATGTATGTATGTATGTATGTATGTATATATAGACCAAAAATCCAAGACCAAGACCAAGACCGAGTATGTATGTATGCATGTATATACATACATACATACATACATACATACATACATACATACATACATACATACATACATACATACATACATGCATACATACCTACCTACATACATACATACATACATACATACATACATACATACATACATACATACATACATACATACATACATACATACATACATACATACATACATACATACATACATACATACATACATACATACATACATACATACATACATACATACATACATATATACATACATACAGAAGAAATATATATATACATACACACATAGTACATACATACAGACATACATACATACATACATACATACATACATACATACATACATACATACATACATACATACATACATACATACATACATGCAAGCATGCATACTTACTTACTTACTTACTTACGCCAATAACCACTGTGCCCGTTTGTCACATGCGTCGTTTGGACGGTTAGGTTCTGTGGGTCTGCCCGAGCTTAGTAGATTGCAGTCCTTGATGGACCACGTAGTTCGATTTCGCTACCTTCAAAAGAATAAAAAATATTGGACGAGTTGTGTAGAAAAGCATACATGTGAGAATCACTTCGCTGTTTCCTAAGGTCCCAGGACATGTTCTGCAGAAATGATCGGATTTAATTTGATAAGCTTAATCCGAGAGCGAAGACATGAAAGAATCAATCAATCAATCAATCAATCCATTTTTGGTCTGTGTGTAATACTGCGTATTCAAGCACACTGAAACAGGAATAAGGTTACACAAAGCATCACAAGTATCACAAAATAATCAGACAATAATTATCCAAGCGAAAACTTAATTAGTTAAAGAAAGTCAATGGGCCTGTATTGAGATGCCCCACAGGAATAGATTTTAAAAGATTTTTTAGACCATTGGTTACAAAGTAGAGTGATAGCCTACCAATGTGATCAGTTAGCCCTAGACCCGTAGTGCGAGGTCAAAGAAAACTCTATACGGTAATAAAGAATTAGGACACAAAAGGAGACCCAGAAGAAAGAAAATCCCGCTAAATAAGACTTCTAATTAAATACACTCCACAATTTGATAAACAATAAACCAAAAAGCAACAGGAGATGAGACAATACATAATATGTATTGTCTCATATTATGTAAGTCACACTTATCACATCAAATCAGGGGGGTAGGCACATCAATACAACACACAATGCAAAGGGACTCGGGAGCACATTTAAAATAATTTACTAACTAATTTAATATCAGTCTGGACAACCATTAACCATTGTCGTAGGTTTATTCTAAATAGGTTAATGTCAGGAGAGGCCTTTAGGTTTTGTGGCAGACTATTCCATAAGAGCGGACCCTACCCTTTGGAGAGAATTTGCGAGAGCTTGTTCTTGCAAAATCAGTTCTTAAAGATAGAGAGCTTCTTGTTTCGTATGAATGAAAAATTTCCTCCGCGAGTTCAGCCCCCAAAACTAACATCCTGGCGCCGCCACTACCATTGTTTCTTCGGACTTCCTCTTTTTCTCTTTCCCCGTATGTACCCATTGAAGGCTATATCTTTTTATATATGTGGTTTTTAAGCGAAAAAAATAATAGCCTCGAAGCCATTTCTCCATGTAACTTCAGCGGCGAGTTAGTATTTTAGTTAGGCCTACAGATTAAAATATTGATAACAAACCACGATGTGGGATGACGGATGAAAATCTTCAGACCAAAAACAAAAAGCGGGATAATTTTTCCGATATTTCTAGATTTCTAGTGTAATAAATGCGATGATTGATGCAAATTACAGTTTGCAGGGGGTAATGTTTAGTAGGGGTAATTTGAATCCTTTACACCGAGCCTTTTTATGCGTCATTCTGTGGATAGCGGTTTCTACCTCGTCCTCTCCCAGTGCCAGTAAATCTTGTATGTTCGCGGGAAGGTGGTTCAGTACGTCCATGTCGTCTCCCCTGGTCAACGGGACAAAGTCCCGGCTAAATCTGAACCACGGAGGAAGGAGAGACCTGATCAGTCGCTTGTTACCTCTGATGAATGATCATGAAACTTAAATATGGAAAGCAAAACATTCTACTCTCGAGTCAAAGTCCCGATCACTCGTAGAACCGGAATATCGCGCGCTGACCTGCAAATTCGCATAAGAAGATTTCAAAACATGTTTCGTGATTTAACCGCATGCGATTTCAGACTCTTTCTTGGGACAGGCGTACACAAAACGCGACATCGCCAAAGATTGAACTCTGCTTTATAGTTTAAGATAACTCTTTCAGAGTCTTTATGTACTGGAAAGTATAAATATATGCACTGTAATATCTATTTTAATCAGTGGGCTCAATTTCAAACCCTGTCAACCTCGTTAAACACCATGCATGAGGACGAATAATAGGCATATAAGAATAACAGAACACGATTTCAAAACAATAAAACCGATAGCCTACTACTAATAATAATTTTCCTACAGAAAAAAAACCCGGTCGACAGAACGCAACCGGTTCCAGGGTACAATAATGCACTGAAACAATTCACAACACAAAATCCACGCATCTTAACCACATGCCTACTAATAGAACAGACAACATGCAGTAGGCCCTAATCGGCACTAATAGCAGCCTACATAGTATGCCCTCCTACGGGCGCGAACTCGTTATCTCTTGCTAATAACAGTTTCCAATATTGAACAATCCGGTTAACAGACTGCAATCGGTTACAGTTTGGGGTAGCCTACAGTAATGCAGTTGAATAATTCACAAGAACAGCAAATCACGAATCACACATCTTAATAACAAACAGAACAGAGAGCCTGCAATAAACCTGCAATGGTGAAAACAGCCTACAACGCACGTCTATTATAATTATAAGGGAACATAGGGAATCGAACTCGGCTCCGCTGATCACCATGCTAGTGTGCTATCCAATGCGCCACCGGGTCACGCCGCTTACAAATTCAGAGACGCTTCAGACACAAGAATTAAAGAGCTTTCAATGTAAAAGAAAATGGAAGTCGAGCCGTGGTTCCTGAAGCATTATTTTAAGAAAATTGGTGACCAATGAAATTAACGTTAAAACGGTTCTTATAGGTCTGCCAAAATACACATAGCCTAATTAGATAACCATAACCATAACCATAACCACAGTTTTTATTGCTCAAAGTGACAGTTGACAAAACATCTTTATTACATATAGTGTCTATAGAAACTAACAAAAAGCAAAAGGAGAGAACCCTTGAGGGACTACTGTCCCACTGACAGGGTTTCCCAAATACAAGTGAAAGTAAACAGCAACAGGTTATACGAATAATGGAGTAATAAAGTTAAATTTTTATCTTAACTAGTTAACTAAACATCCTGGGGAAAACATCTAAAGGTGATGTTAAGTGTGCCAAATTAGAAAAGTCGTTGAAAATAAAAGAATAAGGGCAGATACATAGATTGAGATTTTGTAGTTTAATAGGAGACAGCGTAAAGTAAATGACATTTAAGTTTACGTTTAAAAATGGTGAAACAGAGGGAATTCCGAATAAACAAAGGCAAATTGTTCCAGGTCTTAGGACCAGCACTTTTAATTGAGAACATACGAGTATTTGTTCTAGTGATAATACGTCTATAATTACACGAGGATCTGAAGTTATAGGGAACTAAGTCAGAGGTTAGAGTAAAGAAATCCGCAAAGGCATGAGGCAAAAGATTATGCATATGTTTGAACATAAGTTCGGACGTTTGCATGACTCTTATCTGTTCAATGGTAAGTATTCTTAATTTAGATAATAGGAGATGTGAAGAAGACAGGCGGGAGAGCCCCATAATAATCTTTGCAGCTCTGTTTTGAAGTGAGGTAAGTCTTGTAAGTCGAGAAGAGTAATTAGAAGCCCAGACAAGATTGCAATATGAAAGATAGGGATGAATAATAGAGTAATATAAGCTAAGTCTAATTCGAGGTGGAAGAAGATAAGAAATACGGGTCAAGATACCAACACTTTTAGCTATCTTTTTAGAGATGTTTTCAATATGAACCTTCCAAGTTAGAAATCGGTCCACATGGACACCCAGGAATTTAGTTGATATTACTTGGGGTATATTGAAGTTGTCCATAGAAATTGTTAAATTTATGTCAGGAATTGATTTACGATGAGAGCAAAATAAGATATAGTTAGTTTTCTTAAGATTCAAAGATAACTTATTAACACGAAACCAATCAACAACGTGTGAAAGCTCTCGATTCATCAACTGAAAAAGTGATTCATAAGATTTATTGGAGGCAAAAATGTTAGTATCATCAGCAAATAGAACAAAGCGCAGTGAAGGGGAGGCGTTAGGAAGGTCATTGATAAAAAGTAAGAAGAGGAGGGGTCCAAGGATAGACCCTTGTGGGACACCAAATTTGATCAGATTGATTTTGGATAATGAACCATTGCACGAAACCTGTTGCATTCTATTTGAAAGATAGCTCCTAAACCAATCAAGGGCAATACCCCTTACACCAATATTTTGTAATTTAGAAATTAGAATGTCATGATTTACAGAATCGAAAGCTTTCGCAATGTCAATAAATATGCCCAATGCAAATTCACCTCGATCAATTATAGAGGATATGTTATCCTGGATATTGAGAAGTGACATGGAAGTAGAGTGGCCTGGTTGGAAGCCATGTTGAGAATCATGTAGAATATTCTTTTTGGTAAAGTAATTAAATAATCTTGAATACATAACTTTTTCAATAAATTTGGAGAAAAACGGCAAGATAGAAATTGGCCTGTAATTCATAAGCTCTTCTTTATTACCTTGTTTAAATATTGGTATAACCTTGGCTATTTTTAGAGCAGATGGATGTAGGCCTGTATGTCCTATATTTGTATATTTCGGATTTGCCAGTGAGGACAATGTATCGCAGTTTCACGCCGAAGCGAACGGACAATTGCGAGCGAAGGACTTGCTCAAGGTCTCTACGCAGCGGCTTCTGGTGGATTCGAACCTGGAACTTTCCAGCTGCAAGGCCCCCAAGTCCGCCCCAACCCACCTCTACACGCCGCGCTCCACGATTAGCCCATATTGTTCCGACAAGGATGGTATGAGATAACATTATAATTATGCCCATAGGCGTACGAGGCGGGGTGCAGAGGGGGCAAATGCCCCCCTCCCCAAATTCGGGCAAGTTTGGTGGTTTTTTCGGGCAAAAGCCCCCGATGGATGTAGGCCTGTATGTCCTAAAAAGGCGTCGACTTTTTCACGGATGTATTTTTCGGGCAGAAGTTCAATCTTTGCCCCCCCCCCACTGCTGAAATCTCCCGTACGCCTGTGATTATGCCTACATCGGCAGTGACAGGCTCGTCCAACCTGGTATAACTAGGCTATAACCTATATCTACGAACGCAGTCATCGTGTAGCAGACACAAGATATATCGAGTAGGCTAAATTAATTATAATAATTGAATGCCTTTTGAGATTAAACATAATTATTATGACATTTTTAGTCGCGTACTGCGCAGAAGTGCGAATTGACGCGCGGTTAGTCATCAGCCATTATATAACGGAAACAGTGTGTTACAGTAGGCCTGTGTTTGTTTAGGTTATAGGCCTACTAGCTCTGCACAAATAGAACCTACTATTATCATAGTCTAATTATTATTAACTTTGTAAGCTAATTTAATCAGTGCACGACGATTGTCGTACAGCGACGCAGGTAGGACAGCTGCAAATTGGCGCGCGGCGTCTGGACAGGTGATTGTCTGGACAGTGCGTGATGTCTAGACGAGCGTACGTTGAGTGTACAAGGAGGGAGTGGAAGTGAAGAAGGAGTGTTGTGTGTTGAGAGCCGTTGAGATAGGCTGTAATAGTTGTTGTTGAGTTGCGATAGAGTAGACTGATGAAGGTAGTAGTCGTGTAGTTGTTATGATAACGCAAGTGTAGTCATTGTTGTGTTGTTGCTGATCGTTTTACTTTACATCGGATTTTGGAGTATAATAAGAAGACTTAAACACGTCGTCGTTGTTGGTTACAAAACAGTGAAAGTCTGTAGATTCTTTACCTAGCCATTTAGCTAATGAAACAGTTATCTAGGGATAGGCCTATGCTACCACGAACTTATACGAAGAAGCTTCCGAAGAGACTGATAGGAGTAGGTGATCACAAGGAGGATATCACATTTGGTGTCGTTGCGGTGAGATAACGATCCAAGTTGCAGGAGAACGATCCTAGTTACGAACGGCGGGTCTACGTGCCAAGTTACGAACGGAGGGATTCTATCCAATCAACAGACGTTGTGGAGGAACGGACGCTGTGAATTTATCGAGGAGCCGAGCACTCGGGAGAAGCAACGATACATCGAGCATCCGTACGACAGTGAGAAACGACAACACAACGACTACAAGGTAGAAAAACTTGCTTGTCTATTGAAGTGTGCATAAAGAATTGAAGTCAGTCAATTGCGAACATTTGAAGAGTAGCCTACTATTTTATCAAGCATCTGTAAAGTAAAGAAGTAAGATGGAGAAACTTACGGAGCAAAAGCAAGCAGCTATTAAAAAGATGTCTTCGGAGAGACTAGTAAAATTATTAATTGAAGCAGGCGTAGACGCAGAAGAAGTTGAACAGATGTCGAGGGAACATTTGATGAGAACTTTGGCTGAGATTTGGGCAAAGGAAGAAGTTGAAGAAGAAGGTGCTGTTGGAGGCGCTAAAGAAAAGCCGGTTGAGAAACCTCAGGCACCGATGTCCATGGAGGCGTTGCTACAATTCATGATGATGAGTAGACAAGAGGAAAAAGAGAAAGAAGAGCAGCGTAGACAAGAGGAAAAAGAGAAAGAAGAGCAGCGTAGACGAGAAGAGAGAAAATTACGACAACAAGAGATAGATATGCAGAGGCAGCAGTTCCAGATACAATTAGAACAAATGAGAATAGATCGTGACGAATCAGAACGAAGAAGGATGGAGTTAATGATAGAATATGAAAAAGCAAGGAGAAGCGATGAAGAAATACGGAGACAGCAGATCGAAGACAAAAAAGCTCGTGAGGAAGAAAAGGAAAAGATGCGTTTACAAGAACTGCAAAGAGCCGAAGAGATTCGACAGGAAGAATTCCAAGCCGAAAAAGACAATTTGGAAAAAGCAGAAAGAGAAAGAGAAGAACAGATGCAATTGGAACAAAAGAAACTTGCTATTAAGGAAGCTCAACTCCATGAGATGGCTATTGAAAAGGAGGAACGCAGAAAGCAGTTAGACTTGTTGCAGCAAAAGATAGAACAGGAGGAACTGCGCAGGGTAGAAGATCAAACTCGACTGACGAAGAAAGACGAAGACGATAGAAAATGTCGTGAAGAGTCAGAACGAAATAGGCTCAGAGAAAGTGAGACAACGGTGTCAAAGATTAAGAAGATAGGTGATGCAATGAAACATGTGTTACCGAAGATGCCGAATGATATGATGGAAGTGCCATTATATTTTGAAACAGTTGAAAATGCATTCAATAGCTTCGCTGTGGAAAAGCAGTACTGGGTGAAATTGTTGTTGCCATTGATGACCCCGAGAGCGCGAACGGTATTGAATCGATTGTCATTTGAGAATTTAGATAAATACGATGCAGTGAAAGAGCATTTGTTGAAGGAATTCAAGTTAACAGCTCGTGAGTACAGGTCAAGGTTTGCAGAGGCCAAGAAGACAGCCGAAGAAACCTATACGATGTTCACGGCTAGGCTGAAGAACCTGTTGAATTATTATGTCCGAAGTAGACGAGTGGACAAAGACTACGAGAAGCTGTTTGATTTGTTAGTGGCGGACAAGCTGAAAGAATGTTTACCACCAGGTCCACTACAGTTTGTCTTAGCAAAAGAGGGCACAGAATGCTTGGAAGCCAGTGACGTGGCAGACCTCGCAGACATACATGTAAACAATCGGATTGGTGTGATGTTTCAAGAAAAGCCGAAATATGAGTCATGGGACAATAATCCAAAGCAAACCAAGTGGGACAGCAATAACAAAGAAACTGGAAGCCAAGCCAAAAGTAATGATGTAAGGAAAGATAATTTCTCGGGAAAGCAGTGGTCGCAAGATAAACAGCAGTCAACGTGGGACAGACAAGCCTACAATCGAACTCCGCCGCTGGGACGCCCAACAGAAAGTAATGCATCATACACGCCGTACAACAAGTGGGAGAACAATGAGCAAAGAAGTTTTATAAAGAAACGTTGCCACAACTGTCATTCTGACAAACACCTAATAAAACATTGCCAAGCACCAGGAGCGGCAAATCTGAGGAAGAACTTTAGCAGAAGTGCAGAAAATCTGCGAGTAAACCAGATACAAGTGATGAATGCACCAGACCAGTTTGAAGAATCGGACGATCGTGAAACAGAAGTGAAGTCGGTAATGAAGTGTACGCCGCAGTTCACCAAACAGAAAGAAGCGATAAAGACTACTTCCATTGCAGAAATTTGTCGAGAAACAAAAAGTAAAGATGATTTTTCACTTATAAAGAATATTGTTTTGCAGCATGTGACGGTAGAAATACGTGGAAATGATGGTCAGCCTATACGAGTCAAAGCATTGAGTGACTCTGGAACCGAGATACCAGTAATCAACGAGGATCTACTGAAAGGAACGACAGTAGAAGAAATCGGCAGAGTTCATTTGCAATGTGTAGCTGGAGAGCCGATTCCAGCTAAGTTGGTGAAAATCGAAGTGCGGATGAGCAGTCGTAACGAAGGAGCAGCTACAGAGGATAGGACAATAAATATCGCGCCATATTTAACTTTAGTGTGTGCCAGCATTCCAGCGGATCTGTGCAAAGAAAACAGGGAAAAGTTCTTGCTACATCCGGAGATAATTGCAGAATTGAAAGAGATTCCACCAGTGAGTGTATTGCAAGGGGAACTACAAGCGAATGTGACTACAAGAGCACAAAGTCGGAGAGCAGAAGTCGAAGGCGGAGAAGATGAAATGATAAACGAAAGTTCGCAAGAAGATGACACGGACAGCGAAGATGAACTCAGCATTCAAGATGACGAAGGAATAACACCCGAGAACAATGAAAATGAAGAAGTGATGGCTGCATGTGAACGAAATGATAGTGAAGATTCGGGGAGCGATGTGGAAATTGGTACGAGCATGAGAGAAATGTTTACGGAGAATACGAATGATGAAAAACAGGTGGAAAATGCAAAGAAATTGGAGAAACAAAAACAGTATGCCGGCCAATATAATAAGAAAGCAAAATATAAAGAATTCAAACCAGGAGAAAACGTCAACGTACTATATCCAACGTCAACCAACAAATTGATCTCACGATGGCATGGTCCATGTACAGTGCTACAAAGAAGATCCAAGTATTCGTATCTGGTGGACATGAATGAAAACGGCCGACGAATCGTCCATGCCAACAAAATGAGGAAGTTCATCGCAAGAACATTATCGTGTGGTCTCATCGTGGCAGAGGACGACGAATTCGGATCAGTGGTAGAACTACCATTGAAAGAAGACCAGGCAGAGACGACACAGAAATCGCTGCAATTGGACTATGAACAGATCGGACATCTTACCAGCGAGCAACAGAAATCACTTCAAGTGGGTGAGGAACAAATTAGCGATTTAGCAATCAAGATGTCTAAACAAGTGCTGTATGCAATGAGCGTATGTAGATGACATTGAAGTACATTTTGATAATTGTCCTAATCATTTGAATGGACATTCTTTTAAGACAATTAGAATTGTTTCTGAAACAGATCAGATTGCATAATGTGATTTTATATATGTTTGAGGTTGGCAAACCATTTAATTTGTATTGTGATAGCAGTGACTTTGCTGTGGGAACTGTGCTGTCACAAGTGGACGATGAGGGGATAGAACGTCCCGTTTCATTTATCAGTCAGAAGCTGACAGATACCCAGAGGAGATGGGCGACGATTGAGAAGGAAGCCTATGCAATCATATGGGCTTTAAACAAATTGAAAGAAATTATTATTGGTTCCAAGATTAATGTGTTCACTGACCATAATCCTTTAGTTTATTTGACTGAGTCAATGTCGAAGTCTGCTAAGTTAGTCCGATGGTCTTTATCATTGCAAAATTTTGACATTCTGTTGAACTATAAGAAGGGAAAGCTGAATGTAGTAGCGGACTGCTTATCGAGATTGTAGTATAAGATATTTTGTGATTGCATTTAGTATAGAAATTGTTTGTATTTAGTTTAAGCATTATACGTTCGCTAATTTTTAAGATTAATTAGCTCTCTTCAAAAGAAAGGAAGGAGGTAATGTAAGCTAATTTAATCAGTGCACGACGATTGTCGTACAGCGACGCAGGTAGGACAGCTGCAAATTGGCGCGCGGCGTCTGGACAGGTGATTGACTGGACAGTGCGTGATGTCTAGACGAGCGTACGTTGAGTGTACAAGAAGGGAGTGGAAGTGAAGAAGGAGTGTTGTGTGTTGAGAGCCGTTGAGATCATAGGCGTAGCCACATGAAGGCAGGAGGAGGCAGTTGCCTCCTCTTGGATTTTCCCGTATTTGCCTCCTCTTGCCCGAACTCCATCGCCATACAAATCTGCATGCAAATGATGCAATTTACTTTATTTATTTAGTTTGCGATCCAGTATTGTTCCCGAATATATACACGATACTGCAGCTGCTACTATCTCTGCCAGTGGGTTCTTGCTGCTGTGAAAGATCCTTCAGTGCACTGCGAAGGCTAAAGACTTTTCTCAGAACAACAACGTCCGAAGAACGGCTGAACGGATTGGCACTTGCCTACATACACAGAGACATTGATGTAGATTTAGACAGAGTGCTTCAGAAGTGGGACGGATCTGGGCATAGAAGAATTCATTTGGCTTTTTCGTCAACCGACAGCTGCTGAACATGGTTGTGACACCTATAGCACAGAAGTCGAGCATAAGTTACGTACTAAAATTAACATCTTTAATAGTCAGTAGATACAGAACTTGTCAAAATTACTGCAATGAAAGACAAGTTGAACTCATAACTTATGTGAACTTCTCACAATTTCATGCTCGTAAAATTTTTACGTTCACATACTGATGTTCTCTATACTTAAAATAATGGCGGCAGAAGCTTTGCAACTGTTAGTTTCAGACATGCTTAAAAAGTAATTGCTGTGAATTATACTACCCCTAAAAAAAGGTCGTCAGGAAAAAAAGTCTACGATTTTCGTCTATTGCTCCATGGATAAATTTTGCCTCCTCTTGTTTGCTCCATGGGTACATTTTGCCTCCTCTTGTGCCTCCTCTTGAAAAGAGGTCTGGCTACGCCACTGGTTGAGATAGGCTGTAATAGTTGTTGTTGAGTTGCGATAGAGTAGACTGATGAAGGTAGTAGTCGTGTAGTTGTTATGATAACGCAAGTGTAGTCATTGTTGTGTTGTTGCTGATCGTTTTACTTTACATCGGATTTTGGAGTATAATAAGAAGACTTAAACACGTCGTCGTTGTTGGTTACAAAACAGTGAAAGTCTGTAGATTCTTTACCTAGCCATTTAGCTAATGAAACAGTTATCTAGGGATAGGCCTATGCTACCACGAACTTATACGAAGAAGCTTCCGAAGAGACTGATAGGAGTAGGTGATCACAAGGAGGATATCACAAACTTGTTATTGAGAGTTACTGGTATTTTATGCGTGGCATTACTAAAACAAAATATAGGGTGTCTCGATAGGTCGTGAACGATTTTGAATGCAGACAAATATATGTTATACACAATATAATGTGGAAAGATTTACACTGGCGGATAGGTTATTCAAATGAAAATGTTAAAAAAAATTAGATCACTAGCTCACTTAATAAAATTGTAGCGCCAATTTCCGTGACGTAATCAAATTCGTGCCAAATAAACGTCAAGTTAAGCCGCAAAAATACCAGGTATTGTACGACCATCATTGTTATTCCACACATAATTAATTAATACAAATTAGCATTTAGTATTTAATAATGTTTCCTATACTCTTTATTAATTTTTTTATATTAACATTTTCACTTGAATAACCTATCCGCCAGTATAAAACTTTCCACAAGTCGTATTGACCATTGCTGCTCAATCCTTGTTGGCCTTCCCCTTGGGGTTCTGGGACGGTTAGATCGGGTTCTACGCTCTGCTGCCCGACTCATCGGACGAATTCCTAAATTTTCGCCTGTCTCTGCCCAACGCATCAATTACCGCATTGCTGCCCTTGTTTCTCGATGTATTCTTGGTTGTGCTCCATCTTATCTGCGCGTCCTCTGTCGTCCTGTCTCTGACATTGAAGCGCGTCGGGCCCTTCGCTCCGCTGCGAAGGGACAACTGCTTGTTCCACGGGCTCGCTTAGCTACCAGACAGCGCCGAGCCTTCTCGGTTGTGGGACCGTCAATCTGGAATGACCTCCCCTCAAACCTCCATCTCCTCCATCTGACCAGTCAATCTTTATTTCTCAAGTCTCTTAAATCTTTTTTCTTTGGTCGTGGCTGGGCTGGGAGCGCCTCTGAGTAGTTTCTTGAAGAGGCGCTATATAAATTCTAATAATGAATGAATGAATGAATGAATAATGTGTGTAACATATATTTTTCTGCATTCAAAATCGTTCACGACCTATCGAGACACCCTAGGCTATACAATAGATTTGTTCAAAATAAAGGAGCCTACTCGTTGTTCTTAGCCTATTAAAGTTTTTCTCTAAACTCCACGTCAATATGCATACATATAAATATGCATTGTTTGTTTGTATGCGCACTTGTTAGCCTATAGCGCTACTTCAAGCTCTCAACCGCTGCTCAGAGACTACCGCGAGGACACTGCATGGAGCTTCACGCCGAAGTTCTGAGTAACTTCGAGTGAAGGACTTGCCTAAGGTCCCTACGCAGCGACTTGAGGTGGATTCCAACCTCGAACCTTCCGGCTTCAAGGCAACGACGCCACCACTACACCAGGGCTTAACGACACTGTTTCATATCGAAGATGATTAGTGTGCCACCACTACACCACCGCGCCCCGTATTATATATTATATACTAGCTGTACCCAGCCACGCGTTGCTGTGGCAAAAAAGACTTTCCCCTCCCCTACCCCTCCCCTACCCCTCCCCCGTCCCCCTCCCCTCCCCTCCTTGTCCCCCTCTCCCTCCCCCTCTCCTCCCCCTCCCCCTCCGCGATGGCGACGCGGATCAAGCCATAAAACGCTTGAGCAAGAAGGCCGTAATGAAATGCGAAGGCCGTAATGAAATGCGCTAAAGAAATTTACGGAACAAACATGCCCGAATTGGTATGCAAGGCTTATTGACGGGCGTAGGCTATGTGTTGAAAACGGCGGAATTTGCAAAGTTGCTTTTTTAGCTTAAAAGATTGCGCTTTTTCCCAAAAATCATTCTGCAAACCCGGCCGTGTTGGAACTAAACGTTTTGGTGAAGTTTCGAAAGCAATCAATGAAGAAAGTTCGGAGATCTTTCATCAGGTGCCAAACGCGGTTAGATTTATATATATATATATATATATATATACATATACACTGTGAGCCATAAAAAACCGTGCCACTTTATGTTTAGCTATATCTCTGTCATTTCTTCATCGATTTTTACACTTTTTGCATTATTTTAAACAGGAATCAATACTCTAAAGGGCAGAAATAAACATTATCGATTTCATCATACATGTATGTTAAACTTGTCTTGCGACACTGAAGACACTACAAAAAACACGTGAGAATCGATCAATGCTGCATTTTTACTACTTAAATGCAAACAATTCTTCGGGGTCCTTTATTTGTTTAAAGTTTGTGTTACAAAATTACTTCCAACTGTAAATAACTTTTTATCAGTGAAGAAAATGAAACCGACATCCGACACTGAGAAACGCTGCAGCAATTGTCTAGCTCGTACCAAACGAGATTGACGATTCGCGGTGGTCAGTTCCTGAGCCCGTCGTCTTTTTAAGCATTTCAGTTCCAAATCGTTATGAATAATGCGTCTGACCGTCGTTTGTGTAAGATTCAGCTCTCTCGCGATTTGTCTGGTTGAACGATGTGTTTTAGGCTTGTCTTCCTGGCTCTGAACCAATTCATTGACAGTGGCGATATTATCTTCAGTTCGCGACGATTTTGGCCGACCACTTCCCGCAGCGCGTTCAACTGAACCGTTAGTTCTCAACTTTCGCAGAAAGTCATCTAATGTTCTTCTTTTCCAATTCTTGTTCGGAAACTCCTTAATTAATCGTCTAGAAGAATAATTTTTGCATTCCCGCAGATTTATAATTAAAATTTTATCCTCAAAGCTCAAAATTTTAAAATGTTTACTCAAATTTTCAACCATCAACTTTATTTACATTATGCTCCGAAACGGATATGACGTCATCGCGCAAGTAAATAAGTGAATCGTAGAAATTTAATTTTTCTTTCAAACGACACAAAAACCATAAAAATTGTTAAAATACCGAACGAGATATAGCAAAAAATAAAGTGGCACGGTTTTTTATGGCTCACAGTGTATATTCGCAGTGGCAAATTTATTTTCAGGCCAGAGCACTTTTTAAATTTCCGGAGACAGTCAGACAATAACTGCGTTTTAGGTCGTGTCTGGAACAATAATATTGTAACATGGCAGGTGTGCAGCTCTTTCAGGGAAAGCTGGAAAGTTCGCCTGAATAGAGACAAGTCTTCACTTCAGGTTACTCCTTCAGATTCATGGCTTGAATAAGTTAGCTCATGCATAAAATGGCCTGTGTGCAAGTGTGTTGGTGTGCGCCGTCAGGGTAAACACTGTAAACAGGCCGAAAGGCCCGATGCACTAAAGGTTCAATGCATTTCTTGGATGACTGATTAGTTCGGCTGTGGCTTATTATAGCGGGTGATGTTAACGTAACAACTAAACTTATTCCGGGAAAACGTGTATTGTAACGTCGTAAATTTTGGCCACTACATTGGTTTCAGAGTTAATATTATTATTACATAGCATCCAGCTTTTATGCAACATTGCATCATTGAATTTGATGTATATCGATGCACAGTAGATCGAAACTCGAATAAATCACTAATTGAACATGGTCGAAACTAGATTAATTAAGCTAAAAATTTCATGATTCAAAATAAAATTTTGCTTACAATGTATTTCTTTCACGAGCTACTTACAAACTAATAACAAACTCTAGTCTAAATGATGTTGCGTGTCAATTTGAACTATCATACTGATGCTTCTGATTAACTTTGAAGCCGATACTTCTATATAATATATAGAAGTATCGGCTTCAAAGTTAATCAGAAGCATCAGTATGATAGTTCAAATTGACACGCAACATCATTAACTTTGTCAATATTATTGACAAAGTTAATGAACTGTATAACCTAGGTAATGATTTATTTCATTCCGTTTTACATTCGGTTTCTGTCGTTTTTAACATTCATAACCACAAACGTATACCAGACAATTAGTGGCGAAACCAGAAACTTATGGTGGGGTAAGGGGGTTATGGCCTGGTCGGATGACCTTCCTGACACCAAGCCATCAGTACATAAAAAGATAATAAAGTTAACAACGGGAATAAAGTTAGAAAACAATTATTGTTAGGCCTACTACAAACAACTGTTTTCTTTCTCTTATTTAAGCGGATAAATAACCTTTTGAAACTTTTCCTAAGCCAATTGGCTTTAACCCCGGTTGGCTTTGAGTGGGGATAGAATATCACGTGACACCGGCACGTTAACCTAAAAAAATACGAGGCACTGATGAAAGCATATTATTTAAAATTCTGTGATGCAGGAGTAACTTGACTGGACCTGTCAAAAATTGATTGCTGGATAAAGGGTGAGTTTGCGCAGTAGGCTACACACCTGCAGTGCCAATCTGTGAAGCGAGATAAATCTTAATGACGGGATGTTTTGAATAGAATGTCAAACCCTGACAGATTGTGTCAGGAAAGCGTGTAAATAACTACACTCGATTACTTTCTGACAAGCGAATGGCGTGTTGTTGTGCGATTCTCGGCTGCTATAAATACTCAAGACTTTCCTCCAGTAGCCACATGCTGCGAATCCGATCCATCGTATATTGCTTTGACGAGCATAATTATTTTGGCAAAGATGCTTGCTATCTACATCGCGACCGTGTTGGCTTTGTTGGTCTCTGATATTTTGCCATCGAAGGTTCATGCTGGACCAGGCACCTCCGGAGACTCCAGTGACTCCGGGGACGGCGACGGATTCTGCAAAAATGCGCTGAAGAAACTCACGTCCATCATAAAAGATTGTCCACGTCCAGCGTGCAAGGTTAGCAGAGATTGCTTCTCAGTAACAGCAAACAAACCCACTCACGCGCACACACACACGTACTCTTACGCACGCACGTGCGTGCACGTTATATAAAATTAAACTTGTGTATGTGTGTGTATCCTCGTGGTTGCGATTTATTTCTTAGCATCGTTGATTGTCCTTTTTTGCTCGTCCTTTACATCCGTCGCGTAAATAATTGTTTAGTCCCATTTTATATCATGGAAAAACAATTGTCAGCATCAAAATTGACAATCGATGTCACCACGACGATGACGGCGGCGATCACAACCACCTCACCACCACCACCACCACCACCACGACCACGACCACCACCACCACCACGACCACCACCACGACCACCACGACCACCACCCACACCACCGAAAACGTAAGCATGTTTGAGAATAATACGACATAAGCGTCGGAGCAAGGCGAATAGAACGAATATAATCAATGTTAATCATGATGGTCACCATTGTCACTACTTCTGTAATATAATGTTCCATGTATTTTTTAATTCACACAAACAAACAGCTGGATGTAATGCATTCCAGATCTTTGTATTCAATTAACTCTAATAATTACCCATAACGATTTAAATCGTGTTGTTTTGGGTTATAGTGTGGTCCATCTGGAACCATCAGCAAGGTTGACTTCATCGATGTCAAGACCGGAACGACAACGGTGCTGACCTGCACTGGTTGCGCTGGTCCTCAAGTGCCGATCACGAGTTCGACAGAGTGCAAAAATTCTGCTGGCAGCTCTCCCGCTGACTACGCAAAGTTTTTCGCAAAGGCTTTTCAATGCACAAACATTAAGTTATACAGGTAGGTAGTCCTGTGTGGTAATCTGATTGCTGATATGACTGCCTGCAGCTTAGCTGATGGTTAGCTGCAATCATGATAACTTCAAATTAGCGCTTGAGGATTCATTCATGCTAACCCTTTAAACCATCTGAACCCGCCGATCCCAGGGTATCGGCATAATATATATATATATATATATATATATACATATTCAATTATTTATATATTCTAGGCACCCTGGAGATACTGGACACAGCAATAGTTCTCTAATTTCTGCGGTTAAAAGTTATGAGTTCTTATATTTTAGACTACCAAAGATGCGAAACCACTTAATTAATTTATCACCGCCAATACAAAATCTTGATTTTATTCATGGATTCCTAATTTTCCTATTACGTATGCCTACTTCCGACACGATGTCTGGAGGTTCTCACCAAGTCAAGGCTATAACTTGTCTTTCAACCCTACGTTTTCACCATATTTTATAACGGCGAATAGACAACTTGGTATAAAAAATTACATGTCAAATCGCCAGTGATATAGGATTAGCCGCCTGCCACAAAGGGCTCAGTCCGCGCCTGATGCACGTCGTGGCACGCCACGACATTCTTGTAATATCGCAATATACGAATGGTGGTCAATAGCTTTATTCAGGTGAGTATTCGTATTATAATTAATTATTGTTGCGTCTTGATCTGAAAGTTGATCATGTGGAACACTAATTCATTTTGTGTGCATGCGTTTAGGTGCGACTGTCCAGCGCCTACTACACCTCTCATAACAACTACAACCGCTGCGACTACCTCCGCCACTGATCGGGATCTAATGTACGGATGAACCTTTTGCTGCCAAGCTTCGAGTCTAAGTCGTTTGTTATTATTCCATTTGAAGAATTTACAGGTCCATATAGCCAATATCTACATTAGCCTACACTGAACGAATAACACTAGCTTCAACGGGAACTATAGTTGTCAATGGACAGAGATCTATAGTACTGTCGTCTGAACGGATGGATAGAAAACTGAAATAATAAATATCTTTTCAACTTGTGTCAACTTTCAATTGTTGTCTATTGCTACCATTTCTGTACTGAATGGTATAAATGTGCTCTGTGCTATCCACTTTGATCAGCGGGCTCAGTTTCAAACTATGTCCAGGTCGTTAAAAACCACGGTATGCAGGCGAATATGAGAGTGACGATTTCAAATGAATCAATAAATACGTGATCAACTAAATAATATAACGTCCTTTTCGGCAGCAGATTCTGCTTCCAAGCCGATAGAAATGGTATAGAGGCTAGGGTGACCATACGTCCCGGTTTACATGTCCCGGTTTTTTGTGATGTGTCCCGACGACTTAGACAAAAAATCGTCCCGGGGAAGGAAAAGAAAATATCAGGTTGGATCCTGGAAGCGTAGGTTCATTGTAATGCCAGAGAAAGCTTAGATAGTAGGCCTAACCTGAAAAAGTTGTAGCCTTGTAGGCCTAATAAAAGTCAAGTTCTCAATTTACATGTAGGTCTATTGTGAAATCCTAAAGGTTGTAGGTCTACTGTAGTGTAAACACTGTAAGTCCACATAAAAGAATATGCTACAGAGCTGCGATTGCTGTGGCCCGCTGTTTCATTTGTAAAATACCAGCTGGAGTACCCGGCGTTTCCCGGGAAATTTACTATTCGCCCCGCTCCCGGCTAATTCCTTACTTTCCCACCCTCACTTCTCGTCATCTCATATCCTCGCTCCTACTCCCTCACTCCACTTTTTCCCCTATCCCACTGACCCACGGATCCCCTAACCCGTCGGCCAACCTTGTCTCCACTCTCCACCTATCTGGGTACACTGCATTTCCCGATAAATTTCGCTTTTGGCCCACTCGAACCCGCACCAACCGCAGGCTCCCCAACCGCTCGTTCTCCACCTCACCCCACTCAACCCCACCGAGCCCCACCTTCACAATACTCCGACCTCCTAACGGTACCGGTACGCGTCTCGTAATATTTGCGTCTCATCCCATATCTTCGCTCCTACTCACCACCCCACCTATTTTCCCCATCACACTGAACAACTGACAACCCCTTACCCGCCGGCCCACCTTGCCTCAATCGTTCTGGGATACTCTGCACTGCCAAATAAATTTCGCTATCGGCGGGTTTTCGCCCCTCACCATGACCCCCAAAGTGGTAAAGATTCGCCAACCTTTCGACCGGGTGTCCTATGCCCATACCCAAACAGTAGTGAAGGAAGGTTTGAAGCAAAAAGCTAAGAATTGTGAAAGTGCATCCCGGTCAAACAGCAAAAATTAATGGTTTCGTCCTCCCACCCTGACCACCAAAACACTCTCTGGTCACTCCCCTCCTCAGAAAAACCATCGCTTGATAAGAAAATCCGTTCAAATTAACGACCTGTTTGAAGCTGCTTCTAACAGTCCTGGCAATTCATCCCTATAAACTAAAAGAATGTGTTGTACTCATAGCTCGAGGGTAAGCGTACCCTAAAATAGAATACGTTAAAATACGTACGTACCTTTCAAAAAATAGAATACGCGTATGGTACGTACCACACACGTACATTTTTATGCATGGTTTACTCTGCGATCTTAATTAGGCCCTATAATCTGAAGTCAACTGTAGGCCTATGCGTCATTGAAATCGGTACTTCCGGTAGCGTAGCTTTAAATTTTATTCAATAAATTCTTCGGCTACAATTAATTTAATGCAAATTGTACTGTCTTTCTGATAAAAGCTAAGTAGGCCTACACGTCACTGGTTTGCAAATTGCTGTAACTCGAAAGTTGCAGTACCGTATGTCTATAATAGCCTACGCATCAGTCAGCGATTCAGCGATGCTCAGAGAACATGGGAAGGAATGGACGCACATGAAAGTTTTGAAAAATGCAAGAAAGAATTTTTTTGATTGAATGCAATTTTTTGACAAACAGTTCTGGGTTGGATCAGGCAATCGCATAATAACACACCTTTTGAAGTGCTGCAGCAGAATTGACATTAGTGCATTAAGTGCAATGTAGGCCTATGCTGGATAAACATAGACCTACAATATAGCATTGCAGCAATTTACTACGCCGTATTCTGGGTTGTGATGGTTTTCTTAAATTAAATTGAACATTCTTGTAACGAGCAATGACGTGGTTAACGTATTTTATTTATTGTTTACGTACCCTAAAATAGGGTACGTTAAAATACGTACGTACCTTTCAAAAAATAGAATACGTATGGTACGTACCCTCGAGCTTTGGTTGTACTCTCTCGGATCAAAGACTAGGCTTACTTGTCTTCAAATTCACTCATTAAGACTCACCAGTGTGGTTTTACAAAAAAAGCACTCAACCAAAACTCGTCACACTTCCCCCTACAAAAACACTTGTCTCTACTATCTCTCACCAACATGTCTGTTACCTGCCTCTGCCTTCTTACCATGTTCGTAGCTTTTTGCACCATTGATTATAACATACTACTCCAAAGACTGTCTTCGTGGTTTGACATTGCTCTCCTTTGGATTCAGCCCTATCTCTCTTGACGCTCTCTCTCAGTCAATACACCTGAAACGTCATCTCAATCATTCTCACTCACCTAGTGGTGTTCCGTAAGGTTCTGTGCTCGGGCCCTCGTGTTCATCCTGTACACAATTCCACTCAGCTCATTCGTAAGAGCATCCACAGTCGACCATCATCTATATGCTGATGACACCCAATTATTCATCTCTTTCTCTCCAAGTAGCTTATCTGACTCCATATATAATCTTCTCCGTGTGCATCGTTACCCACAGGATGACCTCAAATCTCTTGTGGCCCTCCAAAACTGAATTCATTCTAATAGGCATCCGACAACAACTTAAAAAATTTCAGACCCCTCTACTTCCTTTAGCATCGACTTTTCATCGAACCACACATTCACTGCATTTCTGTTCGTAACCTAATGTGTGTGATTTTTTAACCAAGACACCTGCTTCTCCGACCACATAATCCAACCTTGCCGCACTTGCTTACTGCACATACGTGATCTGCCCTATGCCCGACCTTAAAACTGCATCCACAAAAGCTACAATGATAGGCGACATGTAGTTCATGCAAACACTTTACTATTGCAATTCTCTTTTTCTAAACATTGATATCACAAAATAAACCGACTCTACGCTTTCCAGAATGCCCTCGCCCGTGCTGTCACTAAAACCCCCAAACGTCACCACATCACTCCTGTCCTGAAATCAGTTCACTGGCGGAAAATACCTGAACGCATAGAATCCAAAGTCCTGTCACTCACATCCATCATCCCAACTGCTTTATATTCGTCAATTGCTCACCATTCGGCCACTTTGGTCAACACGTTCCTCATCTTTCATTACACTGACTCGCCCTGCCATCACTTCATCGCTCAAATTCGCAAACCGCTCTATAACCATTGCCGCACGTTCCACCTCTTTGGAACCAACTTCCACCAGTACTGCGGCTAGCTTCTGACCCATCTTACTAACTCACCTAAACTCCACCTCTCGTTATCTCTCCACAGGTCTTTCACTCAAAACTGAAAACATTGCTTTTTCACAATCGTAACCCTATTCCTCCTCCTCTTCTCCTCCTCACATCCCTCGTCATTTCAACTCTAAGCATCATCCACCTTAGCCGTGCGTCTGTCTGTCTGACTCTTCGGATCTTGACCCGCTGCCTATCGATTTTGTTTTGCTTAGGCCTATAGCCTTATACGATCATTTTTGGTTTTACGTAATTATGCAATAACTCCATACCATATTAATTATATTATTAAAATTTTTAAGCAAAGTTACTAGCGATTAATGTGTGGCATTTGTCTATTGTGAAACACATTACTAAAACAAATTATAAAGACAACAGATTGTTCACAATAAATGAGCCCAATCGTTTGTGTTTATTAAAGTTTCCTCTAAATTGAGGTCATTATAATAATTATTATTATGTACATACAATTATAAAAAATAGGACGTCAATTTAGTGCATTGCTCTGCAATTTTTCAGACCAGAACACTTCTTGAAATCTCTGACGACGGTCAGACAATAAGCCTATTGAATTATTTGGTCTTTTTGTAACAATTGTAACATGTCAGGTGTGCTTTTTGAGGACAAGCTGGAGAGCACGCCTGAGTAGAAACGAACAAGGCTGCATGTCATTCCTTCCGATTCATCGCATAAGGTTGATGACTCATGCATAAAAAGGACAGCAGGGCAAAGTGTGACTATTAAGCTTACCACAAACATCCAAAGATTAGAACGTGACGTGGAGACTACCATTAGACCTAAGTAAACCTGGTAGGTTATTCCTGTAAGTGAAAAACGATTCGATCCTTTGGAGATAAATTGTTAGTAAATCCCATATCGCGTCGATCTACAGGGTGCGCCAAAAAAAATAACCCCCTAGGTTTTTCCCCAATATCTTGGCCAAAAGTAAACATTTTCAAATGAAATTTTACAGGCTTGTAAACAATTCATATTTACATACGTTGGCCAGATTTCATCAAAAAATTTCAAACGGAACAAAAGTTATGCCACTTTTAGGGAGGTCACCCCCCGTTTTTTGACGCTTCAAAAACAAAACGCAATTTTTTGAAGGTTTTTTGCCAATATTTTGGCCAAAAATAAGAATATCGAAATTAAATTTCTCAGTCTTATAGACCATTCATATCTACACATGGTGGCCAGATGTCATCAC
The DNA here is from genome assembly GCA_945859605.1 of Lumbricus rubellus. Lineage (NCBI taxonomy): Eukaryota > Metazoa > Annelida > Clitellata > Crassiclitellata > Lumbricidae > Lumbricus > Lumbricus rubellus. The sequence continues at coordinate 6,338,117 of OX243826.1, read as the reverse complement.
AATATCTCAAGCAGAACAAAAGTTATGCTACTTTTAGTGAGACCACCCACCGTTTTTTGACGATTCAAAGGCGAAACGCAACGAAAAGTAACAAAAACACAATTTTATTAAGTCTCATCTCAAATAACTTTGTTAAATGAACTTGGTAATGCTTCACAACTTGTGTTCGATGTGCCCACCACCAGTGCCAACACATCTTTTGAGTCTCTTGGCAAAGTTCTTGATGGACCTGTTGATTAATCCGACAGATTCTTTATTATTCCTTATTTGCCAATGTGATTGTCATCTTGCTAAGCGACTTCTCAGTGACGTGCAGCTACGCTGGTACCTGTTTCTTTTTTAAATAGTAATAATAATGATCATCGGTCAATATCAAGGCTATTTGATAATAATTATTTGAGATGAGACTTAATAAAATCGTGTTTTTGCTGCGTTGCATCTTTAAATTGTCAAAAATTGGGGGGTGGCCTCACTAAACGTGGTATAACTTTTGTTGTTTTAGAAATATTTTGATGAAATTTAACCATCATATGCAGATATGAATTGTCTTCAAGCCTGTAAAATTTCAGTTCGATATTCTTACTTTTGGCCAAGATATTGGCCAGAATAATTAGATTTGATTTTATTTCTTTTTGTTGCGTCGCGTTTTTGAATCGTCAAAAAACGGTGGGTGGCCTCACTAAAAGTGGCATAACTTTTGTTCTGTTTAAAATATTTTTATGAAATCTGGCCATCATGTGTAAATATGAATTGTCTTTAAGACTGTAAAATTTCATTTCAAAATTCTCACTCTTAGGGGGGTTATTTGTTTTTGGCGCACCCTGTATAAAAGCGCTTTAGCTACACGGTTATTAAAAGTTGTACATTATTGTCACTAGTCTTATTGTCACTTTATTAAGTTTGGCCTACTATCAAAGTTTGTTTTATTTGCCGAGTAAGAAACAATATTATTGCATGAACAAAGTTTTAAGTTTAACATGCAGTTGAAGATGTTACAAAATCAAATTATTTTCCGCTTCTGTTTTTTGTGGTTTACTTCGTTTTTTTTAAAATTTCCAATAAAACGACGCTTAATCAAGTTACTTTTATTCTGTTTCCATAGTTTTTTATACATCCGTGGCTAACAATTACATAGGCCTACACGAGTGCGTGGTAAAGAGGCCAAGTTCGGGCAGTTCTCACCTGCGCCAATCTGTGATGCGAAACAAATCTTAATGACATGCTGTTTATAAGTGAAATTGACAAGTTTTGAAAACATTGTGGCAGTGATGCGTGTTAATCATTTACACCAGATTACTTTATGTCAAAAATGATGCGCATTTAGTGTGATTCTCCGCTGCTATAAAAAATGCCACATTTCTATGGAATACCCAGTATCAGGTGGCTTGCAACGAAAAATTTACGCTTCATACGATCGTATAGAACTTCGCGAAGATGTCTGCAATCTACATCATGACCTTGCTGGTTCTCATGGGTTCTGATCTCCTGCAATCGCAGGTTCATGCTGGATCCAGTGGCGTCGGAGACGACGTCTTCTGTAAAACTGCGTTGAATGCGTTGAAGATCATCACAAAATTTATCCCTCCTCCAGTGTGCAAGGTAAGCATGGATTGTCTCTTGCAGCAACACACACACACACACACACACATCACACACACACACATATATATATTATATATATATATAAAATTATCTTTAAAATCGTGCTATTTCCTTCTTGTCTTCATTCATTCATTCATTCATTATTAGAATTTATATAGCGCCTCTTCAAGAAACTACTCAGAGGCGCTCCCAGCCCAGCCACGACCAAAGAAAAAAGATTTAAGAGACTTGAGAAATAAAGATTGACTAGACAGGTGGAGGTCACGTTATTGCATGTTATCACCATCATTAATTACCAATAATTATCAACTGGACGTGAAGCAGTCTAGAGCTTTGTCCTCGATTAACTGAAATGTACAATTGCCCAAAACCATCGTGTTATTTCTTTAAATTAAAGTGTGGTCCATCTGGATCCATCAGCAAGGTTGACTTCTGCGATGCCCAGGCCGTAACAGCGACAACGGTGGCGACCTGCACTGGCTGCACTGGTTCTCATGTTCTAATTACGAGCTCGACAGAGTGCAAAAAGGCTGCTGGCATCTCTCCCTCTGACTTCGCAAACTTTTTCGTCAACTTTTTCCCATGTTCAAACGCTAGGATTTACAGGTAGGTGTTCTCGTATGGTAATCTGAGAGATAAGATGACTGCCCTGCAGCTTAGGTGCAAGCATCAGTGATTAAATTTTCCGCTCGAGGCTTCGTACAATGTATTTAGGAGAAAATAATTGTTTTGTTTTGAACTCTTAAAATCGCACAGATCCTGTTAAGTCTTCATACTTTCAAGTGTAGATCTGCACATCTCATAAGAATAACTTCTAATCCTAGCCCTTACTTTTACCCTAACCCTAACCATAAACCTAGCCCTGCCTCCAACACTAACCCTAACCATAACAGGCTAGCTCTAGCTTCTTTTGGCACTTGAAAGTAACCAAACATCTAACATTAGTATTAATATTATTTCCCATCCAGCTTTTATTCACCGATGAATCATCGAATTTCATGCTAATTAACCCTATAACGCACACCTGGGGTCCATCGGACCCTAGAGGTGCGATATCTTGAATATCTTTTTTGATATAAATAGCAAAAATCTGATATAATTCAAATTCCTCAATAATTCATCTCCCTACATGCACGAAAAAGTTGGGAGACTGCAGCACCCATGGTTGATTTTAAAAAAATTGAGAAAGACACCTAGGGCATATTTAGCACACCTGGGGTCCAACGGACCCCAGGCTTCAGCATTCATAGATCCATGATGTATCCACTATAACATAATGGGAACAGGACATATCCCCAGCCCATAACCCATGCCATTACTCCCCCCATTGCCCCTCGACATTACCCACAGTGGGACATTACCCCCGCCCCGCCATTATCCCCCCGTCCCTGGGTTTATACTTAGATACAGTGCAGTATGTATGTATGCATATAATTATGTATGTATGTATGTGTGTATGTATGTATGTATGTATGTATGTGTGTATGTGTATGTATGAATGCATTAATTAATGCATGTATTGTATATATGTGTGCATGCATTCATGCATGCATGTATGCATGTATGTTATATATATATGAATATATATGTATGTATGTATGTATGTTTGTATGAGTATGTATGTATGTATGTATGTATGTATGTACATATGTATGTACATATGTATGTATGCATGTACGTATGTATGTGTGCATGTATGTATGTATACGAACATACATACATACATAGATACATGCATACTTACATACATACATACCCACATACATACATGCACAATTGCACATACACTGCACATTTGTACATACAAGCATACATAGGCTTACCTACATAATCATAGGCATACAATAGTGCCTGAATAGATTACGTACGTACACACATATATACACGCATAAAAAATACAAACAAAAACACGTACATAGATACTTACAAACATACACACATGTTTACATATTACATACATTCATACATACATACATACATACATCCATACATACATACATACTTACATACACACACACATACATACATGCACACATACATACATACATGCATACATTCATACATACATATACATACATACCTACATACAAATGGCAACTCCTAATGTTTTTTGGCTGCGCCACTGGTCAAAATTATTGAGCAAGCTACCAATTCTCGCTAAGAAAATTTTATGAAAATCACCATTTTTCACATAATTTAATTTATTTTGAGCACTTCCGGTTATGAAAAGACAAATTATTTAGCATGAAAATGTAGCCCTACATTCCCTCTATGATGGGGCATAATGTTTTTTCTTCATAATAAATGACGGATAAAATATTACAGTCGTTAGCCTAAGTTGGTGGTTTCCTCCCCCTCTTGGTACCTATAGGGTATATCGGGTATAACTTTTGAACGGTATGGGGTATCATCACAAGTCTTACCTCAAAATGTGTGTAAATGAACCCTCTGTAAGCACTCAAACTGTCAAACTTTTATTCCATACGATAAATGTTTGATGGTGAGAAAATTTAACCGGGGGGATAGCACCGGCCCCCCCTTGGCAGCCCTAGAGGGTTAATTTTCGGCCTACATATTGACCCAAACATGTTCCATGAGTGCATGTGCTATGTACAACATAAATTTCAGCCATTCATTCCAAAGTTCTATCTCATTGATATAATTTCAACCCATGTTATCGGTGGGGTCCATTGGACCCCAGGTGTGCTAAATGCGTTGGCGCGGAAGGTGTGCGTCATAGGGTTAATAATTATAAGGACGCAGAGTAGATTGAAGAGCATCCATTAAGAGTTAGAGCATTCTCAATACTTATTTGGGAATGGTGGAGGAGACAGTGTTGGGGAGGGGAGAAAGATTTGAGGAATTCGGTGGAGCCTGCGCATAGATGATATGTCAATAGAAGCGGATTTTAAAAGATGCCTCTGGGGTATAAGCTTAAAGGATGAAGAGTCGAGCATGGGCGGAGTTTTGTTTCCGTTCTTGGGTACAGGGGGGCGCAAAAGCTTGGGCTTCGGTTGGGGGGAGACTTTGTCCAGATCGAGCGGCGTCAAAAAATTTTCTTTCAGACCACAAAAAGTTGATGACCTTTTTAGTCATCGGGTGGAAATCTCAGACAAACCAAACTAATTTTTCGCGGTCCACAATTCAAACGTTGACGATTCCAGATTAAAATAATGATGATCGAGTCTGGGCCTTCTTCTTGGGGGGGGGGGCGGCTAACCCCGGGAAAAGATACCATTTTCTTGGTAAAAAAACTGAATCTGGGTCTTCTTGGAGTTTAGCCCCCCTAGCCCCTGATAAACGCCGCCCATGGACAAGAGGCCCTGAGACGGGGGAACCACGCGGACATTGCGGAGCATCATAAGAAAGTAGAATGGGTTGAGAGGAGTGGCTTGAGATTTCAACGGAGAAGATAGCCTACTGTGGAAGCTGCTCTACTCTGATTCCAGAGTAGAACTGTAGGCTAATGCTGTAGACAATGATAACCATTGGAGAAATATTTCGTTATTGATTACGTCGTACGCGACAGATATGTAGAGAAGACAGAAAGCCCTACTTCGTGTGAACTGAAAAAAGGTAGTTAATGCCTGCATTACAAATCCCTGCGCGAACAATTATTAGGGCCTATTATAATAGTCAGGCTGTTGAATTAATAGAAACGCGAGCCATCCAACGGCGGTGGTTAAATCCCACATAGCCTAATAATAGTCAATTATACCAGTTTCGACCATAATTATTATGGTCAAAACTGGCATAATTGACTTATTTAACCAGAAATTGCAATGATTCAGCACATCATCTTGTTTACTAAGTAGGTATTACACGAGCAACTAATAAACTAACAATGTTAGAAGCGATCTCCAAAATGATGCTACCTGTCCTTTAAGATTTCCCGACAACCGTGTGGATCACATTAATCAGTGATCATAATTATTGAAACATGAAGTCGATGCTCATCAGTAAATCACAAATTATTAATGGTAGGTAATAATAATATTTTATGCAAGTGATTATTCGCATTAATATTGCTTGTCGATCATGTGAAACACTAATTCATTTCGTGTGTATGGGCTTAGGTGCGACTGTTCAGTTCCGTCTGTGGGGCAGACTGCAGCGCCGACTGTAGGCCGACCTCTCTCTACACCTACGCCAGCAACAACAACTCCAGGACCTACTGAAAAACCCACGACAACTCCGGATATAAGATACGGATAAACCTATTGCTGCCAAGCTTCGACTCTAAGTCGTTTCTTTTATTATCCCATTTGAAGAATTTACAGATCTGTATAATCAATATCTACTGTAACACTACACTGACTGAAGAACACTAACGTCAGCGAAAACTTGTTCATTGATAATTAACTGCAAATTTACGACAACAAAATGAACTCCGTCAACTGGATTGGCGCAATTCTCTTTCTTTTCTAAGCTTAGTCATTAATTTTGCTGAAACCAATTACATTGTTTTGCATAATTTATCTCATTGTGCCGTTGACATGTCGCACCTAGAATTCAATTCAATTCAGTTTATTATAACCCTCAACAATCAGTTATAGTAGTATGTTTTACACAACATGACGGAACAAGGAAGACCATTAGCATGAATGTCCCGTTAACATGGATACCTATATTTACTTATACTACTTTAACTGACGCGAACATCTGATTAGGGTTGAGGAATTTGATCAGTTCACGACAGGAATAAAATTAGGGTTTGATATTGAGATCATTAATGAAGTAATCAAGACTAAAAACCCCTGAGATCATGACATGTATGAAGTAATCAAGACTAATAACCACTGAGATCATTAATGAAGTAATCAAGACTAATAACCGCTGAGATCATGTATGAAGTAATCAAGACTAATAACCCCTGAGATCGTGTATGAAGTAATCAAGACTAATAACCCCTGAGATCATTTATGAAGTAATCAAGACTAATAACCACTGAGATCATGTATGAAGTAATCAAGACTAATAACCCCTGAGATCATTTATGAAGTAATCAAGACTAATAACCGCTGAGATCATGTATGAAGTAATCAAGACTAATAACCCCTGAGATCATGTATGAAGTAATCAAGACTAATAACCCCTGAGGTCATGTATGAAGTAATCAAGACTAATAACCCCTGAGATCATTTATGAAGTAATCAAGACTAATAACCACTGAGATCATGTATGAAGTAATCAAGACTAATAACCACTGAGATCATGTATGAAGTAATCAAGACTAATAACCTCTGAGATTATGTATGAATTAATCAAGACTAATAACCTCTGAGATCATGTATGAAGTAATCAAGACTAATAACCCCTGAGATCATGTAGGAAGTACCGGTAATCAAGACTATAATAACCCCTGAGATCATGTATGAAGTAAGCAAGACTAATAACCTCTGAGATCATGTATGAAGTACCGGTAATCAAGACTATAATACCCCTGAGATCATGTATGAAATAATCAAGACTAATAACCCCTGAGATCATGACATGTATGAAGTAATCAAGACTAATAACCTCTGAGATCATGTATGAAGTAATCAAGACTAATAACCTCTGAGATCATGTATGAAGTAATCAAGACTAATAACCTCTGAGATCATGTATGAAGTAATCAAGACTAATAACCCATGAGATCATGTATGAAGTAATCAAGACTAATAGCCCATGAGATCATGTATGAAGTAATCAAGACTAATAACCCCTGAGGTCATGTATGAAGTAATCAAGACTAATAACCTCTGAGATCATGTATGAAGTAATCAAGACTAATAACCCCTGAGATCATTTATGAAGTAATCAAGACTAATAACCACTGAGATCATGTATGAAGTAATCAAGACTAATAACCACTGAGATCATGTATGAAGTAATCAAGACTAATAACCTCTGGTGGGTGGTTCTAAGGATCGGCGGGCGGTCCTGGAATGAGGTCAGTAAGGTTTGGTAACTCGAAAGGAGTCCAATTAAGAGTTCGTTAAGGAGACGAGGGAGCGGGTAATTGCACATTAATGAGGGTGCGGCTGATATAGATTCAGTACTCACCCCACTCACACCCATGTTCGTTCCGTTGAAGCCGGAAGGCTGCAGGTTCGAATCCAACTCAAGCCGCCGCGAATAGACCTTGGGCAAGTCATTCACTCACCATTGCTTAGCTCTTCGACGTGCAACTCCGATTCAGTGTCAGTGCTGTATTCGCGAGCTCCTCTGAGTAGGTCTTGAAAGGGATGCTGTACAAATGTTATATACGTACATACATGCATACATGCATACATACATACATACATAGTTACATACATACATACAAACATACATACAAACATACATACATACATGCATACATACATACATACATACATACATACTGTTAGATTCTGCTATATGTAGTAAGCTGTACTATATATATTTGATAGCAGCTCTAACCCGTGTAAAGGTCATGAGACCTATTTACTCCACATCATGTGAGATGGAGGAGTGGCTGTCTAAGGAACTTGATAAAAGGCGTAGTTCTGTTTGCAAACGTCGGAATTGGGCTGTAGAAATTGTGGAGGCGAATTCGTGATCCCGTTGATCATTTTGGTGTTGAAGACGAATTCTCCTTTTGAAGACGTTTGCATATTCGAACCATGTCTGGTCCTGTCAGTCGTGTTCGATGACGTGTTTCTTATGCCGTGCTGCGTTCGTGTATTACGGTAACAACAGGGTCGCGTATGTTAATCTTCTCTCCAATTCTTGTATTTTATCGTGTATGTTTTTGTTTAATTATATCGTTTATATTTTACGAAACTGTCTTTTTTTGACTTAATTAGCGAGAATCCATTTTCCCCTTAAAGTATTTAGAAGTTCGAACCATAGAGTCACGGGACTTCTAACAATACATACATACATACATACATACATACATACATACATACATACATACATACATGCATGCATACATACATACATACATACATACATACATACATACATACATACATACATACATACATACATACATACATACATACATACATACATACATACATACATACATACATACATACATACATACATACATACATACATACATACTTACTTACTTACTTACTTACTTACTTACTTACTTACTTACATACATACATACATACATGCATACATGCACACATGCATACATGCATACATGCATACATGCATACATGCATACATGCATACATGCATACATGCATACATGCATACATGCATACATGCATACATGCATACATGCATACATGCATACATGCATACATGCATACATGCATACATGCATACATGCATACATGCATACATGCATACATGCATACATGCATACATGCATACATACCATACATGCATGCATGCATACATGCCATACATACATACCATACATGCATGCATGCATGCATACATGCCATACATACATACATACATATATACATACAATCATACATGCATGCATACACACATGTACACACACACATGCATGCATGCCTATACATACAGATAACAAGACTAGTAATGCGTTGACTCCGTTAATTTTTCATCCAGGATCACTGAAGACCAAATTGGAAGGACCAAGCGTCGAAATCGCAACGAACACCATAACAGACATGCTGAAAAATTAAATTTCTGCATAATTATAATTGTGCGGTCCCTTTTATAGTGACGCTCTTAGCTTCTTGCCTATCGCGTCTTCACCCGATTGGTCGTAGCAACATCCCTACTACGTTGCTATAGCAACAAATCGGTGTCTGCCCTCTTTGCCTGCACTGGCCTGCAGTTGATCTGCTCTCTGTCCTTCTTCTGTCTGCCTCTTGCTCTCCTTCTCTTTCTCTCTGTCTCTCCCTCTCTGTGCTCAACTGGTCTGCGCTGTCCCGTCCAGCTGTCGTGTATCACTCACTCTCTCTCTCACTCACTATCATTCCGTCTGTCTGCTTGTCTGTCTGTCTATCATTAATTCCCTCTGCACTATCTTATATGTCAGCCTCAGCCCTTTCACATACATACATAAATACATACGTAATTACATGCATGCATGCATACATACATACATACATACATACATACATACATACATACATACATACATACATACATACATACATACATACATACATACATACATACATACATACACACATACACACACATACATACATACATACATACATACATACATACATACATACATACATACATACATACATGCATACATACATACATGCATACATGCATACATGCATACATGCATACATGCATGCATGCATACATGCATGCATACATACCATACATACATGCATGCATACATGCCATACATACATACATACATATATACATACAATCATACATGCATGCATACACACATGTACACACACACATGCATGCATGCCTATACATACAGATAACAAGACTAGTAATGCGTTGACTCCGTTAATTTTTCATCCAGGATCACTGAAGACCAAATTGGAAGGACCAAGCGTCGAAATCGCAACGAACACCATAACAGACATGCTGAAAAATTAAATTTCTGCATAATTATAATTGTGCGGTCCCTTTTATAGTGACGCTCTTAGCTTCTTGCCTATCGCGTCTTCACCCGATTGGTCGTAGCAACATCCCTACTACGTTGCTATAGCAACAAATCGGTGTCTGCCCTCTTTGCCTGCACTGGCCTGCAGTTGATCTGCTCTCTGTCCTTCTTCTGTCTGCCTCTTGCTCTCCTTCTCTTTCTCTCTGTCTCTCCCTCTCTGTGCTCAACTGGTCTGCGCTGTCCCGTCCAGCTGTCGTGTATCACTCACTCTCTCTCTCACTCACTATCATTCCGTCTGTCTGTCTGTCTTTCTATCCATCATTCATTCCCTCTGTACTATCTTATTATGTCAGCCTCAGTCCTTTCACATACATGTACATACATACATACATAAATACATAAATACATAAATACATACATACATACATACTTACATACATACATACATACATACATACATACATACATACATACATACATACATACATACATACATACATACATACATACATACATACATACATACATACACACATACATACATACGAACATACATACATACATACATACATACATACATACATACATACATACATACATACATACATACATACATACATACATACATACATACATACATACATACATACATACATACATACATACATACATACATACATACATACATACATACATACATACACACAAAAGTCATATATGCACATATAATACAAAATGGCCTAACCGTTTGTGTTTATTAACGCATTTTCTCTAAAACACCTGGCCAAAAACACTAAAACACTTATTATAACTTTGCACTGGCAAAATTATTTCAAGTCAATGCACTTTTTCGACATTTCCAAAGTCCGTCGTACAAAGACTGAATTATTCTGTCGTAATTGGAGCAATTGTAGCGTGAAAGGTTTGCTCTTTCGCAGCAAGCTGGAGAGCACACACGAGTGGAGCCGTAGTGACTGTACGTAATTCTTTAAGACTCATTGCATAATTTACGCAACTCATGTGTTCGAAGAGTAGTAGACCAATGTTAATATTGCCAGAGGGTCATTAGGTGCATACACTGCTATCCCATTGTGCATTTGCAAGTGGAGTTATAATGAAAATTGCCTGCTTACTTAATTACCAATTGCGCTGATGAATTATCACGGCGATGACGTATTAAGTAAAACAAAAATTAAGGATATAGTCATCTTTCTTTAGGTTTTATTTACTAAAATAAGTAAGCTGAAACGTCTAGGCAGTTATTTACTTTCTTGGTAGGCTTATAACATTGTTCAAAATGGTTAATTTTAGGAGTTCAGAACTTCGAAAAGATAATGAGTCATTATTAATGACTGACCTCAACAAAACAGGTAACAAGGTCATGAAAATCATACGTAGACAGAAGGATGCGAAGGAGATACACAGTTGGTGACTAGACAGTGCAGAATGTCGCTCAAATAAGGGAATATAAGCAACGAAATAAACGAGGATTAGGCCTAACCTGGCTAGCAAAAGGTCACAAATTATAAACTGCATCAGTCATTTTGGGCACGAGGTAGAGATGATTGAACGATAGGCCTACGATATACCTATTGTATTGTATTGTATTGTATCTGACCAAAGTGACCATTTATAAAGCGCCTCTCGCAGCCAGAGCCTTTAAGAAGCGCTCCCAGTGCGTTCAACCCCGAGAAAAAAATACCTGATGACAGGGTGAGAATTTCCGGGGGGTTGGGGGTTTCAACCCCCAGTCTTTCTTAGAACTCGATAGTAAAGACTGTTTTTGTTCCCCAATTCCAAGTGGATAATGGTCCAACCCATCCCGTTATTTTTCCACAATTCACACATTGATTGACGAGTAACACAGACATTCAAAGATTAGAATGGCGACCGCGGTGTGCCATTTCATGAAACGGTGCACGGTCAAAAGCGCGCATGTCAAAAGCGCGCAGACAAATGCGCGCAGACAAATGCGCGCAGTAACAAAATCGCGCACGACAAATGCGCGCAGACAAATGCGCGCGCGACGAAGAACACATAGACCCAATACACAAATTTTTTTTATACATGTGTGTATTTATGTATTGTATGTATGTATACATATGTGTATGTAGCATGTATGCATGTATGTATGTATGTATGCATATATGTATGTATGTTTGATCGTTGCGCGCTTTTTTGCGCGCTTTTTTGCGCGCTTTTGTCCGCGCCCTTTTGTCTGGGAAGGTTCCTGTTGCGCGCTTTGCGCGCTATTGTCTGCGCGCATTTGTCTGCGCGCATTTGTCTGCGCGCTTTTGTCATGCGCGCATTTGTTACGGCGCCCATGAAACGAGTAGGTGATTACAGGAACGGATTAGATCTTTCGGAGATGAATCACTTGTAAATTTCAGAAAGACGGTGATCTAAAAAGGCTTTAGATAGCCTATCTGAATTCAATCACTAAATGGTCTAATCAACTAGTCCTAGCGAATGGCTTAGAAACTTCCTTAAACACTTGTATTGTCAGTGATCTTGCAAAAGACTTGCATGTCGCCCACAATCACACATACATTTTTCTATTCCAGAAAGGTATGTTCGCGAGTCGTACTGTAGACCTATACACGAGCGCGAAAGATCAGCTTCTGAAATTTAAGAACAATTTAGAAAATCCATTTCACCACAGTGTCACTACTAACAGGCAAACCTACAACGGACCGGACTTTCGCGCCTTGAGTAGGCCTACTTACATGCAGACCATTCGTGAGTTTGCTAACCACAGCTCTTAAAAGGAGATTTCCAAAAAATGTTCATGCTTTTTTTACCCTTAGCCTAACGCACAACCAGAGGAACAAACCGTGACATTACTGAACGGCCAGAATTTTCTTTAACTCGATTTGATTGAGAGTTGAGCGATATATTAATTAATTAATTTTATATACTTGGATAGCGCCACTTCAAGAATACTACTCCGGAGCACTCCAGCTCTACCACAGCAAAAGAAAAAAGACTTGAGAAATTCATGAAACAAAGTTTTATGAAACCATGTCTTGACCGACTTCGTATAGGTTGATCAATTGCAATTTGTCAAAACTGTTACTATAGGCTATCTTACTCACAAACTTAATATACAAAATAAAAATTTAAAAAAAATTAAATTGTATGCTACAGCCCGCAGCAGTTCACTGTAATCGGGTAAAAATCAGCGTGGTGGTTAAAGTGGTGGAGTTCAAGCAGTACGCACCTGTGCCCATCTGTGAGATGAGATAAAACTTAATGAAAGGAATGTTTGAATCGAATGGCAAACCATGACAAATAATATTATTACTGTGGCAGTCATGCGTGTCAATCATTACACTCGAATACTTTCCGACAAGCAGAGTGCAAATTCTAGTCTTATTCTCCGCTGCTATAAATATGCCAGCGTTTGGTGGAGTATGCAGTGTCAAGACAGAGGCTTACGACAAGAATCTACTCTTCACACGATCGTATACAACTTCGCGAAGATGCCTGCAATCTACATCATGACCTTGCTGGTTCTGATTGGCTCTGACCTCCTGCCATCGAAGGTTCACGCTGGGTTCAGTGGCTCGGGGTCCGGAGACAACATCATCTGCAAAAAGGCATTGTGCAAGTCCTTGACAAAACTGGATCTTCCACAGTGCCAGGTAAGCAAAGATTACTTTGCTTCACAACACGTAATCTTATACCAATTCATTTCAATTCGATTTATATACTGAAAACAAAGAAATATAACTTTGGCAGTGAAAGACAAGATTAACATTATAATTTCGTGGTCGACGAGAAGAAACCCAGAAAGGATGGACATTGGACAATCTCGCTAATAGGGTCACCAAGTAGGCTAATCATGTTAAAATAGAACCACAATTAGGCATGGCAGTCAGTTCTCAATATTATAGAAAACAAAGATATATATATATGTATAAAGCCTATATTTATATTTACAACTATACTCGTGTGTGCGTGCGTGCGTGTCTGGATGTATGTGTGAGCGTGTCTGCACAGTCTATATCCATTAGAAGCTACTAAACTAAGCTATTTACAATTCATTGCATATCAATCTCTTGCTCATTGCTTTATTCTTGATTGTCATTTTTTTGTTCATGCCTATCATTATTTCATGCAGAAATAATGATCGTCAACATCACCGTGACCGTGACGGTGACCACCTCCAACATCATGATCTTCATCTCCACCATCGCCACCGCCATCGCCGACACCGCCGCCGCCACCATCACCACCACCACCCCACCATCATAATCATCATCATCTCAATACCACCATCACCACCACCACCACCACCACCACCACCACCACCACCACCACCACAACAACAACAACAACCACAACCGCCGCCTCCACCACCACCACATTACCAACATCACAACATCCACCACCACACTCGTCTTCACCCTCTTCCTCACAATCATCATACCATCATTTTATACCTCCACTATTTATTATTATTCAATAATAATTATTATCGATTTATTATGATCATGTCATATTCATAATTATCGCTAACGAAGTTCCAATCGTTGGCATCTATTGCCACAGCGTATAAAAGAACAAAGGATTAATAAATGATACTCCAAAAAACAAAGCCGCATTTAGATAGGCTAATAATAATTGTCCGCCAATTGAGGCCGCTGAGGTTTAGAGAGACAGCCATCCAGTGAAGGTTATCCGCTCGGCAATGTTAGTAGGCTATATTTGACAATAAATAGTAGAACAGAAGCGTCTGAGGACAACGAATGGAGCTGAGTAGCTAACATCATCATCATTTGTGGGGCGCGGTGGTGTAGTGGTGGCGTCGTTGCCTAGGAGCCGGAAAATTCGAGGTTCGAATCCACCTCGCCGCGTAAGAAGCTTCACTCACAATTGCTCAGCGCTTCGACGTGAAACTCCGATGCAGTGTCCGCTCCACATTCGGGAGCGCCTCTGAGTAGAGAGAGGTTGAAGGGCGCTATGACAAGTGCACATAGAAACAAGCATCATGATGATTACTAGGATAGTAGTAGGACAGTTTCCGTTATTATTATGTATGCAAAGCATCGTAATTTCGACTCTCCTTCCCCATATTGCAACTCATAATTTTTTAATACAAAATAGTGTTTATACGCTCCCTACTAATCCAAGTTAATTACTTAAAAAGCTTGAAATTCTTTGGTGGGTCTACGTATAGGCAACTATTTATTTTTGCTAAACATCGTATTTGCGGGCAAAAATGCGTCAACTATGATCCTGCTTCATTGTTTAGATCCCAACAGAATTTAATCAATTAATTGATTCATTAATTCATTCCGGAATTCATATAGCGACTCTTCAAGAGGCTACTTAGAAGCGCTTCCGTCTCTTGAGTTTAATTTTTTTTCTATTGCTTGAGTTAGAATCCCAGAACGCAGACGAGCTCCTGTGGGAGCCTATTCCAGACAACTGGGCCACCACGAAAAGGCTCGTTTTTGTAGGATTGCAGTTCGTGCGAATGAGACCAAGAGCATTTCCATCTGCGCAGAACGGAATGCATGGTGGTGGCCTTGGAGCAACAGAGCTCTCGTATACCGCGACTAGCTTGCAGAATCAAGGCAGCGATCCTATTATTATTAATTATTATAGGCCTATGGTCAATTATCATCAGCCTAATAGTAGGATAGGGCATTATTCCCTCTCGCCAGAGGGAATAATTCTAGCCTGAAGGAAAAGAATACTTATAAATACGCTAATGTTAGCGTTTTAAAAAAAATTACGCATTTTTTCGCGTAGACTACGTGCAATTTAAAGAGACCCCTCCCTACCGTGCGAACACCGAATCGTATCACGTAAATCCGGTCACTCGCAACCCCAGCAGTAACAATAACATGCGTTCTTAATGTATCAACATTGAACAGCCCCTGATCACTCTTTTTTCACTCTTATGCTAGATATCATCACATAATTATCACGAATGCATCCAAACGAATAACGCAATGCCGTCTAGATCTGTGTCTTCAGTTAACTCTATTTAGGCATTTTTTTTTCTGCAATGCATAATAGCATTATAAATATGGCTAACGATTTAAATCGTGCTATTTCGCTAGTGTGGGAAATCTATCAGCAAGGTTGAGTGCACCGATAGCCAGAGCGGAGAGAAAACAACAGTGCCGACCTGCAAAAACTGTACTGGCAACCAGGTTCAGATTGCGAGCTTGGCAGATTGCAAAAGTGCTGTTGGCATTTCTTCTTCCTCGGTCGACTCAAACTTTTGCAACCGTGCCTTTACATGCGCAGACGTCAAGCTTTACAGGTAGGTTCATAGTTGGCCCAAATCTTTTAGCTACGGTGGGGATGGTGTTGATGGTAATGGCAGTGGTGGTGGTAGTTGGGTGGTGATGGTGGGGGTGGTGGTGGGGATGGTAATGATGCCGACGACGACGATGATGATGCTGATGATGATGATGATGATGATGATGATGATGATTATGATGACGATGATGATGATGATGATGATGATGATGATGATTATGATGACGATGATGATGATGATGAAGATGACGATGAAAACGATGGTGATGATAATGATAATGATAAAGGTGGTGGTGGTGGCGGTGGTGGTGGTGGCGGCGGCGGTGATGTTGATGATGATGAAGATGACGATGATGATGATGGTGATGGTGTTGGAGGTGGAGGTGGTGATGATGATGATGATGATGAAGATGACGATGACGATGATGATGATGATGTTGGTGGTGGTGATGGTGGTGGTGATGATAATGATGATGATGATGATGATGATGATGTTGGTGGTGGTGATGGTGGTGGTGATGATAATGATGATGATGATGATGATGATGATGGTGGTGGTGGTGGTGGTGGCGGTGGTGGTGGTGGCGGCGGCGGTGATGTTGATGATGATGAAGATGACGATGACGATGATGATGATGATGGTGGTGGTGGTGGTGATAGTGGTGGTGATAATGATGATGAAGATGACGATGATGATGATGGTGATGGTGTTGGTGGTGGAGGCGGTGATGATGATGATGATGACGATGATGAAGATGACGATGACGATGTTGGTGGTGGTGATGGTGGTGGTGATGATAATGATGATGATGATGATGATGATGATGATGATGATGATGATGATGATGGTGGTGGTAGTGGTGTTGGAGGCGGTGACGATGATGATGATGACTGATGATAATGATAATAATGACATCAACAACAGCAACAGCAACAAAAGCAACATCGACAATCTATGTGTCGCCATAGTTATGACAGCGCATGCCGTTACATGGGCACCCGACAGACACGTGCAAAGCCGTGCATGCAATTCATTTCAGACATTTATATAGCGCCTCTTCAAGAACATCTACTCAGAAGCGCTCCCGACCAAACCACGGCTGAAGAGAAGAATCTTAAGAGCAGAGTAGAACGCAGTCTCAAAGGCTCGAGGCATTAGACGTAGTTCCACAGGGAGCCCATTCCAGGTTGCAGGGCCAACAACAGAAAAGGCACGGCGCTGCGCAATAGAAGTGCGTGACCGGGGGACAAGAAGCTCAGCCTGCTTAGAAGAGCGGAGAGAGCCACGGCGCTGGACGCTTAGGGTGGAGCAACACAGCCCCTGCAAATAGACAGGGGCCACACCCGCGAGACAGCGCCAAACCAAAGAAGATATTCGGTAAGTGACCCTTTGTGAGAAAGGAAGCCAGTGCAAGACGTCCCGCATATAGTCAGTGACATGGCCGAATTTTGGGATGCGACCGTCAAGGCGTGCCGCAGAGCTCAAGACCCGGTCCAAGCACCCAACCCGAGTCACCGGAAGACCCACATAGAGGGCGCTGCAGTAGTCCAAACGTGAGATAACGAAAGAGTGTATAAGCTTTAAGGCAGCGTTGAAGGCTAAGGAGCGGAGCACCACTCTAAGCTGACGCAATTGGTAGCAGCAGCTGCGGCATCGCAGGTTGATATGCCGCGTGAAAATAAGCTCTTGGTTCAAAGTGAAACCAAGGTCCCGGACAGAGGAAGAGTAGGTAAACTGAAGGAATTCTTGAGCAAGAACCTCCAGGTCAATTTTGGCGAGCTGTTGGAGTGTGCCAAACCAGATAAATTGGGTTTTAGAAGAGTTGAGCCGCAGGCGATTGGATGACATCCAGGCTTACAGATTCTCCATTGCCCGGCTCATGACTCGGACAGTGGAAATGGCTGCCGGCGCAAAACAGTGCAAATACGCTTGCAGGTCATCTGCGTAGGATTGGCTAAAGACAGAAGAAGCAGCAAGGAGAGAACCAAGATCAGCCGTATAAATAATATACATGTACAAAAGCGGGCCGAGAACAGAACCCTGGGGCAGGCCAAATGTGGCAGGAACCAATTGAGTCCTGGCAGACCCGTAGACCACAGAGAAGAAACGGTCGTGGAGGAAGGAACCAAGCCAGTCGAGAAAGTTTCCAGAAAGACCGAACGAGGCTGATAAGCGCTTATGAAGGATATCATGATCCACAGTATCAAAAGCCGCACTCACATCAAATAGTGCTAAAAGGGTGACCTGTGATCTATCGATTGTCCAAATGTCCCATGGATATCAGAAAGGAGGCGCAATCAGTCGGATACACACGTGAAAGGGAAAAAACGTCTTGTGTCTTGACTATTAAGACTCCAGTGAGTCGGCCGAAAGGTTATGCAATGCTTCAATTTGCAGTAACTGTTAAGGAATATACATGTAGTTAGTAGCTTGAAAGCATGAAACAAGCAGTGACTAGACGACGGGATTGGTGAGATAAGAGGAAGATCGGATAGAACGGTGTGGCTGGTTAGTGCAAAATTCGTGAAGATACATGTAGCTTTACATAAAAGTGCCATAGTAAGTTGTAGGAGTGCGAAATGACGCTGAAGAGGACGTGCTTAATGCTTATAGATCTTCAGATAATCGAGCATCCATAAAGAATTAAGTTTATATCTCAATACATAGTTGTACAATTGGCCGAGGAGAAAAGCTGGGGGAGAGATATGAGGGGTCGGGTGGAGCCTAGATGATGGCACGCAGAAGATTTCAAATATATCTCAGGGATGTGGTACACAGATAGGAGACACGTCGTCCTAGGACCTTACGGAGCGCCATAAGAGTGTGGTATGGGTTGAAAGGAGTGGCTGTGTATTTTATCGGATAAGGGAGCTCTTCTGGTTCTAGCATAGAGTCACGCTGTAAAGACAAGGACAATCTTATGAGAAACAGTTTGCTATTGATTGCGCCGAAATCGGGAGATGTGTTGAGAAGACAGCATCTAACAATGGACCTTTAATACCTCATGTGCGAAGATTAAAATGTCCGAGTACATGCGTGCCTTGTAAACCACTGAGAGTCTGAGAGGACCATTGTCAGCTCTGTTGAATAACGAAACGCGAGTTATCGAGCAGTGTGGTCAAAGCCTGCACATGGTCGGAGCCTGACTAACCAAAAATGCCAATGATCCAACATACCATCTTGCTTCTTAAGTAGGTACTTCGTGAGCTACTATTAACAACTAGTAAGAAACTTTAGATGGTGTTTCGTGTGAATTGAGACAAACATAATTATTTTCTAACTTTCGTGAAATTTGAAGTCAGTAATATCACAATTTATAAATGGTAGGCCTATGAAAAAAATTATTCACGTGCGTGTTCATTTTAATGTTGCTTGTCGATCATGTGACTCACTAATTCATTTTGTGTGTATGCGTTTAGGTGCGACTGTCCAGTTTCAACAATGACTGTGGGGCAGACAGCACCGCCTACAACACCTCTCATAACAACAACTGCAGTGCCTACTACTGAGACACCACTCGCAGCAACTACAGATCCAGTATCCGTCCCAGTACTTTTGATGGTTACCAATCCTAAGGTCTAAATTGTTTTGACTCCATTGGAGGATATAACAGATCCGAAAAACCGATTTGTGCGCTGCACTTACTCAATTAGACCTAAACTATCTTCAGCGATAATGCTTTCATTGCTAAGTTGAAAGATTTTGACAATTAAATAAATTTCTTCAACAGTACTGGATTGTCGCAATTCTTTCTATTTTATCATCACTACTGAGAACGGTAAAGACGTAGTTTTGCTTTCTTATTGTACCATTGCACAATAAGAAGGCATCAGGAAACGGTTTTTGAAACAATACCTTTTCGTCTGAAATCTAATCATTTTCAATGAATCATAACATGACTTTCAAATCAATTAACTTACATAGTGGAATTGTTACAGTTAAGACGGTACAAGAGGATGCTTTTGTGAATTTTAATGTAAGCTTACATGTCATGAATGATTCCGATGAACCATTGATGACTATAGGGTCTAGTTGTTTGCTTATCTACCATTGAGTAAACACGAGTCAGCTGTTTAGAGAATGTTGTCATTGGCCTGTGGAGCTCAGTGTTTGAAATGCATTACGATGACTATTCGAATTAGGCCTTCTCCACCTTTCTGGCTTGTCGATAGGCTTGGAAAATAACGGGCTATCTTAGTGAAATTAAGCAACGCCATTCTGCATTAGTAGCTCTATGCCCAATCGAGCTAGGGCAATTTCTAATAGTTTCATGCGTATCATATTTTTGTGGTTGGTAGGCTATCATCTGGACAAATTTGGATAATTATGTTGAAGGTGCCCTGTTGCTATACTATACTGTAAAGTTGCTGAGTTAGAACTTTAAGTGAAAGTTCCCTCAATTCCCTTCTTAGAAGTTTCTGTGTTATTCTCTTTGTTACCCATGCCTCTATATTAAAGACCACAATCATGAGTCTTCACTTTAAGCATGACCATGGACGAGTGAGAACTGAAATATATGAACAAATCTGCAAGATTTGGACCAGTGATCATAATATTATTCATTATGAGAATTTATATAGCGCCTCTTCCTGATACATGTATTTACTCAGAGGCGCTCTTTGCGCTGGCCTATGAACTCTGATGTTAAGTGTGGTTTCGACAAAATAAAATAATACATCAATTTGCAAAAACGTAGGCCTACACAATATAAGTTGAAAGAAAAGTCATCATTGGGGAGCACGCACACACCCTCACACACACACACACACACACACACACACACACACACACACACACACAGGTGGAGCCAGCCAACAGATTCCCGTCTGTAGCCGAGGCATGATATAGATGGGCGTTCAGAGTCTCTCTGGGCAAAGTTGCGTCGATGGAGTAAAGCGACGGCAGTAAGTTGACATTGCTCGCAAACATGATGGCGCTGCCAAGATGAGTCCCTCAATGATGGAAGGTGACGACATTGTTTTACTACTTACTTACTTACTTACTTACTTATATCTGACACATTGCTGAGGTATGTGAATAATAATTGTTACAGCTAGGCACCTGTCGAGGTTTGCTCTATAGAAGTTCCTGGCACCTCTATAATAGCGGACAAGTGCAATTAAATTAATCATCTACACGTGCTCGTTAGTTGTCCTCCATACGGCACTCCCTTTTGGGTCTCACCTGTAGCCAATGTTTCACCCTGTCTGTTACGGTGTTCTGTGTAATATTGACTCCGATAAAAGAATTACTTGACCTGACGGTAACAAACAAACGAAGTAATGCGCAACTCGACATGAAATCAGTTGAGGGGTTACACCAAATTGCCCAATTTGTGCAGATTCACCCCTACTTAAACCACGCCTCCGCGCTGAAAATTTCTGACTGAACAAAGCTAACTGAAAAGCTTTGCCACTGACTCACAGGCAAATCCCTCTCATAGCTAGCTAGCATAGACATCCCAGTGTTATTTTACTGAATCATTGTAGAAGAGGCGAGTAATGAACCAATTGGAAATAATCTGCAGTCTGTTTTTGGGATAAATGCAAATCCACATCAGCGATGGCAATGAAGTTGGGATAATTCCAGGTATTCAGTCAGAACCTTGGTCTAAGAGGGCAGGAGCTCACACTACAGTAGGCTACTGCTTTCTCGAGAAGACTCGCGAATAAGCAAAAGAAGAGCAAAAATCCTTCGAAATCAGAGCCATTCTCTTGCCCAAATACTGCCCGAATCGACCGCTAATCTATTCCTCTAGAGGTGATTAGCAGCGTTAATCTATTCATCTAGAGGTGATTAGCAGCGCGAGACTCCATCCACTAATCATTTGCTGGATCGCTGACAGCGGGTCTCGAGTGGCGTAATTAATGGCACTTATCGTGAAACAGGCGCGCTCTGCCTCTGTTCGTAATCAGTTTGTAGTAGCAGCAGCAGTAGCAGTGCCAGTGGTAGTAGGCTACCTACATGCCTATGATGATGATGAAGATTGATGCTGCTGCTGCAGCTGAATTCATGCATTTATGCATTAATTAATTCATTCATTATTCATTCATTCATTACGCAGATTAAAATGGTGTCTGCGTGTCTCTCCTTCTCACATAACACCAATCTCCTGTTTTCCCCGCATTCTTCATCCTTCTTATTGACCTACCATAATATTTACAGTTCACTGTTATAATAAGGCGCTACCGTAACTAGTTATAATATACTTGATAGCTTGAGGCTTCATTCTTCAATCAACAACAACAACAACAACAACAACAACGACAGTAATAATAATATTAATAATAATAATAGTAAAAATAATAATATTATTATTATAAAATAATATTAATAATAATAATAATAATAAATATTAAAAAAATAAAAAGATATAAATATTAATAAATATTAATATTATTATTATTATTATTAATTGAAGTACGGTAGTTACACCGTACAGTCGGGTGTTGGTCCTCAGCAGGGAGATCCTCTGGGCCCTTTGCTTTTCTGCTTACCATTGCAACCGTCACTTGTCAGACTATCTTCACCATTGGCCTTCGGCTACCTCGATGACATCTCGCTTGGTGGTCCAGCGTCAGGAGTAGCTGAAGACATTGAGACCCTAGAAAAGGATTGCGCTGATCTGGGTCTGACATGTAACAGAAAAAAGTGTGATTTGATTGCCAAAGATCCTCAACTGATCAACCACAAATCTTTCAATCACTTTGAATACACCGATCCAGACTCGGCTACACTGCTCGGAGCACCTCTATCCACAGGCGCAACATTGAGTCAAGTCCTAGAATCACGAGCGGAGGAGCTAGACAAATCTCTATCAAGACTAACCATGATAACCCGTCAGGACGCCCTGCTGATTATCAGACACTCACTAGGCACGCCAAAATTAATCTACACACTGAGATGTGCTCCATGCGCAAATCATCCGATTTTGGAAACTTATGATAAAACCCTAAGGAAGGGTCTACAGTGCATCCTGAATATCGACTTCACTGACAGGCAATGGCAACAAGCTACCTTACCTACCGGTTTAGGCGGACTGGGCATTCGAATGGCGTCATCGCTGGCACTTCCCGCTTTTCTAGCGTCGGCCGCAGGCACCTTCGAGCTCCAGTCCAACATCCTTAGCGTGCTAGACAGTCAACCTGACATACACTACACGAACCTGTCATCGCTCTGGGAATCAACAACCGGGTTGTCACTGACGGAGGTCTTTCCTTCGAATGTGCAAGCGAAATGGGACATGCCGATTCTGCATAAAGAGCTATCGGAACTTCTCCTCTCCACCACAGAGCCGAGTGATCAGGCGCGCCTGAAAGCCGTGTCCTTTCAACACGCTAGCTACTGGCTACATTGTCTACCGATTACCTCATGTGGCCTTAGACTCAGCGATGAGGCCATCAGAGTGGCGGTTGGGCTTCGTCTTGGAGCTAACATTTGCCAACCTCACGACTGCGCTTGTGGCTTGCTAGTCACAGCTAGAGGCACGCACGGCCTTTCATGCACTCTGGGGTTTGGTCGCGTGGCCCGACATGCAGCAATCAACGACTTGATTCATCGCAGTCTGATTAAAGCCGGCTTCCCAGCGATTAAGGAGCCACGAGGCATGCTGCGCTCAGATGGTAGAAGACCTGACGGCACGACTCTTATACCGTGGAAAGCAGGTTGGAGCCTCGTATGGGACGTCAGTGTGGTTGACACTCTGGCGCCATCGTATCTGCAGGCAACGGCTGTCACGGCTGGAGCAGCAGCAGAAATTGCGGACACCAGGAAAATTCAAAAATATCAGTCTCTTTCAGTCACACATGACTTCGTTCCACTGGCCGTTGAAACTCTAGGCCCTGTTAATTCAAGAGGCATTGAATTCATCACAGATTTGGGTCGTCACTTGACGAAGGCGACGGACGAATTGAAAGAAACGTCATTCCTCTATCAAAGACTTTCGGTGACCATACAGCGCTTTAACGCTGTCGCCTTCGCGGGTTCTTTTGTTGTAGCTTGATAGTAGTAAATTTAGTTCAATAATAATAACAATAATAATAATAATAATAATAATAATAATAATAATAATAATAATAATAATAATAAAGTACTGCCAACTGTCTGAAACTTAATTATAATAATATTATTATTATTATTATTATTATTTTATTATTATTTTTTTTTGGTGCCCCGAGGTAAACATGATCCCTCGGGGACTTCAACACTCTCGATAAAAACAAATTTGTCTGGAATGGACCCTAATCGTCAAGGTCCAAGTTGGTAAAAGTACCCCTAAAAGCGACACAGTTGAAGCGCTGAATCGTTAGCGAAAGGAGTTGGAACAAATAATGACGTTTCGCGGACGTCCCCAGTTGCGGTGCTTATGCTTTGTCAAAAGCAGAAAGGAAAGTCAAGCCCTCGTTGTTGATCGGGCTTCAAAAGCCAATGGAATAAAAAGGTAAGTTTCAGACAGTTGGCAGTACTTTATTATTATTATTATTATTATTATTATTATTATTATTATTATTATTATTATTATTATTATTATTATTATTATGCAGTATATCAAGTGGCTGATGAGTGTCAAGAAGGATGCGTCATCGCATTCACAGCTCGGGGAGAGGTGGCAATGTTCCGGAGAGGCAGATGGCATTCCCTCGTTGTAGAATAATTATTTTGTTGTTGTTGTAATTATTATTATTTATTATTATTATTATTATTATTATTATTATTATTATTATTATTATTATTATTATTATTATTTTTATTATTATTATTATTATTATTATTATTATTATTAGTTGTAGTAGTAGTCAGTGGCGTAGCAAGGTTTTTGAGGGCCCTTGTGCAGAACTTTCGTTGTGGGCCCCAATCCATTCATGCGCCACCGTTGTATATGTGGACTTGATCATTATTTTGAATACATTCTGAATATTTTAAAGTAAAAATTGACTGTGACTTCGGGGGCCCCTCTACAGCCGGGTTGTTTGGACATTCCGGCTCAAACCCAAGAAATATAAATTATTGAGTGTGTACGCTGTACATGTAGGTTTTAATACATTCTGAATAATTATCCTTAAAGTAAAAAATTGACTCCGACCCCGGGGGGCCCTTGACAGCCGGGGGCTCTTGTGCACTTCACAACCTGCACAACCTATTGCAACGCCACTGGTGGTATTAGTAGTAGTAGTAGTAGTAGTAGTAGTAGTAGTAGTGGTAGTAGTAGTACTGGTAATAGTAGTAGTAGTAGTAGTAGTAGTAGTAGTAGTAGTAGTAGTAGTAGTAGTAGTAGTAGTAGTAGTAGTAGTAGTAGTAGTAGTAGTAGTAGTAGTAGTAGTAGTAGTAGTAGTAGTAGTAGTAGTAGTAGTAGTAGTAGTAGTAGTAGTAGTAGTAGTAGTAGTAGTAGTAGTAGTAGTAGTAGTAGTAGTAGTAGTAGTATTGTTATCAAACAAACCACTGGAGACCTTAAAGAGACAAGTTACCTGTTACAGCGATTCTCAGTCTGCGTCCAACGATTCAACGCTGTTGCCTGCAGAGGCACATTCGAAAAGCAGCCACAGCTATCTGTCTGACTACCGATTTGATAACCTTTATATACACAATTACATGTACGTTGCCTTATTTGCCTTTGTGAATTGAACTACTTCGGAGAATTTTATTATAATAATAATTATATAATAATAATAATAATAAAACACTAATAACAATATAAAGAATGACAATGATAACGATAATGATAATTAATATAATGAAAATAATAGTAATGATGATGATGAGGATGACGACGTCGACGACCACGATGATGATGATGAAACCAGTGTTTGCGTAGTCAACTCAGTTGGACTGCGTGCATTTACAGATATATTGACAGCGAGTTGTTCTTCCTGTGTCAATTTGCTATAGGCAAGTATGACAGCCTATAGACTAGATTTCAGGGAGACCAGCTTATTTCCCGGCGCTACATCAAATCCATGTATTCTTCGATCTGCCTCTTGGTCCTGCTTTTTATGTGTCCGTTTGTATGTCTATTTCTTTGTCCTAATTCCTTGGCTGCCCCGTTCTTCCTGTGTCTTTCGTATTAGTCATCATCGTAACCCCCCGTAGGTTGGGGTGATAATGTCATGAGTGTAATCGCTCAGTGGCTTGCCCCGCGCCTTGATCACCCGTCGTGATGGGGTAATTAGTGTTGTAGTACGGGACCCGCGTATAAGCCTAGGTCCAAACTCTGCGGTTTCACTCCTTGCCTTTCCTCCCTCATTTCTTTCTCCTTCTCGTACCCTCGTACCAGAGTCTATGTTCGTAACCATATCAGGCAATCATCATGTTAAAGTTCATGTCTCTTTCCTTTCACTGCCTCATTCTTCTTCCATTTTAGATAGGCATAGAAATGAACAGCGACCGAAGCATAGAGAGAGACACAGAGGCATGTATAGGGACAAAAACAGAGGCATGGGTAGGGATAGAAACAAAGGCATGGATGGGGACAGAAGATAAAGGCATAAAAATGGACAGAGACAGAGACATGGATGGGGACAGCGACAGAGGCATAGAAATGGATAGAAACAAATGCATAGAAATCGAGATACAGAGGTATAGACAGGGACAGAGGCAAATTGCATGGACAGGGACAGAAACAGAGGCAAAGAAATGGACAGAAACAGAGGCAAAGAAATGGACAGAAACACAGGCATAGAAAGGGTCAGAAACAGAGGCATAGAGTGGAACAGAGACAAAGGCCTGGATGGGGATAGAGACAAAGCATATAAAGGGATAGATACAGAAACATAAAAGGCTTAGAGATGGTCACAGACACAGGCATTAAGGCGTCATAGACAGACAAATAACCAGAAATATAGACAGATGCACAAAGGGGTCTGAGACAGAAGCATAGAGAGAGAGAGGCATCCTCATCTTGGTCTGCAAATCACAACTTGGTCTTGCCCCACACGCCAACGGTTGTTTATCTAGGCAGCGCGACTAAATAGGAGAAAGGCACAATGTCATGTTAAATGACAAGTTTAAATCCTTAACAACTCGTCCCATGTGGCGTGTAAGCTCATACATACATACATTACATACAAAACATGCATACATACATACATACATACATACATACATACATACATACATACATACATACATACATACATACATACATACAGACATACATACATACATACATACATACATACATACAGACATACATACATACATACATACATACATACAGACATACATACATACATACATACATACATACATACATAGTTACATACATACATACATACATATATACATAAATACATACATACACACATACATACATACATTACATACAAAACATGCATACATACATACATACATACATACATACATACATACATACATACATAGTTACATACATACACACATACATACATACATACATACATACATACAAAAGTCATATATGCACATACATAAAAATTGCATGACCGTTTGTGTTTATTAACGTTTTCCTCTAAAACACCTGGCCAAAACACTAAAACACTTATTATAACTTTGCACTGGCAAAATTATTTCAAGTCAGTGCACTTTTTTGACATTTCCAAAGTCCGTCGTACAAAGACTGAATTATTCGGTCGTAACTGGAGCAATTGTAGCGTGAAAGGTTTGCTTATTCACAGGAAGTTGTAGAGCAAACACGAGTTGAGCCGTTGTGACTGTGCGTCATTCTTTAAGACTCATTGCATAATTTACTCAACTCATGCGTAGGCCTACGAAGAGCAGTTATGTAGACCTATGCTAATATTGCCAGCGGGTCATTAGGTGCATAAACTGCTATCCCATTGTGCATTTGCAAGTGGAGTAATAACGAAAATTGCCTACTTACTTATTTACCAACTAAGCTGATAAAAATATTATCGCGGCGATGACGTAATAGCCTAAATAAAACAAAGATTAAGGATATAGTCATCTTTCTTTAGATTTTATTTACTAAAATATTTATTTACGTCCAGGCAGTTATTTACTTTCTTGGTAGGCTTATAACATTGTCCAAAATGGTTAATTTTAGGAGTTCATAACTTCGATATGATAATAACTTACCTGAACAACACAAGTAGCAATGCCATGAATATTATAGTAGACAGAAGGATGCGAAGGATCTACACAAAAAGTTGGTGACTAGTCAGTTTAGAATTTCGCTCAAATAAAGGGATACAAGCAACGAAATACACGAGGGTTAGGCCTACCCTGGCTTACAAAAGGTCACAAATAAACTGCATCAGTCACTTTGGGTGCGAGGTAGAGATGATTGAATGGTACGATATACCTGACGACAGGGTGAAAATTGCCGGGAGGTTGGGGGTTGAACCCCCAGTCTTTCTTAGAACTCGATAGTAAAGACTGTTTTTGTACCCCAATTCCATGAGGATAATGGTCCAACCCCTCCCGTTATTTTTCCACAATTCACACTATGATTGACGAATAACACAGACATTCAGAGATTAGATTGGCGACTTCGGTGTGCCATTTAATAAAACGAGTAGGTGATTACAGGAACGGATTAGATCTTTCGGAGATGAATAACTTGTAAGCCTAAATTCCCGAAAGACGGTGATCCAAAAAAGGCTTTAGATAGCTATTATAGTGTCATCAATTGCAATTCGTCAAAACTGTTACATTAGGGATTAGGCTATCTTACTCACAAACTTACTATACAAAATAAATATCCAAAAAAATTAAATTGTATGCTACAGCCCGCAGCAGTTCACTGAATCAGCTAAAAGATGACGTGGTGGTTAAAGTGGCGGAGTTCACGAAGTGCACACCTGTGCCCATCTGTGATGTGAGATCAAACTTAATGAAATGAATGTTTGAATCGAATGGCAAACCATGACAAATAATATTATTACTGTGGCAGTCATGCGTGCTAATCATAGGCTACACTCGAATAATTTCCGACAAGCAGAGTGCAAATTCTAGTCTTATTCTCCGCTGCTATAAATATGCCAGCGTTTGGTGGAGTATGCAGTGTCAAGACAGAGGCTTACGACGAGAATCTATTCTTCACACGATCGTATAGGCCTACAAGTTCGAGAAGATGCCTGCAATCTACATCATGACCTTGCTGGTTCTCATGGGTTCTGATCTCCTGCCATCGAAGGTTCATGCTGGGTTCAGTGGCCCCGGAGACGACATCTTCTGTAAAACTGCATTGGCAATGTGCAAGTCCTTGATGAACCCTACGCTTCTTAAAGTGTGCAAGGTAAGCAAATACTACCTTAAAACAAGCATAAGCTTACCAATTGATTTCAATTCGATTTACATTCTGAAAAAATATAAGCTTAGTCATGACAGTGAGCAAAAGAATTAGCATTACAATTTTGTGGTCGACGAGGTGAAACCCAGAAAGATGGACAATTTCGCTACCAAGTAATCATGTAAAAAAGAGAGGCACAATGGCAGTCAGTTCGCAATACTATAGAAAACAAATATATAGATTTATATTTAGGCCTACATGTACAAGTATTATACTCATGTGTGTGTGTGTGTGTGTGTGTGTCTGCGTGCGTGTATGTATGTGTGAGCGTGTCTGCACAGTCTATCCATTAGAAGCTACTACGCTATTTACAATTCATTGCCTTTCAATCTCCTGCTCATTGCTTTATTGTTGCTGTGCCCGCTCTGCATTCGGGAGCGCCTCTGAGTAGCGAGAGCTTGAAGGGGCGCTATAACAAGTGCGCATACAAACAATCATCATGATAACTACTAGGATAGTAGTATAGGATAGTTTCCGCTATTATTATGCACGCAAAACATCGTAATTTCGACTCTCCTTCCCCATATTGCAACTCATATTTTTTTTAAATAGTGTCTTTACGCTCCCTCCTAATCCAAGTTAATTACTTTAAAAGTTTTCATAGACCTAGGCAACTATTTATTTTTGCTAAACATCGTATTTGCGGGCTAAGCTGCGTCAACTATAATACTATCATGCTTCATTGTTTAGATCCCGCCAGAATTTAATCAATTAATTGAGTCATTAATTCATTCCAGAATATTATTCATATAGCGACTCTTCAAGAGGCTAGGCTACTTAGAAGCGCTTGCGTCTCTAGCACAACAAAAACTGCTTTGAGTTTATTATTTCCATTGCTTCGGTAAGAACAGCAGAACGCAGACGTAGCTCCTGTGGAAGCCTGTTCCAGACAACTGGGCCACCGCGAAAAGGCTAAATTTTGTAGGGTTGCAGTTCGTGCGAATGAGACCAAGAACATTCCCATCTGTGCAGAACGGAATGGGTGGTAGCCTTGGAGCAACAGAGCTCTTACATGTAGTCTGGAGCAATACCGTGCTGACCTTGCAGAATCAAAACAGCGATCCTATTATTATTAGCCTATTAATTATTATATAGTCAAATATCATCAGCCTAAAAGTAGAATAGGACATTATTCCCACTCGTCATAGGGAATCATTCTAGCCTGAAGGGAAAGAATACCTATAAATACGCTAATGTTAGCGTTATAATTACGCTTTTTAACGTACATTTTAAAGAGACCCCTCTCCCGCCGTGCGAACACGGAGTCGTCTCACGTAAATCCGGTCACTCCCACGGTCCCACCCCTAGCCTTAACATGCGTAGCCTACTTAATGTATCAACATTGAACAGCCCCTGATCACTCATTTTCACTCTTAGATCTATGCTAAATATCATCACATTATCACGAATGCATCTAAACGAATAACGCAATGCTGCCGTCTAGATTTGTGTCTTCATGCAGTTATCTCTCTTTAGACATTATTTTGTTTCTGCAATGAATAAGACAGCATTATAAATATGGCTAACGATTTAAATCGTGCTATTTCGCTAGTGCGGAACTACATGTATCAGCAAGATTGAATTCACCGATAGCCAGAGTGGAGAGAAAACAACAGTGGCGACCTGCAAAAACTGCACTGGTTCTCAGGTTCAGATTGCGAGCTTCGCAGATATGAAAAATGCTCTTGGCGATTCTTCCTTTGGAAACTTAGACTTTTTCAGCCGTGTCTGTACATGCGCAAACGTCAAGATTTACAGGTAAGTTCATAGTTCGGCTAAATCTGTTTCCCTACGGTGGTGATGGTGTTGGTGGTAATGGTGGTGGTGGTGGTGGTGGTGGTGGTGGTGGTGGTGTTGGTGGTAATGGTGGTGGTGGTGGTGGTGGTGGGGTGGTGATGGTGGTAGGTGGTAATGATGACGACGACGACGATGGTGGCGGCGGCGGTGATGTTGATGATGATGAAGATGACGATGACGACGACGACGATGATGATGATGATGATGATGATGATGGTGGTGATGGTGGTGGTGATGATGATGATGATGATGGTGGTGGTGGTGGTGTTGGTGATGGAGGCGGTGCTGATGGACCTTTAATACCTCATGTGCGAAGATTAAAATGTCCGAGTACATGCGTGCCTTGTAAACCACTGAGAGTCTGAGAGGACCATTGTCAGCTCTGTTGAATAACGAAACGCGAGTTATCGAGCAGTGTGGTCAAAGCCTGCACATGGTCGGAGCCTGACTAACCAAAAATGTCAATGATCCAACATACCATCTTGCTTCCTAAGTTGGTACTTCGTGAGCTACTATTAACAACTAGTAAGAAACTTTAGATGGTGTTTCGTGTGAATTGAGACAAACATAATTATTTTCTAACTTTCGTGAAATTTGAAGTCAGTAATATCACAATTTATGAATGGTATGAAAAAATTATTCACGTGCGTGTTCGTTTTAAAGTTGCTTGTCGATCATGTGACTCACTAATTCATTTTGTGTGTATGCGTTTAGGTGCGACTGTCCAGTTTCGACAATGATGACTGTGGGGCAGACACCACCGCCTACAACACCTCTCGTAACAACGACTGCAGTGCCTACTACACCCCTCATAACAACTACGGAACCAATATCCGATCCAGTACTTTTTAGAGTTACAAATCCTAGTGTCTAAATTGTTTTGACTCCATTGGAGGAATTAACAGATCCGAGAAACCGATTTCTGCACTACACTGACTCAATTAGGCCTAAACAATCTTCAGCGACAATGCGTTCATTGCTAAGTTGAAAGATGTGGACAATTAAATAAATTTCTTCAACTGGATTGTCGCAATTCTTTCTATTTTATCATCACTACTGAGAACGGTAAAGAAGTTATTCTGCATTTCATATTGTGCAATAATTGCACAATAAGAAGGCATCAGGAAACGGTTTTTGATACAAAACCTTTTCTTCTGAAATCTAATAATTTATTGTCTAGATCGTCAAACACTCTGAAGAAACATATATCTATAATTATGCATGAGAAGCAGATGACGCTGAATGAGTAACTGGCCAACGACTTGGTCAACTAATAATTTGCGTCCTTTGAGGCAGAAGATTCTGCTTTCAAGCGGAAAAATATGGCAGTGACATTCGGTGACTTGTTCGTAGCTTATCGCCTCTCTCGCCCAAGGCAAGCAGCGACATACACAAAGAAAGGACTTTGCCTGTGTAAATTATTCCTGCTGAATATCCACAGTGCAATTAACAGAGAAAAGTGGAGGCAGTGCCTCGATGAAAGAAAACATAGCTGGGTGGCATCAGTAGTAAGAACGTGAGAGGATGAGCAGAAAGAAGAGAAGGAGGAGGAGGAGAAGGAGGAGGATGGAAATGTAGGAAGAAGTGGATGGGGGGAAGAAGTGATTCTGCAACAATGTAAATTAGCGACAAGCCTCGAGATGGTCGATTTAATCTGCCAATGCCCCGTTCTGAAAGAAGATACATACACCATGACTGTTGAAAGTTCCATGGACAAAGGTAGTTTTAAGGAGCGTGCTGTACATGTAAGTTCTGGAGTAGCCTAAACTTTAAACTAGAAACTCGAAGCTAAGTCTAAAAGTGAAAACAAGGTTCTGTCTCTTCTGCACATTGTCTGACACTTAAAAGCTTCCTCGAACATTGCTCACATAAGTTCACTGGCGTAAATGACAATTTAGAGCAAATAAGATAAACAGCATTTCGCCGCCCTAGAGTTATTATGCTCTATCATAGATTTGGCGAAACCGAGAAAATCGACTTCAATATTTTAGTTACTGCGTTAGGCCGAAAATTCTAAATTTGATCGTTTTGCAGTAGGCTATTATAATACTACTATCATATTTAGATTCCTGTCAGTGACTTGGTTTGAAAAAGGTAATGTTATTTTAACGAACAAAAGTAAACAACACAGAAAACTTTAAAAAGCCAAAAATATATGTTAAAGCAATTATAGGGCCTAGGTCTACATCTCAATCGGATAAAGTAAATTTAACCACGTAAAGTATTGAACTAAATATTAATTATACGAGTAGGCCTATTATATTGCTCTATCATACACTGAGTAGGCTATGCTTTTGCTCTAACTCAGCGTAATGATTTCGCTTGTGATGATGAAAGAGCATTTTATAAGCTGGAATTTTTTTATTAAGTGAAACTTTACTGTATCATATTCAAAAGCAGCCTTGTGATTGGCTGCCGATGAGTAATGATAGAGCAATGATAGAGCATTATAATACTAACTTAGTAGGCCTATAGAATGGAAACAGGTTCGCAAGATAGAGCATTTAAATACCGACTTATATCTAAGAAACGACCGCTTCAATCAGCTAGCTTTTTGTCTAATGATAGAGCAAATGCTCCACTGATGAAATTGATACCAAACTCGATTTTTTCAAAACTTCACGATAGAGCATTTTTATAATTCTCAGGCTGCGAGTAGATGTAAAATTAATTCTTTGGGAATTTTTTCATTGAAGAAACAATTAGCTAATAAATGAGTTTAAATGGTGCTAAAGGATTAGCTGGGGGTTTTTTTCATTGAAGAAAAAAGCCAGTTAAAATAGGGTTTAAACCAGTTAAATTCTTAGTCTTTTTAATTTTCTGGATGTCTTTTATTATTTCCTGAGGGGGGTGCTCGGTAGTACAGTGGTTAGCGCGATGGACTGTCGACCAAGAGGTCGGAGGGTTCAATTCCCCGCCGGGGCAGAAATTTGTAACGAGATTTCTGTTCCTCTAGCCGACTCAGCTATGATGAGTACACGGTCAGTGGATGATGAGACGGCGAGGGAGAGGATTGGTCACCGCCCTTTGGAAGTCTTTTATTATTTCGATCAGCAAGGAAATTAAGGTCGTAAGAATACTGCCGAAAAGTCTCTAGCTAATATATTTAGTGCGATGTGCGAATAAGCGAATATCTCGAGAAAATCGGTATTGGTTACGAAAATTATGCAACTACCGGTTGAATTGTTAAACGCAGCTCCCGTTCCCCCTCCGCCCGCAATTTGCATGTAATTCGCCCCATTTCTATACAGGTAGACGTTACCAGGAGCGGTACTACTGTTACCAAATTCTATGTACGTCGAAACGAAATAGTATCCGGCTTTACCGGGAGTGAAACGGGTCATTCCCGCACTTATGACACCATCGGTTTTGAATCTTACACTATCGAAAGTAACTCTTGTGTGAGTTTTAGCGATTAAGAATTGCCAAGTTAAAGAATGAATGCTAAGCGCGGGACCGATTGAGATAGAATCTACATACTGCTTCGTAGCTGCATCGCTGGCGTTGTTGGGTTCGTGTAGTCCTGTAATGTAAGCATCATGCATAAAGATGGACTTATACACATTTATTTTAGACGGAGGAGTGCCATCGAGTGACTTAACCATCTCTAACATGATTTCATTGTTTATTCTAAAACGAAATCCATCCATCGATTGTAATGTAATAGGATTGTTTAACGAACATTGTAGTTTATTTCGTATACTACCTAAGAAAATAGTGAATTCTTTATTATCTCCTCTCAAGTCCTTACAACCCATTGAACGCAGACGATCGGAGCCAACGTTTAAGATTAGATCACCAGTCATGGTATCACCAGTTTTAGACACCTTCAATGTAACTTGTTCATCAACGTATTTCTTATTCGTCAAATGATTATCGTTGGACGGAGAATCGTCGTGATTCGTTATCAAATCAATGGCTTGACCCCAACTTAAGGCCTCATCCATTCCTGCTGTCAAAGGCTTCGTTGTGGGCAGTCCTTTAATTTTGTGACCACCCATTTTTAGATTTCCAGTCGCGATGTTTGCTCCATCCAATCGGAGGAAACTGGCATTTATTTGACTAAGAGTAACACCTCCAGCGATTACTCTTTGTGATGAACCAACATCGGTGTGGCCGAATTTATCGACGGGCATATTATATATAATAATTTTTAATGCAAATTAGTCATCGTATACATATAATTGCATTACCTGAATCCCTCGTGGAAGATCATTATCCTTTGCCAGTACTTTAACACTGTAATATTGATACGCATTCGTAGTAGAAATATTAAAAAATGTCGGAACAGCCTCTGAAGGAGTTGAAGATTTATGTAAGTGTACAAACATTTCTCCATCATTGCTAACGGCGAAACCCCATTCAGATACATTTACTGTTTTCAACGCAATTCTCCAAATTTTAACTGGCTCAGGACATTTAATTTGTAACCAAACAGTTTCATCTTCACCCGAAACCCAAGCTGCGTTAACATCGTCATTCGAAACCCAAGCTGCGTTAACATCGTCAGTGAGATTAGTGAAAGCATGGTAGGCTTTGCTTCCGGAAGAACAAGAACCAGCGCTAGCAACGAACCCTGTCACACTTACATCAGCTTCCAAGGGAGGAATATACCCAACACGACACTTTTTCAGAGATTTATCGACGTAATTCTTTGTAGCGGCATCTTGAGCTGAAAGAGGATCGCTTAAATCGTTGATATTATTACTATTCATTAGAATATTTTGATAAACGTCGATTTTTCGATCGTTAGACGCTCTACCGATTCTCATTATATTTTCTACGCCTATTTTGCATAGAAATCCATCCATCGATTGTAATGTAATAGGATTGTTTAACGAACATTGTAGTTTATTTCGTATACTACCTAAGAAAATAGTGAATTCTTTATTTTCTCCTCTCAAGTCCTTACAACCCATTGAACGCAGACGATCGGAGCCAACGTTTAAGAACAAGTCGCCAGTCATTGTATCACCAGTTTTAGACACTTTCGAAGCATCAACGTATTTCTTATTCGTTAAATGATTATCGTTGGACGGAGAATCGTTGTGATTCGTTATGAAATCTATGGCTTGCCCCCTACTTAAAGCTTCATCCATTCCGGCAGTCGAAGTATTCGTTACTGGGAGACCTTTTATCACACATCCATTCATATTTAGATTTCCAGTCGGCAGATTTGTCCCATCCAATCGAAGAAAATTAGCATTTACTTGGCTAAGAGTAACACCTCCAGCGATTACTCTTCGTGATGTTCCTCCAAAATCGGTGTGACCAAATTTATCGACAGGCATTTTATATATAAAATAATTTTTAATGCAAGCCGTTTATAACTTCTTGGAAATTCATTCCATCACCCACCATCTTCGTCACATACAGACACAAATGACCACAAAATACTTCGTTATCGGGTTGTATTCGCTCAC
Organism: Lumbricus rubellus; assembly: GCA_945859605.1. Classification (NCBI taxonomy): domain Eukaryota; kingdom Metazoa; phylum Annelida; class Clitellata; order Crassiclitellata; family Lumbricidae; genus Lumbricus; species Lumbricus rubellus. The sequence goes on along the minus strand of OX243826.1, from coordinate 6,301,200 downwards.
TGTTATATAACACTGGACGGCGTAAATACTTTATCAGTTCCAGAGGGGAGGAAGGCCGTAACTATCGAAATATATTTTCTCATTACCACTCTTTAAGAAAGCGCACCAATGCTGACCGGTTCCTTTAGAATCGTCTAGATTCAATATCCCACATTCAATCCGTCTAGGTTTATTCGGCAGCTCGTCTCGCACGAAAACGCCTCTAAAATTCGGAATATTCAGCTTCTTCGCGGCATCCAATAATTCAAAATTCGTTAACGGATGATTCGGTAGCACTACTCCACAAACATCGATTTGTTTGACGCTCATTTATTTAATATAAACATTAATTAAAAGTTTTCAACGAGTAGTGACCATATGCCAAAGTATGAATTCCATCCTCCATTATTACCCGTTTATCGTCATCTGCAGATAATGCAACTTTATTAATTTCTTCTGTATAAATATCATGATGATAAGATCTAATAACATTCATCGTTCGTTGTTGTTCTTTTTTAGTAAATAAGCAGTCTTTATAATCTTCGTGAGTAATAGTTTTCTGGACAACATTCTTCTTAATACCTTTACATTTCTTGTGCTCATCTCCAGCAGCCATCTTATAAGAATACAACTTTGCTCTGAGTCCAATAAATTCTTTTATCTGTTTCCCACTAGCTTCATCCTTGAACATTCCAATAACTTTTTTATTTACTCCAACCTCAATACCAGATGGATGATCTCTCGGGTATTCACTCGTGTCGAATCGAGTCTTAATATCGCCTGCGATATCTGAGTAAAAGTCTTCAGTTTTAATTTCGTATGTCAAAGAATCTGTATCGGTAAATAATAATTTAGCTCTATTTCCGTATTTATCCTTGATGTAATTGTAATGAAATTCATACATCAGCGTTTTGCTCAAGTCTAATATACACATGCCAAGATATATAGGTTTATTATAGTACATTTTAGTTTTTTTCATGTGAACGGCTATTAGATTTTCATCGAAAATAGTACATCTCTCATAATTAGGTTTAGCGGCTAGTTCAATAGCCCTCTCCTCTTGACACACTAACTCTACATCAACACGATTTTCAATGTTCTCACAAGTTTTTCCAAAGACACTGTTATTCATTAATTTGAAAAAGTCTTTTTCAAAGTCATTAGTAGCTTTCGTTCTAAGAGCTGTATTTAAATCGATATACTTTTTCAACCAATCACTTTCTTCGAATAGTATACCTCTATGCACCTTTGTTATTTTCAGACCTAAGCTCTCGTACAGCTTCAGATTATCATAGTGTAGCACATACTTCTTTTTATCGTTTAAGTTTGGAATTAACTTTTTGACTTTGTCAATCTCAATGCTTTCAGGAGCTAACGGAAAATCGTTATGCAGGTCGTGTAACTCTTTAGGGTATTCCAAATCAACTTCCAATATGCATGGAATACTTCTCCAATTTTTTAATTCATCTTCGTTCATCCATTTGAACCCGTGAGTAGGTAAAGGTTTGATCATAGCCCATCCATATAGATTATTCGCATCCAGGTAAGTGATAAATGTAGAATTTTCGTTACTATTGAAATCGCTCATATATTTATTATTCGCTTTCCCGTAACGATTTGATATTGTGCTCACTCCTCCTCTCATCCCTTGCCTAAGCATCAGAATCATATCGTAATCACTCAATAACTCCAATTTCACGCCTGTCAATTTTAAAGCGGCATCCCAGGCTAAGCCAGGAGATGTATAATACCATGCAGGGTCAAGCGTATAGTTCTTCATACACACATCTCTAAAGTTTTCGAAAACATCGGCAAGTAGCAAAACATCCGAAACGTTGTATAAATCGTGATATTCTCTGAATGTTTTGCATCCAAATTCCTTCCATACCGTTTTTGCATGCTCGTAGTCTTCATCGCTAATATTCGAGTCATTTAGCTTAGAATAGAAAGCGGATTTTGGTGGGAGTTCGGTTTCATTAAAGGTAGTAAATGAATCGACGTAGTCATAAGGATATATGCCTTTTCTCAGCAAAAGATCGAGCTTCTTTCCAGTATATCGTTTCCCAATATTTCTGCATTGGTCTTTGCGAAGGTTCCTTGATAAAGCATCAAGACTAGAAGCCATAAATTTAAAACTGTCGATAAAACGCAGTTGTCGCTTGACGGTAATCTCTTTTCCCTCTTTATTTACAAACTTATCAACAACGACCTCTCTGCTAAACGATATATACTTTTCCTCGTTGTTAGGTATGCAATTAATTTTCTCTCCATTATTACCTCTCAGTTTCTTAATGAACAGATGACAATCGTACCCGGAAAGATTATGAAACACTACAGGGAAAAACTTGGGGACTTTATAGTCTAAATTACAAATGTTATGAGCAGCCCCTCGAAATTTACCGCTAAGATGACAGTGATCTCTCACTCGGTCTTCGCCCAACGTTTTTTCACAGATATGACATATAGTAGCTCCATCAAAACACTTCTTGTCCTCTTCTGTAAATATCATCTTCTTAGGGAATTTAAATTGATTATATATTTGTTTTATATTCTCTTCTAGTTTATCTACAAATATTTGACCAACATCATCATCTTCGCTTTCAGCTGTAAACGTCACAGGATCTTGAGAATATACACTATCGTCGAAACATTTTATGTGGTAACAAAAGGAGCTAGGAGTATGCTTTTGATATTTATTAGTGTACGACAACTCTGGATTTGGTTGACAAGTGTCTATTGGCTTCACAAAAGACTCGAAATCTGCGTAGACTATAAACGGAACCCTCATAGAATTGTTATAATTTTTAAAACTTAGCATAGTTCCTGGTGGTGGCATTTCTATTTTTTGTGCGTTATGGAGTTTGCAGTACTCATTATGGTTTTTAAGCGCTCCTGTCGTTGTGAAACCATTCATACACCTTTTACAATAATACATCGAATTAGTCCGAAATCTCATCAATCTGTTAAAATTCTTGATCCAGCAATAATGTTTTTTTTCTCCATCAGATATAAGCAAAAGATCAATACTACTTTCACACTTAGACAGATAAAGCGGGTAGACATGTTTTTCAAAACCGAATACATTAACATTAATATTGTTATTTCTCTCGAATTTACCTATCACATTAGCATCAGCAGCAACTGGAAACTCAATGCCACTCCAATTAAGTTTTTTCGATTGTTCTGTCAAAGCTTTCGTTATTTTTTCCGGATGGACATCCACCGGATTCAAAGCTCTAGTGATACACCATTTGAAGCATTCTTCATCGTCGTTTTTCATATTTATAATAGCCTTTTTATTAGCTAAAAAGTCGGGAAGCGGAATGTAAGAACTACCTCTTAAGGGTGTATATTTTACCGTATTTATATCTAATTTTACAACAGCTTTAAATCTCCAATTACTTCCTTGCATCTGAAAACTAGCAATAGACTCCATGATTTTATCCTTCTTTCTGCTGTATATTTCATTCAAGTCGGTTGCTTCTAAAATAACTTCTGCCCTGGAAACGAATGGTATATCCTCAGAAGTCACTATTCCAGATTTCATATCTACTCGTTCCATAGTACAAGTAAGAACTAAATTAGTCTTTGTCTGGCGATTGTTTGACAACAGATTAACTACCTGCGGTCTGACGAAATCAAGAAACGACGAGGCATCCATTCCATTAATTCCATCTATTTTATATTGCTTGGTGAATCCTTTAATAGCCGACGCCGTTTCTCGAATTTTAGTTTTATCGAATATCCTAGAAACAGTTGACTTCAACGATTCGAGTTTTTCATTTACGACTTTAGTGTCTCGTTCAGGCACATAACTAAGTAACCAATCCGCAAAATCATTTAATTTGGATCTAACCCTATTTTTGTATTTTCTCTTAGGCGCTACTGGTTTGTATTTACCAGGTGTAGGCGTAAGCGTAGGAACCTTAATGTCAGGAACCGGCGAGTCGAGCAAGTGTTCAACATGGTTCATGTTTCTTAAACTACTTTTCTTTAAATCCATTTTATCTTACCACGCAAAAATATTAAAACATGTGAGATCGAAGATCCACTTATCTGTGAGATCGAAGATCCACTAATTTCATATCATTCTATCTCTCAAACACTTTAATTTCGTATCTATCTCTCCAGACATTTCCGTTATGATAAGCTATTATGCCAGCACTCTGACCGTACGCCTTAGCAGCTTTATACATCGATGGATACGAGGTAACAACGCCAGTCTCTCGATCTATAATATCTACTCTTCTCGGTTGTTTCCTGATACTACTCAACGTGTCATGTCGATATGACACAGACTTGTAGTCCGTCGGAAGAATATTCTTTTCAATCAGTACAGCTATCATTTGAGGTTTGTTGAGATGCGAAGTGCCTGTAACATCGTGATGCTTGGCTAACATTCTAAGCTCTGGTAGCTTCATAATATATAAGTATTCTTTAAATCAATTTTCCATACACTACACTCATTTTCTGTCCATCCGATTGGAACTGCAGCAACCTATCTGAAATTACGACAGCATACGCTTCTGTGTCGGCTGGCACTGCTGCATTGAAAAGAGCCTTAATTTGAATATCAACGACTGAAGATTTCAAACGCTCGGATTGTTTGCTTACATCGAACACGAACAACGGATATAATTCTTTATAATCAACAGGTGTTATATTTCCTTGCGTAATCAACTTATCCATACCATAGAATTTTTGACTAAAGGAGGACGCGTCTCTGTACGCTCTGGAGAATTGTTGATTAGGAAACGACAGGTTATGATCTACAGCTGGATATCTTTCTTGATTCATCATCACATAAATGTTCTTGAGATCGCAGTGATTAAATAGCGACGGATTACTTTCCTGATTACCGCTACGGTCCGTCTGAAATCCTACGATGATATATCTAGGTTTCTCAGGTGATGTTTTTACGCTAAGACGCCAACTGAAACTTGTCGACTGAGGAACCGTTATTGTGTCGCATTGACGAGCTCTATACGCAACTGGCAACGTTAATTTTGATTCAATCGTCTTATACAACTGCATTCGTTCCATATCGGAAGGAATAACGTGTGGAATAAACCATGAAATTTTGTTTATCGCAACTTTTCCAGCAGCTGCAGCGTTATCTCGGAATATGGCATCATCGTCCGCTTTACGAACTAATGTCAGCGTCTGTTTAAAACCGTAAATAATCTTGTCGTAATCGTCGCAAAACCCGAAAATATGCTTCAACGGAACAATAAAGCTGAACATTCCTTTAGTGTTTGGTTTGCGAATGAGAAAGCTTTGTCTAGTGGCAAAGCCGGGGTTGTCCGCAATAACAGCAGTCGCTCCAGTGTCTTTATACCACAGCTGATTTAAGCCTTGAGTCAACTGAAAATCGTTTGGATACGTAAGTAAACCGAGCATCGTTGTAGCTTGACCCGGATGAAATAGCGTTTCGATTTCTTGATTAGATAACTGATAGGATATTTGACTGAATAGATACATAAGCCCATTATTCGTAAGAGCGACTAAATCGGCATTAACGTATGCGGTGTCATCGGCTTTAATTAGTCTTCCGTCGAATTGTAGATATGACTCTGCTGGGTGACTGTATAAGTCTTGTAATTCAATATTTATTCTAATTTCACCAGAACTGTTAAGGTTAGTTCTCGCTACAGGTTCGTACTCATGCCATTCGTATCGCTCGATACCTTCATCGATCAATGGTTGCTCTGTGAATCTTAGAATATCGGATTGCATTTTATTATACATATATTTTTAAATAAGAAAATATGTTTAAGCCATTTTCAAACCACCTCCGTTTAAGCGTTTTACTAGATCTTGAATTCTAATAGCTCCTCCCGTCATTTCTGGATTCGATCCTAGTAATCTAGCTAGAATGACTTTAGTTTCCTGAGTTATCGGCTGCTGAACGGGAGCTTTAGGGAGTATCTTATTGAGTAATCGTTTTCCAACGTCGATCGCCTTATCCTTAGCAACACTCCCAATCTCTTTGACAGCTGTGCTCGCAATTTGTTTGGCTGCATTCGATGTCAGTAGTCTCTTGAGAAATCCTGCAATGGAATCGAATATTCCTGCTCCACCGACAACGTGTACTTTTTTATAACTTCTTCTCGCAACGACCAGCATTTCTATATCATCAATTTTTAAATTAGATCATCAATTTTTTATATTCATCTTTGGTTATCACTCTTTGTCTTAGTAACTCATCCGTCATACCTACAATTTCATTCCTTACACCCGTATTTCCCGCTTTGTAGCTATACAATCGTAACTCTAATTGTTTTACTAATTCGTTAGGATCTGAAGGAATGGTAATTATTCCGCTTCCTGTTTTACCTCTTAACTTTATGTAATCGTCCCATATGGGTTTTATTATCTGTTTATATTTTACACTTCTAGACGATTTAGGTTTGTTTGGTTTATTTGGCTGACTCATGGCATTCGTTTTAATTAGAATCTCGGCGTATTCTTCGAGATCACGATTATCATAAATTGAACTGTTTGGACTAGCTAACGTTAACAATTCCCATAATCCTGGAGTTCCTTGATAAGTTGTGGTTCCAACTGTAATATCATTTCCTTGTATTGAGGCTTCGCTGTCACCGATGTAGAATTTTCCATCTCTTGATCTTAATCCGAATGTTGTATCCACAAGTCTTCTATCGGAAGCATATTTTTTAAGGTATTCAACTGCAATATTTCCTAATTCTAACCTTCTAATGTCTTCTAATGGGTCAGCGTCATCGTACGCCTCTATAGACGGATACTGGGGAAATTGAATAGTTTTCAACGAATCTGGAAGTGATTTTAGAGCGAGTGATGTTGCTGCAGAGTTATCTTTTATTGTCGACAGCAAAGCGTTTTGTTCTTTTGAAATTGCTGATTGAGAGTCGACTATTGGTTTGTAGATTTTCGTTAGTTCTCGTTGAAGTCCAAGATCATCTATTCTCTCTGAGAGAAAGTTTTGTTTAATATTTTTTTTCGTTTTTAAAAACTCTTCGATAATAAAATCTCTTTTTGCAGGATCGCTAATTTTCAGTAGTGACATTTTTTTATTATAAGTATAATGTTTAAAACGTAACGTAAAACGTAAACGTAAAACATAACGTAAAACGTAAACATAAAACGTACAATTTATGCATCGTAGTAATTAACATAACAAATTGAGTCTTTTTCATTTATAGTAACTGGTGAATCTGAGTTGTTTTGAATTGTAATTATTATATCCTCTGCGTCCTCTAGGACAGTACCATCTTGAAGACTCAGTCTGAGTTGTTTCAACTTCTGTCTAAGAGAGACTAGACACATTCCACTGGTCATTCGGACTCCAAGGCCTACTTCTACTGTAATATTTGTCTTTGGTTCAATCGTTATCGCTTGCTGAGCAAAAATCTCATATCTATCGCCTGCTCGTTGTCTTGCAGGAGCGTGAGTGACCACTTTAGGCATCCAAATTATCGGACTCACACGAGGCTTCCGTTTGGTGATAAATTTGTGTATTGGGTGACCGTATCCAGACATTTATATAAGTGGTTTTTTAAAGTAACATTCCAAGAATAGGAATATTTTTAAATGGTGAATTGGGTCCAAGTATAAGACCTTCACCGCTGATATATCCTGCTCCTCTTTTCATAAACAGACCGGAACCCGATATCGAAACACCCTTTTTCCACGGAGATAGAAAAAGACCTTCCCCAGCAGGCACTATCTTACAGCATATTCCTCCTTTCTTAACGTACAGCACGCCTGATCCACTTATCGAAGATCCACTTATCGGGTGTGAGATCGAAGATCCACTTATTTTATCGACAATTTTGGAACCAGCTGCAGAACCCAATCCTGTTAAGGCTCCTGTGGCTAAACTCGGAAGAACACTAGACAGAAGAAACTTTCCGGCTGTTGCTAAGAACGGTAGAATAGCGCCAATAAATCCGCCTTCGACTCTCGCATTGTCTTCTAATTGCTTTTTACCCATTTTAATTGTCACTCCAGTTCCATTCTGATACGCTTTAGTTAACTTGTTAATTTGCCTCTGGTTTAGAGCTAATACATGCTCACCAGTTATATCTTCATGAGAAAGTCTTATACTCACCCCAGTTCCGACTTGAACAGCTCGCTTAATCTTCTCTTTTTGCCCTTCAGAAATATTAACTTTGACCTTAGCGTAAGCGCTCATCTTATATTAAATATAAACTTTAAATTAAACCTCTCTTATGTGAAATCGTATCGACAATTCCTCACCTCTTAAATTAATTAGTTTTCCATTTTGGTCTATTAGTTTTGTTTCCATCGATGAAATAGAGTATAGCGTTATTGGAAGATACACGAGATTATGAGGAGATTCGATTATCTTGTAACCAGGCCCGACCGATGGAAAGAAAGAATAAATTATGTTCTCCGTAGTTCCGTTGGCATACGATGATCCTATTATATCACTGGTAACACGTAAACTATTCACGCTGTTTATATCGACTATGTGCTCGGATTCGTTATATCCTTCGGAGTATACACGACTCTGAAATCCTAGAACCGTACTAATTGAATTTGGTACTGCAAAATCAACTTTATAGTTCTCATCAATTTCCAAAACAGCCTTCAAAGTATTGTTATTTGGTTGCAACTTTATACATTGTCCATGACCTTCTTCTTTTAGAATTCTCTGTATGTATTCGTTTAAGTCATCGATTTCATAGCAACCGGTTGGAATGTCTAAATCTTCCCACGTTACACCGTTATCTGACGAATATACGAATTTATTATTTGTTTCGTCTATATTGGGAAAACTGTAGTAAGTTTCAAGATTAACAAGGGCCATTTCATACTTCTTACTTTTGTCCAGTTCGATTAGTGGATTAAATTTCGTTCGAATTCGTGTGCTCCTTTCGCTCAACAAAATGCAAAAGGATTCTTTAGCCTCTGTGTTGCGTGCAATCGTTTGAGTAGTAGATAAAATTTCGTCAAGAAGGGTTTCCATTTTAGATAGCTATTTTTAAACCTAGAATATAAAATCTTAAATTTTGTTATCATTTTATTATTGCTTTTATTTAATGTAAAATGTATCTAATCCAGATCTGTACCTGCCCTTATTTGTTTTGCTAGTCAAGTCAATAACCACAAAACCATGCGTTTCATCCCACGCAGTTTTGCATAATTTTCGAAATTCTTCTATAGTCATATCATCTACGCCTATATGATCGCTGTATATGTGGTTAATATTTTTAAGGTCTTGAGGGAATAGACATATAAAATTAGCATTCTCTCTTATAGTTTGTCTGGGCAGCTTGAAATAATTTTGTGCTAGGTAAAAGCAATCTACATTACTATGCCTACCTCTTATATAATAGGATTCGCATTTATTTTGCCTCTCTAATTGTAAATCATCAAAAATCATGAGATTCTTTTTATCTCGACTTAAGTCTCGTGGATCTGGAACATCTTCAGAGGTTTCAAAGAACTTGCATTCTATATCCGATTTTTTGGCCATGTTTTTAGACATCTCCTCGACTACGGCGGTCGGTGATACATTTAATTTCATTATCTCATCGCGATTATCAAAAAGTCTTATAATTGCTTCCTTTGGTAATTTCTCTTCGAATGCTTTCTTAAGTATCTTGTATTCTGATTGAAAAAGCGATTTTCCAAAGATTTGCAAGTTATCGTAGTCTAACCAACCAGGTCTCAGTAATAAATTAAGTAGTAATATTGTCTTGCCGCATTGAGACTTACCGACGATCAAACCTCTGATGCTTCTTGGTAGGAGAGGACTGTTAAAGCGTTTACTTGATTCTTCATTCCACGATAGGTCTTGGACTTCCATTTTAATTATATTATATTAAAATGGAGCACAACTCGTATTGTGTAAAATGTAAGCGACAAACTGAATCTAAAGATGTTCAACGAGTCGTCAGTAAGAATGGTAGACCTATGCTTAGGGGTGTGTGCGTTGAGTGTGGCGCTAGAAAAACTCAGTTTACTAAAATGTCCACTACAGTACAAGGAGGTGATTTAGTCTCAGCTCTCAATTCTGCTACTTCCAACATTAAACTTCCATGGGCAAAATATCCGGGCGAAATGCATCTTCCAGGACATTCTTTCACGGGTCCAGGAACTCGATTGGATTTGCGATTGAATAGTGATGGGACGCCAAAAGACTGGAGTAAACCAGTAGATAGGGTTGATGCAGCAGCCTATCGCCATGACATGGCTTATGCTAAACATACTGATACAGCAGGGAGAAACGTCGCTGACAGAGCTATGATAGATGAATTAAATAATATACCTAATCCATCGTTCCGCGAACGAATTGAACGATCTATAGTTAAACCAATTTTATCAACGAAAACCCATTTTGGAATGGGGTTGAAAAAAAAACTCTGAGATGGACAGACCAACTTGCCGATGAATTACATAAACCAATAGTCAGGAAGTTCAGGAAGCGAGTTGTTTATGTGCAGGGAGTGGACAAAGTTTGGGCAGCAGACTTGATTGACATGCAGGCTTATGCTAAATTTAATTCTGGTGTGAAATATTTGTTAAGCGTCATCGATATATTTTCCAAATATGCATTTATTCAGCCGTTAAAAGATAAGCGCGGAGAATCTGTGGCAGATGCTTTCACAAAAATATTTAATACGAGCAAAAGAAGGGGGGAAAAACTTTGGGTCGATAAGGGAACAGAATTCTATAATAAACAGGTAAAATCATTAGGTATGCAGTTGTACTCAACTGAGAATGAAGAGAAATCTTGTATCGTAGAAAGATTTAATAGAACAGTAAAAGAAAAGATGTTTAAGTATTTTACAGCAAATTCAACTCAGAGATATATCGATGTTTTAGATAATATGGTTAATTTATACAACAACACAAGACATTCTTCCATAAAAATGACTCCTGTTAAAGCGAGTATCAAAGCAAACGAATGGGTTGTGTGGATGAATCTGTATGGGGACGCTGTACCTGAAACTGTTAAACCTAAATTTTTAGTAGGAGATAAAGTAAGAATTTCTAAGAAGAAAAAGACATTTGAGAAAGGCTACACAAATCGTTGGACACAGGAAGTTTTTACTATAACACACATTCAGTACACAGACCCTATAACCTATAAAATCTCTGACTATCATGGAGAAGAAATAAAAGGGACATTTTATGAAGCTGAGTTACAATCGACAACGCAAGATACATTTAAAATAGAAAAGATTATAAGAAAAAGAGGAAATCGGTCTTTGGTTAAATGGTTAGGCTATGAATCATCATTCAATTCATGGGTTAATAATAAAGACTTGATGTCATTGTGAATTTAACTGATTTAACTGACTTATGGCTTAATTTTAGAAGCCTTCATAATAAAGACTTGTCAAGTAGCCTATTAGACAAAAACTATAAGAGGTCTGCTTGCTTGTCATTTAATAAATATTTATTTATTGTTACATGATGGGGTATAATTTTTAACGGAGAATTCTCTACGGATCGCCAGCGATATGTAAGTATAAGACAAAAACTAAGCTTATAAGAAGTCTGCTTGCTTGTCATTTAATAAATATTTATTTATTGTTACATGATGGGGGATAATTTTTAACGGAGAATTCTCTACGGATCGCCAGCGATATGTAAGTATAAGACAAAAACTTTAAGAAGTCTGCTTGCTTGTCATTTAATAAATATTTATTTATTGTTACACGATGGGGGATAATTTTTAACGGAGAATTCTCTACGGATCGCCAGCGATATGCAAGTATTAGACAAAAATTTTAAGAGGTCTGTTTGCTTGTCATTTAATATTTATTTATTGTTACACGATGGGGGATAATTTTTAACGGAGAATTCTCTACGGATCGCCAGCGATATGCAAGTATTAGACAAAAATTTTAAGAGGTCTGTTTGCTTGTCATTTAATATTTATTAATATTATTACATGATGGGAGGATAATTTTTAACGGAGAATTCTCTACGGATCGCCAGCGATATGCTTGACTAAGTGCGAAGCAGAACTGGCTTCTGTTGTAGCCTATCTATATAGACCTAAGCCTAGGGGCGTTGTCAAGTTTTTGCAAACGTCGTGTTGCTTGTTGATTTTGTTTCTCGGCTAAAACTCCAGTTGTTTTACTTCAGCTAACATTTAACATGACCTAAGTTTAGTTAAGTATTCTTGTAAGCTTATTCGTTTCGCTGCTGTTGTGGTCATTTCCGAAAACTCTAAACTATGCATGGAAGATCGTAGGATAGGCCTACAGGCTACAGGTTGTATGTTAAACGAGTTCCATTAATACGATCGTTTTTCGAAGCTATAGCCTATTATTTTATATAGACGAAAACATTGCTCTTGCATATATATAGGCCTACGAAACACGAAAACACGGAAACACTAATCACAGAATCACGAAAACATTTTGAACCGATCCCGTCGTTGAAGTTTATTTTGAGCTGATCCCCAACACGGGAATATATTATGCTAATCGTTGATTGACATGTACCGCAGAGAAATCTTCCATTCTGTGCCAGCTGTGTGGTGTTATTTCTGCTGCCCAGCTCATGCGCGCGCGTGTGGCTAAGGACGTTTGTTTGTTCAAATTGCATTGGATGGACTAAGATCTGTTTGACTGGATGCGTTGCGCATCAAATGACATAATATTCGCGAACGTTCGATCTATTAATACCAAGCATTTTTATCCCATTGGCGTGCCATACTCTGCGTGCTCTGTTTACATCCGCCTAAAGCCTACGGCTGCAGCCACCTCGGTAGCCAATGATGAATGTACACGTGGCATCAGCTTCGAGAATGATCGAGAAGGTTCTTCGGTCACGGGAATCTGTGACCGAAGGAAAACTTGTCACGGCCGTGACCAATTTTGCTGTCCCGTGACCAATTTTGCTGTCCTGTGACCAGATTTGCTGTCCCGTGACAATGTATAGCTTCTAAGCCAGACTCGTGGATGACTGAGGTTGTCGCTGTAGGTAGGCTAGGTATTGATTGAGGCTGATGAGGATGCTCGTATGAATGGATATAATTATTATCTCGCGTCAGCTTATACAAAAGACTAACTGGCTATTTTAACTGGTTTGTAGCACTATTTTAACTGTTTTTTTTCTTCAAAGGAAAACACCCCCAAAGGAGAAGAGGAGGAAATAATAAAAGACCCCCAAAGGAGAAGAGGAGGAAATAATAAAAGACCTCTTGGTCGACAGTCCAGCGCGCTAACCACTGTACTACCGAGCACCCCCCTCAGGAAATAATAAAAGACCCTCAAAGGGCAGTGGCCAATCCTCTCCCTCATCATCCACTGACCGTGTACTCATCATAGCTGAGTCGGCTTGTGGAACAGAAATCTCGTAACAAATTTCTGCCCCGGCGGGGAATTGAACCCCCGACCTCTTGGTTGACAGTTCAGCGCGCTAACCACTGTACTACCGAGCACCCCCCTCAGGAAATAATAAAAGACCCTCAGAAAATTAAAAAGACTAAGAATTTAACTGGTTTAAACCCTATTTTAACTGGCTTTTTTCTTCAATGAAAAAAACCCCCAGCTAATCCTTTAGCACCATTTAAACTCATTTATTAGCTAATTGTTTCTTCAATGAAAAAATTCCCAAAGAATTAATTTTACATCTACTGGCTGCGATTTCACTGTGTTGTTTTTGATGCATAATGTAATGCGGTAAGTAGGCCTATGCAAACATTTCAACGCTTGTTTGAACCATCGAACGATTTTGTTTGGCCTTATTCAAATTTCACATCATGCGTTTGATCTAGACCTAAAATTTTGAAGCAGATTTTTACAAGCAGTCTATCCATGCATAACTCTCACGTTTGCTTAAAATTTAATTCAAACTCCAAGAATTCGTTTTCAACTGCACATTTTGTGTACGGCTGCCGGCTGGACGTTGTAAAAGTCCTACCTGCCGTGCACTGCTTATAATTAGGCCTATCTTTCGCCGATAGTCACATGCAGTGCGTGTTTTCACGGAATGCTGTTTTCGTGTATTGCAAAGTCATGCTCTGGAACGAAAGTGATTTAACTCCATGCAAGACCGTCCACAATACACAGGATATTCACCCGTTACACACAAATCCTTCACGAGTAAGAATAGTTCACACAGCTGTAAGGCCCGGCTGCACGGTGCCTCTACTCGCTATAGCATTGAAAAGCGACATCACTGAGCGCTTGAGTTGAATGTATGGGCTCGAGATTGTTGACAGCCTAAGCAACACCTGTGTATACAACTCAACTCAGTGTGTAGCATATAAAAATTAACCAGAACAGACAGTTGATCGATTAGAAAATGTAAAAATATGGGAAGGCCTATGTATGTAGTTTCAATTGATCCTGTGTTGAGAACTCTGGAGTAATCAGTCATAGAAGAGCGGGAACATTATTTTAGTCAGAGCCTACTGCTTCCGTTGGCTCGCTACTGTAACAGACAGCCACTACAACCACTGATGGTACAATATACGAATGCTGATGCAAAAATACATGCTACACTGAAACACAAAAGTAGTGACGTTCAAAACGTGAGCGTGATTAAACACGGCCTGTGCAATAATTGCTTCCTTTATGAAGCACCTGCAAGCACACGTCTTATTTTTAGCCATATTTGAGTGGCAGGTACTTCACAAGAACTTCTATCTAAATTTTGTGAAAAATCTGCATGAAATCGTTTCGCTCTGGTGATTTCTACAATTGAAGGATGCATACTGTCGCTCTACCCACGAGCACTATAAAGCATCAGCCTTTGAAGCAGTCGTCATTCGCTGGTTGGCTACGATCGCGATACGAATCCGATTTCCACAAGAGGCTGGTGTACATTTTCGTCAAGATGCTTGCTGTCTACACCGTGCTCCTGTTGGCTCTGATTGGCTCTGGTATTCTGCCATTGAGTGTGCATGCAAAGTCTAGCAAGTCCAGTGGATCCGGAGACAACAATCAGAATGGCTACTGCAAAAACTCTGCGATAAGCGACAAGGCGGTTGAGGAGAAGATAAAGTTTCTCGATGGGTGCAGAGCAATTCTTCCATCTTGCGCGGTTAGAATAATTATTTATTTTGGTTAGAATAATTATTTTGGTTAGAATAATTATTTTGGTTAGAATAATTATTTATTTTAGTTAGGCGAAAGGTAAACGTAAAGAACTATCGGTTGATTTTTATTCCGCCCTACCTTTTCCATCCTACCCGATTTCATTATACCCGACGCATTTCTTGCAAATTTCCAAATTTCGGATGCCTTATTGTCTTCATAAAAATTATCCCTTCCTCGTCTGAGAAAACACTGCATTATGCAATCATAATAATTATTAAATAATTATGTATAGTTGTATACTGTATAGCCTACATGTCAAGTACATGTATGACATGTCCTTTGCCAACTTCTGGATACTCCAGCGGGTAGGCTTGATGCTTCACATCAATTGCATTATTGCATTAGGCTATTGCACACGCAGTCAAGATAAAAAAACATCCCCTTGTTTCAGTGTTGAACATGTAGCTATATGAAAGTAATTTTGAATCGCATTGTCATTTATATATTCGTTAAAGCTGCTGGCTCCTGGAGCAATCAGCAAGATTGACTTCTACAATGGCAACAGCAAAAAGACGACGACTGTGTTGACCTGCTATGGCTGCGTAAGTCCTCAGGTTCCGATCACCTGCTCGTCAGATTGCAAGAATGTTCTAGACATCTTTCGCCACGACTTGGACAATTTTTGCGAGGTTGCTTTCCCACAGTGCAGAAACATCGCAATATACAGGTATCGATAGCATCATAACACCACTCTCATTGTCAGTCTATATTATCAGCTTCGCTATGAACATCAGTAAAGTAAGGACGTAGGTAAGTAAGTAGGTAAGTAAGTAAATAAATAAATAAGTAAGTAAGTAAGTAGACAAATTGAGTTAGCTGCTAATATTGTTTTTAAGGTTCAAAGAGTTATTTATATTGCGGGAATAATCAGATGCTGTAACAGACGTGTGGAACACGTATGTACCAACCAAGCCAGTTGTGCTGCTGGCCATCTATTTGATGATGATATTCAGGCTTTTGTTCATGGTCCCTCATCTTCCCGGCTGCTGTTAGTCGCGCTTATTGAATCCCTTACAAATCATCTCCACTCATGGATGTCTTCTAATCGCCTTTCACTTAATACTTCAAAGACTCAACTCATTTGGTTCGCAAGATAGAGCAGCTTCAGAAGCTTGATTTAATTCTGCTCTCTGAAAAAATTTCCGCTGTTTTCCTTCTCTTCAAGTGTGCGGGATCTGGGTGTTGTACTTGATAGCTCACTTACCTTTACTGAGCATATTTCCAATGTTACACGCTCGTCTTATTTTCATTTAAGACGTCTCAGAGTCATTCGTCGCTCTGTCTCCTCCTCCTCCTCCATCTTCACTACCTTAATTCATGCTTTTATATGTTCACGAATTGACTATTGCAATGCTCTCCTCATTGGTCTTCCTAAAGTTCGTCGTTCACCGATTCAGTCGGTTCTCAACTCAGCTGCTAGATTGATTGCCCGCCTTCCCAAGTACTCTCACATCTCTACCTTTATGTTTCATGAACTTCACTGGCTTCCTCTCCGTGCTCGCACACAATTTAAGATCCTCACTCTGATCATTAAGGCTCAACGGGGTCTTGCCCCAAAATATCTGACCAACGTTAACTTTGTCCTCACTCGGCTTCCTCCCACCGTCTACTTCGTTCATCCAACAGATTTGACCTCTTGGTTCCTCGGTCTAGAACTGCTATGGCTCATTCTCGATCATTTGTCTCAATTGGTCCTTTTCTTTGGAATGCCCTTTCTTCTTCTGTTCGCTCTACACTTCTTTCTGATTATAGTTTCTCCTCTGCTTTGTCTCTTCGCAAAACTTGTTTCTTCTCGCGGGGTCTTGCGCACTGGGAGCGCCTCTGAACGGTTCACCCTACTAGAGGGCCTAGAGGCGCTTTATAAATGTTTAATTACAATATACAAAACAGCAACTTTCATTTGGTACAGTCATCTGCCTGCATTTTGGTAGTACGTTTTGCTCTCTAATGTTATAGAAAAGATAGTCGTCTGATAACTCACGCCGTACCTTGAGTCCAACAAACTGCATTTGTTGCTGTTTGACGTCTAAATTTCCAGTTTCGTAACAACGTGATTGTGTATTCATTCGTTGCTAACTTGCACAATGCCCCTGAGATAACCATGTTAATTCATTACGTCTTTAAATCAAAATCGTTAAGCTGAATCAGTTGTTGAGTTCAAGATGCCCTATTTTTTATCAATAATTGCAGAAAACAACAGTACTTCAATTCTTGAAATACGTTGCCATTGCCTGTGGTTTTTGCGTCCATAACACTTGATGACTCATTTATTGTTTATTTGCGCTTAGATGTGGCTCTCCCGCAGTGAGCACAACTACAGTACGAGCTACGTCTCCAATAGCGACCACAGCTTCCACCAAAGCACCAATTACGACTGTTCTAACGACCACGACCTCTACTGCAGCACCAACTACTACTGTCCTAACGACCACGACCTCTCCTGCAGCACCAACTACTACTGTCCTAACGACCACGACCTCTACTGCAGCACCAACAACCTCTACTGCGGCACCAACAACCTCTACTGCAGCACCAACAACCTCTACTGCGGCACCAACAACGACTCAGCCAGCAACCACAGCTTCTCCCGATACACCAACACCGCCACCAACCAACCCCATTGCTCAGCAAACCACCTTTATTGTTCCTCCGTCCACAACTACTCTGGCAACATCAACTCGCGATTTTACTCCTTTTCACGAACTAACTGACCCCTATTATACACATGGACCGGATCCTGAATAAGCGTTCAACAATTCCGCTACCAAAGCGGATAATCCGATTTGATTCAGACAAAGAACTTCCTTGGTGTTTATTTGCAATTCCTATTGATGTCGTGGATAACATTAATTTTTAGCAGTAAATTTTTCCACCATTTCGAAAGTCTTTCGTGTCATAATTTGAATTCCAAATTCAATCGCCTGTAAACGATGTGGCACTGTAACAGTACTGTTGCCGTCAGCAGTCGCATTTGCAGTTGAAATAAAGATATGCGTTCAATTGTGTTGCGAAATCCTAGTTTTTTCAAAACTTTCAGAATAAACATTCAGACTTTCAGACATGCCTACTATCAATTATAATATTATATGAAAAACCACCCAGGACCAGTAAAGAAATCTGCTTAAATTATGGTCTAAATATTCATTCATTTATTCAAGAATTTCTTTATACCTTCATCAAGGGGACTAGGCTACTCAGAAGTGTTCGGGACTTTAGCACGGGAAAAATTGCAGTTATGAGTTGAATAATAAAACATTGACCCAGCTTGTCTAAAACGCAGGTAGCTTGAGTTTTCTACTGCTATCGACGAAAAACAGCGAGTAAATGAATGAATCCAAGTTTTACCCTACAGCTATTTTTCTACAATTTTTATACTGATTAGGCTATAATAGGCCTATATGTCGATTTATAAGGTGCCTTTCACAGTGCACACCATTAAGAGGTATTTGAGGGAGCAATAGTCAAGCTATAATTCTAGTCATGATGCCAATGTTTATTGCTATATTTTTGCTACATTCATATGTGCTTTATATGATCGTTCAATGTTAGAAATTGATCAAGATATTAAGTACCCAAAACTTTCACTGAAGTTACGAGAGGGACAGGATTCTATTAACGACAAAGTCGTTGATTGTAGATGGGATCTTTCTCGATGAGTGCAAAATAGGATGTAATTAGTTTTACGCACTTGGAAAACATAAACAATGTTGAAGTACCTTTCTTCGTGCTTCCATTATCACTGTAAAAGTGCATCTGAAACGTGTGTATGATTTCAATCGACCAAGGTAGATGGAACAATTAAAATATTTTTTTACAAGTGTAACATTGCACAATAGATCCATATATATTATATATATATATATATAAACATATATAAAGTGGCCCATCATGCAATGTGAAACCTGTACGTAGGCTTATATATATACATATGTATATGTATATATATAAAAAATACTTATAGCGGTCACCATCGACTCGATTCATAAACAGCCCGATCCGGCGGACTAATGGATGCTTAAATAGCCTAAGTTCGATTTTTGCGGAGACTAGGTGACAGGTTTAAAAGCATTGATGAATGCGCTGCTATTGGATTTCCACGATTCTGCTGCTACTGATACCTCGTCCACGTTAAGATTTTGTTCTCACCCACTGCTTTGTATATCAACGTCTTTTGTCCACAACTCCCTGCCCACTCTCGGTACCTCTGCTTGTGCTTCTCAGTCAGCTCTCTGTGCCTGTCCATTTGTGTCTGTCTTCTTGCTCCACGAGCACTCTGTTTGTCGATCAATAACTTCGTAGATGTATAATTTTGTCACACTGTATACGTCTGTGTATGTCTCTGTGGTTGTTTCTCGGAACACTTCCGGCACTCTGGTTATTTCTTTAACCTTCTCTGCTGCAGTGTATTTACACACTTAGCGAATGAGGCTTTTGCCTGTAAAACAGTCAATTACGCAGAGAGTGATCGCAGCAACTCAGAGCAAGTACTCGATGTAGGTCTACCATGCTGCATGCCCATGTAAAGTTCGCCTGCCAAATGCAAGATTCATTTCTCGTGCAGAAAGGTAGCAGGAAATTTAAGCTACGCACTACGCATATTAGATTTTCTAAATTTCAGCAATACAGCTGCCAACTCTCGAATTAATCCATAGGAAGTGAAATCGGATGAGTCTCTATACATTTAGATGTCCCACTAGACAAAGTCTGCATCATTAAGAATTCGACAACACTGTTACAGTACTGGAAGTATGAAACCGTACGCATTCGCTGCGCTGCTACACACGACGTGTCTACTGACATCTCGTACGTTGGACGCTGCATGGAGTGCTATGTTTCAAACGGGAAGATTTTCTCTGACTGTACAAGGGAGAGATCGTTGTCCCGATCCGTCGTTTGCCCGTTCAATTGTGGTTGAACCAGCACGATCTCGAGTGGATTGCGCCGTTCGGTGCGTAAGAATCCCGGAGTGTACCTCTCATGCTTATTACAGGAGCAAGAAACTGTGTGCTTTGTTTGCGCCGACACCCGACACTTTGCTCCCAATTATACTGGATTGCACGCTGATGTCGGTAAGATTGCAAGGAGTTATCTCCTGTGAACTTCTTTTGTGTTACTATTAAATTTTACTATTAGGGGCCTAGTACAATTTTCTGCTCATGTAAAGTAGGTGAGCTATCGACATAACTGTGTGTATATCATTAATCTATATAATTTATTTAGGCCTAGTTTACGCATGAAAATGAAGTTATACCACAAACAATTATGGCCTACATACTGAAGTAAACGACAAGACTACGAAACTATCTGCACGCGTTGCACTGGCCATTGTTTTTGCGTTTAAGTAGTGGGCCTATTAATAGTAGGCCTAATAAAGAGACTATTGACCTTTATGGTACTTTAAGGGAATACAATCGTGGGGTATGTTCGATTGGACAAATCTTAGAAAACTTAGTGAAATGATAAGCAATTGGAAAATGGGAAAGAGTTCAGTTGTAATAGCTGTGCAAGAAAAAAGGTGGTGTTGGGTATTATCTAATGCATTGACTCGCGACGACAGCGTCAGATGAAAGTAGAATTTATCTTCACTTTAGAAACTCTAGAGATTTAAAATGTAGTTCCGTTTGATGGTTAAACCGTCCTTTATTTGCCGGTAGTGCTGAAATTAATTGTAGGAGAGTCCCGAAACATGTTCTTTCGCATGGATATTTTCATGGTATAGGCCTAATCTCGTCCTACAATAATTCTTGTGTATTGACAAACGGATCATGAATAATTGTGGTATCGTTCTTTTTAGATCCCGAGCGAGATATCAAGCACTTCTTCTCCAGGTAAAAAACCGGTCAAATTGCTGAATAAGTGGTCAAAGTATTTGATAATACATCAGCTTGTTTGATTAGTGTGCGGTGCACTATCAGTTATTCGAAGTTCTAGACTAGTAAATATAGAAACACACGAGTAGGATAGTAGCGGATATTCTTTGTGCTTTGTAAATTATAATTATTATATTTAGGTGCGTAGCGTCAATGAGAGGCCATTCCAGTTCGAGGGTCCTACCACCGAGAACCTACGGTTCTGCATAGTGGAAGTACGATCAACAGGGATGGAGAGTAGACTATAATATGCTATTCAGTCGAACGAAGGAAGCGCGAAAACTTGTCTCACATAAGAATAAAATTATTTGCGTCTATTTTATCATAGCGTTAGACCAAACCCACGCCCGTCGAAAGTTTATTCATAATTTTATTTTAACGAAGTTAATCTTCTCATCAGATAACACCAAGCAGCAAGTAGCCTACATCTCACAAAATGTTGCTTTGTAGCACAACAGAGAACGACTTTACGCAGCGTCGCTTCGAATGGCTGCAGTCTACCGTTCCAGTACAAATACAAAGAATACAACCAATGCATTAATGTAACCGGGATCGATATTCCTCAGTGTACTGTTCTAAATGGTACATTGGTCGATTGCATATTTCCTCCGGGTAGGTTATGCTGCACTTTGCTCAAATACATAATGATTATAACCTCCTTTCCGAGAATTGGCTAGATTTGATTAGGCACTTTAATAAAGCTGGAGATAAAAAATGGAACTGAGAATTTGCCGAAGCATTCGTATAAGAGAATTAACTATTATAATAATCGCCATCCGTGGTGCACATTGAAAAAGCAGAGCGGATCTTCATGAAACTTCCTCGGAGATGCTGCAGACTTAGCAGACATTATTGTTACAGTGGCATAATAAAAATGAATGGTCCTGGCATTAAAGAGACAGAAAAGAGGTTCATCATTCATGTCACAAGCTACATGTATAATTATGGCAGTATTTTCTGGCATGATGGTCCTCCACACTGTGGCACACCACGGTGTAGCAGATCTTCATTTCAATCTGGCACCAGATGGAGGCATTCAAACGTTGATGACCGAGTCTTGACGTATCAGTGTAAAGATATTCAATATTGGCACTGGAAATTATTCGCAACAGAGTGACTTAGGAAGCCTTAGGTAATTGTGATGCAACATTGCACCTACTCGAAACATTAGCACTAATTCTTTCCACCCAATAGTGAGCTCTCGAAATAATGTACAGCAGAATACAGCATAGGCCTAATTTGAAATGTAATTCGTAACATATTTGGACATAATTAATCAGTTTTTTTACCGTTTTCGATTTATATTTATTTAACCAAGATACATTGCAAATCAAGACGTTATCAATGTTACAATGGGAACATTGGTTGTTCCTTTGCCATGCATTTACAACTGGATAATCATGATGAACCGTTTCGATGGATCAGTGTCATTCGATCGTCCTTGGGCGGATTATAAGAAGGGATTCGGTGACATTAAAACATCAGAGTTCTGGATTGGAAATGAAAACACCTATCTCTACACCAATCAACCTGGAGCTTCTTACAGACTACGTGTTGAAGTAGGCCCTAAGGCACCAGATTTAACCACCAACAGCGTTTTTACTTGGTCATTCGTGTTCCAAAATGCACGTTAATCACCGAATATTCACAATTTCGCCTGCTTATAGCGCTCCGGAAAAGCTAGAGAACAATATTATTCCGTTAAACATGTCTATGAAAAACACATTGACATGTTGTGTTGCAGATAGCCTATCTATTATAGGCATATATGTTTCAAACTTCCAAATAATCAAATTTTACAACAAATTTATTTCGCGCTTCACAATTGCTCATTTTAAAACAATATCATATTTCTATTCTTTAACATGGAAAAATAACGATTTACAAATTGCAAAAGAAATTTTTATAGCGCCACAAGAGTACATAATATTAATGTCTTTCATGGCAATTTTCTTCGATAGCGCGAAAGATGTTAAATGTCATTGTAAATTGCGTTAGCGAGTGAACTATGAGGCAATATTATTTCATTTGAAACATTATCATAGGCTCTACAATTTTCAATATAGTTGGAGTAGGCAACAAGAAGGACTAAGGCTTGGCAGTAGAGCCATTTTAATTTTCGTGTTTAAGTTATGAATAATTTTTTGAGCCATCAACTGCACTCCTGCTTCAATAATGTTTGAGTTATCAACTGCACTAATTTCTTTAATAGCGTGTTTTCTTGTTATGAAAAAGTATCTGAAGTTTGCAGTATTTACAGTTTCAAGGTTACACCAGTGGAAAATGGTTCTTTGCCGAATACGCCACATTTTGGATCGGCTCTGAAACCAGCAAATACGCAATTCACTTGTCTGGATTCGTTGGGAACGGCGGAGACTCGCTCACCAACACTTCTATTAGCTCTGTATGGTATCATAATGGAATGAAGTTCAGCACATCTGACGTCGACAACGATATGCAGAATGGAGGAAGCTGCGTGTCGCTGTATTCCACTGGATGGTGGTTCAATAACTGCTGGTGGACCTGCCTCACTTGTGTCTACGGTACAAAGGACTTTTCATGGTACACTCTGTACGACTACAACATGGAGAACCTAGGAAAGTTACGAGCAGCCAGGATGATGATCAGAAGCAACTGACTTTGGAAGGACACTTGTGTGATCGAGCTCCCATGGCCACGAGTTTCATATTTGCCGCCTATATAATAAAAGCCATTGACTTACTAATTAGCCTATAGTTGAACTTGAAAAAAGACATGAGGCGAAATAAAGATGCAGTCAAGTCAATATTATACTAAGACAGTTGTTTTCTTCGAGACGTGCATCTCAACCAGAAGTAGTAGTAGTATTATTTGTTGTAGTAGTTGTAGTAGCAGTAGTTGTAGTAGTAGTAGTAATAGTAGTAGTAGCAGCAGCAGCAGCAGTAGTAGACTCTAGTTCATGATTTTTTAAATGTCATGTAGGCCCTGCCTCAGAATTTCGCATAACGCGTGATCATTATATAGTACGAGGATGTGGGAAAATTCGTGGTTCTCTTATATCAAGTAGGAAAGACAGAACATGACCCGTCTTTGGTTGTATGAGGCAACGTGCGTGCCCATAATATTATAATTATATCTCTATGCATTTAAGACGCCTAAGAACCTGTGGCATGAATTCCAGAAGCCCTTTAGCCAGCCTTCATCAAACGTTTAAGTCCATTGTGCGCAATCGTTGATGTTGTGTGAGGTTGGGAAAGCCCCTGCTGAGTCGCGTTATTGATGTGGCGCTATAGAAATATGCAACAGCAGTATTACTGAAAATTCATTAAGCGGCTGGAAGCTCAGCCGTATTCAGCTGATGCGCATTACAATGTATATCTCCGGCTTTTGTGTCGCTCAGTAGCAACGGCCTCGTTGTTGCTTGCTCCCAGCACGACTCCAATAGGCCTATTGCTCTAACAAAGATAGGAGACAGTCATTGAGTGTTTGTTATGGTAACACGGTTTAGGATTGTGTTCTGGTATTCGATACTGTTGTGTGATTGTTACTTTGACCGCCAACAGCTTTTCATGGTCTGTGCGTAATTAGATAAGTGAACGAGTTACTGGATATTAATGTGAGTGTGAGTGAGAGAGAGTGTGAGTGTGTGTGCGTGTGTGAGTGTGTGTGTGTGCGATTGAGTAAAATGAGTGCATGTATATAAATTGACTAGGGTGGGTTCGGATAGTGGGGTAGTTGATTTAATCAGTTGGTGGGTGTGAGTTTACGTTGGTTGGTCTGGATATTGGCAAATCACTTAGATGCTACGGGTGGGTGATTATCGTTTGGTGTCTGTGAGACTGGGTGTGTGCATGGGTTGAGTGGTTGCACTGGTTGGTCAATTGCAATTGATAAGTAGGCTAAGTGCTCTGAAGGAGACTTAGACCAGTGTCCAGAGAAAAGACCCATCAAGACATAAGGATAAATTACAATTAATACGGCATCCTTGGCAAATTTTGTCTAGTTTCTAAATTATTGATCATTGCATTGGTTGCATGAACATTGGTCTGACGAAAAGAATTAGGCAGTTAACTCAGTTAAGGCATTTTCCAAGGCCATGTGTCCTTTTACGATGTCTGGATAACCTAAGAAAACATAAATGCGTTAAATGAAATGTCTGATTTTTAGATTTTAGAGATCCGTTCTATGGTCTGAAAGCGATTTTACTCATTTATACAGGCCTTAGCCTAATTCATCGCCAGTTCGCCATATTTCGCGTGGGTAACTTCTTTTTATACCGCCTCCGGAAAAAAGGGACCCATTTTGTAAATATGAAAGTAATTAGTAGCCTAAATATTCGTCGATTTTACAATTCAAACAACATTTTTATCCTAGATCATTTGTCTAACCATTGTGAGAATATAAAAGTTCTAGTTTCAATAATGACGTCATAATGACGTCATTTTAAACATAATTCAAATTTAATATCTAAGTGCACATAATTATCGTAAATTTCAATATTTTTAGATGTCATTTATTAATAATAAATGCTAATTTAATTTAATTTTTTTATCTGAAGTGTCAGACGGCAATATGTGCTCAAAATGTCCACCTTCAGCCTCAACGCGAGCTTCAAAACGGTTGCGCTAATACTAGCCTAATAGCCAACAGCAGCATCGGTAACCAGCGTATCAAAATCCTCTCAGGCATTACCACAATTCGCTCACGGAGTTCTTCAATGTCTCTCATCCTCGTCTTGTACACATCCTCCTGCATTATTCAATCCTTTAATAAGTTGCATTTATTTTCACTTATGGTTGTTTTAAATGGATTTCCGTTCTACCAATAACCAATATATCAACCAAAACCATGCATGGATGGCCGGCTATATGCATGTTGATGTAAATGACGTCATTATAACGTCATTATTGTGAATGGAATTTTTTATTTTCACCAGTGTTGAACAAATAGAATAAGAGGGCGTAACTGTAACCGGTCGATGTCTAGGCAGATATTTCTGTCCATAATCAGTGATACGATTACAAGTTGGATCGATAGCATAGACAACCGGCCACAGCGTCCGTGAACTATCTCAGCCTAGCTGATTGTGGCCGATGACCCCGCGCCTGGATCCTATATCCCACGAAGAGCTATAATCGCAGAGACGAGGTATCGGTAGTACCAGTCGATAGTCAGCATGACTCCATATTAAGCCTGCGCGCCGCAAAATTCCAATTTATGCGAGCTGGGGCTAACTGAAAAATGACGCCTATCTACAGGGTGGCCCAAAAAAAGTGATAACACGTTGTATAATGTACTATAATTAGTTCAAATATGTTTAGACTATATCCATAATAGCTGAAAAAGTTCACTAATTTACTTACTTAACTGTTTAGTCATTTGACATCATTATTACGACAACTTCCGGTCGACATTTTTTTTTAATTTGCCAATCGTCAACTTCTGCGTGTTTTGAAGATATTTAAACCAGAATGACAAAAATCACAACAAAAGACCGTATTCTGATTAAAAATTTGCGAATTGAGAAACATTGGAGTGCAAGGCAAATGAAAAATGAGTTTCCACATAAAGCTTATAGTGTCAGTCGGGTTATTAAATAAATTTATCATGACGGTACAACAGAACCTAAACGCGGAAGTGGTCGGCCAAAGTCTGCTAGAACACGACAAAACATTGAGCGGGTGAGTGAGCTGATCTGCAGTCAAGAAGATGACCCTCACAGTCACAAAAATTCGTGGGAAATTCAAAGAGACACGGATACATCACAGACGTCGGTGCAACGTATTGTAAGGCAATATTTACAACAACGTACAAGCGTGTGATCGGGCAGACGCTCAACGAAAATTGCAAATTGAAACGTTTGCAACGCAGTCAGCAGCTACTTGAACAGTTTCCTAATGACAGAAGTGTACGAACCATCTGGTTTACACACAACAAGATATTCACCTTTGCCACGCCAGTTAATTCTCAACATGGTCGTATTTACTCAGTTGAATCAAAGAAAAGACAATTAAGTTCCAGAAAGGAGACATACGAGAACGTGAACTTTTCAGCTGCGGTATCATGGTATCAGTTGGTGTTTCTCGCTTGCAAAAAGTTGTTGAGAAGCAAGGGGGACACATCGAACATGTTTTATGAGTAGCTTAATTACTACTTAGCATACGACAGTAAATTACAACACGTTATATTGATTCAATCATATTAAATGACCCTTTGCTACGAGGCGTTATCACTTTTTTTGGGCCACCCTGTATTCAGATGCAGCATTAATTTTTGATGCGAAACCATTCTATTATAGGCCATGCGACAAGTATGCTCACCTAGGCAGCAATTCAATTCATACACGTTCAAGCATGACTGGCCGATTTTCGTGACTCTAACAGTACTTGTGAGTATCATTTACAAAGCAAGGCTGCAACGAAGGCGTTGCATAGTTTCACGAGCAACATGTGGAACGAAAAGCTCTTTCTCTATATCTTGGTTAGTTATAGTAATTTAGTGGCAGGAAATTCTACGAAATCTTTCGAATACACCAAAAATCTGAATGGAACAGCGATGTGTGCATTGGACCAACCATCGATTGTGATTCCATTTGATCAGCTTCCACCTTTACCATCTGGATCCTGTTCCCCTGTTGTCGTTCGCTGTGCCTGGCAGTGTACTCTGGATCCTAACTGCACGAATTTCAATTACAGAGAGGATGGAGGAAGATGCGAACTATTCCACTACACGCCGAACAGTTGCTCTACATCATCAGAGTGTAATCATTTGCAGGTAAGTCTGGTAAGAGATAACGAAAATAATAAGCCTGCTAGTAGACTCTCGCGTAGGCATAGGCATACTATGTCATATTCGTTATAGTTCTCATCCTATTTTATTTAAATTTGGTTTATCATAATTATGACTAGATCTTTTGCTTTTGGTATCTTCCAATCTAATTCAAGACTGCACAACATAGGCTATAGATGGTATAATCGACTCGTGTATATAGTTTTGTTTTTTGTTTACCTAGTCGGAGTCATAATTATCCATTGTCCGTAGAAAGATTTCCAGCTAGCGCTTACACTGTGTCGGACTACATTGAACTAATTGCGGACAACCATGGGGAACTTTGTTCTAAATTAATGTATAATGACTGGGGTTGGCCTAGTTCCTGTTCAAATAGTCAAACTAAGCGGCACATGACTTTTTGTATTAAATTGTAGGCCCATGACTATGTGAGCAAGTAAGTAAATAAGTAACTAAGTAGGTTACGTAAGTAAGTAAGTGAGTAAATAAGTTTGGCCTTCATTACTCCATTATTAAGCGCACATTGGGACATGAAAAATAATCCAATAGGCTATGAATGCATGGGAGTAATATTAAGGTACCGGCACAGCATTATAAAGAAAATATACAGAAAAATATAGTTATACAAAATAATATTAATAAACTAGAGAGCACCCTAGTGAGGACACTATCACATAGCTGCTGCAGGCCTGTTTGCGATTGATCATTGATTAAAAGTTAATCAAGCACTTTGTTCAAATGTAATTCTTAAACATAATGTTGGTCTTTGTCGCAATGCAGGCTAAAAATGTGAAAAGCTGTTATATCGAAGGTCCCGCAGGTAAGCATTATAATATCTCATTTATTTTGATCATCTCGATTATTCTCGATGACAACACGTAGGCCTACAATTATTAGACATGCTTCCCATGAAGTCTTGTTCTGTTGGAGGTAACTATCAACAAGGACTCAGTTACATGTATATCATGTATAGGCTATGGGCGGCCCAGGGCGGGTACTAACCGCTAAGAATCGACCTGTTACTTTTAAAATGTTTAAACATACTTGCAGTTCAGGAAACAACAACTTGTATGCGGACCGTCGATTCGAATGGCTGCAGTCTACCGTTCCAGTACAACTACGGGGAATACAACAAGTGCATGACAATAACTGGAATCGATGTTTCACAGTGTGCAACTCTCAATGGAACCTTAAGCAACTGCTCATATCCACCCGGTGGGTAGATAAAAGTTGTCTATTCGTCTACAAATATTACAAAAATATTAATGTATTAAAAAAAATTACTGACAGATTTGATTAGAGTTCATAAGGCAGGCGTAAACAAGGTTTCGGCGTTTCATTGAAGTTTGGAATTTGATCAAATTGAATTTTTCTGGGTCGTTTGTGAACTATCATAATCACATTGATATTTGTTACAGCAGCATTGAATTATTGTTCGGGGGTCGTTTGTGAACTACAATGTCATGTATCATAATCACATTGATATTGACTACAACAGCTTATAATTATTATAGTGTAAAGCTGTTGGAGATGCTGCAGTCCCCACAATTATAATTATTAGGCTATAGTATGAAGCTGTGATCACACCGAATGGTCTACGATCGTTAGCAGAAAGCATGACCGTAGCTAGGGAGTGTTTTGGGTGTTTGAATCCCCTCTCCCCAATAAAATAATTATGCTACCATGAAATATACACTGTGTCCACGATAAAGTAGAACCCAAAATAAAGTGCCATAACTCGGTCAAAACTTGTAGGATTTGTCTGAAATTTTACACACAACAACGGTGGCCATATATACACGAGATCCTAAAGCCGATTTGAAATATTCGTGAGTTTGCCAAATTTATGAGCGTTTGAGATAGAGCACCGAAAAATGCAACTTTCCAATATGGAAACGTTAAAGCAGAACCCTAAACTTTGTGAAATATCTTGGTTAATTGCAGTATTATATGTACCAAATTTGGAGCCCATGATCTTCAGTCTTTTCTATCCATACCCTGCAAATTTTATTACATTCTATTGAACGGTTACGAAGATATACCCTTTTGAAATTGGGTGGTTCAGAAACCAGGTTACCGAACAGTAAAACGCATAGCATGACGTCATTTTTCTGGTTAGCGCAGTGGATACACAGGCTGTTATTTATAAGCGACATTTGCGGAAACAGACACACTACGAGACCTTTTTTACGTAACAGTAGCCTAGCTGGTTGTAAAAATGGTTTTCAGCGCAGAGGACAAGATTTTAATCAAGGAATTGAGAGAGCCGGTTTTATCAACGAATCATCGACGGCGCTGTCAATCAGTGGCGTCAGCGGCTCAGAGCCTGTGCGCGCGCTAAAGGCGGGCACTTCGAACATCAACTGAGACCGCTGAACTCCACAAAACCATGATTTTCAACCAAATGTTACGACAATTCTCTGACCCACGTCAAAGTGGGCGGAGTTACGGTGTACAGAATATTTAATAAATCATTTTACTTCATTTCAGCTTTTGCATGTTGGAAAGTTGCATTTTTCGGTGCTCTATCTCAAACGCTCATAAATTTGGCAAACTCACGAATATTTCAAATCGGCTTTAGGATCTCGTGTATATATGGCCACCGTTGTTGTGTGTAAAATTTCAGACAAATCCTACAAGTTTTGACCGAGTTATGGCACTTTATTTTGGGTTCTACTTTATCGTGGACACAGTGTATAATGTATTTACTAACGAAGATTTAATTTTGAAGCTCTTATTTCTATATGAGATTTTACAATGAATTAAATCATCCTCCATCTCCTTAGTCAGTTGATTCGGTTGCTTGTCAGCTGCTTGCACAAGGTCGAGAAAACAACCCCGAAATAAAATCCTGGCTACGGCCTTAGAAAGGGCACAGAACTGAGCAGTGTTCAAGCGACTCACTTAGCGGGTCGCATGGAAACCCTTGAAGCGTGATTGACCCATCAGAGTGATATTCAACTATTTTTTATTAGGATGCCCCGCCAATTTCTTGAGGCCGTGCTAATGAATTCAAACGATGCTTTGCGAAAGCACGGTACCAGGACAGTTGTAGCAGATTTCCATGATAATTATTTATCTTGCATAAAATGTGCACAAAAAGCATTTGAACTGTATGGTGTCGTAAACCATTGTTTTCTCAGTTGTGCTGCAGAGGACTTTTTTGCAATAATTTACCATAAAACATATTGAACACAGGAAGTCAACCAATACCAAAAGTTTTGTATATAATATTCTGAAAGGATTCGTTGCAAAGCAAGATGTTATCAATGTGACAATGGGAACATCGGATGTTCCTTTGCCGTGCATTAGCAACTGGATCATCATGATGAACCGTTTCGATGGATCGGTGGCTTTCAACCGGTCTTGGGCGGATTATAAGAAGGGATTCGGAGACATTAGAACATCAGAGTTCTGGATTGGAAATGAAAACACCTATCTCTACACCAATCAACCTGGAGCTTCTTACAGACTACGTGTTGAAGTAAAACACCAGACTGATTTACTAACTGCATTTTTACTCGGTCATTCATATTCCAAAATGCTCATAAATACCCACAACAATTTCACCAGCATGATAACGCTCCAGCAATGTTAGAGAACTATTAAACATTAAGCTTAGGCTATAATTTATATATTGTTCTTGTGGTTGAATTCCCCACTTACATTTTCTCAAATACTGTCCGTGACCTTGGTGTCCTGTTGGACCAGGAGCTCACATTTTGATCCTCACATTCACCGACTTGCTCGAGACTGTTACTATCAACTGCGTCAGCTTCGCGCAATTGCTCGTTCACTAACATGATAACATCTAGTGCTGTCACCACATTAGTCCAATCCTTCATTACTTCCTGTCTTGACTATTGCTCGTCAATCTACTCTGGCCTCCCATCCAATCGAATGACGTGCTTAAACAGAGTCTTACGCTCTGCAACACGTTTAATTGGACAAATCCACAAATTTGACCATGTATCTAGCTATAATGCTATAGGCCTATGCTGGAGACATTACACCGGTTTCCTACTCGGCAGCGCATTGAATTTAGGATCGCTGCTCTATTTAGGCAATGCGATGTTGAAATTGCCCCACACTACTTGCGAGAGCTTTGTTGCTCCCCTAGAACCCAAGGCCACCGCCCCTACGTTCTGCACTGAAGGGATTGCTCTTGGTCCCATTCGCACGAACTGCAACGATGCAGAATCGAGCCTTTTCTGTGATCGCCCCAGTTGTCTGGAATGGGCTCCCACAGGAACTACGTCCACTTTCTCGGGTTATTACTGAAACATTTTAGTAAACTCAAAACTGTCTTTTTTCCCGTGCTAGAGTCGGGAGCGCTTCTGAGTAGACCCTAGTCCTCGTTTAGCCCATATCTTGGCCAAACATAAGAAGTTTTTAATGAAACTTTGCAGTCTTAAAGGCAATTCATATTTACGCACGATGGCCAAATTTCATCAAAATATTTCAAAGGGAACAATAGTTATGCCACTTTTAGTGAGGCCACCCACCGTTTTTGACGATTCAAAAACGAAACGCAACAAAAAGTAACAAAAACGTGATTTTATTAAGTCTCCTCTCAAATAACTGTTCTCAAATGTACTTGGTAGTGCTTCACTACTTGTGTTCAATGTGCCCACCACCAGTGCCAACACTTCTTTTGAGCCTCTTTGCAAAGTTCTTGATGATTAATCTGACAGATTCCTTAATCCTTATTTAACAATTTGATTGTCATCTTGCTAAGTGACTTTCCAGTGACGTGCAGCTACGCTGGTACCCTGTTTCTTTTTAGATACTAATAATAATGATCATCTGACAATATCAAAGCTATTTGATAACAATTATTTATTATTATTTATTAAATTGTGTTTTTGCTACTTTTTGTTGTGTTACCCTTCTGAATCGTCAAAAAAACCGGTGTGGGCCTCACTGAATGTGGTATAACTTTTGTTCTGTTTGAAATATTTCGATTAAATCTGGGCATCATGTGTAAAATTTTATTTCGATATTCTTACTTCTGACCAAGATATTGGCCAGAATAATTAAACTGGTTTTTGTTACTTTTTGTTGCCTCGTGTTTTTGAATCGTCAAAAAGCTGTGGGTGGCCTCACTAAAAGTTATAGAACTTTTGTTCTGTTTAAAATATCTGTCCATCATGTGTAAATATGAATTGTCTTTAAGCCTGTAAAATTTCATTTCGAAATTCTTACTTCAGGCCAAGATATGGGCAAAGCAACGTATGGGGTTACTTTTTTATGGCCCACCCTGTACATGTATTTGACGTTAAATAATTATCTTAATTATCATCAATTTTAACTACTAACTGAACAGACAGACTGCAATACACGGCGTGAATAGCTATCATAGTACGCTGTTCAGAAGGCTTTAGTTTTAAATTGTAATTTCAGCAATGTTTAGGACTTTGGGCTTTCGGTTCAGGATGTCGTGACGTCATCTTTGATGAACGCTAGTGAATAGAAAGCTCCTGTTTTGTGTTTCCGTCATTTTAAGCAGTCACATCACATTTTACAAAGTTCAACAAATGTTTTAAATCTATTCAAATCGAATTGGCCTAATAGGCCTACACATTAATGTCATTGATACATTTTCCCAAAATAGTCGCAACAAACTTCAAGTAGGCTTAAGGTTTGATAGTAGAGCCATTTAAGTATCGAGTTCAAGGAATAGCCTACATCATTTCTTTTGAGTTATCAACTGCACACATACTTCAATTGTGTCTTAGTTATCACCCATTTATTTAAAATCGAATTTCATTTTTTGCATGTAGGCTAAATTGTTTCTAAAGTTTGCAGTATTTACAGTTTCAAGGTTACACCAGTGGAAAATGGTTCTTTGCCGAATACGCCACATTCGGGGTCGACTCAGAAACCAACAAATATACAATTCGCTTGTCAGGATACGTTGGGAACGGAGGAGACTCGCTCACCAACACTACTGTAGAGTCTAGATGGTATCACAGCGGTGTGAAGTTCAGCACATCTGACGCAGACAACGATATGAAGCCAGGTGGAAACTGCGCGTCGCAGTATCCCTCTGGATGGTGGTTCAATGATTGCTGGTATATCTGCCTAACATGCGTCTACGGTACAGCCGACTTTTCAGGTTTACTATCTTAACCGCGCACACAAAACCGCGCACACAACACCGCGCACACAAAACCGCGATTCACAAAACCGCGCACCCTCAGAACCGCGCACGATCATTACCGCGCACTAGTCTATCATAACCACGTTTGTTTGCGCATCTCCTCAAATTCGAAGCTGTAACGTTCGATGGGCTTCGAACATTCCTTTGAAACTAGTATTCGGTCGACGATCCTAACCACTCTTGTTTGAGCATCTGTTTAAGCGGTGTCACGACAACCTCTCTACAGTCAACTCGTCTAACGACAACTTGTCTACATACAACTGGTCCAGCGCTTGAGAAATGGAAGCTGGATTAAATTATTTGGAGGTGAAATGGAGGCTGGGTTGATGAAAAACGCAAGAGAAATTGAGGATGGATGAAGGTTCTTTTACAGGTAAAATAGAAGCTGGATTAACGAAAATAACGCATGAGAAATGGAAGCTGGATGGAGGTGTTTTTATATATGAAATAGAAGCTGGATTGACGAAAATAACGCATGAGAAATGGAAGCTGGATGGAGGTGTTTTTATATATGAAATAGAAGCTGGATTGACGAAAATAACGCATGAGAAATGGAAGCTGGATGGAAGGATTTTTATATATGAAAATAATAGAAGCTGGATTGACGAAAATAACGCATGAGAAATGGAAGCTGGATGAAGCTATTTTTATATAAGAAATAGAAGCTGGATTGACGAAAATAACGCATGAGACACGGAATTTGGATGAAGCTATTTTTAGATATGAAATAAAAGCTGGATCCATGTTGAGATACTTGAATGCGGTTACGATAGTGCGCGGTAATGATCGTGCGCGGTTCTGAGGGTGCGCGGTTTTGTGAATCGCGGTTTTGTGTGCGCGGTTTTGTGTGCGCGGTTTTGTGTGCGCGGTTTTGACCGGATACCGACTTTTTATGGTATACTTTGCACGACTACAAAATGGAGAACCGAGGAAAGTTACGAGCAGCCAGGATGATGATCAGAAGCAACTGACTCTGGAAGAACATCCGTGTTATCGAGCTCTATCGACCACGAATTTCACATTTACCGTTTTGAGGCATTATAGCCATCAACTTACCATTATTATAGTTGGATTTGCAAAAGGCACAAGGCATCAGCCGAAATAAAGTTGTGGTCATGTCAATACTAATGCAGTTGTTTCCTTCGAGTCGTGCATAACTTCATGTCAACCAGTCTCTCATGGTCATGTTGTGGGGCGCGGTGGTGTAGTGGTGGCGTCGTTGCCTTGAAGCCGGAAGGTTCGAGGTTCGAATCCACGCGAATCCACCTCACCGCGTAAGGACCTTGGGCAAGTCTTTCACTCACAATTGTTCAGCGCTTCGGCGTGAAACTCCGATGCAGTGTCCGCTCTGCATTCGGGAGCGCCTCTGAGTAGAAAGCTTGAAGGGACGCTATAACAAGTGCACATGCAAACAAAATGTATGAAATTGAAACGAAGTTACTTGCGGAGAGCGAGCGACAAATATAGCCTATATATAGCCTATATGTAGCCTACGGTAGTCGATGACGTTAGGCCTACTTTACAAATTCCAGGTTCTTTAGTAATAACATAGTCGTTGTAGTAGTTTTTTTTTTTTTTGGATTCCTACACGGCAGCGCAGTGAATAATTATTTAGGATCGCAAAATATGTAAAGACTCGATGGAGGATGTAATGAGAAGAATAGGGCTGGCAAGAGGGATATTGCACGCAATGGGGAAGTTGTGGAGTTCAAGAGAAATAGGGAGAGCAGCAAACGTGCAGATGTATGAAACACTAGTGCACAGCGTGATATTATACAACGCAGAAACCTGGACGCTGAGAGAAGAACAGCGAGAGTCTTCGAAATGACTTGTCTGCGGAAAATATAAGGTGTTACAAGAAGAGATAGGATAAGAAACACAGTGATATATGATAGATCATTGAACATTAAACAAGATATAATCGACAAAGTGCGGAACAGAAGACTGCGATATTTTGGACATGTGTCAAGAATGGAAAACGAAAGATATCCGAAATAGCGCTTAACGGATATGTACATGGGAAAAGATCAAGGGGGAGACCAAGGAAAAGATGGATCGACACGATAAGAGAGGACTGTTGAGCAATGGGAATGTCGATACAGGGGGCGACGCATGTATGGTATGGTATGGTATGGTATATGAGCATTTATAAAGCGCCTCTTACAGACTAGCTATTCAGAGGCGCTCTCAGCGTGACAGCTCTGAGGACATAAAAAAGACTTCAAGTAGCGAAGGGCTGAAGATGACACACCCAATAAGATCTTACTTATTGGTATTGGCATGTGGCGCAGGATAGAAAAGATAAGAGTGGAGAGCTACCATGGGAAAGCGGCTGACGAGTGCTGAAGGCAAAGTAAGTCAAGTCAAAGGCATGCAGAACAGGGTCGGTCCTTTAGTTGGTGAATAATACAACGTGCGAACACATCTCCAACTTCACGCATAAGTCGCCTAAAAACGTTTGACATGAACTCCACAGCTTCGCTTCGCCTCTTTTCCGAAAATTATGCGTAGGGCCTTAATATTGCATTCAATTGTGGTTTCGTTGGCATCGGTAGGGAGCGCCTCTGTTGAGTCGCAGTTTACATGACGCCATGAATTTTTTAATACTTTACTAAACGACTGAAAATGCAAACATTCAGGTGCATTACGTCTCTGGCTTTTGTGTGCAGCATCAACAGCCGTGTGGTTGCGGCCTGACCTCTGTATTGTTCGATCAGAGAATTGAAATATAAATGCAGTGTTTGTTATGGTAACACGGCATGGATTTGTTCTGGTATCTAAGGCTGATTTAGAAATTTTGTTTTGTGCGCAAGCGATTTTTCATATGAATGAGCAGGTTAATGGATGTCAAAACGTTAATGTGCGTGTGTGTGTGATTGAGTAGAATGAGTTGGTAGAATTGTGGGCATGGGCGTGAGTGTGCATAGGGTTGATTCTGATAGGGTGAGCAGAGGGTAGTTGGTTTGGCGGGCTGATGGGTGGGTTATGGGTTGGTTTGATTTTGGCGAATGGCTGTAATGCTCTGGATAGGTGAAGAGCACTGAAGGCCCCATTTTTGTTTGGTGGCTGGATGGTTGGGTTGGTTGGTGGATGACTGGGTTGGAAGTTTAAAGAGATAAAAAAAATTCCACGGATCGGGGAGAAAAGCTATTAGTCTTAATGCACGCCGTACATGGTATTGGCCAAAACGGCCGGGCTACGTGAAAAGGCCACGAGGTAGCCATTGTTATTTTTTGAGTGTCCGACTCGCGAACCTGTACTGTTATGTGAGTAGCTAAAACAACTGCTGCCTGCACAAAAAGGTGCATTTGACGTGACTCAATTCTATTGGATAGCCTATACCACGAACAGACATTATTTCGATGCAGATTAGGTATTTTCACCTAGGCCTAGGACCTAGGTACTATTATCGATTCATGAATATTCAAACACGACTGACGGATTTTCGTGACTCTTGTGAAAATCATTGACGAGTGGGGCTACAACGAAGGCGTTGCAAAGCTTCACAGGCAACATGTGGAAAAAAACTGTTTCTTTTCCTCCTGGCCATTTTCATAAGTGTGAAAGTTGCAAATTCTGCGAAAGCCTACGTGGAAAGAAGACCTATTCCTCTTTGTTATTTTTATGCATGTAGAAGTCGCAAATTCTGCCAAAGCATTCGAATACACCAAAAATCGGAATGGAGAAGCGATGTGTGCGTTAGACCAACCATCGATTGTGATTCCATTTGATCAGCTTCCTCCTTTACCATCTGGATCCTGTTCACCTGCTGTCGTTAGTTGTGCCTGGCAGTGTACTCTGGATCCTAACTGCACGAATTTCAACTACAGAGAGGATGAAAGAAGATGCGAACTATTCTACTACACGCCTAACAATTGCTCCACATCATCAGAGTGTAATCACCGCCAAGTAAGCGACATCGTACACAAATCAGACTTACAAAGCCAGTTGTCCATGAACCAGTGGTCGTGAACCAGTTGTCCATGGACCATGTGTCGTGAACCAGTTGTCCATGAACCAGTTGTCGTGAACCAGTTGTCCATGAACCAGTACTGTTGTCCATGAACCAGTTATCGTGAACCAGTTGTCCATGAACCAGTTGTCCATGAACCAGTTTTTGTCGTGGAACCATATAAAACTGCAAACCACCAACTCGAAGGTGGCACAAAAGTCTAGCTAGAGCAGACAATCATGTGAAGCCCAGCTTTGAAGATTCATAGGCTGACATTAACTTGTGTTGCGTCGATAGACTATTGAGGAGCAATGAATGGAGACGGCGTCCACTATACACAATTAAAGCCACCGCTACAATAGACGAAGCGGTGAAAGAATGATGTCGTCCCACATGAGTGAAAGTCTACACGATACACAGTTAAGACCAACGATCCAGTAGACGAAACACATTGTGATCGATGTCGTCTCACCTGAGAGAAGACCTACCTCGAACCGTCAGAATCCGATATGCGATTACACGAATAATATTATAAGCATTGTCAGAAGGCTTATTTAGCCTACGCTGAATTGTCGCATGCAGTCGCATCTCATTGTTCGTCTCAAGAGCATAATATTAGCTGACTGTAGATCTACACACGAATGCTTCTTGTAGGCAGTTCTATTCAACTCTGTCGTCATTGTATTGGCCAAGTCTACACATTATTATAGGTAACATTGTTTCAATGCGGATTGTGTAGTGTACTCACCCTCTTTCCCTCGCACACGAGCGCGCACAACCACACACTATTTCCTCCAGACAATCATTAGAATGCCGCAGCTAACACTGCCAGGTTTATCAGTTCACTATTGCTAAAGTAGCGCTGACGAAGCTGCACTACAACGAACAAAATGCATGGCTTCACGAGCAATTATTGGCTTACGTGGAAAGAAAAATTTTTCCTCTTTAGCATTTTGATCAATGTAGAAGTCGCAAATTCTTCAAAATCATTCGAATACACACAAAATCTTAATGGAGCAGCGATGTGTGCATTAGATGAACCGTCAGTTGTCATTCCATTTGATCAGCTTCCTCCCTTGCCATCTGGATCCTGTTCACCTGTTGCCGTTCGCTGTGCCTGGCAGTGTACTCTGGATCCTAACTGCACAAATTTCAACTACAGAGAGAATGAAAGAAGATGCGAACTATTCCACTACACGCCCAACAATTGCTCCACATCATCAGAGTGTAGTCACCTACAAGTAAGAGACAGCGAAAATAATACTAACAGTCGCTCGCATAGGCTACATGATTTGCCATGTTCATATATATTTCAGCTGGGTATATTTTTATGTGGTTTACGTTTATCTTTTTCTTTTTGACATCATCCTTTCCAGTCCAAGACTGCTAGACATAATATAGACTAAATAGAATAATTATACAGTTTTGTATTTGCTACAAAGTCGGGGTCACAATGTCATCCATTGAAAGTTATCCAGATTTCTCTCGTACTACATGGAATCAACGATGTACATGGATGGGAAAACTTTGTCCCAGATTGTTTTTAAACGATGACCGAAGATTGACCTAACGTAGATCATGTTAAAATAATTCAAACTAAGCGGCAACAAGACGTAGTTACGATGTATAGGACCTTTTTGTTGTTGCTGCGGCAGGCCTTTTTGCGATTGGTTAGAAGTCTAATCAAGTAGGCCTACTTTGTATAAATAAAGGACTAATTATCATAAATAATATGATGGTTTTTGTCTTGAATAGGTTAAAGGTGTGACAAGTTGTCATATTGAAGGTGACAGCACGTCCTTGGAAATCGCGCGTAAGCCTCCTGTCTCATTTATCGCAATCGTCTCGAGGATCCAATCAATCGATTTTTTTACCACCACGATAGTAATAAGTCTACAAGCTCTTAATTTTCTAAATTCGTATGCGGTTGCAAATAGGCAAACCAAGACAAGAACATGTCATGGTTCCTCTTAAAAGGGCTGTGCCATTTACATAGGTCAGTCAGTAATCAATTATTGCACACTGATGGTCACCATTCAATAATAAAATTAGAATAGTCATTCTATAAAGTGTGAACAGTAACCTACTGTTGATATTATTAGGCCGACGTGCCACTGCGTGGGAGCATAAGGCTCCTCGCAAGATGATCTATGCACATTAAACTTTAACTTATCGACTTTCCAAGATTCTAATGACAGCACACACGCAGATCAGACTTCGACTTACATTGCTTTCCATGAAGACCTGTTTAGGTGGCGGTTGCTACTAACAGTTCATACAGTCATATCATGTTGTTCTGCATGTATCAATATACAATTCCAATTAGATACAGCAACCAGATATAGGCCTATTACAAAATGTAACAGTTAGGGTGATGGCGTATAGGCTATGTAGTTCCTTTACTCCGCTTCATTCAAAACAATTCAATAATTATCAGTTGCGCCAAAGCTTCCACTTAGCGACCTCAGTTGCGCCAAAGCATCCACTTAGCGACGTCTATTGCAAGCCCAACTGAACAGCAAATAGCGTGCGCGTAAGCACTGCAAATGACTTGTTTTAAAAACAATTTTTTTTGTAATCTGAATCCGCTGTGGAAAATTTGAAAAGTAAAAGCTTGGTGTGCACAAACGTTCTTGATCAGATGAACTTGGAGTGGTTCCATTGTCCTGTATAAAGGATCTCAGTTCGTTATTGTTAGAACAAGAATAAAATTGTGTGTCCTTAAAACTTGCTAGGTAAAAATAATTAGTTGGATAATTTTATAACACCGACCCTCGTTTGTGAAAATTTCTGACCAAAAAAAATATTGAAACTCAAAGCCCATTATTTAAAGTGTTTGTTCATAATAAGTTATGTAAGCTTATATACGACCACTCTAGTCTAGTTGTTCGTGACAAAAAACCCTACTTGTTGCTAGGAGATTGTCTATTTCCCCAAGGCTGTCCCACTCGCTTTGCAATCAAAGCAAATTGAAATATAAAATTTAATACCTGAAAGAGAAACTACATAATGCCCCTGTTGCAGCTTGTTAAGATAATGCGCACAAATTTGCAACAATTGATTTTTGGAAAAGCTTTAAATCCGTAGACATGTAGGCCACTGTAGACATTCGCATGTTCTGTGTGTATTGCGGTTTCAAGTCTCTTTTGTCAGGAACCAGCAAGAATAGGCATAGGCCTACGACTTTTATATGTTTACTTGTAGTTCAGAACAAAACTAGTTGCATGCGGGTCGTCGATACGAACGGTTGCAGCTTGCCGTTTCAGCACAACTACGAGGAGCATGACAAGTGTATGAACGTAACTGGGATTGCTTCTCTTCAGTGTGCGACTCTCAATGGAACCGTGACCAATTGTTCATAACCTCTGGGTGACTTACGTTGTTTCGTCGCCTACCATAATAATTATGTGATCTTATGCGCATTATAATACATGTAACTTCAAACTGACGGATATTGTTAGTTTTCATGAGGCAGGTGTAAAATAGGCAATCTCCCGATAGGCCCTAGTGCTTGAAGTTTGACGGAACTGATTTCCCCCCCCCCAAGAGATTTCATTATCACGAGTGCACATTGGTATCCTAGAAAACAAATTCAAGAGAACTTGTCGAAGCAGCTGCAAACTTAGTAACCTAAGGCCGTGGTCGAACGGTAAGGTTCACGATCGTCACCAGAAGAGAAAGAAAAATAGACAAGCTGCTCGCCTCTATTAAAGCAGGTGGCACGGAATTCTGTCGCAATATGATTGACCCCGGCTGTACAGGAGCCCCCGGCGGCCAGAGTCAATTTGTTTACTTTCTGAATATTCAAACGTAATCAAGTCTAGTCTGCATGTTCGACGTACACATTCAAAAGTGTCATTGGCTCAAGCCCTAATTCAATTTTCTCTGGTAGACTGAAGAAATTTAAAATGTTTTATTAAGATAAATGGGAGAAAAATAATAGAAAAATTGTAGCATGCTAATTTTATATTTAATCGTGAGTGCGAAATAGAGTCTATAGCAAAAGAGCCAGGCATCTTTGCTTATCCCTTTGTTTAAATCGAGGGTTCCTAACATTGAAAGAGGCAACACAAAAATCCTGCACAGGGGCACTCGAACACCTTGCTACGCCACTGATCATAATACACTGTACGGTGTAGCTTTAGGGTATACAGTGTTCCATCAGTAACTGTTGTTCTGTGGTTGACATAATATTGTCAAAAATTTACGTATAACCTCCTGAAGGATAAG
Source organism: Lumbricus rubellus (assembly GCA_945859605.1). Taxonomy (NCBI): domain Eukaryota; kingdom Metazoa; phylum Annelida; class Clitellata; order Crassiclitellata; family Lumbricidae; genus Lumbricus; species Lumbricus rubellus. The sequence goes on along the minus strand of OX243826.1, from coordinate 6,259,164 downwards.
GGGACATAATTTATTAAACAAAGAAGGTCAACTAACATTAATTTGTTTTATTCTAATATTCTAAACAGGATATGTCGCGAAACAAGACGTTATCAACGTTACACTAGGGTTGTTGGCCGTTCCTTTGCCGTGCATTAGCAACTGGATCATCATGATGAACCGTTTCGATGGATCAGTGGATTTCAATCGGTCATGGTCGGAATACAAGATTGGATTCGGTGACATTAGGACATCAGAGTTCTGGATTGGAAACGAAAACATTCATCTCTACACCAATCAACCTGGAGCTTCGTACGGACTTCGTATCGAAGTAAGATACTGGCTTAGTCCTTAAAATCAATCAATCAATCAATCAATTGTTGTTTAATCAAAACTTCAGGCTGGCAGAACGCAGCATGTTACATACAACTTACTAATATTACAAAGGTTTTATATATAATGCATTGTGAATTGATTTTAAAGTTATTTTTATTACGCTTTCAAGCCAAATTTTGATTTCTTTTTATCATTAATTTATTAACTTCAAAGAAAATAAAAAGAGGCAGCTTACTGGTAGCCACATTCAATTAAGAAGTGTCGAATTGTTTTATAGCACCCAGTCTGAATAGATGAGAAGTCAGATTTATAAAATAGTGTGTCTTTTTATTGCCTCACATGTTAGACCCTACATCGCGCCTCCTATGCAATAACGAATTGTGTCAAATGTCGGTAGTAAGCAGATCTCAATCTTAAAGTGTGACTTAGGATTAGACGACCAAGGATCCTAGGTATCTAACTATTCCCAAAATAGGTACGACCTTCGGCAAGTCTGGTTTGAAAAATATACAAGTGTCCATTAAGTTCTTGCATGCCAGCCATGTGCAATTGTGAACTATATGACCAATATCACCAATTCATTGACCGCTTATACACGAACTAGCTTATTCACAGTTTCAAGGTTACACCACGGGAAAATGGTTCTATGCTGAATACGACACATTTTCGATCGACTCAGAAGCCAGCAAATATTCAATTCACTTGTCAGGATTCTTTGGGAACGGTGGAGACTCGCTCACCAACACATCAGTCCTGTCTAAAGGATATCACAATGGAATGAAGTTCAGCACATCTGACGCCGACAACGATTTGTGGGCTGGAAGCTGCGCGTCTCTGTATCCCTGCGGATGGTGGTTCAATAATTGCTGCTGGACCTGCCTAACCTGTATCTACGGCACAAATGCCTTTTTCTGGCGTGGCCTGAGCGAATATCAATACGAGAACGGTGGACAGTTACGAGCGGCCAGAATGATGATCAGAAGCAACTGAGTCTCAAATCACATCGTGACGAAGACTCGTGGATCACACATTTCAAACTTATCACGCTTTAGTGCTATCGAAGTAACGCGATCGATTGATGACCGGACGATTTATATAAAACTATATGACTCAGACTCAATCTAGGCCTACCGGTACCACATAATGTATTTTATTTATAATGAAATAATAAGTAACGTCTTTGCATTCCAATTCTCCCTGCAGCTTTTACTTTTACAATTAACTTTGGTAATTAGGCCCTACTTAGCGGGACTTGTCCATTTTGGTGTGCCTATTTGTTCCCTCACTCTTATTCCACTTATTCACTTTGAGTATTTTACTTATTGCTCATTATGTCTATACTTTGTTAAGCATACATGCAGATTGTACAATTGAATTGTTGGGATCAATAAAAAATATGTCTATGTCTAATAAGAAGTGAAATGTTGGCAACTAAAAAATCTGTTTCATATTTCTCTGATTTCTTTCTCGACGACCCCGTAGTAAATGGTGCAGTCAGCAGCAGCTGTATTGGTGAAAAGAATGCTTTATAAATGGAAGCTGGACTAATATTTTCTAGTTGAAGTAAAAGCTGGATTGATGAAGAGAACAAATGAGAAATAGAAGATGGATTGATGAAAATATCGAATGTGAAAGGGATGCTGGATTGATGAAAAGGACGAATGCGATAGGCCTACAGCAACTGGATGGATTAAAATAACGAATCTTTGACATCGGACTAATTAGGCTATTACAAGCTAGAGTTCAGTTAAGCAATATACAATTATACATGTAATAGTAATAATAATAAGCCTAATGAAAAAAAGTGATGATAATGATTGCGATAATACTAAGCGCTACAATGCCATCGCATTTCGTGGCACTTTCACTAATGTTGCGGAGGACAAAGCCTGAATTTCTAGACGTTCAAAAACACATCCAAGCATAATTGTTTGAAATTCCGAGGAATATGAGGTACCTTGGGTAAAAAAATAAAAACAAATTCCACTTCTATTTACGGAAAAATAATTTTCATCAATCCAACGTCTATTTTAAAAAACAATAATAATTATTTGTCCCGATCCAGCTTCTGTATTTAATCAAGAGTCTTTTCATCAAGCCCACTTCTATCTGTAGAAGAATCTTTTTCATCAACCCAACTTCTATGTTAGGCCTACCAAGAAGGTTTTCATCAAGGCGAAAGAGTGCAAATTATTGCTTGCTTCTATCACTGCGCTGTTGTGAACTTATGATCGCCGCGTATACGATCTTGCGCGTTTTTGAACGTGCGCGGTTTTGATATGCGCGGATTTGACCGGATACCAAATTTGCAATGGCGGCTTTACTGAAAATTCATACAACGGTTGGCACTAAAGAGTCATTCAGCTGAAGCGCATAATGTCTCCGGCTTTTGTCTCTTACAGTGACAACGGCCTCGTTGTTGCTCACTTCTAGCATGGCTCCAGGATTGCTCGAACAGATAGTGGAAATATTTACTCAGGGTTTATTATGATAACACGGTTGAAGTTTGTTCTGGTATCCAATGCTGCTTTGTGAATGTTGCTTTGAGCGCCAGCAGCTTGTCATGGCCTGTGATTGAGCGCAAACGAACAAGGGAGTGAACGAGTGAATGGGTATTAATGTGTGTATGTGTGGGTTGGTGGGTGGGTGGGTGGGTGCGAGGCTGCGAGCGAGCGAGTAAACTGAGCGGATTGATTTCTAGGCAGGGGAGTGCACGCACACTGACTATAGAGTAGGCTATAGAGTGGGTTCGGACAGTGGGGAAAGTTGTTTTAATGGGCTGGTGATTGAATTTACGTTGGTTGGTCTGGATTGAGGTAGGCCTGCATGACTCCGATTCTTTGGAAGGGTGATTTTGGCTTCATGACTGGGTGGATCAATGGGTTGGGTGGCCGATTGGCCGATTGGTATAAGAGCTTTGGCCTGTAACGCGGAGAGCACTGTTCAATCTTCGTCCAAGACCATTATTGTGTAATAACCTTGAGCAAATCCTTTTGCTCATAATTGCTCTGCAATGTAATTGCAGGTGCGCCGTCGAGACTTGGGCAGTTTGAGCATTGTAAGACGGGCGAAATCAAATTTCTGTTTGAGTTTATAATAATATTGTATTGTATGTGATCAGTACGTTGGAAGATTATTTGGGTGGATTTAGGTCTGGCGATAGACTGTATCTTGAGTCTGTGAGTTAGTTAGTGAGAGAATGAGCTGTCATTATTTAATTGATTAGTTAGCGAGTCAGTGAGTTTCCCGACATTTAAACATCACATGTGTTTACTAGGCCTACTATCCCCTAAAATCGTTATTGGTCCGAGCTTAAATTAATTATTCTAAATGTCGCAACACTGAAAAGTCACTAAAAATGAGGTAAACTAAATTGAAGAGATGGATTTATGGTCAAAGGTGTACTATTTTTGATGGAGAGATATCACTGTCCATAATAATATCGTCGGTGATCCCCATAGGCGTACGGGAGTTTTCAGCAGTGGGGGGGGGGGGGCAAAGATTGAACTTCTGCCCGAAAAATACATCCGTCAAAAAGTTGACGACCTTTTTTTTTTTTAGTCGTTTGGGGTTTTTGCTTGAAAAATCCACCTAACTTGCCCGAATTTGGGGGGCAATTGCCCCCCTGCACCCCCGCCTCGTACGCCTATATCCCGGTTCAAGTTGGATCGATAGCATAGACAATAGACCACAGCTTCCGTGAACCATCTCAGCCCAGCTCAATATGGCAGATGACGTCGCGCCTTGATCCTATAGAGGTCTATAAGCTTATCCCAAGAACCGCTATGAACGCAGAGAAAAGGTATCAGTAGTACAGAACTGGTCCAGTCCTGTCGGTTGGTGGAAAGGCCTTTCGCTAGCCAGCATTATATTATTTTCATAAGCCGCGAACCTGTGCTTTATGCGAGTAAGTAAAAAATAACAGTCTATTCAGATGGAGCATTTGATGCGACACCATTCTATAATAATTGGCCATGCAACGAGCAAACATTGTTTCAATGCCGATCTGACATTCTCACCCAGGCATTAATTCAGTTCATGTTCAAACTTGACATAGACTACCGATTTTTGTCATTGCTGCTAAGCATCATTGACGAAGCAAAGATACAATGAAGGCGTTTCGTAGCTTCACGAGAAACATGTGGAACGAAAAGCTCTTTCTCTGTCTCTTGGTTAGTTATAATAATTTAGTTGCAGTAAATTCTGCGAAATCTTTCGAATATACCAAAAATCAGAATGGAGCAGCAATGTGTGCATTAGATGAACCATCGATTGTGATTCCATTTGATCAGCTTCCTTCTTTACCATCTGGATCCTGTTCACCTGCTGTCGTTCGCTGTGCCTGGCAGTGTACTCTTGATCCTGACTGCACGAATTTCAACTACAGAGAGGATAAAGGAGGATGCGAATTATTCCATTACACGCCTAACAATTGCTCTACATCATCAGAGTGTAATCATTTGCAGGTAAGAGATAACGAAAATAACAGGACGTTCGCGCAGCCGTGCATAGTTGTATACCATGTCATGTTACAATAATTCCGGATAATAATATTTAAATGTGGTTTATCGTTTGATTAGTTCTTTGCTATTTTCCTATCCAGTTCCAGATTACAAAACATATAGATTGTACATACATGTACATGTAGGTCCATAGGCCTATATAGGCCTAATGTAAGCTTAGTTATGTATTTGTACATATTCGGAGTCATATTCATCGAAGCTTCCCAGCTAGCACTTACACGTTAGAAAAATGTCGGACTACTGTTACAGTAACACTGAACCAATGATGGACAACGATGGGGAGGAAAAAATTTGTTCAAAATGCGTGTGTGATGACTGCGGGTTGCCTTGTTCCTGTTCAAATAGTCAAAACTAAGCAGCATTAGCCTAAGTCACGCTGTACAGGACTTTTTGTAATATAGGCCTAATAGGCCTATATCGGTAAGTGTGTATGGCCTTTATTACTCCATCAGCGAAGTTGGAGCGAACGCAGAATGGGACATAAAAATAATCCATTTTAAACACATGAAAGTAATAATAAGTATACAGTAATGTAAAAGAAAAATAATGCTAAACAGAATGTTGACCAATGAAGAGCAGACTAGTTACGAAACCTTTGTAGAGCTGCGGCACGTCTGCTTTGCTATTGGTTATAAGTTAATCAAGCACTTTGATCAAAATTTAATGTAGGCCCTAATTCTCATAAATATGATGGTTTTTGTCGCCAATCAGGTTAAAGGTGTGAAAAGTTGTTATATTGATGATGATGTCAAGTTCAGTACTACCGCAGGTAAGGCGATTTCGTATATTAAAAAAATAATCTCGATTATTCCCAATGACAGCACATTAGACATGCTTCCCGTGAGGAGGGTCCATTCAAAACAGTTCGATCATTTTGTCAACACTACATCCACTTACCGATGTCTGCCATGTAGACTATAGGCCCAAACGGACTAGCAAAATTAAGCAGGGCTTTTAACGTGCAGTTCTACACAAAATGTGCAGTTCTAAATGGATTTGTGCCGTTGTAAAAGCACTTCTGTGCAGTTAAAACTAGCACAAAGGTCATATTTCTTCGATTGTAAGTAATTTACCATGGATGATGGGAAAGGGAAGAAGGAGTTTTGCAGTTCTAAACATTTCTTTAAAATAACCCTGAGCAAATGCGCGTAGATCTAAGCACTGAAATTTTTTCATCAGGGCAGAGATAATGACAAGTAGGCTACTAGAATAGGCCTAGTTAAGCCCAATCGTGAAAGGTTGAAGAGTTAAAGTGTAATTTGTATAGATAATCTTTATCAGGTGAACATTCTGTGATTCCATTGTTCTGACTAAGGGACTTCAGGTTAACAATCTTTATTACAAGAAAGAACGTAGGCCTAGAGCCTAAAAACTTGCTAGCCAAAATGAATCAGAAAATTTCATTAGACAATTAGGCTTAGTTGGGACAATACGGGACGGTGACACATTCCATAACTAGCTTGGAGGTCAGTGGATTTCGATTCCTGAAGACCTCGTGGAGATAGACCTGCGTTGTAGGCTGCCCTTAGCGCAGTTTTATTGCAGGCTTTAGTAGGCCTACTTAAGGTTGACGTTAATTTTGATAACTGCATAACAGTTTACTGTAACCGATTGCGGTCAACCGGATTGTTGAATTATCGATATTATTGTTAATGTTTGAAAAAATTAATATGGAAGTGCAGAGATAATTAGCGATATACGGTAACACGTATTGTGAATAGCAGATTCTGTACGACTGGCCAACGCTAATAGTATCAAAAATGGTCGATTTGTAACTAAAAGTGTTGGCTGTTGTTCAAGATTGTCGATTCTCCCTAACTCTCTTGAAGAAACCACCTCAACTGGATCTGGAATTAATTACTCATTCGCTTTGTATTTAAAAAATAAACTGAAAAGCAAATTGCTAACAGCGAATCTACGTAATGTCCCTATTAGGCCTACAATTTGATAAGGCTATGCACAAATTTGCTATTGTTGCTTGGGAACGCTTAATTTTAAATCTGTATCGCATGTTAAACGTATGACGGTTTCCAGTCACTTTTATCTGGACCAATAATTATTAGAATCGCCCTATAGTAAGCTAACTTTAAAACTGTTTACATGCAGTTCGAGAAACAACTAGGCCTACTGGTATGCGGACCGTCGATTCGAAAGGTTGCGGTCTACCGTTCCAGTACTTATACAAAGAATACAACGAATGCATTAATGTAACTGGAATCGATGTTCCACAGTGTGCAACTCTCAACGGAACCTTAATCAACTGCTCATATCCACCTGGTGGGTAACCTCAAATTGTCTCTTCGTCTACCAAATATGTTCAAAGTATTAATGTAGCCTACTTTCAAACAATTTTGTGCTGACTGTCTTAATTAGAGTTCACGAGGCAGGTGTAAATAAGGTTTCAGCTTTAGTTGGAGTTTTGAATTTGACCAAATTGAATTTTTTTTCTCTGGTCGTTGGTGAACTATCATATCACAGTGATATAGACTACCTGGTACAACAGAATATCTGGTAAGCTTATAAAGCTGTCGAAGATGGTGCAGGCCCCACAATACTTATTATAGTCTGAAGCTGTAATCGCATCGAATGGTTTACGATCATTAGCAGACAAATGGGACAACACTGCTGAGCAAGCGGTTCACTTAGACTAAGTGGGCTGCATGGAAATCCTTTAATACAACTTGATTGGCCATCAGATTGATAGTCGTCTATAATTTGCATTAGGATAGCCTACTTCTCCAAATTATCGAGGCCTGGGCCATGCTGATGAATTAAAAGCGATGCTTTTCGAAGACAATGTACCGGGACAACAACAGATTTCCATGATAATGTATTTTTCATAAAATGTATACAAAGCATTTGAACTGTACATGGTGCCCTCAACCATTGTTCTATCGCAGAAGATCTGGTATTTTTTGAAATAATATACCATAAGACATATTGAATACAGGAAGTGACACTTCCTGCCGAAGTGAACTAATCCAAAAGTTTTGTTTATGATATTCTGAAAGGATTCATTGCAAAGCAAGACGTTATCAATGTGACAATGGGAACATCGGATGTTCCTTTGCCATGCATTAACAACTGGGTCATCATGATGAACCGTTTCGATGGATCAGTGTCATTCAATCGTCCTTGGGCAGATTATAAGAAGGGATTCGGTGACATTAGAACATCAGAGTTCTGGATTGGAAACGAAAACATCCATCTCTACACCAATCAACCTGGAGCTTCATACAGACTCCGTGTTGAAGTACAAGACAGGATTAGTTCTAAAATAATTATTAATTTTGGTTTCCACAATTTGTAGTTATTTTGTTCAGTCTTCAAAATGAATTGTGTCTCGCTTTTCGTTTCAGTAGCCTATCATACTCCGGCAAGATTAGATGAATTTGCATAATGTTCCTCGAATCTCAAAAGTCATTTGAAAAGTCAAAAACTGTTTTCTAACACCCAAGGATCGACTGTAAAATGAGTAGTCGGATTTCTATAATAGTGTGGACATTTTGATTGCGTCACCAGTTTTCTGTAGGTTAGGTCTAAATCATGACGCAATTTGTATTTGAGAATTTATGTAGCGGCTCTTTGGTAGAACCATGGAGACGCGTCTTTGGCAAACATCTGTGTCGAATGGCGTTAATCGAAGTGTAAACAAATAAATCTTAAAGTGTTAGACGAACAAGAAGGTTGTCCTAGATTGTAATGCAATCCTAATATTCGTAAATAGGTTCGACATTCGGCAAGATACACAATTTCGATAACTTTTTTCGTGTAAGTGTGAATTGAGTGGCCGATATCACTTTAGAGCATTAGGCCCCTATCTGCTATCACAAGGAACAATGTCTCATACATGCATTGTTCGCAGTTTCAAGGTTACACCGCGGGACAATGGTTCTTTGCTGAATACTCTACAATTCTGGTCGATTCGGAAATCAACGCTTACACAATTCACTTGTCTGGATACATTGGAAACGGTGGAGACTCGATCACCAACACTACGATCAACTCTGTATGGTATCATGATGGAATGAAGTTCAGCGCCATAGATGTCGACAACGATTTGTGGGTTGGAGTCTGCGCGTCTCAGTATCCTTCCGGATGGTGGTTCAATAGTTGCTGGGGGACCTGCCTCACTTGCATCTACGGTACAAAGGACTTTTCATGGTATACCCTGAGCGACTATCAGTACGAGAACGATGGAAAGTTACAAGCAGCCAGAATGATGATCAGAAGCAATTGACTCTGCGTGGTCGATAGGGCCAACTCTGGATCAAACATTTCAAACTAATTACATTTCAGTCATGCCATCGGCGTAACTGCATTCGGACCAACACCGTAGCCTAATTTAAAACTGTTGATTTCGTGTTGTATGAACATCGTAGATTAGGCTACTTTTATTTGTGCCTACTATGAATTCTCGACTTTATGATGTTTTTGGGTCATGCAAATTCTAGCAACCAACAGAAATTAAGCCTCTATTAGGCTAAGTTTGCGAAAAAGAGAGACAATCCGCGGAGAATGTGCTTTCTTAATAACATCCGTGTGTGCTCGTGTAAAAGAACTGACAGGAACATAGCAACTGACTTATTACAGCAATGACTTCATTAAACTGTTCCGCACAACTAACTTTGAAAAGCACTAATAAATAGGCTATGTTATGTCAAAGTAACTTGTTTGCAACTTCAACAATGATCGCACAACTTGGATCGAAGATCGCTGTTGCTTGTCGTCATTTCTGCTGGTGCTAATGATGCGGTAGGCCTATATGCCTATTGCGAAATACCTTGCTCTAGGAGTCTAGCTTATTAAGACAACATATTTTATATAATATAGACCATTTGTATATATAGGCCTAATTATAGCCTATATATATAATTGTCAAAACATAATCGTTTGCCCTATTAATAAATTTCCGTCAAAACACCTGATTATATAGGGCTCCAATCAAGTGTGCTGTTTTGAAGGGACAAATTATTTTCGTCCATTGCACTTCTTTGGAAATTTCTCATGTCGGTCAAACAATAGCTGAATTATTCGGTGGCGTCGGATAAACTTAAACGTAACAGGTGCGCCTTTACTACAGCGCGTTTAACAGTTTCACTCCATAAATCCGTCAACCCACAACATAGAAGGTCAGTCTGTCTTAATGTCTACGAGATACAAGACATGAATGGCTATCTCGGTTGGCTAGTATGCCTTCCATGCGGTTTTACTGCCGGTGATAATAGCATGCTATAAGCAACTCAGTCCGCAGCAGTCTAGGCCTGTAAGTACTTACAAGCGACACAGGCTCCATATGGTCGAGATGGTCGGTTTAATCTCCCAAAAGCTTCTATATGAAAGAAGATACATAGGCTACATCAAGTTGAATACTCCACGGACAAAGCAAGCTTTGTCGAGTTTGCGGTTATTAAACTTATAACTTGAAACTCGAAGCAATCCTTGAAGTCTAGACAAGGCTCGGTGATAATTAAGGGCGAAATAAAAAATAATCACCATTCTGTTTTGTGTCGCATAATGTAACCACAAATGTAGGATAATGCAAACATTTTAACGATTATTTGCTCCATCCATTTTGTTTTGCTTATTCAAATTTCGCATCATGCATTTGATCTACAATGTTGAGGCAGATTTATAAAATCAGTCCATAAACAGTGTGGAAATAAAAATCGTAAGGACCCGGAGTCGATGAAATAGTTCACGAAGTCATCATTGTGAGCATTTAATGTAAATTTCTCGGTGTCACTTTTGTGTATGGTTAGTAACATTTAGCTGCTGTGCGAAGAAATTTGTAAAACACAGAAGAGCAGTTGATAAATTATAGGAAAATCAAATTACGATTTACGAGGTGGCCAAGTGCCCTGTCTTGCGCCCATGTGAGTGGCAGCCCTGCGACACTGCTCCCTAGCTTTAAAGAGTGACATTACTGAACGCTTGAGTTGAATGTATAGACTCAAGTTATTTGTCGGCTAAGAAACATCTGTTCATACAACAGACTCAGTGGGCAATATTATATTGATCGAAACAGACAAGTTGACCTATTAGCAAAATGTGGAACAAATAATTGGGTAAGCTTGATATAATTATAGGCTAGTTTTCAATTCATCTTGACAATGTGTTGAGAACTCTGGAGTGATCAGTCATTCGAGAGAGGAAAGTTTAGTTACTGCTTCCTTTGGCTCGCTGTTGATCACGACTACAAAACTCTTATGACGCAATATCCGGTAACTAATCAAACTGGAAAATACATGTAGCTTTTGGTCTTTGAATAATTGTTGCAATATAATGCATGCTCCGCTGTCACACAAAAAGTAGTGACGTTCAAAACGTGAGCTGATTAAACGCCTGTAAAATCATTGTTTCGGTTAGGAAGCACCTGCAAGCACGCTCCAGTAGGCATATTAGCTGAATTTGTGTGGCAAGCATTTTAAAAGCGCAGAGAACCAAGCTTTGTAACAAGTCGGCATGAAATCGTTACGCTCTAGTGATTTCTACAATTGCAGAATGCATACTATTGCACCACTCACATGAACTATAAATACCCAATCTTGCAAGCAGACATCATTCGTTGATAGGCTACGATCGCGATACGAATTCGATTTCCACAAGACCCTGGTAAACAATTTGGTCAAGATGCTTACTGTCTACACCGTGCTCCTGTTTGCTCTGATTGGCACTGGTATTTTGCCATTGAGTGTTGATGCTAATTCTAGCAAGTCCAGTGGATCCGGAGACAAGAATCAGAAAGGCTACTGCAAAAACTCGGCGATAAGTGACAAGGCGGTTGAGGCGAAGATCAAGTTTCTCGACGGGTGCAAAGCAACTCTTCCATCTTGCGCGGTTAGAATAATTATTTATTTTGGCTACGTGAACGGCAAAGTTAATGCATGACAATATCGGTTGATTTTATTCCGCCTTTGCCTATTTCTTTATACCCGATTCATTTCCTAAAGATTTCTAATTTTGGGGTGCCTTCTTGTCTTTATATACCTTCGTCATCTGTGAAAACGCCACATTGCACAATCATACGCATACATGCCAGGGCCTTTTAACGTGCAATTGTGCACAAAATGTGCAGTTGTAAATGAATTGTGCAGTTGTAGAAGCACTTTTACACTGTCAAGGCTAGCAAAAAGGTCATTGTTCTCCGATTGGAAGTTATTTACCATGGAGGATGGCAATCGAAGGAAGGAGTTGTGAAGTTCTAAAAAGTCTTTTAAAACAGTTCTGTGTCAAGCATGTCCTTTACCAACTTCTGGATACGCCAATGGGTTGGCTTTGTGCTGTAAATCAACTGCATAATTTAACACGCAGCTCAGATAAAATAATATCCTCTTGTTTCAGTTATGAAAATGCAGCTAATTTATTATTTGTTATAGCTGCTGGCTCCAGGAGCAATCAGCAAGATTGACTTCTACAATGGCAACAGCGGAAAGACGACAACGGTGTTGACCTGCTCTGGCTGCGTAAGTCCTCAGGTTCCGATCACCTGCTCGTCAGATTGCAAGAATGTTCTAGACATTTTTCGCCACGACTTGGACAAGTTCTGTGAGGTTGCTTTCTCACAGTGCAAAAGCATCACTATATACAGGTATCCATAGAACTTTTATTGTCAGTCTATAAGCTTCGCACAAAAATCCGTAAAGTAAGTGAGTAAGTAAATTGAGTTAGCATCTGGTAGTGTTTTTTCAGTTGAAAGAGCTATTTTATTTTTGTGGGATTTATCAAATACTGCACGCTTGTGATACACGTGTGTACCGAGCCAGCCACTTTCTTCTTATCCAAGCATCTTAACACACTTCGGTAGTACGTCTTTGCTCTCTAATGTTATAGAAAAGATAGGCCTACTCGCCTGCCAGCTTACAGCGTATAGGCTACCTTGAATCGAACAACCTTAATCCTATGATCTAGGTTGACTTTCCGAAAGGCGATTATAACATACCGCGACAGTATTATCTCTTAGTCATCTTTCCGATTCCTGCGATCGCTCTCAGCTCACCCTCCTAACCCTCCTCGTTGCCAGTACAGCTTTCGACACTGTGAACCATGAGATACTTCTAGAAAGGTCACAAATATACATGTACTTCGTCCTCTTTGGTGATCTCTTAACTGGCTGAGATTCTTCCTTACTGAGCGTTTCTCTATTTGGTTCAGGGGCACCTAGGTTCCTGTGTGCTTTCGTTCAGTACCGACTTCCCTTCTCTTCATAATCTTTGAATTTGGTCTCTCCCTTCGACTCCAACGCTGTCCTGGTTCGGTTGCTAGTGTTCCTTAGGCTCGCACCTCCACCATAGGCAGAACCATGCGCTCTCGGTATAGTAAGACCTTCGAAGAATCCCAATATATTCTACTCTCATCTCATTAAACCAGTTTAACCTGGTCTACCTGTTGTATGGAACACCCCCAGTAGTCCCAGAGGCTCTGTGCAAATTCGCAATGAATGAATAAACAGCTACGTTGCTACAGGGCTTGAAATTTAAACGTCCAACAGTGAATATGCTACAATTTAACACTATCAGAGAAAACGCTTTGTCACAATGCTTGTCTGATCATTAACCGCTAAGAATTTAATGATCAGTTGCAAGACGGACCATTGGCCAGTCATCCTAACAGCTGTGCCTAAACTATGTCATGAAGTCGACATAATTATTATATTTTGTAGCTAGAAGAAAGCAAATTTAGAGGGGCACCTTCCTATCCCTATGACGCACACCTTCCGCGCCAACGCATTTAGCACACCTGGGGTCCAATGGACCCCACCGATAACATGGGTTGAAATTATATCAATTAGATAGAACTTGGGAATGAACGACTTAAATTTATGTTGTACATAGCACATGCACTCATGGAACATGTTTGGGTCAATATGTAGGCCGAAAATTAACCCTCTAGGGCTGCCAAGGGGGGCCGGTGGTATCCCCCCCGTTAAGTTTTCTCACCATCAAACATTTCTCGTATGGAATAAAATTTTGACATTTTAAGTACTTGCAGGGGGTTCATTTACACACATTTTGAGGTAAGATTTGTGATGATACCCCATACCGTTCAAAAGTTATACCCGATATACCCTAGGTACCAAGAGGGGGGTGGAAAAACCAACTTAGGTTAACGACTGTAATATTTTATCCGTCATTTATTATGAAGAAGAAACATTCTGCCCCTTCATAGAGGGAATGTAGGGCTACATTGTCATGTTAAATAATTTGTCTTTTCATAACCGGAAGTGCTCAAAATAAATTAAAATATGTAAAAAATGGTGATTTTCATAAAAAATTTCCTAGCGAGAATTTCTAGCTTGCTCAATAATTTTGACCAGTGGCACAGCCAAAAAACATTAGGAGTTGCCATTTGTATGTATGTATGTACATGTACGTATGAATGTATGCATGTATGTATGTGTGTATGTATGTATGTATGTATGTATGTATGTATGTGCATGTATGTATGCGTGTATGTAGGCATGTATGTATGCATTACGCATGCATATGTATCTGTGTATTTATGCATTTATGTATGCATGTATGTATGTATGTACGTATGTGTGTACGTACGTATGCATGAATGTGTGTATGTATGAATGTATGAATGTATACATACTGTATGTTTGTAAGTATGTATGTACGTGTTTTTGTTTGTATTTATTTATCCGTGTATATATGTGTGTACGTACGTAATCTATTCAGGCACTATTGTATGCATATGACTATGTAGGTAAGCCTATGTATGCTTGTATGCTTGTATGTACAAATGTGCAGTGTATGTGCATGCATGTATGTGTGTATGTATGTAAGTATGCATGTATCTATGTATGTATGTGTGTATGTTCGTAAACATACATACATGCACACATACATACGTACATGCATACATACATAAGTACATACATACATACATACTCATACAAGCATACATACATATATTCATATAGATATACAACATACATGCATACATGCATGCATACATGCATGCATGAATGCATGCATACATATATACAATACATACATTAATTATTATATACATTCATAAATACACATACACACATATATACATACATACATACTACACTGTATCTAAGTATAAACCCCGGGACGGAGGTAATGGCGGGGCGGGGGTAATGTCCCACTGTGGGTAATGTCGAGGGGCAATGGGGGGAGTAATGGCATGGGTTATGGGACGGGGGTATGTCCTGTTCCCATTATGCTATAGTCGATGCAGCATGGATCTATCAATGCTGAAGCCTGGAGTCCATTGGACCCCAGGTGTGCTAAATATGCCCTAGGTGTCTTTCTCAATTTGTTTCAAATCTACCAGGGGTGCTACAGTCTCCCAACTTTTTTGTACATGTAGGGGGATGAATTGTTGAGGAATTTGAATTATTCCAGATTTTTACTATTCATATCAAAAAAGATATTCAAGATATCGCACCTCTGGGGTCCGATGGACCCCAGGTGTGCGTTATAGGGCTATGGACTGTAGTAGTCCTACATGCAATGCTATGCAGGTCGATAATAAAACGCAGAAATGATACTCTGGGATACTTTTGCGAAAATCATACTCATTGCGTCTTTAAAATTATTAATCTCGTAAAGTTGAATCAGTTGCTGATTTCAAATTGCCGCAATTTTTCAATCGCAGAAGACCATTTTCATGGGCGCCCGCAGAAATTTTTTCAGGGGGGGGCAAAAATTTTTCGATGGTCACAGTTACCGTCAATGTTTTAGTAACAAGAGCTTGAAAAATGCAAAGCTCGAAATTAAGAGTACGAGTATTTTTCAATGAGGTTTCTTAATGCAAATATTTTTCAGTTTCATTTTGTGTATCAGCTTTAATATAAATAATTTCTTTAGAGCGAAGAAAATAAAATAAAAAAGTAGATGTTAAATGTGGGTTCCTGAAGCGGCACTGTAATATTATAAGTCCATTGAATGAATGAATTAGTGAACAAAAAATAGGTATCAGTTTTCAAGGTGCAAGTGTTCCTCTAGCTACTTCTATTGATAGCCTACTTAACCTTTATCTTCCCAGACACAGAAATAGTCATTCTATCACTTCTGAACTTTGTTATTATACAGTTTACCACCTAGATAGAGGGAATTAGTTAAAAAAATTATTTATTTTCTGTTCATATAAAAATTATATATATGTTCCCAAAGTGGAACGTTGGGTCATTTTGACTACAGTAGTATAGGCATCAAGCATTAGTAAAAGTATAACTTTTTCCAAATGATGCATATACACAATTTTTTAAAAGGTGTAAATCACAAAGGTTAATACTCCACCTCTACCCCAAATTTTACACACCCCATCCTCAAAATTCCACTCCGCCCCACCCTTCCACCCCACCAAACCCCATGAAATGCTCAAATATGAAATTTATGAAAAATAATGTTTCAATTTGTTTTCATACCGGTCCCAACGAACCACTACGCTGACCGTATCCCACAAAGTCCCACAGCAATCCCCACCCACCCCACCCACCCCACCCACCCAACCCAACCCTAATCCACCTCCCTCAAATTTGCCCCCACACAGTCCCACATGTCTGGAGTAAGGTTTCTCGGTCAAACCCCCTCTTCACTTCGAACGCATACGGCCCACTTCAACCACATACTCCAACCGTCCATCTATAGCCCACCTCCACCCTACTCCGGCCCACTCCACCCCATTCCCACCCTCCACTCCGACCCACCTCTTAAAATGCGCAGCATAGGAAATTCATGAAAAACAATTTTTTACTTTGTTTTTCACCTTGGCTCTTCCTTCCCACTTTGACCCCACCCAGCACACTACAATCCCATACCACAACCGTCCGACCCCACCCACCTCCACTCTAATTCAGGCCTACCCACCCCATCTCCCACCCCTCCATGACTCCACTCCGCGAAAGGCTCAACACATGAAATCATAGCAAAAAATAATGTTTCACTTGGTTTTCACCTTTGGTCCCACCGCACCGCACCCTACCATCCCATAATCCTCACCCCACCCCGTCATACCCTGTCCCCACACAACCCACCCTGCGGGAAAACCGAGTAATTATATAGGCTAATCAGAATTTAAATATAGCCTACGTTGAAAACATCACGCTGCAGAAGGCCTAACGCAACTTTTCAAGCTCCTCAAATCCCGAAAAAAACAGTAGGCTACTATATAATAAAATAATAAAAAAAATAGGCCTAAAATAATAATAATGGATCAAATAATAATAATACTATAATTAATAATAATAATATTCATGTTCATATTAGAATGAAAACTACAATCAACGTAAATTTTGTAGCGAGCAGGGCAAATTTCAATAGAACGTAAAAGTATTGTTTCAACTAGTGAGAGTGACCCAACGTTCCCAAAGTGGAACATATCTAAAATCAGCTGCGTTGCTCACTCGTAGAGCACTACTATTAAAAAAATTGACCATAACTAGACAGAATAGACACAGTTCAATCCAAATGTACAATAAAAGCAATTAATTATCTTGCATTTGCTCCAAAAAATAATTTTCAATATTTGTTAGCAAAAACGTAATTTTTTGCCAAATTTGCATCAAAATAACTATTTTATTAGCAGCAACATACTTGAAACAAAAGTAAATAAACATGCACCCATCATTGGCCAAGTAAATTAATATCAATAACATGACTTACAGTAGGTTTTACCGTCTCCGCAATTTTTTTAAATAATATGTTCCACTTTGGGAACGTTGGGTCAATAAAGGTTTTGTGCAGTTGTGAAAGGTTGCATGACAGCGAGATTCCAATCAAGTAGGTCATAATCGATAGAAAAATACTATTTGCAAGGGCGCCTGCCGAAGGGTTAACAGCCAATGGTCACTGTTCCAGCTTTTAACAAGATGTTGATTATGCAAGGCGGAAAATTTAGAGCATGTTTATATCTACAGAGATTTCTAAACATAGGTTTCTGGCTTTCACTATGTGTATCATTCGTATCATTAGTGCTTTAATGCGAAGAAATTTGTTAAAAACCCAAAAGTAGTAGTTAAAAAAAAAATTTCCATTTTCCAGGGGGGGGGCAAGTGCCCCCCTTGCCCCTATGTGCGGGCGCCCATGACCATTTTCTTTTCTTGATAATTATAGCCTACGTTGCCATTGCCAGGGGGTTTATTGCATCCATAACACTTGCTGACTCATTTATTGTTTGTTTGCACTTAGATGTGGAAGTCCTGCAGTGAACACAACTACAGTACGCACAACAACTACTGCAGCGCCAACTACGACAGAAAACTTAACACCACCACCAACCGATCCAGCTTAATAGTAACCCTGAGAATACCATCTTTGCTGTTCCTCCACCCACAAACACTAAGAGCATTCCAACACCACTTCCCGATTTTACTCCTTTTCATAACGACCCTGACTACTATAATAATTATTATGCACATGGACTCTAACTAAGCCTCTATAAATTCCGTTACCAAAACAGACAACCCGTCAAGCTTCAGATAGAGTAGGCCTAGGATACTTCCTTGCTGATTCTCTGCAATTCTGATTGATAGCCTATCCTGGATTACATTTTAGCAATTTATTTATCGAACACTTTGAAGGTCTTGCGTGTCATTATTTCGAATTCATAGTTCAACCTCCTGTAAACGATGTTGGAGTCAGCAGTCGCAGTTAAAAATAAAGATATGCATTGAATCGTGTTGACGAATTCCAGGTTTTTTCCACACTTTCAAAAAAAGATCACACAGTCGTGCATAATGCATAAATAATAAGTGCCAAAAACTTAATCCACGACAAGTAAAGTATTTAGCTACCGTCCTGGTCTGAATATTCATTCATTTATTCAAGAATTTCTTTGGCCCCTCTTTAACCCTTTAATGCCGAGATGGTAGTAATTGGTATGGGAAATCCTGTACCCTCCGGCATTACAGGGTTAAAGCGGTCGACCTGTAACGTGGAGAGTTCGGGTTCGATCCTCGTCCGAGGCGGTGGACAAAGTCCTTCCCTCGTTATTGCACTACAATGTTCCTTCGTCAAATACCTATTAGCCTTTCTACTTCTACTTCATTTCTTTCTCTTCTCAAAACTGTCTTATTCGACCGGGGTTGGACTGGGAGCGCTCCTGAGTAGTAACCTTGAAGGAGCGCTATATGAAATTCTCAGTAAATAAATAAATAAATGTAATTGCAGTTGCGCCGTCGACACGTAGGCACTTTGACCTTTCTATGAAGGACGAAATCAAATTGCGGTTGCATTGTACAATTGTATTGTGTAGGCTAAATGCGTTGGACGTTTCTGAAATTTTTGGTGGATTTTGGGCAGGCGAGGAACTGTGTCTTCATTGAGTGAGTTAATGAGTCAGTGAGATAAGCGTATAGCTATTTAACTGGTTCGTTTGCGAGTCAGTGGGTTTCCAGACATTGTTAGGCGTCCACTGCTTTTCTACTATCCCATAAAATCGTTGCTTGTACAAGGCCATAATGTTGATAAGTGTCATAGGACTGAGAAGTCACAAAGAAAAACTGCAAAACATAAATTGAAGTGAATTGAAACTGTAGGCACAATGTGTAAAGCACCACTATAGCAGATTACTAATTATCATAGACAAATTAACATTACTGCAGCGTGCATTCTGTTATATGGCACCACGTTGAGTCAATCGTAGGCCTATAGACAATAGGCCACAGCGTCCGTGCACCATCTCATCGCCAAACTGATGGTGTCAGATGGATGTCGTGGTGCGTGGATATATTCAACGAACCACTCACTATTGGAAATAATAGGATCGCGTAGAAAAGGTATTAGTACCTGTTGGTTGGTGGAAAGTCCGCTCGCTATTCATTAATATTTCATAAGATTGCGAGCCGCGAACCTGTAGGGCCTACTCTATGTGGGTATAGGCCTATCCATAAAATGACTGCATACTGAAAAGGCGCTGTTGATAAGGCTCCATTCTATATACAACGACCGCACGTTGTTTCAGTACTGATTAGGAATTCTCATCCAGGCATAATTAATTTTCAACTCATATTCAAACATGACTGGACGAAATTCTTCACTCTTGCTGAGCAACATTGACGAATGTGATGCGTAGCTTCGCGAGCAGCATGTGGAGAGAAAACCTATTTCTGCTCCTCATAGTGGCTGTTCTAAAATGTTGTGTAGAAATCGCACATTCTGCGAAATCTTTTAAATATACCAAAAATCTAAACGGAACAGGGATGTGTGCAATAGATCGACCATCGATCGTGATTCCATTTGATCAGCTTCCTTCTTTACCACCTGAATCATGTTCACCTGTTTCCGTGCGTTGTGCCTGGCAGTGTACTCTGGATCCTGACTGCACTAATTTCAACTACAGAGAGGATGAAAGAAGATGCGAATTATTCCACTACACACCGAACAATTGCACCACATCATCCGAGTGTAATCATCTACAAGTAAGCAGTGACACAGACAAAGATTTTAGGGATAGGCCTAATCATTTGCAGGTTAGAGTGAGCGAAAATAATACAAGCAGCCTCCCGCATAGGCCTACATACTATGCCATATTATTTATTCACATAAGTGTCACATAGGTAAATATTTAATCAGTCATCTGCTGGCAATATCTTCCTTTCAAGTTCAATACTGCTAGGCAATCCATGTTAATTATAGTTCTGTATTTTATTACTAGGTAACGTAACCGCATAAGATGTTGTATAAGCTTACATTTATAATAATTATAGTTTGTGAGTTTAATTATTATGTTGTGAAAGAAAGAAATGACGATGCTGTTACGTTTCAACGTTAGAAATCATTGCTAATCAAAGAGGGATGGACAAAAAGTTCATGAACTCATAGAAAACATAATATTATTATAGACCTACTTCTGGAATCCTTATTCGCTTACCTATTTAGACGTAGCCTAGGCTGTTTCTCTTTTTGCTGGCATGATTGCATGATTACAGTAGCAATTATGTTTTTAAATTTTGATCTCTACGAATCTAGTAGCCGACGCGCGGTGTCACCAATGATTAAATGGACTTTTATTATGTCACTGCAAGGAAACGTCACGATGACATTATGTTTCTGATGAGACCTTGCTGGGGGGCGGGGAGGGTACGCCAACATTCAATTATTGTACGTTGGTGTACAATGAAAATACAAGCAGCATCTCGCATACATACTATGCCATATTAATCATTCATTATTATTGAAAACCGATGCTATAAGGACCTTTAAAATTATACTATATTTTGCAGCTGCAGCAGGTCTGCTCCGCGACTGGCAAGCACTTGCTTAAAATAAGTAACGTAAAATCAAATATGTTGGTTTTTGTCTTTAAACAGATTGAAGGCGTGAACAGTTGTCATATTGAAGGTAGTAGCACTACTTGTATGCGGATGGTCGATATGAACGGTTGCAGTCTACCGTTCCAGTACAAGTACAAAGAATACAACACGTGCGTGAACGTATCTGGAGTCGGAGAACGAAAGTGCGCAACTCTCAATGGAACACTGACCAATTGCACGTATCCTCAGGGTGGGTACGACGTTATAACCTCGCCGCAGAGTGTGATATAATAAACGCACTCTCTTGAAATTTGACATGAGTGCACAGAAATGATTGCTTAACATTTTGGTGCAAATTAATATTTGATATCTCTTAAATTAGATCTTTGCAGATCAACAAAGTTTAGGAACGTTTCGGAGATGCAGCAAAGTAGGCCTACGTATGAGGATAAAACCGTGAGTGAATCAAAAGTTACCAAAAGAAAGACACAAATGAGCAAGCGGCTAACTTCGCGAGTTGCATGGAAATCGCTTTCCTATCAGTCTTAACCCTCGGGCTACCAAGCTTTTTTGTAACACTGACTACCAAGGGCCTGGATTTTGGGTTTGGTTTGAGATATCATAACTTGTATTACATCAATGGAGTCAGCATTCATTTCTGCACAAAATGGTGTATTTAGGTTTTAAATATATGATAGCACCTCGGAATTATGATTTTGTCCCCTTAGGCACTCATCGATTCCACAAAATGTATACTTTCGCATAAGCAAAATATTAGGTTCTGGGTGTTTTTAACATAATTTATTTATAAAATAATAGTTTAGCCGACATATAATAAAGTCCAATGTTCAACTATAAAAACTAGTAATACGTTAGTTTTAGTTACAATAAAATGGAAAAACACATGTAAAACATGCTGAAAAACGTTTACGCAGACTTATCGGTTTGCGTTGTAAAAAAACCCGACATTTTCACAAATTTAAATTTATTTTGAGCACTTCCGGTCATCAAATGTCAAATTAATTAGTATAAAAATAGCCCTCTATAGAATGACAAAATTTATTTCTCTTGAAAAATAAATTATGAATGATTTTTAATAGGAAAACATGAGAATTTTATGAAAATAAAACACCTTTTTATATATTTTAATTTATTTTGAGCACTTCCGGTTGTCAAAAAACAACTCAGTGAGCATGGAGACGTAGCCCCACATTCCCTCTACAGAATGGTATAATTTGGGTCTCTTCATCTTAAATGACGGGTAAGATACAGCCGATAATCTTATGGAGTGGTATCCACCCCCCCGGTGCCTCGGGTATATCGGGTATAACTGTTGAATGGTATGGTATATAATCACACATTTTAGCTCAAAATGTGTGCAAATGAATCCTCTACAGCTAACTAAAACGTCAAAATTTTATTCCAAACGAAACAAGTTTGATTTGTGAAAAACCAAGGGGGTGGGCTGGATACCACCCCCCTGGTAGCCCGAGGGTTAAGTTGATCGACTTTCGTTAGGATAGGCCTACCTCTCAAAATTATCGAAACTTCGGTGAGAGAATTCGAGCGATGCATTATGGAAGCAAGGGCCACGACACACGAAACACGAACAGATTTCCATTTTTATTTATCTAGAATTAACTCTGCAATAACGTGGACATTAATTTTAGGCTACACTGTATCGTGCCTTTATCGTATATTTTATCAGTTGTGCGGAAGATGGCATAATATTTTGCAGTAATTAACCAATTTGATTGTATGTTTTTAAGCTTATATGCACTTGTTATAGCGCCTCTGCAAGCTCTCTCACTACTCAGAGGCGCTCCCGAATGCAGAGCGGACACTGCATCGGAGTTTCACGCCGAAGCAATGGCTATAATGGCATATCGAATATACGAGGTCAACTAAACGCAATATATTGAGTTATAATATTCTTAACAGGATTCGTCGCAAAACAAGACGTTATCGATGTGACAATGGAAACATCGGTTGTTCCTTTGCCGCGCATTAACAACTGGATCATCATGTTGAATCGTTTCGATGGATCGGTGTCTTTCAATCGTCCTTGGGCGGATTATAAGAAGGGGTTTGGTAACATTAGAACATCAGAGTTCTGGATTGGAAACGAAAACACTCATCTCTACACCAATCAACCTGGAGCTTCGTACCGGCTTCGTGTTGAAGTAATAATATTACTTCAACACGAATATTATACGGATCGATTTTTAAAATTCAGTGTGCATTGTCTTTTAGATTAAGCCTAACTTGGCCTATTTTGTTCCACAATCAATACGAATTTTGAATTTTATTTTATTTTCGTAAGCCTATTATTTTCCAGCAAAAGAAGAGGAATTGATCTAAATGTTCCTCGAATCTAACAAGTCATTTGAGAAGTTAGGATTAGGAATAATTGTTGTCTAACGCCCAGGAATTTACTAGAACAGGGGTTCTCAAACTTTATTTCTATTGTACCCCCAAGTGAAAAAATCTAATGATGGCATACTCCCAACAAAGTCAGGTCAGAAACAAAATACCATTGCCATTGCGAGGTCCCCTTGCACTGACAACTAAAAGTCCCTTTAATCATTGGTGACATCGTTTATTAGTGTCATATAATATAGGAAGCAAAAATTAGTTTGAATCATATAATCTTTGCAACAAATTTAAAAGGGATAATGTGCATTAATTGGTCTATAATAACTGAGAAAGAGCCTAAGTAGTATACAAACATTGCTTCTGAATCGGTTAAGTATTATTACTAACTTGTAATAAATTAGTAATTAGTTAAGTAGTATTAATAATTAGTTAAGGTAATTAGTTAAGGTAATTAGGTCATATTAATTAGCCTATTATAGTAATTGGGTCATATTAATTAACCTATTATAGTAATTAGTATATTAACTAGTATAGTAATTAGGTAATTATATTAGTAATAGTAATTAGTTAACCCTAACTAGCAGCGGCACAGGGCCCCTCCCCACCCCGGGAACGCGTCATCAGTAATGCGGCATCGATAGTGGCGCTGGGGAATGCTGCACCCAATCAGCGAGCGAGAATTTCATTAGCCCAGAAAGTGACGACCAACCAGCGAGCGAGAATCTTACTAAGCCAGGACCCTGCGATCAATCAGCAAGCGAGAACTTTGCAAGACCAGGTATATGCGGCCAATCAGCGAGCGAGAATTTTAATATGAGAATTTCTAAGTACGAAAGAACAAACACAATAGTTTTTCTTCCAACGCAAACACTTCTTTATTCAAAGAGCACACAATATCTTTATGCAATAATAATGTTCAACGAATATGCGAATGTTCAAATAATTACAACAGCGGCCATTTTACTATAATACACAATAACTTGCTCGTTTATGCAATACCTTAACACATCTACAGAGTCCAAATGTACAGAGTTCAACGAATTATACGAGAGAGGCAATTTTTACGTGTCCATAGGCCAACGACTCCGACGAATTGAGTAGGTAACGCTTATCATCATACGGGGAAAGCGCCGCTTTTCGAATTTCAACTGTGTGAAGGTCGTGTTTCTTACTTTGAATAACGCAAAATTTCGATGATGTTGGCTTCTCCTCCAGTATACAGGCCCTATAGTCTGCGTGGCGAATACTATTTTTCACAAACGCCTTCTTTATGCCCTTCGCCGTCTTCTTCTCCTTTTCGTTAGGCAACAGCAAACTATACATTTTCGATCTCAAGCCGCAAAATTCCAAAACAGCGGCCCCATTGCACTCGTCTTTAAATTTTCCAATTACCTTAGCGTTGGAGCGGCTGTGAAGGTAGTGCCCACAGTGGTAGTCTGAGGTGTCATATTCATCTAAATGCTGCAGCATGTCTTTGTACACGTCGTTTGTGTGAATGTGATAGCAAAGGCTATCTGTGTCCGTGAAAAGGAGTTTGCAAGCGGAATTGTAGAGAGGAATGATATGTTCGTAATGGAATTCGTACATTTTTAATTTTGAAATGTCCAAAATGCACATGCCTGCATAGAGTGGCTTGTTCAAAAAGACGTTTGAATTTGTTAATTTTATGACGGTCAAATCTTCATTTATTATAGTGTACGATTCAAAATTTGGCCGGGCAACAAATTTTTTCGCGCGCTTTCCACTCATGACTAATTTGACGTTTAGGTGCTTCCTGTTATTTTGCATGGTTTTACCATAAATTGAGTTGTTCATTAGTTTGTAAAAGTCTTTTTCAAAGGAAGATTTGGCCACCTGCCGTTTGGCCGTGTTGAAGTCGATATAGTTTTTCAACCATCGACTTTGGCGAAATTCGAGTATTTTATGAATTTTGGTCAATTGCATCCCCATTTTTAGGTAGAATTGTAAATTTCGGTAATGTACGACGTATCGAGTCTTTGACATTAGATTTGGTGTCAACTTTTCGACTCCGGTACCAATTTTAGCCGAAATTTTCTGTGAAACGGACTTTGCATAAGGAGATATCATGTCCGGTCGTATATGCAAACTCTCTGGAGCAAGGGGGTAGTCGTTGTGTGCGTCGTGGAGATGTGATGGATACTCCAAGTCCACGTCCAACAAATAACCCAAGTCGTCGTCAGTCTGTTTAGTGCTCAAGTCAAATTTATCAATTTCGTCCGTCTCTAAGAATCTAAATTTGCCGGTTGGGAGCGGTTCCGACATGGCATAACCGTACAGGTTATTGCAGTCCAAATACATTATGTAGCTATTTGGAATGTCAGGGTCGTATCCTTGGGCGAGATACGGGTTATTCGCCTTTGCGTATCGATTAGAAATCATAGAGACACCGCCTCTCATGCCCCGCTCCACAAAAAGGTAAATGTCTGGGTCTGTTATAAGGTCCAACTCCACTTTGGTCATTCGTAAACATGCGTCAAAACTAAGTCCGGGGCTGCTGTAATAGTGAAGTGCGTCAAGTCCGTAAAATTCCATAGACATTTTTCGAAAAGATTCGAACACGTCAGCTAGTAGAATAACGTCAGTCTGCAAGTATAGGTCATGGTAGTCTTGGAGAGTTTGCATGTCAAACGTCTGCCAAACCTGTTGGGCATAGTCATAGTCAGTCTGTGAAATGTCTTCTTCAGTCAGTTTGCTATAGAAGCAGCCTTTGGGAGGCAGAGTCCTTTCGGTCATTCTGCAGGCCGAAGTCATGTATTCGTAGGGAAATACCCCCTTACGCAAAAGCAATTTGTAATGTTCCGGAAAAAGTCGGCGCAAATGGTTGAATTTGGAGTCACCCTCTTTCGCCAAATTCTTCACCAACACATCCAAACCGCAGGTCAAAAATTGCAAAGAATCCAAAAATCTGATATTATTGACTTCGAATGAAAGGTATTTTTCCATGTTAGTGGCTATTACTTTAATTTCTTCGCTTGCGAACTCCTTTGTCATGTGTTTCAAGATGAGATGAGAGTCATAACCTTTAAGGTTGTGAAACACAACAGGAAGGAAATAGTTAGCAGTTTTCTGGTTCTTAGACTTAGTGGGTTTGCGAAATTTCATTTTCAAGTTGCAGGGCGAGCAAAGAGCAGAAACAAAGTTGCCAGTCATGTGACAGTGGTGTCGAACTTTGTTTTGAAATGTCAAAGGAGTAGAGCAAGATGGACAAGCAGTACAAGAATCAAATTCAATTTTCTGCTGCTGGGTAAGCGGTTTCATAGGCAAGTTGGTGGAAAGAATTTTGTTAATGCGAGTCTGTTCAGATTTCACATGAGAAAAGAAATGCTCCATGACGCCAGGACCAGAATAGACATAAGGTTTGGCATCATTCAAGTGTGCAAAAGAAGACACAGTCAGACAGCAGAATCCGCTGGGAGTGTGTATCAAGTATTTTGGTCGCATTTGTGTTGGAGGCAGAGTCATTTGGCGCCAAAAACGACTCAAAATCTGCGTACAGAACGTAAGGCACGGGCAGTTCATGCTGAGTGTTTGTGAATTTTAGTTTGGAGTTCTCGGGGGTAGGATATCGCACGGACTGAAGTCCGTGCTTGCCACATTCCTCCATGTGCGCGTGTTTTCCAGAAGCGGTGGTAAAGCAGCAGAGGCAATATGGGCAAGGAAAGCTTCTGTTAGTAACAGAATTTCTTCCTTTCAGAAGCGCGGAAAGGTTTCGCACCGTGATGTAGTGGCGTTTGTCCCCAGCATCGAGAAGAAGAAGATTGGCAATGTGTTTTCTACCCCTGTGAGCACTTGCGTAGAGAGGGGTAAAGGTTTTGTCATCTGGGTTTGAGTACATGACGTTTATGCTATAGTCGGGGTTGAGAGATTCAAACAGCGGAATCTGTTCGATTGTCATAGGGAATTTAAGACCTCTAGTGAAAAGCTCTCCCAGGTATTGCTTGTATTTGTTGACTCTGCATGCATTATCTTTTTCGTGATGGGAAACTGCTAGCACGCTGTACAGAAAGCAGAACTCGTCCTCGTTTTGGATGTTTAGAGTAGCCCGCTTATTAACAATGTATTGGGGTGTAGGTATGTAGCTCGAGGCTCCCACAGGATCGAAGACGGCATTGCAAATTTTAAAGTCAGCTACCCCATTTACCGTCCAACCAGAACTTTCTGCGGTAAAGGTATCTACCAACTCATCAATTCTTTGGACAGCTTCTTGTAGTTGATCGTCTATTTGTGATGGATGCGTGAGCGTTGCCGGTACCGACTTGAAGTAGCCGACCGTCTGAGCTTCTCCGTCTGGTGTTGTGCGCTTGAAGTTCACATCGACCGCCACGTACCATTTCACCGGTCTAAAGAAACAAGTCGTGAAAATATTTGAGTATAGCGCGCATATACCACACACTTTGCAAATTTTCTAAGTCCAAACAAAGCACAAGCACAGAATTGCTCAAACAATGTACAAATACAAAATTAGCCTATGTCCAAAATTTGTGGTCTCAAGAATTGCCTAAAGACCAACAAGATTTCAGTTCGAAATTAAACCCAAACAATGTACAAATATAAGTTTTACCCAAATCCGAAAACACTACAGAATTTTCTAAGTTCAAACAAACTGTAATATCAGAAATTTTCTAACTCCAATCACTGTACATGCAACTAAATTTTCTAGGTCCAAACCAAATCCAGAATTTTCTAACTCCAAGAATATTTTAAGGTAGAATTTTATAAGTTCAGTAGGATTTTAGCATAAAATTGGCTTAGTCTGACAATATTTTAGAGCAAAATGATGTGTTTAATACAAATTTTGTAAGTTGCATACGCTTACCCTTCGTCTCTGAATGTATCCTCGAGGGTGTTCGTCATGCGCGACGATTCCGTCAGCAGCATGTTATGTATGTCGGTTGTCTGCGGCGCTGGAAAAGGGATGTCTATGAACGCATTCTGCGTTGCCGTGCGAACGAACGGGTTGAAGCTCTTCTTGAAGCATGTGACACAGACGTCCTGCCCGGACCTGAAGAAGCGCGAAGGCCGCCGATTCTTACATTGAGGGCATTCTCGCCTCAGCAAACAGACTTCACAGAGATTGTTTGTCAGATTCTGTTTGTAAGATCGACAAGACTCGCATCGAGCTAAAGGTTAACAAAAATAAAAATATTCATTAAAGTCTTGCATGTGATAAATTACTTACAGAAAGCATATAGGCATGGTGCACAATATGTGTGTGTGTGTGTGTGTGTTATTGTGCGTATGATTTCGATGAAGGCTGGTAGAATACATAGGTGTGCATATGTTGTATGCAAAAATATGTAAAAGCAACAAGTTCGTAGGGACTTACTTGTCGAGTCTGCCGATGCCGCGCTGTCTCTGCTTGGGCCGGGTACCGTCGGGACAGGATCCGGATCGCTGGTTTCCAAGTTAGTGCGCTTTGCTGCACGCCCGGTGTCTACTTCTGCATTTCGTTTCAATTCTACAACATACATTATTTGATATGAATAAAATGTTATAAAATTATTTCAAATAAACCAAGTTTTTAAATTCAAAATTTATAATATGCAAATATTTTTCTTTAAATCTGCAATTGAAAGTAGTTGAAGTAGAAACTTACTCATTTCTCGAATTCTCGCCTTCAGTTGAGTTTCTTCCTTAAGCAGGTGTTCGAGGTCTGCATCGTGCTTGCTCGCTAGAAAACAGAAATACGTGGGATTTGAGAGTTAGGAAAATATGTGGTGACTAATACAGAACACAAAGAATAAGACATTTATTTACCCATTTTGCTATAGTCGAGTTGCAAAGACTGCTTTAGGCCGTTCAATAGGAAAGAATGTTGCGATATGTACTTATTTTTCACAGAGACACACTACTTTTACAAAAGATGCTAACTTTCAAATGATCTGTTGAATTCTAAGCCTGTTGTGTTTCGAACGTTGAGAGTGTATACTAATTATAGTCGCGGAACTACTTTTTCACAAATTCATACGCGAAAGTAGTTCTATGTACTTGTGTGTATGACCGCGGAAGGATATTTATGGGTGTGATGCGGTTCATACGGCACAGAACAAGTGTGAACACGAATGGAAAAACAAGACAAAATGTCCGACAAAATTTTAGGTAAAACAATGCAAAAGAACCACAAACACTTGATAGTGCTGTAACATGCCTTTCTACCCTACTTATGAAAGTCATTGAAAATTTTCGATTTCAACTTACTTGATGGACCAGACGACTCTCTTGCAGTGGTGGAAGACGATGGTCTGGTGTGCGACTCTGCCGATGTGGAAGGCGGGACTGCCATAGTCGAAGATGTGGTTGCAGCACCACTGTTCTGGCCGAGTTCTATAAAGGAATAAAATTATGTTGAATATAAAATATTTCTTGTGTGGAGAATTAAATTTGTTCCCTCCAAAGTAGCGATGCCATAGCAAGGTATGTACAAGATTAAAATGACGTCACACGACACAGTGCGAAAGCTGCTTGCTTTTTACCTGAAGAATGCAAAATATACTATAACGCACGAAAAAGAGTGCACTATAATAATATGTGGTTTCGATTATTATGATGAGGACCTTCACACTATATAATGTTAATAATAATAATAATAATAATAATAATAATAATAATTTCTATAGAAGATATAGCACAATGAATTCTATAAGAGGCCAAATGTTTGCTTCTTCCAATGCTGTCAATAAAGGCCTAAGAGCGAAAATTTGCCAGAGAATAAAGAAACATTTCCTACTTGAATGCCTGTCTGTCTTCAGTTCGACAGCTTTTCTTTTTCGCTCTGAAATAACAGCGAAAGTCATAAGGTCTATGTCTGAAAATTTAAAATATGATATTTCTATCTAGTAAAATGTTTGAATTCTTTACAATTATTTATAACAAAATATGTCTTGAGTAAAATATTTCATACAAAGCACTGCATAAAATATAAATTTCATATGTAGTCTACAAACCCATTTCAAGCAGTCTGTTACGAATTCTCGCTTGTTTTTCCATTTCCTCCTGCTTTTCAATTTCGGCAAGCATTTTGGATTCTAGAAAAGAAATAAAAGTCGTGTTTAAGATAGAGCCTATGGAATTATTTTAAGCTGGAGAAAGAAACAATAAACGGGTGTTTAAGACAGAGCCTATAAATTTATTTTAAGCTGACGAAAGAATTATTATTCGGGTGTTTAAGTTGGTGAAAGAAACAATAAACGGGTGTTTAAGACAGAGAAATAGAAAGCCTACGAATTTAAGCTGACGAAAGAAATAATAAATGAATGTTTAAGACAGATGAAGAAATTTAAGTTCTATAGTCCTATGCATTAAATAAAATTCTGAAATTATTCAAGCTGATACAAATTAAAATAATTCTTCTCAATACTATAATACATACGTGAAGACATTCTGTTGTAAGTTAAAGACTTGTCCTATCGTCTGACACAAGACTGTTGACCAGGTGAATCGTCTGTAGGTCTCAGGAACACGTTGTAGCTGGCGAAGCGTCTGCTGTTTTCTGAAGATGTCTGTGCTACTCTGTGGAGCTTTGCTTCGTTTTATAGCAGGCAGATATTGACTGATGACAGAGAAAAGAGATATTTCGCAATACTTTTGTGTGTACCTTTCTAGATTTGTGTACGTGTCAGATGAAAGAATCTTTAGAAGTACAGCGCTCTTTGAAGATCAAATAGCATATTTTTGATGCCTGCCTCTTTAGAAGTGTGGTCGTTTGATGATCAAAGAGGCTTTAGAAGTTTCTCGGTACAAATGTGAATATTCGTTGAGGTATAATACTTTGAAGTGACATTTATGTGTGTTTCATGTTTGCGTTCAAAGTCTGCCGGTCGACTTTGTAGATGAGAGGAATAAGAAAGAGAGGGGGAGGTGGTATGGGGGGAAGAGAAGGAATGGAGGGAGGAGAAGGAATGGAGGGTGTGGAGGAGGAGAAGGAATGGAGGAAGAGAAGGAATGGCGGAGGAGAAGGAATGGGGGAAGAGAAGGGCGTTTAAGAATGATGTGACTATGAAGGTATAATACGTTCAAGTGACATTTATGCGCGTCTACATAGCCACGTGTGTTATAAATCAATACGTGGGTGATCAAAGCTTGAGTGTACGGACGATAAAAGCAATGATACTGAATAGGTAGTCTTTACAATTATGTTTGAAGCAGTCGTCCATTTCAATAGGCCGCTCGATCGGTGCCCGGGGCGCTATGTTTGACGGGTGTCCGTTATGACACGCTTCAGTGCACGCGACCGTCGTCCGTCGACCGATGCCTGGGGCGTCTTCACCGTTGTGTGATCATAATTATAGGGTTCAGTGCGCGCAACGTCTGTAAGAATTTATTGCACTCTACAGGCGTGGAATATTGGGGAGCTATGGGAGTCCAATACCCTGTGAAGTTATAAAAATTTATTTTTTGACATACAAGTAATTCACACAGACAGACAGACAGACATACAGACAGACAGACAGACAGACAGACAGACTGGAATGTGCACGCAAAGGCCTTTACATCAAAAGGTCTATAATTATAGGGTTCCTAGAAGAATGCACCACTCCAAATAAGTGTTTTCTCCGCTGCGGTCTTTTGAAATGACAGTTATGGGGGAAGAATACCCCACTCCAGTTAAGTGTTCCGTCCGCCGCGGTGTTTTGAAATGACAGTTATATGGGAAGAATGCACTACTGCCACTAAGTGTTTTGTCAGCTCCACGGACCTGAAACGCTGATACTTTGTCAGCGTATGACGTCATTATTCCTTTGTGTTTTGATGCCTAATTGCAGTTTTTAATATGTTTTTTAATGTGTTTTGGATGTCGCTACCGATGATGCAATACCGATGACGCGTTCCCGGGGTGGGGAGGGGCCCTGTGCCGCTGCTAGTTAGGGTTAACTAATTACTATTACTAATATAATTACCTAATTACTATACTAGTTAATATACTAATTACTATAATAGGTTAATTAATATGACCCAATTACTATAATAGGCTAATTAATATGACCTAATTACCTTAACTAATTACCTTAACTAATTATTAATAATACTTAACTAATTACTAATTTATTACAAGTTAGTAATAATACTTAACCGATTCAGAAGCAATGTTTGTATACTACTAGCCTACTTATAGTGATGTGGGCTAGTTTAGACTAGCACAAATTTAAAATAGGCTATCTGTTTAATGCACAAATTAACCTCATGTGTGTTTTTGATAGCAAAAATAGTTTAAAAATCCAGCTTCACCCAGATATGACGTGCTGAAAAGAATCACAAAATTTAAAGCTCAATCACAAATCAATCTTTAGGCCAATTCAGCTCACTGCTATTTGTCCTCTATATACAATTATACATGTACTATGGACTGAGAATTTCTGGGTTTGGTACTGGTTTGGTACTTTCAACCTTTTATACATTATTTCTTCAAAATTATAGTAATTGGCCTAAACATAAAATTTAATATGCTGCATGCACTATATAGTATGTGAGTCTATTCAGTTTAATTATATGTTTTGATAGAAATAAATGTTGCGTTAACGCTAAAAATCATTGCTAATCAAAAAAGATGGACACAAAGTCCATAAACTCAAAGAAAATTTATATTTCTGGAATTTTTCGCGTACCCCTTACCGGCGCCTGGCGTACCCCTAGGGGTACGCGTACCACAGTTTGAGAACCCCTGTACTAGAAGATGACTAGTCGGATTTATAGATTAGTGTGGACATTTGTATTGCGTCACCAGTAAGCTAGGTCTAAATCATGACGCAATTTGTAGGCCTATTTGTGAATTTATGTAGCGGCACTTTGGTAGAACCATGGAGGTGCGTCTTTGCATAGGCGTACGATGCGGGGGTCCAGAGGGGCAAATGCGCCCCAACTTTCGGGCAAGTCTGGTTTTTCGGACAAACACAGACCCGAACGACTAAAAAAAGGTCGTCAACTTTCGGGCAAGTCTGGTTTTTCGGGCAAACACAGACCCGAACGACTAAAAAAAAGGTCGTCAACTTTTTTGACAGATATATTTTTCGGGCAAAAGTTCAATCTTTGCCACCACTGCTGAAATCGCCCGTACGCCTATGCCTCTTTGCCAAACAAATTGTAGGCCTATCGAATGTCGTTAAATCAAAGTGTAAACAAATCTCATTCTTAAAGTGTGATCCAAATTTAGACGAAAACGACTTGTTTGTCTAAGTCTGGGTCACTCTTTAATACCCTAGTATCCGAGGTTGTATCGCATGCCAACCGAATATTCCAAATGGGTTCCACCAAAGGTAAATCTGGTTTCAAGTGCATAATTTAGATAACGTTTTTCATTTGCCAACCATGTGTAGTTTTGAATTGCGTAAGCGATGGCACTTATGGAACCTATGCTTTCACGTGGTGAAATACCATCTACGAAAGGTCCTGCATGTATTCTTATTCACAGTATCAAGGTTACACCAGTGGAAAATGGTTCTTTGCTGAATACGAAACATTTTCGATAGACTCGGAAGTTAACGCTTACGCAATTCACTTGTCAGGATTCGTTGGGAACGGTGGAGACTCGCTCACCAATACTTCAGTCGCGCCTGGAAGGTATCAAAATGGAATGAAGTTCAGCACATCCGACGCCAACAACGATTTGTGGTCTGGTGGAAGCTGTGCGTCAAAGTATTCCTGTGGATGGTGGTTCAATAACTGCTGGTGGACTTGCCTCACTTGTATCTACGGTACAGCCGACTTTTCTTGGTACACCCTGAACGACTATAAGTACGAGAACGCTGGAAAGTTACGAGCAGCCAGGATGATGATCAGATGCAACTAACTCTGTATGAACGTCTGCCTCATTGATCGTCATAACGACATTTATCATTAGTAACTGTTTTTGATGACATAATTATCATAATTAACTGGATGGCTCACATTATTATTGTATCCGTTAAGGTTTCCATGGTGGACATGGTGTGACGTTACATAACATTATATAATTATAGTTGCAATTCTTGCATCATGGGATGGCATTCGCATAAGCAATCTGGTGTGTTTATGTGTGTGTGTGTGTGTGTGTGTGTGTGTGTGTGTGTGTGTGTGTGTGTGTGTGTGTGTAGGGAGATGATCAGAGAGACACTTCTGAAATACTAGTAATCACAATATCAGTTGAATCTTCGTTTTCCTCCATGAGTTGGTTGTGTTTGTGTAACTATAATAAAATGCGTTTGTCTGGAAATCACAGTAAACTTTATTGCAATGTAGGGTAGGCCTATTGTGGTGGTGGTGTTCGTCGTCGTCGTGGTCGTGGTGGTGGTTGTAGTAATGATAGTAGTAGTGGTGGTGGTGGTAGTGGTGGTAGTAACATCAATAGTAGTTGTTTATCAGTAGCAGACGAAGTGTTTGTTTTATTTGTGACTTCATTGATCGTTTTAAAAATCTGCAGTCAAAAATATTCTCATTTTATAGATTTCAATCTGTCAATTCGTTAGGAACCGAATTATTGGTACAACTGTTAGAGTGGGCCATTTACAGTGTAAAGCTTACTTAGGAACTTAGGTAATAGAAGCAGCAGCATTATTTAGGCCTACTATTTGCAAAATGCAAAGTATTTTGTAAATGATTAGTTTCTCTACTCAATTGACGATGAACATTTCAATAATAATTAAATGTTGTTCTAGATGCGCTTACATTGGTGCCATGTGATTAAATTATTAAGAAGAAGCCGGCAAATTTGGGTGAGTGATTGACTCAGTGAGTTGGTCACAATGGTAAGTGGAGATTGGGTGCACCGGAGTGACCGGACGCATCATATGAGAAGGAGGCTTTTATAAATGAATGAGTGTGAGTGCATGAGTAAGTAAGTGAGTGAGCGAGTGAGTGAGTGAGTGAGGAGTGATTGAGTGACTTAGTGAGTTAGTTAATGAGTAAGCGAGTTAGCGAGTGAATGTTTCAGATGATCATCCATAAATTTAGATTTGCATATAAATGATCAGAGCAAGCCAACATAATAATGCTGAATGTCAATGAGAAAATAATAGGAAAACGTAACAAAGGAAAAAAATAAACAGGTAAATTGACACCACTGGTGACGGGCTCAAGCACTCTCGCGAGGTCCAGTCTTCGCAATGCTAGTCAGAGTTTACAGATAGCACCATGTGCGGCGTTGCAGGGCCAAGTTGAATCGATAGTGTGCAGAGTGAGGAGCGGCGCAGGCGTCATTCACGTCCGCGATTAAATATTGATAGCCATCGGAAGCTCATTGTAGGCCTAGTTGTTTGCAACTCGGCTGGATAGGGGATAGTCGTCGAACCACCAGGTTGGTAAAAAGGCAAAAAAAGCATCGGACGTGTGTTCGTAGTAGGTCGAAATGTAACTCGTACCAGTATTGTTGAGCACTATCACCTGGTAAATGACTTCCGTTGTGGTCATTCTGTTCGGTTGCCAAAAACAATAATCAGCTCTCCATTCAACTGGCGCAAACGAGTAGCCTTATTATGCTTGGGCGTTGGCCACGCAGCTAGGAAACATTGATAAAATGCAGATTAAATATTTGCATATATTTCTAATGAGTCGAAAACATTATTATTTTGAAGTAATCGCCGACACGTTTCCGTCACAGTGTTGCTGACGAAGCTAGACTAATGAAAAATGACTTCCGTTGTGATCACGTTCTGTTATTCCGCTGACAAAAACAATAATCAGCTCTCCAAACAACTGATGCAAATGAGTAGCCTTATTATGCTTGGGCGTTGACCACACAGCTAGGAAACATTGATTTAATGTAGATTAAATATTTTCATACACTGAGTCGAAATCATTAGGCTATCATTTTGAAGTAATCGCCGACAAGTTCCCGTCAGAGTTGCGCAGTATCGCTGACGAAGATAGACTAAAGCGTCTGCAATGAATAAATTCAAGATCAGCATACGGACCAGAACACTACTTCTCTGCTTCTTGATAATTCTGATCGGTGTAAGAGCTTCAAAATCTGCGAAATCTTTCCAAGATACCAAAACTCGGAGTGGAGCAGCGATGTGTGCGTTAGACCAACCATCAATTTTGATTCCATTCGATCAGTTTCCTCCTTTACCATCTGGATCCTGTTCACCTGTTGTTGTTCGCTGTGCCTGGCAGTGTACTCTGGATCCTGACTGCACGAATTTCAACTACAGAGAGGATGAAAGAAGATGCGAACTATTCCACTACACGCCTAACAATTGCTCTATATTACTTGAGTGTAATCATTTTCAAGTAAGTGATAGGCCTAACATAACATAAATACGGTTAGATTATAAGTTTTTCCAAAAATAAGTTCTACAGCCTACGACAGTTGCTAGAATGCATTTATTTATCAAGGAGATTTAGTCTAATGCGCTTCCTGTAGGTTTCTACTCAGGATTGCTCAAAACTCCTCTGAGTAACCGATTAGGCCTAAACTAATAAATTTGTTAGCAGAATATGAGAGATATAATGCGCATGCCATTTACAGCCACAGATCATGTCATTTGCTTCGTTAATCTCTGTTAATCTTATTGTTCGATATAAGTCACTTATTCGGACAATTATAGCTGATCAACAAAGCATTTTGAGATTTTTACTTGTTCATTGACGAAGTAAATACCATAATTTTGTAGTTTTCCAGCTGACACGTTTGTCGCACAAAACGTTGATAAAATCTTTTACAGGACTATTAGATTACTGTCCGAAATTTGAATGTTTTGCTCTACAAATTTTCAAAGTCGACATTATTAGCCAG
Source organism: Lumbricus rubellus (assembly GCA_945859605.1). Classification (NCBI taxonomy): domain Eukaryota; kingdom Metazoa; phylum Annelida; class Clitellata; order Crassiclitellata; family Lumbricidae; genus Lumbricus; species Lumbricus rubellus. The sequence continues at coordinate 6,221,990 of OX243826.1, read as the reverse complement.
CCGTCAGCGTTGTGAATAAGCTGATAGGGTGACCCGTCATAATAGCCCCGTCAAAACAGCCCCGTCAAAACAGCCCCGTCATAATCGCCCAGCGACAAAATAGCCCCGTCATGATCGCCCAAGGACAAAACAGCCCAGAAAAATTCAGTTCCCGACAAAATAGCCCCGTCAAAATAGCCCCGTCAAAATAGCCCCGTTAAAACAGCCCGTGTAAACAGTTCCGCGAAAACAGTCCAGTCATAGACGACACGGACAACTATTTCAGACATATAAAAACATTCATCCAGCTTCCATTTCTTGAGCTTCTTATCATTCATCAATCTTCTATCTAAGATCTATAAAACCTTCATCCAGCTACCATTAAATTTTCTGAAGCGTTTTATCTGGATCAATTTTTAAAAAAGGATCTAATTATTAATAGGAGCTGGATGAAGATTTTATAGATCTTAAATAGAAGCTGGGTGAAAGATAAAAGGCTTGAAAAATCGAAGCTGGACGAAGGTTTTATAGATCTTAAATAGAAGCTGGATGAATGGTAAAACGCTTAAGAAATGGAAGCGGAAAGCTTCCATTTCTTAAGCGGGGTGCCAAAGTTTATATTTTAAATAGAAACTGGACGGATGATCAAACGCTTGAGAAATCGAAGCTGGATGAAGAATTTATAGATCTTAAATAGAAGCTGGATGCATGATAAAACGCTTGAGAAATGGAAGTGGGATGAAGGTATTTATAATTTAAATAGAAACTGGATGGATGATAAAACGCTTGAGAAATCGAAGCTGGATGAAGATTTTACAGATCTTAAATAGAAGCTGAATGAATGGTAAAACGCTTAAGAAATGGAAGCGGGATGAAGGTATTTATATTTCAAATAGAACCTGGATGGATGATCAAACGCTTGAGAAATCGAAGCTGGATGAAAGTTTTATAGATCTGAAATACAGGCTGGATTGACGATTTTAAATAGAAGCTGGATGTATGATAAAACGCGAAGTTCGTTTACTAACGCGATCATTTCCGGAAGTCATCTTAAACTTTAGACTACAAACATTATTTTCATCAATTCGGCGAAAGGACTGCTTACTTAGAAGACGTTAATTTCGTCGGTCTATTTTTTCACGAAAATCGTGTTATTCCGCGACTTTGTCGGTCCCCGACAAAATAGCCCCGGGCTGTTCTGACGGGGCTATTTTGACGGGGCTGTTTTGTCGCTGGGCGATTTTGACGGGGCTGTTTTGTCGTTGGGCGATTATGACGGGGCTGTTTTGACGGGGCTGTTTTTACCGGGCTATTATGACGGGGTGCCAAGCTGATAGGCCTAATTGTACAAGATAGTAGCCTATACTGTATTCCATCAGTGATGCATGACTGTTTATTTTTTTATTAAGGCTTAATCGAGTTGTTCATTTGAATATAATTATCTCGTTCTTTTTTCAAACAGCTCAAAGGTCTGGGAAGCTGTTAAACCGATGGTAATATCTCGTTCCTTACAAGTTGCAATCATTTGTATGCCATTCCATGTGCGGTGCGCCGACTCGTTTTTTTATAATTATATTGAGCTTAATTTGCACTGACTACTCTCACACTGCTTGCTAGTGACGTATTCTTCACAACAATTATTGTGTTATAATGGCAACAACAGTAAGCTTACTGCTAATGCTGAATCAGTCACATTATTGACTTCAATACCTATACTAGACTCTGCTACAGTAACTGTAGAGCTAGCCTACGATGCTATCTAGCCTATCTAACACTATTTTTGAAAGACTTTTCTTCCAGTAAAGTGGAAATCACATTTTTTTAAATTTTGCTTGACAGTTCATCAGATAGCAACTAGGCACAACACCACAAATGACTGCGGCCTTCCTTTTCAATACAATTACGAGGAATACAGCGAATGCATTAACGTTACCGGTATCGATGTTCCTCAGTGTGCGACTCTTAATGGATCTCTAACGAATTGCCCGTTTCCACCTGGTAAGTTGAAGTTGCATTATCACTTTGTTCAGTGGATATTTTCTGCAATATGCTACTCGTTCATTTGAGTTGATCTCAGTAGGCCTAATCACTGACGAATTATATCATCTTTCAATGAAACTTCAAAATTTGAACTTAGACTTTCATTACATACCGGTAGGCTATATTTAAAAAGCAGCTGGGGACGTAAGCCAACAGTTCTGTTATCTATATAAATAAAAAATGTAACTGCGTTTGTGTCGGCTTCAAGGATCTCGGAAAGTTGTAATTGATGGGGAGGGGAGGGGAGGGGGAGGGGCAACGCGTGTCCGGGTACGCTAGTAGTAGATAAAATTTAAAAGTGCTTCGTTTTGTTAACTCTTCGGACAGATTGTGGATTTAAAATCAAAGTAGGAATTATGTTCGTGACCAAGCAGAATGGTGCCTAACCATTATTGTCAGAAGGGTAGCAAAGAATGGACAAGAGAATTTTCTCTCAATGACAGAGTAATTTCTTCTGAACCGTAGGCTATTTCTGGTTTTCTTCGCAGCCACAATACTGAATGCACTTCATTAGCGTATTATAAAACCACACTGATTTTACGTCTCTGGTGGAAGTCTTACCGTGTCATTGTGAACGAATGGGACCAGAAATAGAAACAGACTGCCTAGGTGTTTGTGTCAGAATGTTTGCATACGTGCGGATATTTGGACTGCATGCTATATACCATCACCTAACTGCTCTCTCAGACAATTATGTCTTACATGGTTATTATGAGAGTGTCCTATTATAATTCACTAATGAACATGTTGAGAATACGAAGTCATAATAATTATGACGCCATAATATTGTGTGTTGACTATTCAAATTAGGATACATTGCAAAGCAAGATGTAGTCAATGTGACATTGGGAACATCGGATGTTCCTGTGCCGTGCATTAGCAACTGGATCATCATGTTGAACCGTTTCGATGCATCAGTGTCATTCGATCGTTCTTGGGCGGATTATAAGAAGGGATTCGGCGACATTAGAACATCAGAGTTCTGGATCGGAAACGAAAACATTCATCGCTATACAAATCGGCCTGGAGCTTCATTCAGACTCCGTGTTGAAGTTAGATGCAAGCCTTTTAATTGAGCATACCTTTAACTTCTTCAAGAGCAAATCTGTGGTTCTCGCAACTGTGAACAACTGTCTAGCAGTATTATACTGAAGCAACATATAAAATACTGGGCTTTTTTGCAATGGATGTTAATTTGTATTGTTATGTTGCTACAAACCAATTATACTCAAGCTTACTTGTTCCTGCTTAAATATTATTATTTGCGAAGTCGTAAGATTTCTAACGTTGTCTCCACTGCACCTTATTTCCTACTCTTTGAAATTTGTCATTGGGAATTTTCAAACCATTGACTAGGTTCAAAAAGCGGTGAACAAAGTTTAGAAGCATTGAAAAATTGTTTAATGTTAAAGCAATATTGAAATTTGCATTAGGCCTACCTTTTAAATTAGACACATTTTTAGACAGATGGTTTCTTCTCCAGTAAACTACTAATTAAGTTTGTTTTATTCACAGTTTCAAGGTAACTCGACTGGCAAATGGTTCTTTGCCGAATACAATACATTTTGGATCGACTCGGAAACCAACAAATACGCCATTCACTTGTCAGGATATGTTGGGAACGGTGGAGACTCGTTCGCGAACACATCAGTAGCCTCTAAATGGAATCACAATGGAATGAATTTCACCACGTATGATGACGACAACGATTTGAAGCCCGTTGGAAGCTGTGCGTCGCAGTACTCATCCGGATGGTGGTTCAACAATTGCTGGTACTTATGTCTGACGTGTGTCTATGACACTCCGAACTTTGGATGGATCACTTTGCGAGACTATAAGATCGAGAACAAAGGAATGCTGCGAGCATCGAGAATGATGATCAGAAGCAACTGAAGTCTGATGGGAACGTCTGGATCTAACATTTTGAATTAGCCACATTCCAGCATCGGCGCAGCAGTAGCTGAACTAGCTGATTTTACAGAATGCCGAGCTTATAATATTGTTATCATTGAGACATTGAACAAGTTTTATGGCGTCTAGATCCAATGGAAAGAATATCATTCGATAGCGAATCGAATCTATAATAATGCCTAAGTATATAGTAATTCCAGACAGGGCCTCCGACAGGGGGGCCAACGGGGCCATTTGGCCCCAGGCCTCACTTGATAAAGGGCCTCGGAATTTTGAAATTACGGAGTTATTTATTGAAACGAGGAATTACGGAATTAAGGAGTTATTCATTGAAATATAGCGCTATACAAATTCTAATTATTTCATGATGAATTCATCGAAATATAGCGCTATACAAATTCTAATTATTTCGTGGCGAAATTGTTGATGCTAAATTGCACACTGTAAAAATTCAAATATCTAATATGAGTTAATTTAGTTGTAAAAGTGAAAAGTTGTCAATGTCAACACTCACAAAGACTTTGCAAAAGTCAACAGTCTAAACCAGTGGTTCCCAACCTTTTTAGACTATAATATAGGAACACTTTTTCTAAGTTGGAGGACAAAAGAACATTAAGGCATTGGGGGAGGGCCACAGTGCTAAAATTTAATTTTTAAAAAGCATATAACAATTGTTATAGTTGATTCAAAGTTTTCAAAGTAGAATGTTTGATGTTTATAGACTTGAAAATAAAATAATTTGCATAAGAAAATATTTTATGTTCTATCTTGTCCAAATTGTCAATTTTTTTCTAATATTTTTTTTAAAATTTTGTGGGAGATGAGGGTTATTTTTTAGGCCTGGCGGGTCATTTTTTAGGCTCTTTTGGCGGGATGGGAACCGCTGGTCTAAACTCTATTATAGCTCATTACTCGTAAGTCAAACACTCAAACCTAAATAATCTTTTAATATGAATATATTGTTCTTATCGTCCGAATCGCTTTGCAATGTGTAGCCTACACAGAACACTATACCTGTATACCAGCAATGGTCAATTTGACCACATTGTCAATTTTATTTTAAAAAATAGCAAATGGATTGGCTATGTTATGCATTAATTCTGATATCGTTAGAACTTTAAATCATCAAAGCATTATCGATAAATTCGTGGCTTTGAAGATTCGAAGGATGTTTTGAACCTTTCTGTTGAGTTTTCAAAAGATATTTTTAAAAAGGCCTCGAAAATTAGTTGTGGCCCTGGGCCTCCAAATCCTGTCGGAGGCCCTGATTCCAGAGAACGTTTATCCTCTGAAATTACGAAAACTTTTACTGCTATTGTCATACAAAATACTCTTGTTATTATTTCTATTATAATTAGTATCACTGTAATTGTTGTTGTTATAATTATAATAATTTTTTGGCCCAGAGGTATATAATTATGAATTTATGATCCATCAGGGACTTACGCCCTAATTACTGAAAAGAGCTATTATTATTACTATTATTATTATTACGCGTGACACTGAATCGGAGTTTCACGCGGAAGCGCACGAGCAATCGCGGGTGGTGGACTTGCTCAAGGTTCCTACGCGGCGGTTTGAGGTGGATTCGAACCTGGAACCCTCCAAAGCATCCTCCAAATCACCGAACCCACCACTACACCACCGCGCCTCGGGTATTTTTAACCACAAGCGCTTCAATAGATCAGGACGACAGTTTCATTTGTCTTGTAATTGTCAATGCCTGGGTGGAGTTGCTACCTAACAGGTAGCAAATCTGTTTGCAAGCGCATATGGATAAACAGAAGAAAACAATGCTGCCAATAAAGCATTCTTCTTAATTGTACAATAATATTCACATACGACACGCAGTTCCGCGATTCCTACTGAAGTGTGGTCGATGATGTAATGCGACCATTAGCAGAAGCGTCCGCAATCCAATAAATATTAGGTTTAGGCCTACATGTATGTCCCTACCGCCCAGCGGAACCTTTTATCGCAGACTGTGCAGACAATGCAACAAGGAGTCTGGACATTCTTTGATCAGCATGGTGGACCCAGCAAAAGCAAACAGGACCTGTGGGGAGATCGAAGGCCCACGTCGGTCATTATTGTTTTACAGGTCTGTGTTCTTTGTATATTTTCAGGTCTGTTTTCTTTGCATATTGAGAAGCATTGTGTGTTTAGTAATGAAATTAGATCCATTCACACGACGTGCTTTCAAGTCCGTACTTGCAGCTTTTGAACATTGCTTCAGAGCTGATTGCGTAATGCGTATTTATAAACCCTAGTGCATACAAAGATTCACTCACATAGGCGTTCAGCCCACTTTGCAATAATTATTTTCCCCACAGTAACTGTTGCTGGTTATCGCTGACGAGGATAGACAACAACAAAACAATGCAGAGACACATGATCAACATCCTGCTTGTTTTCCTGATGGTTATATTGATGTATTATGTTGGAACTGCAAGTTCGGGGAAATCTTTCGAATATACCGAAACTTTATATGGAACAGTTACGTGTGCTTTAGACGAACCATCGATTGTGATTCCATTTGATCAGCTTCCTCCTTTACCATCTGGATCCTGTTCACCTGTTGTCGTTCGCTGTGCCTGGCAGTGTACTCTGGATCCTGACTGCACGAATTTCAACTACAGAGAGGATGTTGGAAGCTGCGAACTATTCCGCTGTACGCCTAGCAATTATTCTATTGTTCCAGAGTGTTATCATTTACAGGTTTGTTGATTTCTCTCTTCTTGTCTCTGTCTGTGTGTCTGTATGTCTCTGTCTCTGCCTCTGTCTCTGTCCGTCTGTCTGTCCACCTGTGTCTCTCTTTCACTCTCTCGGCCTCTGTCTCTGTCTGTCTGTCTGTCTGTCTCTCTCTGTGCTTATTATTGCCCCTGTCTGTCCACCTCTGTCTCTCTTTCACTCTCTCTGCCTCTGTCTCTGTTTCTGTCTGTCTGTCTGTCTGTCTGTCTCTCTCTGTGCTTATTATAATAATTGTGCCCCAAACTTGCACAGATTCATGCCAACATACATTGCAATTATATCATATGACTGCTTCTCGTACCATGTCACGCGTATCGTATTCGCAAATTGTCGACAACCGTTGGGATAGGACTGTAGGTCGACATTGGGTCAATGATGGATAAAGCTGATACAGCATTGTTTTAAATTTACATTTGCTGGCTGAACAATTATGGGCCTATATAGGCCTATAGCAGATGCAGTCAGCCTAATTTTCTATATATAAGAAGTTTACTTTTTCAAATAGCCTACTGTTACAGTAGCCTAGGTCTATATTTCATGATTTTTATTCCGAGCAGGTTAAAGGTTTGAAAAGCTGTCGCGATGGTGGTAAGTAGGCCTAACACGTTATGCAAAGTCGTCTGTAAAACCCACTCATTTAACTTGATTATCATCTCGTTAATTTTCCCCGACAACCGATTCACTTAAAGGATTTAATCTCGCAATGTTTTCCATGTAGACTTTTTTCTCTGTTGGCCCACATTCCTAAAGACTTTTTGTGGCTCTCAGGACTGTAATTCGTTATTAGGCTACATGTGAAGGAATAAGCATACCTCCTGGAAAAGTTTTATCTCAAATTGTCAGAGAATTTCAACTAGGCCTAACAGGCACTGTTAAGATTGCGTGCAAAAATATAGAAATGCATAGATGCTTTGTATGACACCGTGATTGTGCTAAATAAATTATGAAAGTTTACGCTGCGCGGACTATAATAATTATAGATGGTTCGTTACTAAAACGGTAGGCCCTAGGGCCTATGTTATGCTCTTATAGGAGATACTAAGACACTTAATCGCGTTGAAATTAAGAGACAAATGTGAAAATGAAATAATTTATCAGATAGAAACTAGGTAGTTATCCTGTTACAGTTTGTTTTGAGAATGCATACTAGCCTACATGTAGGCTATGTTTGTATCTGCCGTCTTGGAGAATAGAATCAAAGACAATGTCATAGCGCATGCCTCTTGAGTCTTGAAGAACGATTTCCTGTCAATTAAATCAGTAAGGAACCAGCATACATGAAAATCACATCTTGCAGATTTTAATTTGCAGGTCAAGTAAGCACAACTGCGTGTAATCGCATCGAAAACAATGGCTGCATTCTACCGTTCCAGTATCAGTACAGAGAATTCAACGGATGTATTAACTTGTTTGTAATCGCTACTCCCCAGTGTGCGAATCTCAATGGAACCCTTATCGATTGCTTATATCCATTGGGTAGGTACATCTTCATCTAGTCGGCTATTCCTGCATGGAGTTAATTAGGTTTTTCCAGTAGGTTTATTCTACTTGATGTTTGAATAGCTTTAATGATTCACTTGCGAATGAGAGTTTCTCGATGCAGTGATTAGTTGGAGCTCAGAGTTTGACCGAATTCATTTCAGAAGCAGTAGCCTACTGTTGTTACAACATTATAAACACTTTACAAAAATAGGTCTGCACTACATGTAGAGCGCAATCATCTCCAAAATTTTATCGTAGATGCTGCAAGCTTAACGACATAATTAAGGCCATGTTCGCATCGAATGGTCTACGACCGTTAGCAGAAAGGACACAAAAATGGACAGGCGACTCACGTCGCGTGGCAAATGTATTTCTACCACAACATGATTGACCTTCCAAAGTGCGGACGATCGATTTTTAGTTGGACGCCACCCTCTGCTATGTGAACGCTCTGCGGAAGCTCGGGATCTGGAAAAATACACAATAGCCTATACATAGATGAGCATTGCTTCCATCAAACTCTTGCACATATAGAAATGCGGCCATTAATCATGTATTGTGCAATGTGCATACAAATGCAGCCTACAGTAACTGCTACAGTAGTAGACATGATATTTTGTGATATTTTACCATAATACGTATTGACTGCAAGAAGTCAAAATGAAACTCATATTTGTCATTTATGTATTCTATAAAACAGGATACGTCGTGACACAAAACGTTGTTTCTCTTATCTTGGGAACATCGATTGTTCTTCTTCCCAGCATTGGCAATTGGATCATCATGATGAACCGTTTCGATGGATCAGTGTCCTTCAACCGTTCTTGGGCGGATTATAAGATAGGATTCGGTAACATCAGAACATCAGAGTTCTGGATTGGAAACGAAAACATTTATCTCTTCACCAATCAACCTGGAATTTGCTACACACTTCGTGTGGAAGTAAGATAAGCCCTACAGGATTGGCTCCTCAAACAAAATTAATGTTGAATTGGTTTCTAAGAGTATTTTTTTTATTATTCCTTCAAATTAGGCGAATTTGTACATGTAGTTCTTGTGAACTGCAATGCATTATTTTCTTACAAACTAAGGAGAACTCAAATGTTACTTGTCATGTTAAAAAACATCTCAGAGGTCATGGTAATGTTTCTGAAACCCATAAAACTTGGGATTTTAGCACAAAACCAATTAAACTTAAGAACATGCATGTAATTATCATTTCGCATGACAGACAGACGAGTAGTATGATTTGTAATGTAGTGTTTGACTGTGAGATTGCTTCACAAATTCATTTGTAACATAATACAATTTGTAATTCTGAATTAGTTTCAGCGACTTCAAAGAAGCCAATATAGGAGTCATTTATGCTAAACAAAATTATGCTAAATGTCACTATTGATAGCGTATAATGCATACAACGTTCAATCTTACGTTGTAAGTCAGATATACTGTAACAAACAACCAAGTTACAAGATTCTCAAATAAGCTTCCTATTATTGCCTACTGTTTGAACAACATTATTGGATATGTTCACTGTTCAGCGTTGTGTGATTTTGAATTGTTTAACCTATGTCACAAATTCAAAGAAAGTGAACGTTTGCTTTTGCATGAAGTCTTGCACTAAGTTTGTGGTATTTACAGTTTCAACGCGACTCAACTGGAAACTGGTTCTTTGCCGAATATTCCACATTTTGGATCGACACAGCAGCCAACGGTTACGCAATTCACTTGTCCGGATTCGTTGGAAACGGTGGAGACTCGTTCACCAACAGCTCAATACCTAGTGCGGTGAAGCACAACGGAATGAAGTTCAGCACGTCTGACGTCGACAATGATTTATGGAGTGGAAGATGCACGGATTTGTATCCTGCCGGATGGTGGTTCAACAATTGCTGGCATACATGTCTGACGTGCGTCTACGGCACGCAGGACTTCTCATGGTATACTTCGCATGGTTATGATGTCCAAAACCAAGGAATGTTGCGAGCAGCCAGAATGATGATCAGAGGCAACTGACTCTCACGCAAGAAGTGTGACGGAGAATTCTGGAGTATCCATTTGAAACTAATAGCATTTAATGTAAGCCTTCCGCGCAGTGGCAATTGGGCCAACCCTGCAAACTCTTTACTCCCATTGCATGAACTGTTTAGATTAACTTTATTAATTAACACCTTATGTGTCATTTGGTGACTCTTGTAATAATGTGCAATAGACACAAGAAAGAAATTAGGCCTCAGTTAAGTCAACACCTAAAAGTAAAATTATTACAACAGTAGAAAATGTTTTAATGGATGTATAAATTGAACGTAAAGAACATGCATTAGGTTTATCTAAATTTGAAACTGAAGCGACAAAGTACAGCGAACGAATAAACAACTTAAGGATTGATATTGTAGTAACGACGAAGTTACACGTATGAAACTTTACTAATCACAAAAACACCGATAGCTAGACCACGGTTCCCTGTTTTAAGATTGATTGTGACTCAAGTATTGAGACTGGATATTATTGGTACAGTCAAGAATTTATTCGTGTTTGCAATGGACACATCTTCAGAAACATCTATACTGACGTTGACTGTGGATGGGATATCCTTAACCTCATGCAATCTATCAACTATGGTTGGAAATTTGTCAGATGGGCCTTACGTGTTTACTGTGTAGGCTACTCTATTCTGTTTCTGAGTATTGTTTTGGTTCGTGACAAATTGCTGCTCCTAATTTATTACCTTTGTCATTAGTTCGTAAGACGTAGGCAAACTGTTTGACAAGGTTGGTACAAGATTATCCCAAATTTAATATACCTTTGCATTAAAAGATTGAAAAGTATGCACCAGAAATCAACGCTGTTGTCATAGTAGACCATCAATAATCATTAGGTCCGGCTCTATATAAATTGACCAATATAATTATTCATTCAAATAAACGTATCTCATTGTCTATATCCTCCAACAGGTTAGTGGTAGGCTAGATTGATATCAGACGATGATAACAGTACTGAAACTGATCAGTGACCTCCAGGTAGTCGGTAACAAGAAAGCATACGTTCGCATTGCTGCTAGAGAAAGCAAAGCAAAAGCCGCATGGTGAGATTCTTGAATGTCTTTCTCACTCCATCCAGATTTCGTTTAAGATGTAATTGTATTTGTAATTTTAATTGTAATTGAACATTTATAAAGCGCCGCTCACAGATTCAGTAGCGCTCCCGATCCAAGTTAGCGCTCCCGCTAACAAAGAGTATGGTCTTCAGGCGTTTACGGAACAGGGAAAGAGAGAGACCAAGAAGCTCAATACGTAGCTTGTGGGGGGGGGCGGTTCCAGCAAGAAGGGCCAACATAAGCAAAGCTTCTAGATTGGGCAGTAGCTCCTCGCATGCGGGGAGCAACAAGAAGGCCATTGGCAGCCGAACGGAGGGCAGAGCGACCAGGGAGAGTAGAAACCAGGTTACACAGCGCCCAAAGATATAATTATATGAGGGAGCTACCCCAAAAAGAGAATTGCGCATAAGTGTCAGAATCTTGAACTCAATGCGCTGTGGGAAGCCAGTGGAGAGTGTCTCGAATGAAGTCAGATATGTGAGAGAATTTGGGAAGACCAGATGTAGCTCTGATATTGAAGAAATTTTGAAATCCATCCTCCTCAGCACGTTTTGACAAAAACAAGTGCAGAGAAAATACCTGTTAACCTCTAACCAAAGGCGTGCTATGTTGTTGCAGACTAGTAGGCCTACTCATAATATAATTGAGACCTACACAACTAGCGACCCAGCAAGTATAAGACAGAAACATAATTACCTAGAATCAACATGGCAAGGAGAAGCTGAAACCCGACCACGTATCCAAATGTAGATGATAATGCTTCTAGCAAATGCAGGACCTCAACCCATCTCATTGTTTCACAAACTGATCAGGTGAGAATATTCAGCACTGATGGCCTTTTGAATGGATGCGACGCCTGATGTGTACACAGATTTCAAACACGGGAGCCTAAAAGCTTGGGACGACGATTTTATTTGCCTTGTAATAATGATTATTGTTGTGTGCTGCCTAAAGGTGCGTGAACATATTTGCTGGGCTAATCGATCTACACGCCAATGTGAACAATTCAAAGAGGACTACACTGTACAACCTCCACGAACATTTGGTAGCCTATATTTGACATTATCTTACATACCTGGTACATAATTATAGTGACAGAAGAACAACAATTATAGACAGACCGAAAGCGATGGACGGACGGAGAGACGTGTAATGTCTCCGTGTTCATTGTTCAGTGATCCTGAATGGGAACAGAAATGAAAGGTCCCGAAACTCCATAATGTGATATTTTATCCCCACTGTCTGCAGCGGAACTTCACTGTGGTAGACCAAGTCGTTTGTGGAAATCCTTTGAATATACAGGTTGTGGAGAAAGCTGGTGTGTTGTTTCAGATAGAGCAACCCATGAATTCGTCATTGTTTTTCAAACTTTCTCACATCTTGTGTCCAGATCATATTTTGTTGAGTAGTAAAGGGAAGCGATCCATTCAACTGATACATGTATATACATTGGGATGTTGGTGCTGCTAGGAAACATAGTTTTAACTCTGATCGCTTTTGGGTTGGCTCACATAAAATCCTGCCGATATAAATTATATTTGTCTAGTGTCAAGTTCCCTTCACTCGTGCTCACTACCACTGACTAAGCTAGACTACTGTAACAGCGAAGGCAATGCATAGCTTCACGAGCATCATGTTGGAAGAAAACCTATTTCTGTTACTCTTGGTTATTTTCATATTTGCAGAAGTTGCAAATTCTACGAAATCTTTCGAATACACCAAAAATCTTAACGGAACAGCGATGTGTGCATTAGACGAACCATCGATTGTGATTTCATTTGATCAGCTTCCTCCTTTACCATCTGGATCTTGTTCGCCTGCTGTCGTTAGCTGTGCCTGGCAGTGTACTCTGGATCCTGACTGCACGAATTTCAACTACAGAAAAGATAAAGGAAGATGCGAACTATTCCGCTGTGCGCCTTGCGGTTATTCTATTGTGCCAGACTGTTATCATTTACAAGTGAGCGATAATTTAAATTATTATTTTGTGTATAATTTTCCAGTTCACATTTATGGGTTGTGCTAAAAAGAAGAAGGGCGTGTATACTTGGTTTGCATGAATGCAATTATCTATTTATCCCTTTCTCTCTCTTACTCTGACGCTCTATTTAATTCTATTTAACTTTCTCTTGCCACCCCTCTCTCTATCCATTTCTCTGTCGCTCCTCTCTCTGTGAGTAGGCCTATCTCCCTTACAGATGAGTTTTTACATGCGTCAGGAAGATGGAGAGTGTCATATTATGATGTCGTGGTTTTCTGCCACTGTTTAAATATTTGATTTGATTTTTTTTAATTGCAACCCTTTTTATTTTGACCACAATAGACAAATATATTAACGGGCAATGTATTTTGGCATTTCTGTGCGATTGAAATAACAGCTATCCTAAAGTAACTTTTGTTCTTACACGTCTAGACAATATCAGAATATAACCTAATGTTTGCGCTGTGTGTGTGTGTTTCTGACTTGAGTACAAAAACAACCGACTTTAAAAGCTTTAAATATTTGGGTTATATTGTAATGCATATAGACAGTGTTAAATTAATAACGTGATCAGTTGATCACTCGTCTATTCGCTTGTATAGGCTATAATAAAACTGTGTTTTTTTCTTAAACAGGTCAAAGGTCTGAAAAGTTGTCAAATCGAAGGTGGGCCTTATTTTGCGTTCTTTATATCAGGCATAGTGAATAATAAGCCTACCCGTTGTGCCGTTCATGCCAACTTTCACTGAGAACACGGAATGCTTAAGCGTTCAGCTTAATAGTTTTTCCACCCCTCTGATCCTATGGTAACTCGACCCGGACCACCATGGACTATTCTTACGGACAACCCTTTTGAATCAACGCAACGTTCGCGAATAAGCTGGTGCCCGCGCTTGGCTTTCGAGTGTCGCTTTAGAAAATTGAAGATTACGATTACGATTACGAATATATTTCTCTTAACGCCTTGTTCTGCTGTCAGTTTCTACTGAATAAGTAATGTCATCATCATTATAACAGTCTACTGATGAGACGTAGTCGCTGCATAGTTAAATATGGTGGTTGGCCTGACTGCTTTGCACCGTTCCATAGCCTACAACAATGCGTTCACCTGTTCAACAGCTAGTTATCGTGCAAAGTCCAAACGCACATGTTATGCCCCTAACTGGGTGATAGAAAGCCTACCGATCAGCAAATAAAACATCCATATCCGTTTTGTGAGGTAGCCTACCTATAATGTCTCATTTTCGGGGCCTGGTATAGGCTTATACTAGCACAAAGTTTGATTGTGGAATGAAACATTCAACCATTTAAACTACATGTATGTCTTCAATTCAACCATTTAAACTATGTCTTCAAAATTACAAGAGCAGTGCATATAAATCAACACGATCAGTTGACCTGATAGTGATTCTGTTGTCCAGTCTTGGGCGCAAAGTAGCTTAGCCTATAATTACTGCAAGCCTTAGTACAAAAACATCATAATATTTATAGAGAACTGCTCTATAAATGAGATAACTAGTCAAACAGTCTTGTCGTAACACATAAAAGTGTTTACACTGTTTTGACAATATTAATTATAGTGGGTCACTGGGAATATTCAGTGCAAGACTTACAAAACCATGGTGGTTAAAGGCACAATACGCAATTTACATTCAGCTTATCAAGGAGCAATAACAAAGTCATTGCTGGTTACAGAGCACAGTTAACAACGGAAACTTTTTCGAACCAGCGGGCACTGAAGTTGCACGGATTCTCAACCTTTGTAATTAATTGAAAAGAAATACCTAACGGCCGGCTGGTTTCAACCAATTTCCTTAATAAAAGTAAATGCAAGTGAATAATTTGCACACCTTTTGCTGTTAAGGCTGATATTAAGTGTATGGCATGATATTTTTGATGCCTACTTCAATATAGGAGGCAATGCAAGGCAAGAAATTGTTAATGTTAGTTTGGGAACATCGGTTGTTCCTTTGCCGCGCATTAGCAACTGGATCATCATGATGAACCGTTTCGATGGATCAGTGTCATTCAATCGTTCTTGGGTGGATTATAAGATGGGATTCGGTGACATTAGGACATCAGAGTTCTGGATCGGAAATGAAAACATTCATCTCTACACCAATCAACCTGGAGCCTCATACAGACTTCGTGTTGAAGTTAGATATTATGCAGTTACTCATAATCATGACATTGTGACAGTTGTAAATGTAGGCTACTTACAGTATTTCAGCGCAATGTCGTGTCCGTAATTTTTATATTTAGTCCCTATAGGCCTTCTTGTCAGAAGACCAGTTTGGGTTTAGGAAAGGCAGAGGCACTAGGGATGCCATTGGTGCCTTAAGAATGTTAACAGAAAGAAGTCTCGAACATGGAAGGGAAGTATGCATATGCTTTGTAGACTACGAGAAGGCATTTGATAGAGTAGATTGGAGGAAATTGATGGGTGCATTGAGAAGGATGGGGGTCGACTGGAGAGATAGGAGACTTATTGGGAATCTGTACATGGGACAAAAGGTCAGAGTCAGAGTAGAGGGGGAATATTCAGAACCGGGACAAATTGGTAGAGGAGTGAGGCAGGGGTGTCCATTGTCACCATTATTGTTTAATATCTACATAGAAGAGCTAATAAGAGAGGCAGTTGATGGTACAGAAGAAGGAATAAAAGTAGGAGGGAAATGGGTAAAAGCTTTAAGGTTTGCTGACGATCAAGCAATGCTGGCAGGAAGTGAAAAGGATCTGCAACGAATGATGGATCGACTAAATGCGACCTCGGAAGAATACAACATGAAAATAAACATCAAAAAGACAAAAGTTATGAAGATCAGCAAGGAAAAGGAAACCACTATTTGTATAAAAAATAAGTGGAGAAGAAATAGAGCAGGTGAAGGAATTCTGCTATTTGGGAAGCTTAATATCAAGCGATGCCAAATGTCATAAAGAGATAAGAAGGAGAATAGCAATGGGCAAAGAGGCATTCTTAAAAAGGAAAGAATTGCTTAGAGGAGGGCTAAATAGAAATCTAAAGAAAAGAATGGTCAAAACATTGATATGGAGTGTGACTTTATATGGCGCAGAGACATGGACAATGAAAAAAGAAGATGTGAAGAGGCTGGAAGCTTTTGAAATGTGGGTATGGAGAAAGATGGAGAAAATCAGTTGGACAAAGCACGTTTCAAATGAAGAAGTACTAATGATGGTAGAAGAAAAAAGATCTCTGCTGGACACAATAAAGATAAGACAAAAGAATTGGGTGGGACATTTGCTAAGAGGTGACTCACTGCAGAAAGAAATAATTGAGGGAAGATTGGAGGGAAAGAGGTGCAGAGGAAGGCCTAGGCAAAAACTGCTGGACGGGATGATGGAAGAAGGATACAGAGAATTGAAGGACATGGCACAACAGCGGGAAAAGTGGAAACATTGGACGTTTGGACCTGCCACTTGGCAGAGAACGTAAAGAAGAAGATAGGCCTTCTATAGCAAGTTCAAATGAAACAGACAAAGTCATAGCTAGTAGCCATCTAGTACCAAGTCTCAGATCACGCTGTCAATTATGAGGCAGAATAGTTTCACATTTTCAAGCTGAATATAACATAATATTTTAATCGAAATTTTGCAGCTTGGACTAAAGGAGAGAGAAAAAGAGTGCGTCATTGAAGGTGTAGGTCACTTTAGGTGGAATTGTGTTGGTACGATAAGGTAGGCCTATAACTATAGGCCTAACCGATTTGCAATCATAAACGTGATCTGGAAGTTCGGTAGGAAAGCGGAGAATGCTTATAATTTTTGCCGGACATGCAATAAGCTTATTTCAGTAGGCTTACTAAAATGTAGACTGTCTGCACATAATTACAGGTACAGAGTATTACTACTGGAGAATGGTTCTTCGCTGAATACTCGACTTTCTCTCTTGACTCGGAAGCCAACAACTACGCAATCAACGTTGCTGGATACTGTGGAAACGCCGGTGATTCTTTGGCCGACGCTTCAATTGGCCCCAAGTGGTATCTTAATGGCATGAATTTTACTACTCCTGACAACGACAACGATATGAATCCAAGTAATAACTGCGGCAAATTGTACGCTTCTGGGTGGTGGTACAACCGTTGTGCTTACTCATGCTTGACCTGTAAATTCAACAAGTCATCGTTTGCATGGCTTTCGATGCGTGACTATGAACCTGACATATTAAAGGCAGCCAGGATGATGATAACACGTTGGTCTCCCTGATGTAATATAAAACATCTTAAAGTGAGAGAAAGTCTGCGTCAACGAAACTTTGTGGTCTATATTTTAAATAGTTTAATAAACTTGGCAATGTATAATTTCTGTCCTTTCTAAATCTGTAGCACATAGTTACATTTATTTTTATTCAGCTTGTGAAAATATTATGATTGTCTTGAGATGGAACAATTATGTAGCCTTAATAACGTCAGTTTCGAACATTTTTCTAGTTGGCGCCTACCGGAAATGAGAGATAGGCCTACCACAATTTGCTTCGTTGATTGGAAAGGAATTCATCACCAGAATGCTTTATAGATGACTTGTTTGACGCTAATATTGTATTAATTATATTATATTCAACTTGTGATTTTAATTTGTACGTTTTTTAATTTGATGCATTGTAATTATGTTCTTTTGTGCGTTTGCAAGTGGAGTAATAAAGAAAATACTTACTTATTTATTTATTTACTTGCTTAAAAATTGCATTATGTTGATTGATCCACGCTTGTGGCTGGTATGCCATTCGTCATTGTCTTTGCGGAGGTATGTATCGTTGGTGGTCGATGAAGACTTCAGGCTGTATTCAAACGACTTAGTCGGCAGCTTGTACAAGTAACTGATGATATCTCACTTTTGAGCAAATGTACTCAACCCTAACCATACGCACTTAACCCTAATCTTGAACCTTGCGCTTCGATGGTGCTCAACTTGAGCTTGCGTTATTCCGCTACTTGTCCCAATCAGACACGAGGAGTGCTCCCTTCTATTATAGTAATAGTAATCGCGGGATTTCCAGCGTACCCTAAAAACGAGGTCGCGGGGAACAGCTTATTCACAGGCGCTTAATTGAAACAAAATTGGAGAATCAAGCAGGCAGACAATCGGCCTGCTAAGGTGGATGATGTTTAGAGCTCGATATGGCGAGGGAGGTGAGGAGAAGAGTTGGAATTTCGGAAAAAGGTTTTGTAAAGCAATATCTTCAGTTTTCAGTGAGATACCTGCGGAGAGATTATAAGTGGGTACGCTTGGGTGAGTTCGTAAGGTGATTCAGATATTTGTCTTAAAACTGGGGGGAGATTGTTTGAAAGAGCTATGGCTGCATTGAGCTATTGGCAAATTTAAGTGATGAGGTGACGGAGTGGAGAAGCGGAGTCAAGTTGTAAGAAGAAGAAAAAATAATACGGTGCTGTAAGCTTATATATATATACATATATATATATATATATATAAGTGTTTTAAAGACTTATGCCTAAGTACTTGTATATTATGGAAATGGATTCGCTTCAAAGCAGCTTCGACCACGGTCTCAATGATTGTTGATGAGACTTGACGATCAAACGAGATGAGGACCCTTCTATTAAGGACTCTACACATGAAGCGCTACAATGGCGACCAAGACGACCGTCCAAATATTGAGAACAGACGACGAGTTGAACTGCTCTCTGTCAATCACGCTATCTGTCTGCCTATCTGTCTCTCTCTCTCTCTCCCTCTCCTTCTCTCTCATTTTCTCTTTTCTCCCTCTCCCTCGCATCTCTCACTCTCTCACGATTATCGGAACATAGGGCCTACTATACACACCAGCTTCACCGGTATATATGCAGAATTGGGCCTACAGGCAGAATTATGTCGTCAAGCATGAATATGCGTTCATAAGTAGTCTATGAGTCAGCGCAAGACTGAAATTCATGAAAGCATGCATTTTATTCTTGCAGACATTCCTATTTGGACACATAGACACTAGAATGATTACACAAATATCATAGGCCTACATACTTCTCCACAACACACAAATGCTCAACTGTACTTTGTGTGACCGCTATATTATAGCTGTCACACAATTATTATGGCCTCTATTGATTTTCGCCCTTTTGTTTGCACCATTTTTGATGGCGCTCAGTTGATAGTAGGCCTACACCCCTTGGCGCTGCTCATTTTCTCACACCATTTCCCCGATGAATAGCCGCTACGCCATGATTGCTGCCCCGAGATTATATGCATCTATTCAAACATGAATTTGGACATAGAAACTGTATATTGTGTATAATGTGTACATGCATACTGATTCGTAACCTGTGTACCATTGTAGTGTTTAATGCTCACGCACACACAATAATTAGATATCATTATGAATATGAGTCTGTGAAGACCATAACTATGCTTTGACAGCCGAATTAACACATAAATTCATGTTCATTTATAATTATAGCGGCCAACCATAGGTCGAACTGAAAAGAAAGAATATTTTACGAGGAATCAATATGGCCTCAGAGCACCGTCGGACTAAGATCCAGTAGGCCTACACAGTTACTGTAGCCTACGTTTATTGTGGTCGTTTTTGGCGAGAGAGAACATGCAGCTGTATAATATCATACAAAGATAATGGAGATTTGATGCAAACTAATAATTGCACACGACGTTACAAGATATTTTAATTTTATAATATGAATGTCCGATGTCAAATCGAAAATAATAACCGCTATCAACCATTTAGCACGAGACTATGTAAAGAGGCTAGCCTACCATAACCAGCGGGGCTGTCCAATCCCTTAGGGGCATGGGCGCCCGCACATAGGGGCAAGGGGGCACTTGCCCCCTGGAAAAGTGACACTTATTTTTTTAACTACTACTTTTGAGTTTTAACAAATTTTCTCGCATTAAAACAAAAATGATACGAATGATACACACAGTGAAAGTCATAAATTTACTTTTAGAAATCTCTATAGAAATAAATATATATAGTGCCCTTCATGGACCTACTTTTTAACATCTACTTTTGGATTTTTAACAAATAGTTCGCACTTAGGAAACTATTCATATTAAAAATATTACACAAAATGAAACTGAGAAATTTGCATTATGGAACCTCTTTGAAAAAAATACCCTGTTTTTAATTTCCAGCGCTGTATTTTTCATGCTCTTGTCACTGAAAATTTTTACCGTGGCCAACGTAAAATTTTTGCCCCCTCCTGCAAAATTTTCTGCGGGCGCCCATGTTTCTGGGTTCCATTTTGTATCTAAGAGAATATTTTTTTGTATGACAAGATGTTACTTTGTAAACTTTTGGTTCAGTAAACGAATGGTTGTTGAAGAAAGCGGGCAGGTGAAGTTGTTACCAGATAATATATCCAATCAGCTTACGTAAACAACTTGCGTGAATAATGAGGGGTGAGGGAGTGAGTAATAATTTAACCGGCGATTGAGTGAGCGATCCACGAGAGAGTGAGCTAGAAGGTAGGCTAAGTCAATTTGAACAAGTATCCTAAGCAAGCGAAGGTGCTCGATCGCACCTTCGCTTACTCACTCATATGATACTCGATCGTATCATATGAGTGAGTCATTTTTCATTGAGTGAGTAAACGATCGAATGAGTTAGTTTGGGTGATAAGTCAGTTGCAGGATAATTAGGCCTAAGCCTCTTATTTTGATTCTTTGGTTCTTAGTTACTTAGTAATACAGACATTAAATTTGCTATTGAAGTGTTGCCTGCCAGGCCTATATTATGATGCCAAATGCTCGTAAACAAAATAATGTAGAACAAATGATTGCTATTATAACTGCTACTTTGAAGGTGGCACAAAAGTCTGGCTGGCGCAGACATGACTGTGAAGCCCAGCTTTAAAGATTCGTATCCTCGGCTTGACAATGTGTTGCGTCGATAGTGAAGAGCGATGAAAGGAGACGGCTTCCACGATACACGATTAAAGCCACCACTTCAAAAGACGAAACACTTTGTGATAAACGTCGTCCCACCTGAGAGTAGGACCTATATCGAACCGCCAATTATGGGTAGAAACGAATAAAATTATATGCATTGTCAGTATATACGTTGAATTATTATAGCACTCATATCTCATTGTTCGTCTCAAAAGTCTTTTAACTGACTATACCCGGATTTTTTGATCCAGTGTCACGGAATAGAGTATCCCAGGACTGATCTATAGGCTACCCCAGATGGAGAGAAGTTGAAAAAGCCACTTCAGCGTATGTTTATTTGGGTTCCCGGACAATTCGGCGCCGGACAATTCGGATAGATCGATTATATCATACCCCAGAAAGGTTAAAGTGGGATAGAAAATCCCGTAGCAACCGGCAATTATTGCCCGCAGAGAGTTTTCGATTCAACAATCGCACAAGGCTTTGACGTCATTGTATTGACCAAATTTAGACACAATAGGTAACATTGTTTCAATGCGACTTGCGTGCTCACTCGATCTCTCCCTTCCATCTGCCTCTGCCTCTGTATGTGTCTCTGTCACTGTATCTTTCTGTCTCTCTGTCTTTCTTTTTATCTGTCTCACAAAAACGCTCTCTCTCGCACACCCACACAGTCCAGATAATAAGTAGCCTCGTATAATATTAGAGCAATCATTGCAAGGTTTTATCGACTCTCGCCAAAAATCGTTGACTAAGCTAGACTACAACGAAGGCAAGTCATATCTTCACGAGCAATATGTGGAAAGAAAACCTATTTCTTCTCTTTTTGGTTATTTTTATACATGTAGAAGTCGCACATTCTGCAAAAGCATTCGAATACACAAAAAATCTGAATGGAGCAGCGATGTGTGCTTTAGACCAACCATCGATTGATGTTCCATTTGATCAGCTTCCTCTTTTAACATCTGGAACCTGTTTACCTATTGTTATTCGCTGTGCCTGGCAGTGTACTCTGGATTCTGACTGCACTAATTTCAACTACAGAGAGGATGAAAGAAGATGCGAACTATTCCACTACACGCCCAACAATTGTTCCACATCATCAGAGTGTAATCACCTACAAGTAAGTGACTTCATAATCGAATCAGACACATTAAAAAAAAATTTGACATAGGGGTTTAATGTCAAGACATTTTTTCGTATTTGTAACAAACCATATAGAACCTTCCAAGGGGTATATGCTTGCTGCATAGGCCTATGTCTTCTCTGATAATCCCTCGGACTTTCTAAGTATGCCATTTCCATGGGCGGAGTTCATCAGGGGCTAATGGGACTAAGCCCCTTTCCACAAGAAAGCTCAGATTCAACTTTTTTACCATGAAAACGAAATCCTTTTACGGGGTTAGCCTCCCCAGAAGGCCCAGACTCGGGGTTACCCCCCCCCCCAAGAACGGAAACCAAACTCCCCCCCATGGCCATTTCTGAAAGTGAGATCTTTGGGACAATGTGAGTGAAATGCGATGAGCGAATCATCCCGAGGTCGAAAATAGACTCAGCCAGTAAAATGTCGGCAAAGGGGGGGGGGGCGTGTGGCTAAGGCGGTCGGCCTGTAACGCGTAAAGGAGGCTACAGGCTCGATCCTCGTTCGAGGCGATTGCTATGCAATTAGTAGGACATTAAATTACATTGTTATTGCTCTGCAGCAGTATAATTGCATTTGCGCTGTCGAGGCGTGAGCACTTCTGAGCTTCTGTAAGAAGGGCGATATCAAATTGCAGTTGTACTGTATTGTATTGTAATTTGTAAATAATTATATCTTGTTTTTTATATTCTGCATCAGGTTAGCGGTGTGAACAGCTGTCATATTGAAGGTAGGTTTAATGTGTATGCGTGCGTTCTGTACAGTGAACGGTAGGCCTAAGGCTTCTTTATGAGGTGTGTTGAATCGGTTAGGACAATGCTCACCTTAATCTTTACTTGCATCACTTACAGTAATTAAGGCTGAACTTCAAGATGAATCCTGTGATGACTTGTTCTATAATTGGCAGTAGGTCTAGGTAGCTGCGCAATAGGTCGCTGCGCTCTATTTTTTATTGCAATCATTGGCAGCCATCTTGTTTGGAGTACGCGCAGCCGGTCTTCGGGATTACCTCTTTAATGTTTGTTCGTTTTAGATTTGAATGGTAGGCTATATGACCATTGCAGCAAGATACCACAACAGACACTTTTAAAAGCTACTATAGCGGATCTCCTAGGCGAACACACCAGTCTGCAAATGTAAGTTGAGGAGTTTTGGCATAAACTATGATCATAAGTCAATTTCTCAAAAGTGGCAGTCACATCTTACAAGTTTGTTTGTAGTTCAACAGACAACAACTACTTGCATGCAGACAGTCGATATGAATGGTTGCAATCTACCGTTCCAGTACTTATACAAAGAATACAACGAATGCATAAATGTAACTGGAATCGATATTCCTCAGTGTGCAACTCTCAATGGAACCCTGAACAATTGTTCATATCCAATGGGTAGGTAGCCAAACGTTGCTCTTATATGTCGATATTCGTGGATTTAATCAAAATAATCAGTTTCTACTAAGGATAGGTAAATAGGCGATGTTCGACGGGGACTCGTTTTAGAATCATGGCTTAGACTATTGCAATCGTCAAAGCACGTTAATTTTGTTATATTCCGCTAAAAAAACTCTTCGAAGATTATTATTATTATCATAATCATAGCGTCCCTTCAAGGATGACCACTCAGATGCGCATGCATCTAAGAAAACAGAGGACCAGAATCGAATGGAATTAAGTTACCCAGTATGTAGAAAGAAAAATTGATTTGAAGAAATCGAGGAGGGTTAAATTAACATAGCAGGTTATCTGGAAAGCCATTCCGGCATGATGACTTTTTTGATGAGTGCAAATTCTTTTCGTTATGATGCAACTTCGAATTTTGAAAAATATTGCTTGAGTCATTGAGCCACATTTTGGAAGGACTCGACTGGTAGCGAGCAGTTCAGTATTGGCTACATAGATGATTATGATGATACATTATTACATTGTATGCATGTGCAGAATTTGTTGCATTTCTGCCTGTAATAATCTCTCAATGGTGCTGTAGATAATGCTGTATATTTTTACGAGAAGAACCTGTAAAAGGCACGTTGGCAGCAAGATTTCTAACGGCGTCATTTGTGATTATAATTTAATTCAGGGTACGTTGCAAAACAAGACGTTATCAATGTGACAATGGTAACATCGAATGTTCCTTTACCGTGCATTAACAACTGGATCATCATGATGAACCGTTTCGATGGATCAGTGGCTTTCAATCGTTCTTGGGCGGATTACAAGATTGGATTCGGTGACATTAAAACATCAGAGTTGTGGATTGGAAACGAAAACATTCATCTCTATACAAATAAGGGCGGCACTTCATACAGACTTCGTATTGAAGTAAGATCGAAATTTGTTGGATATTTATTGGATATTCAACTGATTTTTTAAATCGACCTCAATCAGCAAATTTTGAGGATAGTTGTCTGACATTTTTCTGTAAAAAAAGAGAAAAGAAAAGCAACTTATCATAATGTTTTTACAAAAGATATCCTGTTTTCATATACTCATCTCCATTTCAGTGCTATTCAGTTCTAGATGGATGGTTTTAACTTAGATACCGTATCGTTGTCCTTTATAGCTGGGCGCACAGAATGTGCTCTCGTTTGGGGCAAACATTTTTAGTGAGATTCTAATTCTAGAGCGGTGGCGCATTGGATATAAATGGACAACACACTGGCATGATGCCAGAAGGCCCAGAAGCCTATGATAGACGTGCTTTGTAGGCCGCTATAAGCACCGATGTAGCTATTGCTGTCTGTTCTTTCAGTAATAATTTTGTATTGATTATAATATTAGGATAACTATACCTACACGATTGCACAGTGTACACTTTAACCGGTTACAGTCTTAACTGGATTGTGGAATATAGGCCTACGAAATATTGTTAATATTCATCTATTACTCTAAATTATTCGCAATTGAAAGGGTTTTTTCCGTAAATTTGGATCGTCGAAACGAATTCTTGCTAAATAGAAGTCAGATTAATAATTATTCTGTCTTTGATAGATGTGATAACGAAGAAAAGATTATTTCATGAATTATTGGAGTTTGATTGGTGAAAAATAATATTGTAATTTAAATAGAGGTTGGATTGATTAAAAAAGTTGCTGTTAACAAAAGTTGGATCGATAAAACGAATTCTTGCCTTAAACTTAAGGACGCTGGACTGATTAGAAGCAGAAGACGGATTAATGAAATATAATAAAATAATCATTCTGGTTTAATGCGGGTCTAGGCAATGTGATCCAACAGTACTGATAATGAATCCTAAAATTAATGCCATTCGATTTTGCACGTCCGCCAACTTGTGCATAGTGACAACGGGATAATTATTATAATTATGCTGTTACTCTAACCCAACGATATATTCTATCGTTGGATTAGAGTAACTTTGCACTATAATATAATTCTTGAACGGCTCCCTTATCCACTTACGTTACTGTCATAATATTCATAGTTTCAAGGTTACACCAGTGGAAAATGGTTCTTTGCTGAATACGCCACATTTTCAGTCGACTCAGAAGCCAGCAGATACGCAATTCACTTGTCTGGATTCGTTGGGAACGGCGAAGACTCGCTCTCCAACACTTCAATAAGTCCTCAATGGAATCATAATGGAATGAACTTCAGCACATCTGACGCCGACAACGATATGAAGTCAGGTGGAAGCTGCGTGTCAATGTATCCATCCGGCTGGTGGTTCAATAGCTGCTGGATGGCCTGCCTTACCTGTGTCTATGGTACAGAAGACTTTTCGTGGTATACCCTCGACGACTATCAGTACGAAAACGCTGGAAAGTTACGAGCAGCCAGAATGATGGTAAGAAGCAACTGAGTCTCAGATGACACCAGCGTGATCAAGACTTGTGGATAACAAATTTCAAACTGATCACGCTTTAGTGTCATCGATGCAGCGGCAATATTGGAAGCGGGAAACACTTCAAATTATAATTATGCGAGGAGATGGAACGTTGATCTGAAACACGTCAATTTTAAACATTATTCTGGTTACGGAAAACACTGACTCTGATTCAGCAAAAAATAATTTGTCCAAGTTGCAAGATACACGTATGTGGCAATAAATGTGACTCTTGTCATTAATTTTGTCCAAAAATATTACGCTTCTGTAGTTGGTGAACATTTAACATGGAACAAAACCAGTAATGTAGCAATGTTGCGTAACATAAAATGAAAAATATTGAACATGCATCGCTACTCTTTGACGTTTGTTGTTTAAGCTGTGACTGACTCTTCCTGTAAAAATGCTTTAACACATTCAGCTGCCTAGAAGTTTACGGATAGGTACGACAATGTTTTCAGCTTGAGCTTAGGCCTATACATTTTGTGATTTCGAAGGAAATCAGCTTCTCGTGATACCAATCCAATAATAGTGTATATCAGTCATGTAATCATGCATACACAATAATTGCATAGGCCTATCAGTAGGACTATGAGGTTGTAAAGACCATAACTCTGGTTTGACAGTCGAAATGACATATAAATTCCTGCTCACTCAAAATTATAGCGGCCAACCATCGACCGAACAGAAATGAAAGATGATTTTTTTGTATAAGAATCAATATGGCCAGATCTGCACCGACGCACCGTCGGATTGAGATCTGTCACCGCATCCAGTGCACAGTGTACACCTTAACTGTGGTCGTTTTTAAAGAGATAGTGCATACGGCTATATCATATCTTACGAGATAATGGAGATTTGATGGTCAGTAGACCTACAACAATGTGCATTCAATTATTTGTACAAGCAGCAAGATTTAAAATATTGAATGCCAAATCGAAAAAAAATAACCGCAATCAACCATCTAGCTGCTCTAGCACAAGTCAGACGGGACAAAGACTGGACTGGACTGTGGGCGTGGTGGTGTAGTGGTGGCGTCGTTGCCTTGGAGCTGGAAGTTTCGAGGTTCGAATCCACCTTGTTACCAAAAAATTTCAATTTCTTCAATATCTTCCGGAATAATGAGTGTTGAGGAAGTGAGTCATATT
This sequence comes from Lumbricus rubellus, assembly GCA_945859605.1. Taxonomy (NCBI): domain Eukaryota; kingdom Metazoa; phylum Annelida; class Clitellata; order Crassiclitellata; family Lumbricidae; genus Lumbricus; species Lumbricus rubellus. The sequence goes on along the minus strand of OX243826.1, from coordinate 6,194,742 downwards.
TAAACCAGGGATTGAGTGAGCGAACGACGAAAAAGTTAGCTGGAAAGTGAGTCAAATTTGAACAGGTGAGTAAGGGTAGAAGCGAACGAGTATCACATTTGAATGAGTTATTTTTTATATTGCGAGTGAGCGACCAAATGAATGAGTTAACGTGGGTGAGTCAAATGCCGAATTATTAAACAGCCTCTTTTTGATAGTCGAATTCTTAGTAAGTTAGTAATGCAGACATTTAATTCAATACAATCAATAAAAGGCTGATTTATATATATATATGTTTTTCCGTTCTCAGGTAGTAAGGAGTGCAAACGAGTTACCAGGAGGCTACTATGCGAAATGATAGTAGGCCTAACCAGAATAATGGCTACGAATGAAAAAACCCAGATAACTTGAAGGTTGCACTAGAGTCTGGCTTGGGCACAGGGCTGTTTTTAAGGAATTGTTAGAACTGCACAACCCCTTCCTTCACTTCCCATCCGCCATGGTAAATTAGACGAGAGTGAAGCAAGAGTGGCCCCTTAAGGATTTCGTCTAAATATCTTTGAGCAGATGACAATATTGAAACAATCGACTATACCTTGTCATAGACCAACCATTTGGCTCTGCAGGGAACACGAACTATTTCAGAAAAATTCATCTGATTTTTTGGTATTAAACATTTTTTGCATGCTCTTGAAAAGCCACTATGCCCCACCGGTGGGGCAAGAGTGGCATGCAGTATTAATCCTTGTATTTACACTACATATATTTTGGATTGCTTTTTTGAAGATATATAATTGTTTCCCTGGGACTAATTTCGCATTAATGATAATAATATTATAAACAATAATGATGCTAATACTAATATTAGTGACAGTAATAATAATAATAGTAACAATTAATAATAACTTATGGTTCAGTTGAGGCCACTCTTGCCCCATGCTGCCACGGCTACTCTTGCCCGGTACCACAGCAATTAATTTTTTTCTAATTACTAGTAACATCATTCTTTCGAATTCATTCAATTCAATACGCGCAATCAATGCGCTTTTGATTGTCTTTGCAACATAAAATTATCGAGAAATTTAGGTGCTGCTCATTTTTCCACACCATTGGCCCGATGAATAGGCGCTACGCCATTGCGGCCCCGAGATTATATGCAGGCCCGGATTTAGGGTTGGTCACAAGGTGCCAGTGCACATGGGCCTCCACCACATAGGGGCCTCCACCACAAAAGCAAGAATTTTTTACAGACTTTTTAGTAATGTAGCCTAATGACGACAATTTCTATGGTGACATAACACAGCCATGCATCGACAAAGACAAGTATTGAAGTATTATAGGCCTAGGCCTACACATTAAGAGACAAGCGATCAATGGACTCTATAGCACTGTGCAGTGCACTGCCCACATATACAATTTCACACAAATGTTTTAAGGCAAGAAACAATTGAAAGAAACGTGAAAGCCTGAAAGGTCAGAGGTTAGTTTCTCTTGGTTATGAAGTCATGTCAAATTAGTGAAACTTTTCTCTTTTTTTCTTTTTGGCAAATTCGCTCACCAGATAATTAAAGTTCACGGACTATATAGGCCAGGGGTGTGAAACCTTTTTTAGGGGCGGGCCACTGTGAACATCTTCTAACAAGTGGCGGGCCAATGTGACAATCTTCTAGCAAGTGGCGAGCCAGGGTTTCAAAGCTCCTGTAGCAATGTGTCTTTTGTTTCTATCAATCAATTTATAAAACGGAGTCATAGTCTAACAAGACTCTATAGGTTTACATACAATAAACCATGAAGATTTGCAAGATATTTGGCGCTGGCTGTAAAATATACAAAAAAAAATTTATCCCGTAATTTTGTAATCTTTAGGGAAGGCTCCGCGGGCCAGAAAAAATCGTCGGTGGGCCAGAAATGGCCCGCGGGCCAGCTCTTTGACACCCCTGATATAGGCCTATCCGTAGTGGGTCTACATTGTATGTGAGACCAAGGGCGAAGAATTGACTTAGCCTATTTGAAGTCTTCCGTTATCTACACATAGACCTAATATACACTGCAGATATAGGCCTAAACCTACTTAGGCTATCAGCTTCAAGCAACAGTTATTTATGCAACCAGTTTTATTGCATGGGCTACATGACTGTAGTACAGCCTAAACTTTATATTTTGTTAGGCCTATCCTGCTGTTAGTTGTAGTTGTAGCACCCTTGTAACGGCATTGCTGTGGTACGGCGCCATTAAAATTGCAATTTTTTTAATTATCTTATGTCCATTGGGCCTCCACCACTAGCGGTGCACATGGGCCTCCACCAAAGTAAATACGGCCCTGATTATATGCATTTATTCAAACATGCATTTAGACATAGAAACTGTACAGCAGACTAGAGTGTACATGCATAAGCTTACACACTGAGTCGTAACCTCGTATTCCATTGTAGTGTAGAATGCTCATGCATACACAATTAGAGATCAGTATGGACATGAGTCTGTAAAGAACATAACTATGCTTTGACAGCCGAAATAACATATAAATTCATGTTCATACATAATTATAGCGGCAGGGGCGCCGTTAGGCGTACGCACTTACGCAAGTGCGTACAGCGCGGAAAGGCTAAAAAAAGCGTCACCACTTTTAACATCCAAAATTACCTCTACGCGTATGCCCAAAATGGAGCAAAAAGCTTATGCTGGTGATACCAGGGCTTAAAGTGTGCCAGGACGGTCATGGGCGGCGTCCTGGCACTTATTTTAGAGGCAGGACGCCGTCCTATGACTTATTTGGCCAGCACTGCCAGGACGGTGGTCCATGACTGCATGGACGGCGTCCATGCAGTTACGGACGACCGGCCATGACTGCCTAAAAATGGCTCTATTTGAGGTCGACACAGCCAAAAATGCGCTGGTCGCTGGGGTTCCGCCCCAGGCCCCGCTGAGGAGCTTGCGGTAAAGACAAAACCTTTCTCTTTTACGATAACATTTTGATTTTTATTGTTATCCTGGTAGCTTGCGACACTGAAAAATGACTTATTCTTGAAGTTTTTGCGACTTTTGTCGCTCACAAATAGCTGGCAAACAAGAGCCTAAAAATGGCTCCATTTGAGGTCGACACAGCCTAAAATGCGCTGGGCGCTGGGGCGGGGAGCTTGCGGTAAAGACAAAACCTTTCTCTTTTACGATAACATTTTGATTTTTATTGTTATCCTGGTAGCTTGCGACACTGAAAAACGACTTATTCTTGAAGTTTTTGCGACTTTGTCGCTCACAAATAGCTGGCAAACAAGAGCCTAAAAATGGCTCCATTTGAGATCGACACAGCCAAAAACGCGCTGGTCGCTGGGGAGCTTACGACGCTCCCCAGACCCTCTAGTCGGGATGGGCTTCGTGCCTTTGGCACTCGCAACTTCCCGCCTTCGGCGCCGCCACTGGCGACCAATTACAAAATAGCTTCCTGACACTTCTTTTTTACACTTTAAGCACTGGGTGATACCTCATAATCGCCAGTAGGAATATACGTATATACATATATATATATATATATATATATATATATATAATTTTATACATATTAGCTCGTATCGATCGCTGTTCGCTTCATATTATTTTGTGCAAGTTGTATTGTGCGTACAGAAAAAAAATCCTGGCGGCGCCGCTGTATAGCGGCCAACTATAATTGACAGAAAATGAAAAGATGAATATTTGCTTGGAATCAATATGGCCTCGTGGCACCGTCGGACTGAGATCCAGTGCACAGTAGGTCTATATAATAGGCTACGTTTATTGTGGTCGTTTTTAGCGAGAGAGCGAGAGCTGTATAAATCAGACGGAGATAATGGAGGTTTGATGTTCAGTAAGCCTACTATGCTGTTGATAATTGCACAGTGCACTCGTAACAAGATTTATAATAAGCTTATGAATGTCAAATCGAAAATAATAACCGCTATCAAACATCAGTTCAAGCACAAAATAAGGTAGGCCTAAATAGGTTACCATAAACAGAGGGATTGTCCAGTCCCTTCTGAGTTCCATTTTTTGTCCAACAGATTGTGTTGTTTTAAGACAAGATGTTACTTTGTATATTTTTTGTTCAGTAAACTAATGGTTGTTGAAGAAAGCGTGTAGGGGGAGAGTATGCACCCTTGATCCTATTTCGCTACTTTTCTCATTTACTGGGATTTTTTAAACATTTTTGACTTTGGCCCGAATGTGTGTAATAGACAATTTTATTTCCAATGTAACGTTGTATTTATTGTTTTATAATTCCATCACGTTTAAATGTCATATGATAAAAACCAAAGTTACTCATATGGGATCAAGGGTGCATACATTTATGCACCCTTGATCCCATATGCATGCACCCTTGATCCTATGTGTGTTCTCTTGATTCTAGTGCTGGTTTAAGTAATAAAAATATGCTTTGCCATTTGCATATAATATTTTAATGTTTAATACAAAAGCAAAGTAAATTAAACTTTATTCTAGTAAAAAAAATGACACTACGGACAATCCGACATGCAATACTTAACATGCATGGGCCAACAATTCCTTAAACAGCTAATTAGCAGTCAAACGCTAACAGTTACTTGTATAAAAACCTAGGTCTACTGAAGACAATGAAAAGCTGAAACATCAAAAGCTGAAACAAGCTGAAAATCAACATTTAACATGCATGAATATTCAAACATTAACCCAAGTTAAAATCAGTGAACGAGAACGGAAATGTGATCTGTCGACCAATGCGCTTTGTTTACCCCATTATGATCAGATCAGGAAGCTTCTTAATGATATCCTCAAGTACGTGGAATCGGATAGGATCTCGAGTTCTCATGGATAACAAATCTGTCCAGTTCACGCCGATCAAACTTGGATGCCTTTTTGTCAAGATAGGTGACGTTCACTTCTCAGTCTTTGGAAACAGGATTGTCAACCCGTGCTGCAAAATGGAACACGTTCTTCTGTCCTTGAAGCTGTACAACCACAGTCTCCCTGTTCTAGCTTTCCAGGCTGAATATATCCATTTTCCTCGTATAGTCACTGTCCATCATATCAACATCATATGCACTGTCAGATGATTGAGATCCGAGATGTTGAAGACCGAGATGTTCAGCATCTATGTTTTTTTTCAAGATCTTCATCGCTGGTGTCACTCATCTCCGTAAAACAAATTTTCCTGCTGCATGATTTTTGGATTTCAAGGACTGCTGCCACAGCTGCCTGCATGTCTTCTTCTGATGTCTGCAGACCTCTTGGTGGCCTATCTGTCTTACGCTCTTGTGATAAACCATTTTCAGGTGCTGCAACAATAAGTACAAAATAATTATGTTAATAACTTATATTTTATTCTATTTTTACTGTTAGGCCTACAGTAGGCCAAGTCTAAAAAGCATCAGCTTAACTTTTAACAGTTTAGCAGAAATGAACAATAAGTAATTTTTCTATGCAATATGAGTATGCACTCAGGATCCTATAGCGAACCTGGGATTTTCCCCCTGAGCCGTCCCCCTGGATTTCCCCCCCAGGGCCATGTACCATTCCCGGCTTCTGTTCCTCGGCTTGTGTTCTCCGGCTTGTGTTCCCGGCTTCTGTTCCCGGCTTGTGTTCCCTAGGCTCCGCCTCCCGGCTTCTGTTCCTCGGCTTGTGTTCTCCGGCTTCTGTTCCCGGCTTGTGTTCCCTAGGCCCCGCCTCCCGGCTTCTGTTCCTCGGCTTGTGTTCTCCGGCTTGTGTTCCCGGCTTCTGTTCCCGGCTTTTGTTCCCTAGGCTCCACCTCCCGGCTTCTGTTCCTCGGCTTGTGTTCTCCGGCTTGTGTTCTCGGCTTCTGTTCCCGGCTTGTGTTCCATAGGCTCCGCCTCCCGGCTTCTGTTCCTCGGCTTGTGTTCCCTAGGCCCCGCCTCCCGGCTGGGACAAGCTATAAATAGAGGACGAGAGGGAAGATAGTCGGTCAGCTGCAGAGAGTCAGCCTGAGAGAGTCGTTGTGAAGCCAGTTCGAAGCCAGTCGTTGTGAGGTCAGTCCGGAGCTCGAGGTCAGCCTGAGAGAGTCGTTGTGACGTTAGTCGGTCAGTCTGGGGTTCAGTTCCGCAGTGATAATTAGACAGTCGTTGCGTGCTTTAATTACGTGCTGCTATCGTGAAGAGTTAATAAACTATCGAAAAGAACTCTGTGTCTTCAGTATTTCTCGTGGGGAAAAGACGTTCTGTGACTCTGGTTTGAATCGCCGTCGGCAGAAGTGGTGTAAGTCCTTCGAAATACCACGAAGGCCGAACTTACGCTCCCGGGGAGCGACACGCGTGCCTTACCATACACCGGCAGATCCCGTATTTACGTTACACTGGTACCAGAAGTGAGGTTCTTGACGTTCTGCCGACAACAACCTGAGTCATCCGAGAATGCTGACGGAAGACGACGAGATCACGATCCAGTATCCGAGGCCTGGTGGAATCCGCACGCCACCCGACTTGCCTACGCCTGCAGCCCGCCGATCGACAATGGAGGGACCGCCGGACCGGAACGTTCTGATCGAAGTACTCGGTTCCGACGACGATGAGACACCGGCGAGGACGACGAGCTACCGAGAAAGGACTGACCGACTGGCTGCGAGGTCAGAATTGGAGGACCTTGGAAAACTGCTGCGAAGCCGACCAACGCCGATGAAACCCGGACGATTTGATGGGACCGGTTCGCTGGAGTCGTTTCTGGTGCAATTCGAGGTTTGCGCCCGCCACAACAGATGGACGGCGTCGGAAAAGGTCGACCACTTACGATGTGCTTTGGAAAAGGCAGCGACGCAACTCCTCTGGGACTTCGGAGCACAGCAGAACGTAAGCTACGAGGAATTGGTGGAACGTCTCCGGCAGAGATACGGGGCAGAAGGTCAGGCTGAAACCTTCCGTGCCCAGCTGTATTATCGTCGTCAACGAGCAGAAGAAAGTCTGAGTGATCTGCTTCACGAGATTCGCCGTCTCGTCGTGTTGGCGTATCCTGTCCCATCGAATGAGACGACCCAGATTATCGCGAGAGACTCGTTCCTTGAAGCCATGCGAGACCGCGAACTTTCGCTGAAAGTACGAGAGAGGGAGCCGAAGACTCTGGACGAAGCTTACCGGACAGCGCTTCGTCTGGACGCCTATCAGTGGACGAACGACTCCGACGACCGCAGAAGGCCTTCCAACCGCGTCAGGGGTACTCAAGAGACTGATGTGAGTACCCAGATCCAGTCTACGCTTGACCGGTTCCTGGAGACGCAGCGAGACGACCAACGTCGATGGCAACGCGAGATGGAGAGACGAATCGACCAACAGTTCCAGGAACTGCGAGGCCGAACTCCTACCGACGACGACCCGGGACGAGATGGTCGTCCCGGAAACCGCAACACCGGAGACCGCCAAAAGGAGACTTCGAGGCGGGTGGTGTCCTGCTACAGCTGTGGCCGAGTCGGGCATATTGCCCGAAACTGTCGTCAAACTCGCCGCTTCCGGAACGACGCCGGAACGAGCGGAACGGAGGAACCGACGTCACCGGAACCGCTGGTGGCCATGAATCATACGACGCGTTCCAGACTGCCGGACCGCGCTACGAACAACGCCATCTACATCAGAGGGACGATCAACGGACGCCAACAGATGTGCTTGATCGACACTGGATCGGAAGTCAGCCTGATCCCATCTACGAGTGTCGACGGGTTAGAACTACGTTCATGTAATCGTTCTTTGATGGCTGCTAATGGGTCTGATATTAGAGTCCTTGGTGAGGTCCCGGTCCCCATTAAAATTGGGAGAGGTTTTAATATCCCGACCACGTTTCTGGTGTCCGACCAGATTACCGAGCCCATGTTAGGCATGGATTGGCTCAGGCAACACCGCTGTAGATTAGGATTTGGTGTCGGTGCATTATTTGTTGGACGTAGGCGCATTTCTTTAGTGCGAGGTAACGGGTCCACGTGGTGTCGTAGGGTGATGGTTGCGGAGGAGGTTGTAGTGCCTCCTAAGTGCCAGAACGATATTCCAGTGAAAACTGTGTATGGGGACTTGACCACGGTCGCTCCCGCTTGGATAAAGGAGGCCCAAGAGGTTAAACCAGAGGTTCATCTTGCCCGTGTAGAGGTAGATGCTAGGATTAAAACCCAGGTGAGAGTAGTGGACTTGGTTAATGAGACACCGTTTAGTGAGGAAGAAGTATCTTCCGAGACCCGAGAACAGGTAAAGGAATTGCCCGTTAATTCTATAGATGCTTCGGTAAGCGATAGTGGAGAAGCGCTTGCACTTGAGAATAGACTTGAGACTGGAGATAGGTTATTTATGGATCCGCCCATAAGGCCTAAATTACTGCCGCAGAGAAAGTCTGTGGATGGAGATTTGATTAGTTCATCCTCGGCCCTGGTACTGCTTATGGTTTTACTGAGCGTAATTTTCAGTGGTTCTAAGATAGTGGAAGCCGTTCCGATGGTTAATTTAGAGGCTATTTCTGTTGCCCGAGCACTCGTGAATATTGTTATTGTCAGACACGGGGCCCATTTGCAGATTTATTTGTATCAGGGAAAGAAATTCGTGGGGATCCTTTTTCGGAAGCGTTGCAAAATTCTGGGGAAAGTTATGTACAGCCATCAGGGAAGTAGGGACGAGGGACGGGTCAACAGGTCGACCCGATCTATGGACGACCCTCAGATGATGGTCGACCCGAGGCTTCGTATTCGACCTACGTGAAGGAACTTAGCCCACGTCTGGTGGACGTCGCTTATTAATGCGCGAAGTTATGCCGTCGAGACTCTTGCATGTTCTCGTGTTGCCGAGTGGCATATTTTGTCTAATTCGCATTATCTCGTAATTTGGAATTGATAGAGGCAGTCGATGATGAGACATTCTGAGAGATCGTGGTTATTGATCGCTTTTAATGAGGTATGATTGAGAACATTTATAGAGACCTTATAATCTCGAGCGGAATTGGCCCGTTGGCTGTTTTAGTGGAACAGTTTTGTTAAAGAGGTCGAGGAACGACCAGAGACTTTATGGACTTGGCCCGTTGGCCGCTTTGGAACAGTTGAGACTTTTTGGCCCGTTGGCCGTTTTACGCTTTTGTTATGGCTATTTTTCTGTTGTTGAGCCATGGGGTTCGAGACTGTTTTTAATCTGGGAATAGGGACATCCCCAATCGTAGTGGGAGAAGGATATAGCGAACCTGGGATTTTCGCCCTGAGCCGTCCCCCTGGATTTCCCCCCCCCCAGGGCCATGTACCATTCCCGGCTTGTGTTCCCTAGGCTCCGCTTCCCGGCTTGTGTTCTCCGGCTTGTGTTCCCGGCTTCTGTTCCCGGCTTGTGTTCCCTAGGCTCCGCCTCCCGGCTTCTGTTCCTCGGCTTGTGTTCTCCGGCTTCTGTTCCCGGCTTGTGTTCCCTAGGCCCCGCCTCCCGGCTTCTGTTCCTCGGCTTGTGTTCTCCGGCTTGTGTTCCCGGCTTCTGTTCCCGGCTTTTGTTCCCTAGGCTCCGCCTCCCGGCTTCTGTTCCTCGGCTTGTGTTCTCCGGCTTGTGTTCTCGGCTTCTGTTCTCGGCTTGTGTTCCATAGGCTCCGCCTCCCGGCTTCTGTTCCTCGGCTTGTGTTCCCTAGGCCCCGCCTCCCGGCTGGGACAAGCTATAAATAGAGGACGAGAGGGAAGATAGTCGGTCAGCCGCAGAGAGTCAGCCTGAGAGAGTCGTTGTGAAGCCAGTTCGAAGCCAGTCGTTGTGAGGTCAGTCCGGAGCTCGAGGTCAGCCTGAGAGAGTCGTTGTGACGTTAGTCGGTCAGTCTGGGGTTCAGTTCCGCAGTGATAATTAGACAGTCGTTGCGTGCTTTAATTACGTGCTGCTATCGTGAAGAGTTAATAAACTATCGAAAAGAACTCTGTGTCTTCAGTATTTCTCGTGGGGAAAGACGTTCTGTGACTCTGGTTCGAATCGCCGTCTGCAGAAGTGGTGTAAGTCCTTCGAAATACCACGAAGGCCGAACTTACGCTCCCGGGGAGCGACACGCGTGCCTTACCATACACCGGCAGATCCCGTATTTACGTTACAATCCCATGATCAATGCACCCTTGATCCAATAGGATCAAGGGTGCATACGCACATAGGGATCAAGGGTGCAACACCCTACCATGTTCACAAAATGCATCATAACTTTTTCTAGACATCATCTGCAGCCACGCAAAGTTGTTCGAACGATACTTAAATGAAATATATGCAAAACGAGACCAAAGACGTTACTCACCTAGCACAAATATCGAAACTATGAGGTTCGTCAAAATGGTCAAAAATTTACTTTTCACGTCTAAAATCCAACTTTTGCTATAAAAATAAAACAACGCCTTGTTTACTTTCTGAAACACAGCTGTGGCTGTTGAATGCGTATATGCAATAGTCTGGTTCCCTGCTCGGAGATATTAAGTAAGTAAGAACGGAGAAAACCTATTAGGATCAAGGGTGCATTAGGATCAAGGGTGCATACTTTCCCCCTACATGTATGTAAAGTTATTACCGGATAATTATATAAAATCAGCTTCCGTAAACAAGTTGCGTGAACAATAAGTGGTGAGAGACAGAGTTATATTTTAACCAGTGATTGAGTGAGCGAGTGACGAGAGAGTGACCTAGAAGATGAGTAGGGCCTAGCCTAAGTCAATTTCGAACGAATGAATAAGCGAAAGAGCGAACGAGTAGGCAATCCTATGAGTGAGGTCATTTTCATTGAGTAGCCTAAGTAAACGATCGAATGAGTTAGTTTGGGTGATGAGTCAAGTTGCAGAATAATTAGCCTACGTTTCTTATATCGGTTGTTTGGTTCTCAGTTACTTACATGGGCGGAGACCTAGGGGGGACAGAGGGACGGTCTCCCCAATAAAAGTGCTGGGGGGACGGCCCATGGATTGGTCCCCCCAATCGTTGAGCGTCAAGACTAAAAAAGGTAAACAACTTTATTTGGCGGTGAAAATAGATTTTTAAAAAAGACTTTTTGGTGAAAATCTATGTTTAAAAAAATTTCCGCCATAATTATGACTAAAAAAGGAGGTCATCAACTTTTTCGGTGGTGAAAATAGACATTTGCTTAAAGTTTTTGGTCGGATGACTAAAAAAAAGGTCATCAACTTGTTGGAGGTGAAAATAGAAATTGTTCTTGACTTTGTGGCCGGATGACAAAAAAAGAAAAGGTCGTCAACTTTTTTGACCGTGAAAGTAGACAATTTTTGCTTGGTCGTCAGAAATTTTCGTCCGTCAAAAAATCTCGCGTCTTTCCTTAGACCACTCGTTCGCCCCCCCTCCCCCCAAATCTCCGCCCCGGGTTTCCGCCCATGGTTACTTAGTAATGCATAGGCCTACATTAAATTCGCTATTGAATTGTTGCCTGCCCAAGCTTATAATTATTATGATGCTAAATGATCGTAAAAAGAATAATGTCTACAAATTATTGCTACTATAATTGCTACTTTGAAGTTGGCACAAAAGTCTAGCTCGCGCAGCATGACTGTGAAGCCCAGCTTTAAAGATTTATCTTCTCAGCTTGCGTTGCGTCGATATTGAAGAGCGATGAAAGGAGACGGCGTCCGGGACACACGATTAAAGCCACCACTTCAATAGGCGAAACTCATTGAGAGTAGGACCTACATGTATATCGAACCGCGAGACATACGTAGAAGCGAATAAAATTATATGCATTGTCAGTAGGCCTATATAGGTCTACGTTGAGTTATAGCACTCATATCTCATTGTTCGTCTCAAAAGTCTTTTAACTGACTATACCCGGATTTTTTGCTCCGGTGTCACGGAATAGAGTATCACAGGACTGATCTATCCCCCAGATGAGAGAAGTTGAAAAAGCCACTTCCGCGTATGTTTATTTGTGCGAGTTAACTTCCATCTGCTTTGTTTTGAAAATGACTCTAATAACAATGTATGTTTATTCTCACTAGATAATTTTGCTTACTTTGGTTTTTAGAGCATTTGGAACATTTAGAACACATAAAAACACGTAGAGTCGCTAAATAAATTCAAATTGCCTTGCTCTGATCATTGCCTAGGACACTTAAAAATTAGTCAATTTAAATTTTGATTAGGCCTACAGAATGAATTTTTCAATATAGCCTACGCATTTTTCAAAAAGAGGGATAGAAAGGTTGACCTCCTCCAGGATAGTCTCTGCAATTATATTCCATCCGGGGGTGGATAGATTATATCACACCCCGGATAGATTAAAGGGGGTTGAAAAAATCCCACAACACCGGCAATTACGCGGAGAGTTTTCGATTCAACAACAGCAATAATAGCCTACTTAGAGGGCCTATGTAGATATTTAAGTGCCATGGGTTCGTAAGCAATCGATTAAAAACCGTAGCGACGATTCAGAAGCACTCAACAATCGCACAATGCCTGGACGTCATTGCCTTCACCAAATCCAAACACATAAGTAACATTGTTTCAATGCGAATTGCGTGTTCACTCACTCTCTCCTTTCCCTCTGCCTCTGCCTCTGTCTGTGTCTCTGTCACTGTATCGTTCTGTTTCTGTATTTCTCTACACAAACGCTCTCTCCAGATAATAAGCAGCTTCATATAATATTAGAGCAATCATTGCAAGGTTTTTCTCGACTCTCGCCGAAAATCGTTGACTAAGCAAGACTACAACGAAGGCAAGTCATAATTATCTTCACGAGCAATATGTGGAAAGATAAACTACTTCTCGTCTTGGTTAGTTTGATATACGCAGAAGCCGCAAATTCCGCAAAAGCTTTCGTATACACCCAAAGTCAGAATGGTGCAGCGATGTGTGCATTAGATGAACCATCGATTGTGATTCCATATGATCAGCTTCCTACTTTATCATCTGGAACCTGTTCACCTGTTGTTGTTCGCTGTGCCTGGCAGTGTACTCTGGATCCTGATTGCACGAATTTCAACTACAGAGAGGATGAGGGAAGATGCGAGCTATTCCACTACACGCCTAATAATTGCTCCACATCATCAGCGTGTAATCACCTACAAGTAAGTGACTTCATAATCGAATCAGACACATGAAAATTTCTGTTGACATAGGGGTTTTATTTCAAGACATTTTTTCGTATTTGTAACAAACCATTTAGGACCTTCCGTGGGCTATGCTTGCCGCATATGTCTTCTCTGAATATCCAGTGGACTCTCTACCTGTGTCATTTCTGAAAGTGAGATCTTTGAGGTAGTGTGGGCGAAATGCGGTGAGCGAATCATCCCGAAGTCAAAATAGGCCAGTAAAATGTCGGCAATGGGGGGGGTGTGGTTAGGGCGGTCGGCCTGTAACGCGGCAAGTGTAATTATGCTCGATCCTAGTTCGAGGCGGTTGCTATGTAGGGATCGTAGGGTCTTTTAGCAAGTACTTCACGCTATTATTGCTCTGCAGTAGACCTATAATTGCATTTGCGCTGTCGAGGCGTGAACACTGAGCACTTCTGAGCTTTTGTAAGAAGGGCGATATCAAATTGCAGTTGTACTGCATTGTATTGTAGATACTATTACTTATATATTGTTTTTATATTCTGCAACAGGTCAACGGTGTGAAAAGCTGTCATATTGAAGGTAGGCTTAATATGTATGTATGCGTTTCATATAGTGAAATGGTAAGCCCTCTTTATGAGGTGTGTTGAATCGGTTAGGAAAACGCTCATCTTAATCTTTATTTAAGCTCACACCACTTACAGTGTTTAAGGCTGAGCTTCACAATGAATCCTGTAATGAATTGTTCTATCTGCAGTAGGTGTAACTATGATTTTGGATGTGCACATAATCGATTACATGCTAATTAGATGCAACCTATAGTGTACAGAGACAAATATTGTGCAAGCTTTTTTTGTTCGAACTAAGACTTAGTGAGGAAAGAAGGGTGTTACTTTTATGTTTGATGAATTTCATTGGCTCCTCTCAGGACTGGCGTGCTAGCAATTGAAGATCCTCACTCTGGTCATGAAGCGCGAACATAACACCGGAGAAGCAGAAAACTGAAATGTTTGTTCGTTTTAGATTTGAAGGGTAGGCTATATTATGATCATTGCAGTAGCCTAAGCTACCACGACAGACACATTTAAAAGTTACTATTGCGGTTCTCCTATGAGAATACACCAGTCTGCAAATATAAGTTGAGAAGTTAAGGCACATTATTAATCTATGATCAGAAGTCATTTTCTCGATGACACAAATTTACATCTTACAAGTTTGTTTGTAGTTCAACAGACAACAACTACTCGTAAGCCGATCGTCGATGCGGATAGTTGCAGTCTACCGTTCCAGTATTTATACAAAGAATACAACGAATGCATTAATGTAACTGGAATCGATATTCCTCAGTGTGCAACTCTCAATGGAACCCTGAACAACTGTTCATATCCAATGGGTAGGTAGCCAAAGTAACGTTGCTCATGTATGTTTTGATTATGCATTGTAGCCTATGTATGTGCAGAATTTGTTGCACTACGACTTGCAATATACTCTCAAGAGCACGGTAGATGGTGCTGTATATTCTTAAGAGAAGATCCAGTAAAAGGCACATAGACTGCAAGATTTCTAATGGAGGCATTTGTGATTATAATTTCAATACAGGATACGTTGCAAAGCAAAACGTTATCAATGTGACAATAGGAACAATGGTTGTTCCTTTGCCGTGCATTAGCAACTGGATCATCATGATGAACCGTTTCGATGGATCAGTGGATTTCAATCGTTCATGGGCGGACTATAAGATGGGATTCGGTGACATTAGAACAGCAGAGTTCTGGATTGGAAACGAAAACATTCACCTCTACACCAATCAACCTGAACCTTCATACAGACTTCGTATTGAAGTAAGAAAAGAGATTTGCTGCATAGTTAGCTGTTGGCCTAGTATTTATTGGATATTCGCGTGATTTTTTTGGACCATAATCAGAAACTTTTGAGGAAACTATGTCGATATTCAGTCATTTTTGTTGCAGAGAAAGAGAAAAAAGAAGCAACTTCTCAAATTTTCTTACAAAATATTATAGCGTTTTCAAATACTCGCTTCCCTTTCAGTGCTATTCAGTTTTAAATGGATGGTTTTAAATGAAAATCTAGGAGAAAATGGTACGGACAAGATGGTAAGGACAAATTGGTACGGACAAAACGGTATGGATGAAATGAAAGCTGGATGAGGGTATCTTATTGCTGAAATAGAGGGTGGGTGTCTTTTTTGTGTCTGAAATAGAGATCTAATGAAGAACAAAGCTTGAGAAAAGGAAGCTGGATTGGCGAAAAAAATGCTTGAGAAATGAAAGCTGAATTGATGGCTTTCATTCATGTGTTTCAAGAGACATCCAGATTCTATTTCAAACATAAGATACCTTAAAATTAGTCTCCATTTTATAATCGTCTTTCATTAATTTTTTTCTATTTCAGCTATCAAAAAGCCCTAATCCAGCCTCTCTTTCTAAAGCGTTATTTTCATAAATCCACCTTCCATTTCATATATAAGATAGGTCTACCCATTAAGAGTCTTCATCCAGCTTCCATTTCACATGCGTCTTTTCATGAATCCTGCTTCTATTTCATGTGTAAAAATACCCTCTTCCAGCTTCCATTTCATCCATGCCCTTTTGTCCGTACCATTTTGTCCGTATCATTATTTTGTCCGCTACCATTTTGTCCGGTCGCCGTTCATAATATTTATAGGCCTATATTTAGCTGGGCAGACACCAGCACTCTGAACCATACTGCTGTATGGTTCAGAGTGCTGGTGTCTGCGTAGAGAAGATGAGAGGAGATTGCGGGTGGCTGACATGGGTTGGCTGAGGAGAATCAGGAGCAGGAGCAAAAGGGAGAGAATCAGGAGCGAGAAGACAAGAGAGGAGCTGGGCGCAGAAGAAACGGTAGTGGAAATCAGGAAAAGACGGCTCAGATGGTTCGGTCATGTGGAGCGCATGGAGGGAAAAAGACTACCAATCGCGGCCAT
Organism: Lumbricus rubellus; assembly: GCA_945859605.1. Classification (NCBI taxonomy): domain Eukaryota; kingdom Metazoa; phylum Annelida; class Clitellata; order Crassiclitellata; family Lumbricidae; genus Lumbricus; species Lumbricus rubellus. The sequence continues at coordinate 6,178,831 of OX243826.1, read as the reverse complement.
GCACGGGCATATAGAAGGAGAGAGAAGCAGAGGAATACAACCAACGACTTGGATGGACAACGTCAGAGAGGATCTGAAGATGATGGATATCAGTATGCCAAGAGCAAATGATCTCATCAGAAACGGACAAGTCTGGAGAAGTCATGTGAGAGCCTCATCGTCGTCGCATGTCTGACGGAAGAGAGAAAGAAGAAGAAGAAGATGGAATGTGCTCTCCTTTGGGACACAAATATTTGGTCAGATTCTAATTCGGGGGTGGGTGGTGGCGGCGCATTGGATAACTCACTGGCATGGAGATAAGCGGTGCTGAGTTAGATTTCCCTTGTCCTCGTTGGATAGACGTGCTTTGTAGACTGCTATTAGCGCCGTTGTATAATTGAGACTGTCTGTTCTGTTTGTCTTTAATATTGGAGCTAATTAAGGTAACTGCGAAACTGTAGGCCACACTGTAACCGGTTGTTGACTGTCAAACGGATTGTTGAATAAACGACAATATTATTTATATAATTCTATCACTGTAAATTATTCGCAATTGCATGGGTTTCTTCGTTGGCCGCATAAAGTTGGATTGTCGAAACAAATTCTTTCTAAATAGAAGTCGTATTGATGATAGTATTTCTTACTTCAACATATGTGATATTGATGAAAAGATTAGCCTATTTCATAAATTGGAGTTTGCTTGGTGAAAAATAATTGTAATATAAATAGAAGTTGGATTGATTTTAAGAAAAATAGTTATTGTTCAAAAAGAAGCGGGATGGATTAGACGAATTCTTGCCTTAAATTAAGAAAGCTGGATGGATGAGAAAGATCTATGTTAAAAGATGTCGGATTAATGAAAAAACAATAATTCTGTTTCCGGCGAATAAATTATTTAGAACGCTAAAACGATGGATTAGCCTGCGAAATGTTAATTCCACAGCCTTAGAGATCCACGTGCCAATTCGCATAGGCCTAGAGGCTGCTGCTTGGGTTTCCTAGTAGCTGTCCTATAGCTGTTCGATCAATCAACTGGTTAATGCCATTCATGTTTAAACTGGTGACTTGCTATATAAATTTCTGTACTTAAGCATACCGTATAAGTTCTTGCTAATATGCTATCTGGTTTAATTTGCCAACTATGCAATGTGATCCAACTGATAATAAACCCTAAAATGCCACTACATTTTGAACTTCGACCGATGTGAGCATAGTGATAGACTACCGGGGCAATTATTTTATGTGCCGCTGAATTAGAGTAGATTATTCTTGAACTGCTTCTTCATCCACTTACGTCACTGTCGTAATATTCACAGATTCAAGGTTACACCAGTTACAAGTGGTTCTTTGCTGAATACGCCACATTTTCAGTCGACTCAGAAGACAGCAAATACGCAATTCACTTGTCTGGATTCGCTGGAAACGGCGGAGACTCGCTCACCAACACTTCTATTAGCTCTGTATGGAATCATAATGGAATGAAGTTCAGCACATCTGACGCCGACAACGATATGAAGTCAGGTGGAGGCTGCGTGTCGGAGTTTCCCTCTGGGTGGTGGTTCAATAATTGCTGGATGACCTGCCTCACTTGTCTATACGATACAGAGATCTTTTCGTGGTATACCCTAAACGACTATCTGTCCGAGTACGCTGGAAAGTTACGAGCAGCCAGGATGATGATCAGAAGCAATTGAGTCTCAAATGACATCAGCGTGATCAAGATTTGTGGATCACGAATTTCAAACTGATCACACTTTAATGTCATCGAAGCAGCGGCAATATTGGAAGCGGGAAACACTTCAAATTATACGTACCCGTTATGTGAGGAGATTGAACGTTGATCTAAAACACGTCAATTTAAAAAAAAATTATGGATACGGAAAACACTGACTCTGATTCCTGCAGGAAAAATAATTGTCTAAGGTGCAAAATATGTGGCAATAAATGTGACCCTTGTCATTAATTTTGTCCAAAAATACGACGCTGCTGCAGTTGGCGAACACTTAACATGGGACAAAACCAACAGTGTAGCAATGTTGCGTAACTTCGCGTGCAAAAAAACAATAATTATTCAACATACATCGTTGCTCTTGGTGTTTAAACTATGACTCTTCCTTCCTGTGAAAATGCTTTAAAAAATTAAGCTGCCCAGAAGTTTACGGATAGGCACGACAATAATTGTTTTGCTCGAGTTTAGGCCTAATCTTATACATTTTGTGATCTCGAAAAAAGAGACCGGTTATTCAGCTTCTCATGATACCAATACAATTATAGTGTCTATCACTTATGTAATCCCAAATGAATTTGCAATCGATTGACGTATCTTATATTACATTTGCACCACCTGATGTAAAATAATAGTGTAAATATCTCCTGACACATTAATTTTTATGCTTGCTTGCGTTATTTACCGAAGGAAGCAAATAGGGTAGAATTCCCATATTTGGGCACCTTAAGGATAAAAGACTCATATTGCAGTAACTTTGATATGCCTACGTCTAGTTTCGGGTTATTTGGTTGAATTAAACATTAGGGAATAAAAATATATTGAATACATGCACCTGAGTGCATGACAATATTAGTTGTGGGGAGAAAAGGACATGCCCCCAAAGTGCCCACATTGGGACACCGTGCCTCAATTTGGGCACCAGGTGCCCAAATTAGGTACACATTGGTACAGCTATGAAGGTGGTGACCTGCTTACTCTATTTTCTACTTAACGCATACCAATTTCGAGATGAAATAAAGAAGAAATGAAATAGTGCTTGGGTAGAATTATTGTGTTATATTCACAACTGCAGTTAAACAAGGTAATACTGAAACCAAAGTGATGAAGTAGATATAGGTCCTGTTGATCAAACATACTAGAATAGGTTATTTCCACTAGGAAATTAAACTGCATCTGCTAATTCACTACTTCAAAATCAGCACTATCGTTTGATTTTCTTATTAAGCTTTAGCTAAATGTATGCGTGTATGGCCTATCACACATGGACTTTTCACATATCAAGCGCTGCGACCATCAGACATCTGATTCATTGTATGGAGCTACACAGTATGGGCCTATAGACATGGAGCTGTGTAGTATCTTTCAGGCAACGGACATTTCCCCCTCCCTCCACAAAACCCCCGGCCACCCCCCTCCGAACAACCTCCAAATTCCTCCATTTTACCACCCCATGACAAAACTCTCCTTCCTGTGCAGATAGCCTATTTGTGTAGGTAGGCTAATTGATCAAACGCCTTTTATAAATCCAGCTTCTATTTAAATAGTAAAATTTCTTTAGATCAATCCAACTTTTACTTAGATAACAATTAATTTTTTATTAATCCAGCTTCCATTTAGCCTATTTATGTAGGTATTATTGATCAAATGTAGGCTAATTTTCCAGTTTGCGGTGCTGTGTCAACTATAGTTAGTGTAATACGGGCAGGCATAAACCTGTCACTGTCATTCAGGCGTGAACTTATAATTTGTTAGTGTCGCTCAGTCATTCCGATATCAAGCTAATACCTGTTGGTTTATTTACGATAGCATGAAACCTTGTCATCAATCCAGCTTCCATTAAAGCAAGAAGATTTTCATCAATCGATCTTCCATTTAAGAACAAATATTTTCATCAGTCCAGCTTTCATTTAAGCAAGAATATTTTCATCAATCCAGCTCCAAATTAAGTAGGAATATTTTCGTCAATCCAACTTCCATTTAAGCATATACATTTTCAAAAAATTCAGCTTCTATTTCAGCAAAAATGTTTTGTATCAATCCTACTTCTAGCCTGTTTAGTGAGAATTCTTTTCATCAATCCAACTTGCACCATGTCCTAATTTGGGCACTTTGGGGGTTCTGTCTTTTTCTCAGCACAACTAATATTGTTAAACACTCAAGTGCATGTATTAAATGTATTTTCATTTCCTAATGCGCAATTCAACAAAATAACACCAAAATAGAGATTAGCACATCAAATTTACTGCAATACGAGTCTTTTATACTTAAGGTGCCCAAATAAGGAAACTCTACCTTTCATGATTTTCCATGTTCCAATCACAAAATAAATTGAACATTATAAAAATCATCCGATAGGCCCTAAATGTAAGAAATTTCAAAATTATACACTCGTAGAATATAGGGTCTTGTCTAACCGAGATATATTATGGCAAAATTGAATGGAACTATAAAGAAATATTAGCGTGTAATATAGTATTAAGCGTGACCTCATTTGGGCAAACAAGGTTACCTAGAATGGGCACTGCCCAAATTAGGAATACAGAAGGGTGCCCACATTAGGGTCTATGCCATGCCTTCCTAGGAAAATTAATGACAAAGTTAACTCATTTTCTCTCGCATTTTCGTTCACCTGTGGTGAAAGAGCGATACTTCGCGAAGCTCTTGCAAAAAACCGATTGAAAATACACCAAAAAGCAACTCGTCCACAGCTTCCGAACCACATAGCGAACATTTGAACACTCGCATGCTAAAAACAACATTTACTTCTTACGTCAAGGTACATCTTTCTACCTACTTACTTTTTTGTTTTATAACATCTATACATAGAGTTGATAATATTTCCTACAGAAGGCACCACTCTATGTCGTCTATATTTTTAGATACAAGGGGGTGCCCAGTTTAGGAGCATGCCCAAATTAGGGTCATGTACCCTACGCTTGTATGAATATCAGCCGCATATCTTGTGGTACCCTTAGTATATGCTGTGGTTGTGGGGTACAGGGTAGGACAATACTCACGCAAAATATACCATTCTATGCCCAAATGGGTGGTCTAGGAATACCTACAAGCATTTCTGCAGATCCATAGCCTTTAAAAATTTATCCTGGGCACTCGAGGGTTAAACAGCCTCTTTTTGATAGTCGCATTCTTAGTAACTTAGTAATGCATACATTAAATTCAATACAATTAATAAAAGGCTGATTTATTTATATATTTTTTTGTTCTCAGGTAGTAAGGAGTGCAGACATGCCGTACAAACGAGTTGCCAGTACTATGCTAAATGATAGTAGGCCTAACCAGAATAACGGCTACGAGCCTACGAATGAAAAAACGCAGCTAACCTGAAGGTTGCACTAGAGCAGTGCAGCTGTCCATCGTTTTTGGCATCATGGGCCGCAGAAGCTATAATTCTGAAGCCGAGGGCCGCAACAGTAAACTCAAAAGCAGACCAAAGACTTTGACTTCGACAACTTTTTATAGGAGCCAGAGCAGGATGATAGAAATCTTGCTTATAGCCTACCTAAAGTGGAGCTGACTTAACTAAATCTGTGGCAAAGAACTGAAAAACGAACTGAGTGCAAGGCTGGGAGTTTTAACAAATTATGATTTTTGGCGTTAAAATATTGTAAAGCATGTCAAACCTGTCGTGTGTAAACATGCTATCATTAATTTCTATTATTCGTTGTATTTTATAGTTAATAATTATCAATAAATTTCAGCCCGCTGCTTTTGAGTTTCCACACCATTGGCCCGATGAATAGGCGCTACGCCATTGCTGCCCCGTGATTCTATGCATCTATAGATTCAAACATGAATTTGGACATAGAAAATGTAAATGCATCGGCTACATACTGAGTCGTAACATACCATTGAAGTGTCTATTGCTCATGCATACACAATTACATGTACATATCAGTAGGCGTATGACTATAAAGCTGTAAAGACCATAACTCTGTTTTGACAGCCGACATGACATGAATTCATGTTCATACATAATATTATAACGGCCAACCATTGACCGAACTGAAATGAAAAGATGAAAATTAATTTTGCTAAGAATCAATGTGGCCCCATAGCACCGTCGGACTGAGATCCAGTACAGTAGAACACAGTAGGCTACAGACTACGTTTATAATTGTGGTCTTTTTAACGAGAGAGCGAGAGCTGTATAATATCATACAGAGATAATGGAGGTTTGATGTTCAGTACTACAATGTAGATAATTGCACACGCAACAAGATTTATTATATGAATGTCAAATCAAAAATAATAACCGCTATCAACCATCTAGCACAAAATTAGGTACGGTAACCTAAATAGGTTAGCATAAACCAGAGGGACTGTCCAGTCCCTTCTGATTTCCATTTTATGTCCAACAGATTGGGGTTTCTTACGACAAAATGCCATTTTGTAGTCTAAACTTTTGGCTCGATTATTTATTGGTTGCTTAAAAAAGCGTGTAGGCCTATGTAGGCTAGAGTTATTACCAAATAGGCTAATATCTCCAATCAGCTTCCGTAAACAACTTGCGTGAATAATGAATGTTGAGGGAGTAAGTTGTATTTTAACCGGTGATTTAGTGAGCGAGTGACGAGAGAGTGACCTAGAAGATGAGTAGCCTAAGTCAATTTCGAACGAATGAATAAGCGAAAGAGTGAACGAGTAGGCTATCATATGAGTGAGTCATTTTTCATTAGGCTAAGTAAGTAAATGATTGAATGAGTTAGTTTGGGTGATCAGTCAGTTGCAGGATAATTAAGAATCTTATTTTGATTCTTTGATTCTTAGTTACTTAGTAACGCATAGCCTACATTAAGTTCGTCATTGAAGTGTTGCCTGCCCCTGCCTATGATTATTATGATGCTAAATGCTCGTAAGCAGAATAATGTCTTGCTATTACAATTGCTACTTTGAAGATGGCACAAAAGTCTGGCTCGCGCAGATCGACATGTGAAGCCCAGCTTTAAAGATTCCTATCTTTAACTTGTGTTGCGTCGATAGTGAAGAGCTATGAATTTGAAAGGAGACGGCGTCCGCGACACACGATTAAAGCCACCACTTCAAAAGATGAAACACATTGTGTTAAACGTCGTCCCACCTGAGAATAGGACCTATATCGAACCGCTAGACATACGTAGAAACAAATAAAATTATATGCATTGTCAGTATAGGGCTAGGCCTATGCGTTGAATTATAGCACTCATATCTCATTGTTCGTCTCAAAAGTCTTTTAACTGACTATACCCGGATTTTTTGCTCCGGTGTCACGGAGTAGAGTATCCCAGGACTGATCTATCCCCCAGATGGAGAGAAGTTGAAAAAGCCACTTCCGCGTATGTTTATTTGTGCAAGTTAACATCCATCTGCTTTGTTTGAAAATGACTCTAATAACATGTATGTTTATTCTCACTAGATAATTTTGCTTACTTTGGTTTTAGAGCATTTGGAACATTTAGAACACATAAGAACACTTAGAGTGACTAAATAAATTCGAGTTGCTTTGCTCTGAACATTGCCTAGGACACTTAAAAAATTAGTCGCTTTAAATTTTGATTACGGCATGAAGTTTTCAATATAGGCCTAGGCTACGCATTTTTCAAAAAGAGGGATAAAAAGGTTGACCCCTCCTAGATAGTCTCTCCAATTATATTCCATCCGGGGGTGGATAGATTGTATCACACACCGGAAAGGTTAAAGAGGGATAAAAAAAATCCCGTAACATCGGCAATTACGCAATAATAATAGCCTACTTAGTGGGCCTATGTAGAAATTTAAGTGCCATGGGTTCGTAAGCTATCGATTAACAAACCGTAGCAACGATTCAGAAGCACTCAACAATCGCACAATGCCTGGACGTCATTGCATTCACCAAATCCAAACACATAGGTAACATTGTTTCAATGCAAATTGCATGCTCACTCACTCTCTCCCTTCCCTCTGCCTCTGCCTCTGTCTGTGTCTCTGTCACTATATCGTTCTGTTTCTGTTTTTCTCCACACAAACGCTCTCTCCAGATAATAAACCGCTCCATATAGGCCCTAATATTAGAGCAATCATTGCAAGGTTTCCTCGACTCTCGCCGAAAATCGTTGACTAAGCTAGACTACGACGAAGGCAATGCATACATTTATCTTCACGAGCAATATGTGGAAAGAAAAACTACTAGGCCTACTTCTCGTCCTGGTTAGTTTGATATACGCAGAAGCCGCAAATTCCGCAAAAGCTTTCGAATACACCCAAAATCTGGATGGAGCAGTGATGTGTGCTTTAGATGAACCATCGATTGTGATTCCACTTGATGAGCTTACTCCTTTACCATCTGAATCATGTTCACCTGTTGTCGTTCGTTGTGCCTGGCAGTGTACCCTGGATCCAAACTGCACGAATTTCAACTACATAGAGAATGAAGGAAGATGCGAATTATTCCACTACGCGCCTAACAATTGCTCCACATCATCAGAGTGTAATCACCTACAAGTAAGTGACATCGTAAACACATCAGACACATGAAAATTTCTGTTGACATAGGGGTTTAATTTCAAGACTTTGTTTCGTAGCCTATTTGTAACAAACCATTTAGGACCTTCCGTGGGCTATGCTTGCCGCATAATTATGTCTTCTCTGACTACCCAGTGGACTCTCTACCTATGTCATTTCTGAAAGTGAGATCTTTGGGATAGTGTGGGCGAAATTCGGTGAGCGAATCATCCCGAAGTCGAAATAGGCTTAGCCTGTAGAATGTCGGCAAAGGGGGGGTGGTTAGGGCGGTCGGCCTGTAACGCGGAAAGTGTAGGCTCGATCCTCGTTGGAGTCGGTTGCTATGTAGGGATCGTAGGGTCCTTTAGCAAGTACGTGACATTGTAATTGCTCTGCAGTATAATTGCATTTGCGCTGTCGAGGCGTGAACAGTGAACACTGAGCACTTCTGAGATTTTGTAAGAAGGGCGATATCAAATAATATTGCAGTTGTACTGCATTGTATTGTAGATACATTATATCTTGTTTTTATATTCTGCAACAGGTTAACGGTGTGAAAAGCTGTCATATTGAAGGTAGGCTTAATATGTATGTATGCGTTTCATATATAGTGAAATTATAAGCCTTCTTTATGAGGTGTGTTGAATCGGTTAGGAAAACGCTCATCTTAATATTTATTTAAGCTCACACAACTTACAGTGTTTAAGGCTGAACTTCACAATGAATCCTGTGGCCTAATGACTTGTTCTATCGGCAGTAGGTGTAACTATGATTTTGGATGTGCACATAATCGATTACATGATAATTAGATGCAACCTATAGTGTACAGAGATAAATATTGTGCAAACTTTTTTGTTCAAACTAAGACTTAGTGAGGAAAGAAGGGTGTTACTTTTATGTTTGATTAATTTCATTGGCTGCTCTCCGGGCTGGCATGCAATTATTGAAGCTCTTCATTCTGATCCTGAAGCGCGAACATAGCACCGGAGAAGCAGAAAACTGAAATGTTTGTTCGTTTTAAATTTGAAGGGTATAGGCTATATGATCATTGAAGAAAGCTACCACAGCAGACACATTTAAAAGCTACTATTGCGGCTCTCCTAGGCGCATACACCAGTCTGCAAATTTAACTGTTGAGGAGTTTAGGCATAAACTTACTTTGATCATAAGTCAATTTCTCAAAAGTGGCAGTCACATCTTACAAGTTTGTTTGTAGTTCAACAGACTACAACTACTTGCATGCCGATCGTCGATGCGAATGGTTGCAATCTACCGTTCCAATACTTATACAAAGAATACAACGAATGCATTAATGTAACTGGAATCGATATTCCTCAGTGTGCAACTCTCAATGGAACCTTGAACAATTGTCCATATCCAATGGGTAGGTAGCCAAAGTAACGTTGCTCATGTATGTTGATATTCGTGGATTTAATCAGATCTTACTAAGGATATGTAGGCTAAATAGGTGAAGTTCAACGGGGACTCGTTTCAGAAGCATTGCGTAGACAATAATAATTAGCCTACGATCGTCAACGCACATTAATTTTGTTATATTCCGCTAAAACAAAAACTCATCGGAGATTATTATTATTATAATAATGATAATTATGATGATGATGCATCATCATAATTATACAGAGTCCCTTCAAGGATGCGCACTCAGATGCAATGTATCGACTATCTAATAAAACAAAGGAACACAATCGAATAGGATTAGGCCTACGTTCTGTCGGAGGAAAGATAGCTGTGAAGAAAACGACGAGGGTCCACACACGACCGTCAGTAGGCTAATTTCGAAGGTCACGGTCTACATCGCAGGTTGCTATAGGCTAGTCTTGGCAATCCATTCTGGCACGATGAGTGCAAATGACCTTTATTTCGCCATGATGCAATTTTGACTTTTGGAAAACACTGCTGGAGTCATTGAACCACATTTTGGAGAGACTGGACCGGTAGCGGGCAGTTCAGTATAGGCTACATAGATGATCATGATGATACATTGTATACATGTGCAGAATTTGTTACACTTCGGCTTGTAATAAACTCTCAACAGCGCTGTATATTCTTAAGCGAAGAACCTGGAAAAGGCACGTTGGCAGCAAGATTTCTAACGGCGTCACTTGTGATTATCATTTAATTCAGGATACGTTGCAAAACAAGACGTAGTCAATGTGACAATGGGAACATCGAATGTTCCTTTGCCGTGCATTAACAACTGGATCATCATGATGAATCGTTTTGATGGATCAGTGGATTTCAATCGGTCATGGGCGGATTATAAGATGGGATTCGGTGACATTAGAACATCAGAGTTCTGGATTGGAAACGAAAACATTCATCTCTATACAAATAAAGGTGGCACTTCATACAGACTTCGTGTCGAAGTAAGATCGAAATTATTTTGTCGCTTAAACAGACGTAGCCTATTTATTGGATATTCAAGTGATGTTTTAAATCGACCTCAATCAGAAAATTTTGAGGATATTTGTCTGTCATTTATCTGTAAAGAAAGAGAAAAGAAAAGCAACTTATCATAATGTTTTTACAAACGACAGCCCGTTTTCAAATAGCCTACTCACTTCCATTTCAGTGCTATTCAGTTCCAGATGGATGGTTTTAACTTAGATACCGTATCATTGTCCTTTATAGCTGGGCGCACAGAATGTGCTCTCGTTTGGGGCACAAATTATAATAAATTATTCGCAATTGAAAGGGTTTTTCCCGTAAATTTGGATCGTCGAAACGAATTCTTGCTAAATAGAAGTCAGATTGATAATTATTTCTTTCTTTGATAAATGTGTTAACGAAGAAAAGATTATTTCATGAATAATTTGAGTTTGATTGGTGAAAAATAATTGGAATTTTTAAAAGATGTTACATGTAATTGGATTGATTAAAAAAGTTGCGGTTCAAAAAGAAGCTGGATTGATAAAACGAATTCTTGCCTTAAATTTAAAGAAGCTGGATTGATTAGAAGGATCCATGTCAAAAGCAGAAGTCGGATTAATGAAAAATAATAATCATTCTAGTTTAATGTAGGCCTACCAATTTAGGCAAAGTGATTCAACTGATAATGAATCCAAAAAACCCTTCGATTTTGCACTTCCGCCAACTTGTGCATAGTGACAACGAGATGAGTAATATAATATTATGCTAAGTTACTCTAAACCAGCGATATATTATATCGTTGGATTAGAGTAACTTAACACTATAATAATTAATTCTTGAACTGCTTCCTCATCCACTTACGTTACTGTCGTAATATTTATAGTTACACGGCTACACCAGTGGCAAATGGTACTTTGCCGAATACGACACATTTTCAGTCGACTCGGAAGCCAACATTTACACAATTCGCTTGTCTGGATTCGTTGGGAACGGCGAAGACTCGCTCACCAACACATCAATAAACTCTTTATGGTATCAAAATGGAATGAACTTCACCACATCCGACGCCGACCACGATTTGTCGACTGAAAACTGCGCGTCGCTGTATCCATCCGGCTGGTGGTTCAATGACTGCTGGATGACCTGCCTCACCTGTGTCTATGGTACAGAGGACTTTTCATGGTATACCCTGGACGACTATCAGTACGAGAACGGTGGAAAGTTACGAGCAGCCAGAATGATGATCAGAAGCAAATGAGTCTCAGATAACAGACGCGTGATCAAGATTTGTGGATCACAATTTCAAACTGATCACACTTTAATGCCATCGAAGCAGCGGCAATATTGGAAGCGAGAAACACTTCAAATTATAATTATGTGAACAGATGGAACGTTGAGTTTAAACATTTTTCTGGTTACGGAAAACACTGACTCTGATGCAGGAAAAATAATTTGTCCAAGGTGTAAGATATGTGGCAATAAATGTGACTCTTGTCATTAATTTTGTCCAAAAATATGACGCTGTTGTATTTGGTGAACATTTGCCATGGGACAACACCAGTCATGTAGCAATGTTGCGTAAATCAAAAGGAACAATATTGAACATGCATCGTTGCTCTTTGACGTTTGGTATTTAAACTGTGACTTTTCATGTGAACATGCTTTAACAAATTTAGCTTCCCAGAAGTTTACGGATAGGTACGACAATGTTTCTAGCTCGAGTTTAGGTCTAAGCTTGTACATTTTGTTATCTCGAAGAAAAGAGACCGGCTATTCAGCTTCTCATGATACCAATACAATAATAGTGTCTATCAGTCATGCAATCATGCATACACAATAATTGCATGGGCCTATCAGTAGGACTATGATGTTGTAAAGACCATAACTCTGGTTTGACAGCCGAAATGACATCTAAAATACTCCTATAAATTCACGTTCATTCAAAATTATAGCGGCCAACAATCGACCGAACAGAAATGAAAGATGAATTTTTTATAAGAATCAACATGCCGAAATCAGCACCGTCTGACTGAGATCTGTCACCGCATCCAGTGCACAGTGTATACACCTTAACTGTTGTCGTTTTAAAAGAGAGAGTGCATGTGGCTGTATCCTATCATACGAGATAATGGAGGTTTGGTGTTCAGTAGGTCTTCAACAATGTACAAGCAGCACGATTTAAAATATTGAATGCCAAATCGAAGATAATAACCGCAATCAACCATCTAGCTGCTCTAGCACAGGACTGGACAAATGTGACGTAGGTTCTCAAAACCCGTCACATTTCGATTTTTGACCTTTTGATTTAGTCATATGCTACAATGCACAAGCTCTAAAATGCTTTTAACAGAATGAAAATATCTTTTTTTCTAACGGAAGTTATGCTCGTTTGATTCTTTCATTAGTTTACTGTGAGAAAACCAAACAAAAAGCTACTGAATATTCGTGTAATCTAAGTCTACTGCACCTACTAAGTTATTATTCTGCAATTGTTCTGGGCGTTAGAGGCATATATTCTGAATCAGATAACGCAAGCGCATCAAAATCGGTTCACTACTTCTCTAATTTGGGCGAATTCACAGTCATATGCTGAACTGAAGAATAAACTGCAATCTCGACTCCTCTCGCCTATTTCGTCATCTAGGCCATATCTAGGAAGCGACAAACGACGGGTTTCGATTTCCGACATCACAAATAGGTTACCATATCCAGCGGGACAGTCCAGTCCTTTTCTGGGGTCCCTTTTGTGTCCAACAGATTGACTTACTTGACTTACTTGACTTATGGCTTTGACGATGCTTTCGCACGTGACAGCCGCCCAGCTATGGAAAGATTACTTCTTCATCTTTTGTATGACAAGATGTTACTTTGTAAACTTTTGACTCAATAAACTATTGATTGTTGAAAAAAGAGTGCAGGCAAAGTTGTTACCAAAAAATGTCAATTTCTTCAATAAAATTATCCTCCCGAATAATCAGTGTTGAGTGAGTAAGTCATATTTAAAACTGTGATTGAGTGAGCGAGCGACGAAAAAGTTCACTAGCTAGAAAGTGAGTGAGTCAAATTTGAACAAGTGAGTTAGGGGAGAAGGGAACGAGTATCATATATGAATGAATTCTTTCATATTGCGAGTAAACAATCAAATGAATGAGTTAACGTGGGTGAGTCAAAATTAATGCCGAATTATATCAAACAGCTTATTTCGATTGTCGAATTCTTAGTAACTTAGTAATGCAGACATTGAATTCAGTAGGCCTAATTATAATCAATAAAAGGCTGATTGATTGATAGGTCTATATTTTTCGGTTCTTAGTTAGTAAGGACATGCCGTACAAACGAATTGCCAGTTATATGCTAAATGATAGCAGGCCTAACCAGAATAACGGCTACGAGTGAAACATCAAAAACAGCTACCTTGAAGGTTGCATTAGAGTCTGGTTTGGGCAGTGAAGCCCAGCTCTAAAAATATATACTGCATTATCGTTGCGTCGATAGTGAAGAGCGATGAAAGGAGACGGCTTCCGCTATACACAGTCAACGCTTCAATAGATGAAACTCATTGTGATAAATGTCGTCCCACCTGAGAGTAGGGCCTACCTTGAAGCCCAACCTGATCTTGTGCAGAAACAAATAGTATAATATATATACACGGTGTCCCAATTGAAGTGAGCCCCTTTTTGTTTTGGCGATATACTTGTCAATTCTAAATGAAACTCTATAAAATTTCACAGCATGTAAGAGGGATGAATTATCAATGTTTCCTGAACATTCTATCCAATTCTACGAACAAAGTCCAAAGTTATGCACGTTCAAATTCGGGCAACTAAAATTGTAAGTTTCCAACATGTAAAAGATAGGAAATTAGTGTTAGCGCTGTTCTTCAAAACTGATGTTCAAAATGTCCTCAATTAGCTCGAATGCATGCTCTAAGGCAATTTCGCCATTCATTGATTGCATTGTCAACAATCTCTTTAATCAAAACGATTCCATTCTTCCACATTTCGCTGTTTGAAGTGATCACTGGTGAACGTCACGCGTATACGAGTTTCATAAGGCTGCGATGGGCCAGTTTCTGTTAGAAATTCCTTTAAAAATCTTTTGCAACGTAATGTTTTTCTTCTATTAAATTTGTTTATTAAATCCAAATCATTTTAGCTGAAAACCATTTTTATTATTGTCCCCTAACATGGGAATGACGGAAATATGACGGAAATATTTATTAATTTATAAAGTAAGGCGTGCAGTTGCAAGCAATAATTTCCTATCTTTTATATGTTGGAAACTTACAATTTCCTTTGTCCAAATTTGAATGTGCATAACTTCGGGCTCTATTCACAGAATTGGATAAAATTTTCAGGAAACATTGCTAATTTATCCCTCTTACATACTGTGAAATTTTATAGAGTTTCATTTAGAATTAACAGATATATCGCCAAAACAAAAAGGGGCTCACTTCAATTGGGACACCGTGTATAGGCTATATGCATTGTCAGTAGGCTATTATACATTGAATTGCTACGCTTATATCTCATTATTCGTGTGAAACGTCTTTTAGCTGTCTAGCGTTTGTAACCGGATGTTTTGTTCCGTCAATTACGTATAGTTCTCCTTTCAGTTGGCGCATAAAGCCCCGACGTCATTGTATTGGCCAAGTGCACGCCTCACTTAGGTGACATTGCCTCAATGAGAATTGCGCACTCGCACTCTCTCTCCCCCTCTGTCTGTCTCTGTCATTGTCTCTCTGTCTCTGTCTCCCATTCACGCGCGTGCGCATGCACACACACACAAACATTCTCCCCAGACAATAAACATATTCATATTATATTACAGCTATCATTCCAAGACTTCCTCCACTTTGCCGAATATCGCTGAATAAGTTAGGCAACTCATACCACCACGAGCAATATGTGGAAAGAAAACCTATTTCTTCTCCTCTTGGTTATTTTTATACATGCAGAAGTCGCAAATTCTGCAAAATCTTTCGAATATACCAAAAATCTTAATGGAGCAGCGATGTGTGCTTTAGACGAACCATCGATTGTCATTCCATTTGATCAGCTTGCTCCCTTGCCATCTGGATCCTGTTCACCTGTTGCCGTTCGCTGTGCCTGGCAGTGTACTCTGGATCCTAACTGCACGAATTTCAACTACAGAGAGAATGAAAGAAGATGCGAACTATTCCACTACACGCCCAACAATTGCTCTACATCATCAGAGTGTAATCATCTGCAAGTAAGTGACATCGTAAACAATTCTGGCACATGCAAATTTCTCTTAAAAATAGGCGTTTTAATCTTAAGACATTTTCTCGTATTTGTAGCAAACCATGTGCTTTTCGAACTATTACAATTCGCTTAGAGCTACGAGTCATCTTCGGGAGTATATACATATTAGCCTCCGCATCCTGCAACTCCGGAAACATATAAATGAAACACACTTAGGCCCTATTGAATGAAAAGGACATTGGGTTTTTGGGGAAGCAAGTAACGCAACATGTAGTATCTTACAGCATTTGAAACGCTGCAAATGTAATGAATTCAGGTCTCAGGCATTAGGCCTACCTCATAAACATTCAGAACATTTACACGAACATGTACAATGACCAGGAGCTCACGTTTGCTCCTCACATTCACCGACTTGATCGAGACTGTTACTATTAACTGCGCCAGCTTCGCACAATAAATGCTCGTCTTGAGTGCTTTCGAGCAGACCCTTAAAGAAGCGCTATATAAATTCTTGAATGAATGAACGATTGAATGAATTCAATATTTTCTCGATTCCTGGCATCAATGTTCCAGAACCCCTTCGAAATTGTCTCATATGTCTTATTTCTTTCAGCTATTATGACCACTTCAAATCACTGCACGAGATAATTAGCCTATATGTAATTAACCATGCGAACCCTTCCAATGCATTCAGTGCGCACGATAGGGGCCCGGCGCCACAACATTCGGCATTGCTCTTGGGTTGGCAGATACGTTAAGAAATTTAGATGCGACTTTAGAATAAATTCTATGTCCCATCTGACCAAAACCAGGCGTAAATCGCAACACACGCTTCTGAGATAATGACCGAAATGTGAAAAAAACCGATTTTGTTCTTCTTTTTTACAGAAAATGATAAATAAATATGTTTTATCCACATTAAAAGTTAAAAAATTTCAAAAATATTAATTTTAATGATATTTTTGATAATTTTGTGATTTTATTGTTCAAATAATTCGATGAATTTTTCCCGCCATTTTCCACTTTCCCGCCATTGGTAGCCATATTTGGCATGTGGCTAACATAATAAATTAGGCATCAGTGAAAAGCCCCGACTTCCCTCTAGCCTCTTATGCAATCTGGTTTTTTTGTTGCAAATTTTATTTGATTGTGAACATGGTTCAAAACTTCTAAAGAATCTTGCATTCCAAAGTTATAGAAAACTTTCTATGCATTTTTCTCAGAATTGTAATTTGAACGGTCGAACCACATTTTTACCCATAACTTTGGACAGAAACATGGCAGAGCAATAAGATTTGTGTCATTTTAAAAGAAGAGACTTTATTCGTTTAGAAGATATAATTATGACACTCATATTGTACAAAATCCGACTTACGCCTGGTTTTGGTCAGATGGGTCATAGATATGCTTCCTATTTATACATCTTTTTTCTGATTATTCAGCGGATTTGCTACTTATGTCTTTTCTGTAAGAAAGATATTTAGGAGCGAGACTTCCAGCGTGGAAATGTGGGGACTGGGGAGCAAATCATCGGAGTCAAAAAAGGACTCTACCCTACGCAAAAATAGACTATACGACTAATTGCATATAGGCCTTATATAGTACTGTGACCTGAATTCATATATATATATATAATTATATATATATATATATATATATTATTGTTGTTGTTGTTCTGTAACAGGTCAATGATATGAAAAGTTGTCATATTGAAGGTAGGCCTACGCCTAATAAACACGCTCCTTAAAGTCAATTGCAAGCTTAGGCTACTATGTGCGGTGTTTAGACTCCTCTAAGCTAAAAAATGTTCAACTTAATCTTTACTCACATCACTTAAGATGATTAATGCTGAACTTCAAGAAGTAAACAGTAGAGACTTGTTCTGGTCTCAGAAAAAAATTATTGGTAAGTGCACATCATCGGTTACATTGCTAAATATTGTGAAAGCTGTTTTTATGGTCGAACCATGTAGTGAGGAAAGCACGAGATTGCCTTTATGTTTGATGGACTTCAGTAGCTCCCTCTCCATACAAGTTAAGACACTGACTCTGATTCAAAAAGCGCAGTTGGGTCTTACCCGAAATAGCACGAGAGAAGCAGAAAACGGATCTATTGATCGATTTAAATTTGAAAGGAATATTATTATGCAAATTAATGTACTGAAACCGAAACAACTAAATACCATCATTGCAGCTCTCCTGGGTGAATCCAATTGGGGCCTGCAAATTTCGTTTTGAAAGTTTAGGCAAAAACCAGAGCAGAAGCATTTTGTTGCAGATTCACAGTATTATAGGCTAGAAGTCGCATATTGAAACCGAAAAAACTCAATACTATATTACTGCCGCTCAACTTGGAGAATCCACACATCTGCAAAGTTAATTATTGCACGTGTAACGACAAGCCATTAATTTTGTAGAAGACACATCCCGAAAATTTTAATTTGTAGTTCTACAGACAACGACTACTTGCATGCAGACCGTCGATGGGAATGGCTGCAGTCTACCGTTCCAGTACTTATACAAAGAATACGACCAATGCATTAATGTAACTGGAATCGATACTCCTCAGTGTGCAACTCTCAATGGAACCCTGAACAATTGTTCATGTCCAATAGGTAGGCAGCCAAACGTCTAGTGAATAATATTCTTAAGTACGCGATATTTCGTGGATTTAATCAGATCTTACAATATAGGAACAGGTAAATAGACGAAATTCGGCGGGGACTTGAGATGAATTAGGTTTTACCGTCACTCCAATTTTTCTTTTTTAATAATAATGTTCCTGAACTCGTTTTAGAAGCACTTGTAGACTATTGCAATCGTCAACGCACATTTTGTTATATTCCACTAACACAAAAACTCTTCGAAGATTAGGCTATTATTATCAAAATAATTATATAGCGTAGCCTACCTTCATGAATGCCCAAACAGATGCGCATGTAATATAATAATCATTATATCGTCTATCTAAGAAAAAAGGTCCGGAATAGAATGGATTGAAGTTCGTTGGAGAAAAGATAGATGCGAAGAAAAGAGAGGGTTCATATCGTAAATCACACGGAAATTCATTCTGGCATGATGTGTGCAAATGTCCTTTGTTTGGTTTTGATGCAACTTTGATTCTTTGATGCGCTGTTGGAGTCAGTTTGTGGCATTGTGACAGGACCGGACCGGAGGCAGGCAGAGTGCACAGATGATTGTGATGACACACAGTAACCCAAAAAATGTGCAGAACTGATTACACTACGTCTTGTGATAAACAATCAAATACGCTGTAGATAATACTGTGCTTTCTTTGGACAACATTCAATAAAAGGCACGTTGACAGCAATATATCTAATTTCGTAATCTGTGATCATTTTTGAATACAGGTTTCATCGCAAAACCGGACGTTGCTAATGTAACCTTGGGAACGTCGGAAGTTCCTTTGCCGCGCATTAACAACTGGATCATCATGATGAACCGTTTCAATGGATCAGTGTCTTTCAATCGGTCATGGGCGGACTATAAAATGGGATTCGGTGACATAAGAACATCAGAGTTCTGGATTGGAAACGAAAACATTCATCTCTACACCAATCAACCTGGAGCTTCATACAGACTTCGTGTCGAAGTGAGATACAAAATTTGTTGCATAACAAAAGTATCTATTGGAATTTTAAGTGATTTTTAAATCGACCTCAATCAGACAAGTTTTGAGTAGGCCTATATTTGTCTGTCGCATTGGTTACAAAGTAAGAGAAAAGAAAAGGCAGGTTATCACATTACAAAAGATATCCCGTTTTCATAGGCTACTCGCTTCGCTGTCAGTGCTATTCAGTTTTACATGTACATGTAGATGGATGGTCTTAACTGAGAAGACTTAAGATTAATGCTAATCAAGACAACTGAGTAACTGTAGCCTACACTTTAGCCGGTTGCGGTGTGTCAACCGGATTGATTAAAAAACGACAAATTATATATATAATATAATTATCAATATTAATCTACTACTGTAAATTAGTCGATAATGCATAGGATTTAGCGTTGGCCGCATAAAGTTAGATTGACGAAAATAAATCTTTCTAAATAAAAGTTGGATTGATTATAATAGCCTAATTTTTGCTTTAATAGAAGTGATGTTGATGAAAAAATCGTTTCGCTATTTGGAGCTTGATTGGTGAAAAATTATAATTTAAAAAGTTAGATTGATTGAAAAGCAGTCAATGCTAAACAAGAAGCTGGGTCTATTACATGGATATTACTCTTGCATTAAATCCAGGAATCTGTATTGACGAAAAGGAAGCCATGCCAAATGCAGAAATCGGATTGCTATAATAGGCCCTAATGAAAAATAATAGGCTAATTCTATTTCCGGCGAAAAATTTAGAACGCCAAAATGATGCATTACGAAATGTTAATTCCTATACTTTATAGCCATAGGCCTATGCAAATTCGTATATGCTGATGGAGTTTCTTAGTAGCTGTCCAGTGTCCAATTATAGCAGTTCGATCTATCAACTCGTCAATGTCATTCATGCTAAAACTTATAACTTGCTATAATTTATTGAATTTTCTTACCGTATAAGTTCTTACTAAACTCTGGTTTAATTTGTCAACTTAGGCGAAGTTATGAAACTGATAGGCTAATGAATTGTAAATGCAATTCCACTTTGCACTTACGCCAACTTGTGCATCGTGACAACGCGAAAATATTAGGCCTAATAGGTTCACGCTGGATTAGAGTAAATTTGCTTTAATATTCTCGAACAATTATTTTCTTGCACTTACGTCATTGTCGTATTATTCATAGTTTCAAAGTTACTTGAGTGGAAAACGGTACTTTGCGGAATACGCCACATTTTCAGTCGACTCGGAAGCCAGCTATTACACAATTCACTTGACTGGATTCGTTGGGAACGGCGGAGACTCGCTCACCAACACTTCTTTGATCTATGAAATGAATCACAATGGAATGAACTTCAGTACGTTTGACGCCGACTACGATTTAAAGTCAGATGGAAGCTGCGCGTCAGCGTTTCCATCCGGCTGGTGGTTCAACAATTGCTGGATGGCCTGCCTCACTTGTGACTACAGTACAAGGACCTTTTCATGGTTTAGCCTGAGCGGTTTTCAGAACGAATCTCCCGTTGGAAGGTTACGAGCAGCCAGAATGATGATCAGAAGCAACTGAGTCTCAAAGAACATCGGTGCGATCAACACTCGAGGATCATGAATTTCAAACTGAACACACTTTAATGCCATCGGCGTAACCGCAATTGAAAGCCAGAAACAATTTATTTATAAAATTTTCAATGAATATTCCTGAGCATGACTCTTTTTAGTATGTGTTTCAAGGTGACTAAGTCATTTGGAAGTTCTTTTGAGTTATTATAGAAGTGTTGAAAATAATGACTTGTTTATCATCTGTTTTATTCCCGCGCAAGGGCGGATACAGTGGCAGACAAAAATCTTTGTTCTTGGGTTTTAAAATATTTTTCTTGGGTTTTTCGCCAAAACATCTTTAGTCTTTTCTCCAAAAACTTAAAAACACGAGGCAAATTCGGTTACTTAAAATCTCTTGACGTTTTTGGAACGTCTTTCTTGCTCCCCAAAACGTCTAGAACACGTGGCAACTTCGGTTACTTATCTGATGACTTCTTTTAGTCATATGCCACTTTTCCTCTCTCACCTTTCTCTTGCATTGATTGAAAACTTGAAATCTAATGGGGCCACGTCCTGTGCATTTGCCCCTCTCTGGACCCCCGCCTCGTACGCCTATGGTTGTGTTGAATTCCAGTTGAGGTTGAGATTCCGTCCAATCCTTATGCACTCAGTAACATGACAATTGTGATAACGTCAATGCTCGAAGACCTCTGCAAATGACCACCAGTTCACCTGAAGTGAATATTAAACCGAAACGGTCCAATTTGGTGGCATTGGGAAATAATGGCAACAACGCCAAGGGCAACAACAGCTATGGGCGACGTTTGGTTACCGTTCTTGGGGACGGCTAAAAAGAAACTTGGGTTTTGTTGGGGCGGAGACTTGGTCCCGAACGAAAGGCGCCGACAATGCCGACAATATTTTCTCAGCCAAAAAAGTTGATGACCTTTTTAGTCAACAGGTTGAAATTTCATGAAAAATATTATTTTCCCGTTTTTAATTTCGCAGTTTCGTTCGTGAAAAGTGCCATATTCCCAGAAACGTCTATGAGTCTGGGCCTTCTTGGAGGGCTAAGCCCGGGAAATATATCATTTTCACGATAAAAAAAGCTGAATGTGGGCGTTCTTGGGGGGTTGAGGCCCCTCCCTAGCCCCTGATGAACTCTGCCCATGGCAGCAGCGAAAGCAATAGTAAGAGCAACAATAACACCAGAATCAACACCAACAAAACAAAAACAACAACAATAATTTATTGTACTAAAATAAAAATAAAAATAATTTTTTTAAATTTATTTTAGTGATGATAGTAGCCTAATAGCCACTGAGTCCTTTGCTAATTGTACTTTCTGCAACTGATGGTGATTGTTGCACAATATAAAAAATGATTATGAAATATAAAAGTAATAAAATAATGGTAGAAACCAATAATAAGAATTATTTTTTGTGGGCTACCCGAAACCATGGCCCAACGGCCCGTAAGAGACTAAAGTTGGTCTGTAAAAGCTTAATCGATTACTAAAGCTAACATCGCGATTCAAATAATAAAATGTTTCTATTATTATTATTATTATTATTATTATTATTATTATTATTATTATTATTATTATTATTATTATTATTATTATTATAATAAACGATAATAAATATGATTATATATAATACTGAAATAAATACCGCAATGCAATGCATTTAAACAAATTAATTACAAACATGATTCGACTTGCGGGAAGGTTTAAGACATAGGCCTAATAATAATTATTATTATACTTAGCTAGCACGTTACATTAATTCGGGTACCAAAAGTGTAGTGAAAGGTTCTTTCCTGGTCATACATGACATTTGTGACATCATGCCATTTAGGCCTAAGCTTACACCGAATTATGCCCAAGTGACTTGTGAAATCGTTCGATCATGAAATAGAGCGGAACTTGCTTAATTAAACCTGATAGGGAGGGTTCTGGTTAGAAAATTATAGCCAGACTGCTCTGCACCTTTTCTACCACGCGAAGAATAGGCGATACACCATTTAAAGTCCCATTCTGCCCCGAGATTCCATGCATCTATTCAAACATGCATTTGGACATAGAAACTGTGCATACATACACACTGAGTCGTAATCTCTATAGTCTATAGCATACTTTATAATACCATTGTGGTGTCTATTCCTCAAGCAAACACAATTACAAATCAGTTTGACTATGAGGCTGAATCTGTTTTGACAGCCGACATGACATAAATATTAATGTTCATACATCCTTATAACGGCCAACCATTGACCGAAATGTAAGGAATTTTTGCCAGGAATCAATATGGCGTCACAGTACCGTCGGACAGAGCTCCAGTACAGAGCACGCTTATTGTGGTAGTTTTTAACGAGAGAGAGAGCATAGGCTACGGCTGAATAGGCCTAATATTGTAGCGTTTGCGTATAACTAGACGCTACGGAATTTTAGTTGCAATATTATATTAAGCTTATATATTTTTGGATCCCCTGGTATTTTCGTAGTCTGAGATATATATAATATTATTATTTTTGGAGCTGCATTCGGTGACCTAGATAATATTGGTGACCTAGATTTTAATGTTGATTTCGATTTTGACGCGAATGGGAGCGTTCTCTGACGTAGGCAGGTCGCTGCAGCTGCCGTGGCTAGTTTTGTTGATCCGTATTCGTGTGATTCTCTCACGGTATCGGCCTTTGGCGGCTCGTATACAGCGACGGCCAAAGGAGGAGGGGAGGCCGATTGAGTCGTCGCCCGTGCAGTCGCGCATACACGCAGCGAGACAGAGGCAGTAGTCGCTAATACATTGAACCAGATAGAGAAGGACAAACGCGAAGGCATGGAGCGACAGCCAACGGAGGAGGTGAGGTCGAGTGAATATCGCCGACCGATGCAATCGCGCGTACAGGCAGAGATACCGACGCAAACGTCGCTGAGGCATAGAAACAGACAAAGAAGGACATATGTCCGCGTGTGGTCTGTGTACGTCGATATTTGCAATCGCTGTCGCACGGTTTGACTGCGCATTGGTAGTTTTCCATTAAGGCCTTCGTGTGTTGAACTGAAAGGTTGAATCGGTGCACTCGCTGTCGACGTGACCTGAGACAGGGAGGCAACACGAGGCACGTGAGGCGGTCTTCTTGTGCGCATGCGCAAGCGTCACCCCTAGGAAGGTTATATAAGAGAGACGCGCAGAGTTGCGGCAGATTCACGACGGACTTCGACGAGGATAGACGTGTAGCTCTGGAGAGCAAGTTACAAAATCGGAGTTTGATTATTTTAGAAACGTGATAGTTTATTTAAGTCGGCGTGGATTCGACGTCTGAGTTATTGCGTTGTCACGTTTGTTCTTCACGGATTCTGTACAAGAATTCTAAAAACCGGCAAGGAGCCGATTGCATTGCGGTTTTGTGTTACGAGCGAATCGTCAGCGCTGTGGTTCTGTTTCGCATCTTCGTAAAGGAGTTAAATCTTTCGTTCGGGTTTTCGATCTTTCTGTCGTTTGGATCGAAACCGCTCGGGTTTTACGGAATTTCTTCTGTCGTCGATATCTTCTGCGCCATTTGCCTATGGGCGTCAATCTATTATTTAAATATCTTTTCGTGGATTCTCTGTTCTCGACGTGTCAACTCGGACTTAGCGTCCTGTCAGCGTCGATCGTTGAGGATCCCTCTGAGTCACTTATCGTCGACGCACGTCCTGGATTCGACGCTCCATCTGCGCCTTTCCTCGCATAACGTCGTCCTTGTCCTGTGTCTCTAGTAGAAGGTACAGTTTTGCTGGGGTTTTCAATATAAAACTAAATTGATCTTTTGGGCAGAGAAATTAAGATTGGCATCTAAGTACAAAATTGGGGATTCATTTTGTCTGCTCCGATTGAAGTCTGTTTGAATGGTGTTGCATATTATTATCAGTTGCTTTAAACTGTAAGCTGTTGATTAACATTGCGAATAATTATTGAATGGTTCTGATAATAATAAGATTCATTGATTAAACCTTCGGATTTAATTCTTGCTAGTCTTAGGAAGTGAAATTATCGAAACTTATATAGCGCCATGGAGCAGAGCAGAACGTCAACTCCATCGCAACCTTCCAGACCACCTTCTGCATTTGAGATGGGCATATTGCTTGAGGCAATGCAGTCAAACGCCAAGTCTATAAAAACTGATGTTCAGGAGGCTATCTCTTCAGTGAAAACTGATGTACAGTCTAATACTATGGCCATGACTTCTATACAGGCGTCTATACACGACACACAGGAAGCCATTTCCTTCGTACAAACTAACGTGGAAGAGGCGATTGCCTCGGTACAGAATAATGTCAGAGAGGAAATCTCTGCAGTACATTATAATGTAAGAGAAGCTCTAACGGAAGTCGTGGCTCGCATTGAACAGTTAGAATCGCCCATACCGACGCAGAAATCTGTTGTGAGTTCGAACCCTGGTACCTTCACCACTGCAATTACTGTAGACGCTCCTTACCACTCGACCATCGGCCTGGAAGAGAGTTCGGGTGCTAGGCCCAAAGACTTTGCCTTACCGCCCAACCCTGGTATATTGCGGAGGAGCGAACGACTGTTGAGTAAAGCTCCGATTTCATACAAAGCGGTAGGAGCCCGAGGGGCTTGGCCGCCCCAGACCGGACGGAGTTCGAACCCGGGAGCCACCGCCTCCCTTCCTCCCTCTATCTCTCTAGACTACGACTCACAACAGTACGCGGTCCCCTCACACGTTGGACCGGAAGTGGCGACTCCGGGAGTGTACGTGGGGGCGGGCGTGACAATTGGTCCCAGTCAGTGGGGTCGAATTAGTTCTAGAGATTTTGACGAGGAAGAGGAAACTGAAAATGCCGGAAGAGGAGAAACTGCATTATCTTTTGAAAGAAGGAAGGAAAGGGAATTTCTGATAATGTAGAGATTATGTCCGATGATGGTAGCATAGATATTGAAGTTAGCAAAATAATGGAATCTAGACCTAAATCTGTGAAAATAATTGATAAGAGAATGCAAGCAGCACAGCAATCGGAGTCTAGAAATTTTGAAATAAATAAACCGATCGCAAATAAATTGTTTCGGGAGGGGGGTGATAAGGTCAACCCAGTCCCGTTGGCCTCTTCTTCGCCCTCTCACGTGGATTATCTTCGACCGGACCCGCAATGGAGAATGCATGAATCGTTCGTGCATGCGGTCCAGCCAAGAACGGAAGTGTTGGCAAATCGGATCGACGCTTTCCAATCAACGTCGGGAATGCCGACTTATCACTCAATGCCCAACTACGATGGTCTGGTTACTTCGGCCATGGTTGGTCGAGACTACGCTCGACCCGATCTTCGACCCGATCTTCGACCTGGTCCAATGGCAACTACAGCGGTCGACTGGATGCCACCGAGCGCTCGTCGTGAGCATCCGTACATGTCATGGACGCCTGCTCCGAACTACGCTCCGAACTACGATCCACACGCGCTCTACAACAGCATTGACAACCGGGTGTGGCTCGACCCGCTTCGCTGTCTCGACCCACCGCGTCCCAGCGACGTCGCTTTTCCTCGGTGGCCAACCGTCGTGGAGTCGGCAAGGATGAATTCATGCCTCGGTGCTCAGAATTTTGGATTTAGTCGTGACGTCGAGCTGCCTCGTCAAACGCTGCTGAAACCGACATATCTGGGGAAAAGCGAAACAACTAGCGACGGTACAGCAACGATGTCTGCGGTTGGGGAGACGAAAGTGCTGGCGCCTGTCAACGCTTCCGTCGGTCCTGCCAAAACCGTCCCCACGACATCCGTTGCGACGCAGACAACCGGCGACTGGGAACTTCCGACGAGTAGCACTGTTGGAACAAACAAGGAATCGGAAACGACCGCGTCTATGACCGTGAAAGCGGCCGAGGTCAAACCGTCGTCGGCTGCGCCTCCTAAACAAAGGCAATACACGAAACTTGGATCGTACAGCGGAAGGACGGATGTGGAAGTCTTTTTGCGCAAATTCACGGTATGCGCAAGAAACAATGACTGGTCGGACGAAGAGAAATTTAATCAACTGGTCGTCTCCTTAGTCGAACCAGCGACCCATTTGCTGAGCGAGTCGAACGTGGATACTTGGACGGCTTTGGTTCGGCGACTTCGGGAACGGTACGGTACCGCTGAGCAGCAGGCCCTGTTTCAAACGCAGCTCAGCACCCGGAAGCAGAAAGCTGAGGAAGATCTGGGAGTTTTGGTTGATGATATCCGCATCTTGGCTTCCCGTGGATATCCTGGTGTGTCGACCGCCCATAGTGAAGCCATTGCTATCCGAGCATTCCTGGACGCCTTGAGAGATCGGAATCTCTCTCTGAAAATCCGTGAACGAGAACCGAAGTCTCTTGATGAAGCCTACAAAGTGGCAATGCGATTGGATAGCTATCAGAAAGCAGAGGCCGGTGGTCATGAACAGCAAGAACGACGGCATGGACGCGTCAACGCTGTTAAAGAAGAGGATACTACAACAAAGGATACTATATTAATGAAGGATATATTACGACGACTGGAGCAGGTGGAAAAGCAACAACCGGTGTCGGCGCCTCAATACAGAGACAATAATCGCGGGTCGTGGAGAGGCCAGAACGGGTCCGCCAGAAACAACTGGTCGAACACCAATGGAAATAACGAGCGGAAAGGCCCACGGTGTTATCTGTGTCATCGGCTCGGCCATCTGAGCTCGGCCTGTAGAAGTCGACCGCAGAGGGAAACAGAACCGGAAGCTGGACGGCCAGAGCGAAGATGCTACGAATGTTCTGCCACGGACCATCTGGTACGCAACTGCCCGATTCGACGAACAAGAGAGGCTGAAACGAACGATGTTCCGAACGAACCGGCGAACGTCTACCATGTACAAAGTAGCTCCAATGCTTATTGGGCGTTGAAAGTCAACGGCAAGGATGTAATGGCGCTGGTGGATACAGGGAGTGAGATGTCGCTGGTGCCTGCATCCCTCGTCCGACAGAAAGACATATCGGCGTCTACGCAGTTGTTGAGAGCAGCGAATGGAACGGACATTCGGATACTCGGCGAAACAGTACTACATTGCCAAGCGGGGACAAACAATTCGACGTGCCCTGTTTGGTAACGGCTCAAGTCAGCGAATTGATTCTGGGGCTAGGCTGGTTGATGGAACAACGGGCTAAAATCTCATTGGGAAAGAAAACGATAAAATATCAAGGTATCAAGTTTCCACTTCTCAACCGAGATCGAATTGGAATATGTCGGAGAATTGCCGCTGCTCAGAATGTGACCATTCCGGCGTTGTCGGAGATGGATGTGGAAGTATACGCCATACTTCCGGACCTGAATCCGATTAAAACGCATTGGGCCACGCCACCGCATGTACTAACTTCCGGACTCATAATAGCCGGAACGCTTCTACCGGAAAGAGCGATTGATCTTACCATCAGAGTACTGAACCCAACCGATAAAGGGATTAAATTGCCGAAAGGAGTTCGCTGTAATGTGGAAGAAGTGATGTTGGCTGAGGATGATCAGAACGACAGCTCCGCCGCGACCTGCGCCATGGTCGCTGGGGTCAAGGAATGTTCCGAGTCTGAGAATGTGGAGTCTGTTCTGGGTCCGCTGTGGTCGGACATTGCTGAAGATGTTCCATCGGAGGTACAGCATCGACTTCGTGAATTACTGTTGAATCATCGGACGGCCTTCTCTCTCGGCGAATGGGATCTAGGCTTCACGGACATCCTACAGCATGAAATTGACACCGGCAATGAAACACCTGTGCGACAACCGCTGAGACGACAACCGCTGTCGTTACTCCCAATTATAGATGAACAAGTTCGGGCGATGTTGGAACAAGGACTGATTGAACCGTCGCTGTCGCCTTGGGCAAGTAACGTGGTCATGGTCCAGAAACGAGACGGGACCCCCCGCTTCTGTGTGGACTACAGGGCGGTGAATGCCAAGACGCGTAAGGACGCGTACCCACTTCCGCTGATCAGTGAGAGCTTGGATTCTCTTGGGGACGCTAAATGGTTTAGTACCTTCGATCTCCGAGCCGGTTACCATCAACTGGCCGTCCACCAGAAGGATCGCCACAAGACCGCTTTCGTCACCCGACGCGGGAGTTTCCAATTTAAAGTACTTCCGTTCGGGCTCTGCAATTCGCCTGCCTCGTTTGGTCGCATGATGAACCTAGTTATGGCTGGATTAAACTTCGAGATCTGCCTAATTTATCTCGACGACATCATCGTCTTCGCTGGTGACCTGGAGACCCACCTGGATCGATTGAAACAAGTCCTGTCTCGTCTGGAAGCCGTGAATCTGAAGCTGAAGCCATCGAAATGTAAACTGTTACGGAAGCAGGTTTTGTTCCTGGGTCACGTGGTTAGCGAGCACGGGGTCACTACTGATCCAGAAAAGATTCGAGCAGTCCGTGAATGGCCCACTCCGAACAAGGTCAAGGACGTGAGAGCGTATCTCGGATTATGCTCCTACTACCGTAAATTCGTACCCGGCTTCGCCCACGTCGCACGGCCGCTCCACCAACTGACTAAGAAAGGGTTGAAGTTTGTCTGGTCCGACCAGTGTGAGGAAGCGTTCCAGAAGCTAAAGGACTGTCTAACAGAATCTCCCATCCTCGCACTTCCGAATGACACCGGAATGTATATATTGGATACTGATGCATCAGGAGAGTCCATCGGCGCGGTACTCTCCCAGATCCAAGAATCGCAGGAGCGGGTCATCTGTTACGGAAGCCGGGTGTGCTCGGTAGCGGAACAGAATTACGACGTAACGAAAAGAGAGTTGCTGGCGGTGATCAACTTTCTTAAAGCGTTCCGACCGTACCTCCTCGGACGGAAATTTATTCTACGAACGGACCACTCGGCGCTCCAATGGCTGCGTCCGACACCACTTCCCATTGGACAGCAAGCACGTTGGCTTTCGGTAATGGAGGAATTCGAATTCGAGATACAACATCGGTCCGGAACTGCGCATCAAAATGCCGACGCATTATCTCGAAGGCCAATCCAGATTAATGTCATTCAGGAACGGCGCCTACCATCTCAACCTGCTTCGGTGGAAATGGCAGATTGGGACCCGTCGGTCATAGCAGAGGAGCAACGACAAGATCCGGATCTAAATTGGATTTTGCAATGGAAGGAGAAATCGACCGAGACACCCACCGGAGATGAAGTACGAAGTTGCAGTGCCTTGACCAAGACGTTGATTAATCAGTGGCCTCAGTTAGTAATAAGGAATGGACTTTTGCATCGTACATGGCTCGACTCTGATGGTCAACCCGTTCGTGACCAGTTAATACCGCCAGTTGGACGTCGGCTAACTATTATCCGACTGGCACACGAAGGGATGTCTGGCGGACACCTGGGTGTCCGGCGAACCATGGCTCAAATACGACAGCGAGCCTACTGGCCGGGCTGGGGAGAACAGGTGTACCAACAACTGAAACGATGCGAGAACTGCGCCCGATATATCAGAGGGAAGCCACCCAGACAAGGGCAACTACAGGATATGGCCGTCGGAGAACCAATGGAATGTCTCGGCGTCGACATCACCGGACCACACCCAGTGAGCAGTCGAGGACACCGCTACATAATGACCGTGATAGACCATTACAGTCGCTGGGCAGAGGCATACCCTATCCGCAATCAGGAAGCAGCGACCGTCGCTCGGATGTTGATGGACCAGTGGATCCCTAGATACGGTTGTCCGAAACAGCTCCTTACAGACCAAGGTCCCTGCTTCGAGGCCGCCTTATTCCGCGACCTATGTCGCCTGATGCAGATCGATAAGATTAGGACGTCTCCTTATAAACCCAGCACGATCGGAATGGTGGAGAGACTACACAGAACCTTGAATTCCATGCTCGGTAAAGTAGTTTCGGAAAATCAGAAAGACTGGGACGTTCATCTGCCCTGGATCATGGGAGCGTACCGGGCCAGTCAGCACGAAAGTACGGGATTCACACCCAACAAACTTTTCATTTCACGGGAGACCTGCCTTCCAATTGATTTTGTACTCGGAGACTGCAACCCGAACCATGAACGGCTCTCAGTGGACGATTATGTACAGAAGAGAACGGACGAGATGCGAGATGTATTCCAGTTGGCGCGGGAATGCATGCAAAAGCAGGCTGTTCGTCGGGCTTTCCGGTATGATCTTCGAGTAAGGAAGCCGGAATTTACAAAAGGACAGTGGGTCTGGTACTACTATCCTCGGAAGCGGGTCCACATCAAAGATAAGTGGGCAAAATGGTTTTCTGGACCTTACAAGATCCTGGAACAGGTGAGTCCGGTCCTGTACCGGATCCAGAAATCGGCCAGATCACAAGCGCTGCTTGTGTACGTCGACAAACTGAAGGCGTACCTGGGGGAACCCCCCTCAGGGTGGACTGAACCAGACCATCAACCTCAGGAGCCGATCGCGTTTCCAGGAACCGAGGACACTGTCGATGTCCCTGTGGAAATATCAAGACCTCGCCGCAACATTAAGATGCCGGCCCGGTACTGTGATTAACGACCGCTTAATTTGCGGGGATTATCTGAATGCAGAAGTATCTGTAACATTTTTTTGGTTCAATTCTGATGAAAATGAGTTATTTTTACATGTAAAGGTTTTGCATGTTGTGGTTACGGTGTAAATACTGTAATGTGCATTGTAAGTTGACTGAACTGGTGTGGCATTGCACCGATTAATATATGTAATGTATTGCATTGCATTGCGACGATGAACAGTTGTTTTAACATGGCCTCAGATGATATATATTGTGTGGCGCTGTATATAATTAGTTGGCGCTATATAAATGATTTTTGGCCTGAGATATAAAGGGGATGACTAAGGCTGCTCATGATGATAATAACTGTGTGGTTTTAGTGCTGTAATGATATTAATATGATAGGCCTACGTTTCTGATAGGCTATGTTGTGAGGCAAGACTTACATTGGACCTATGTTTTGCTGTATAGCCTAATTAATTCATTTGCTAAGAATAATATTAAGCGATTCATTTTTGGTACTCTTAATTTTTTATGCAGAAGGAAGCCTACTTGGGATTTCTTGCTTAGCTGTGGCCATAGGAGATAAATAATAATAATGGATAGATACATTAATGATGATTTAAATTGGCGCTAGATAAAAATTCTAGAGGCTCTTAGTGTCTTATTGTAGCAGCAGAAGAAATATATATATAGTTTGCATTGATTATATTAAGACATAGGCTATATACTATGTTCTGCTTTGCTCAGCTATTGTAATTACATTAATGTACATATCGCAAGGCGCCATATAAATATATGTTATAGGCCTAGGGTACACGCGATTATAATATTAAATTGTAGGCTTATATCCCGAAGGGCGCTATATAAGTAAATTATAGGCTTAAGGTAGGCCTATAGATGATAATAATATACTGTGATTAACGGCTGATGAGCTCATATAATTTTTAGACGAAGATGTTTATAATAATATAGCAGGCTTGAATGACTTTAACGTGCATAGGCCTATATATATATATATGTTGCTCGTTCAGAAATAATAATAGGAATTAGCATAGATCTACTGGAATGGATAATATTATATTATTTTGTTTGGCTTATATAGGCCTAATTAATATATATCGGCCGGAGCCCTACATAACAGCTGTACTGACTCCGGTTGTGTATTAAACCGGTAGGAGGAGGATTATAAATATATAACATCTGCTTATAATAATATTGAGGCTTAAATGATTATATATAAATTGATAGGCTGTTGATAAACCGCTGCTTCTATGAATAATTCAGCCGCAATGTTTACATCGGAGGCCTAGAATAAATATATGGTGACATAAGCGTTGGCAGGACGAATTGTAGGCTACAACGATGGCCTATAATTAATCCTGCAAGACACATTTAGAGTCGAATTGTGGATCTGTTAATGTTAATATTAATATTGTTATTGATCGGTCTGCAAGGGTTTTAATGCGATGCCGGAATGATCTAAGTTTCAGTTTGCTTATGGATTTGTGTATAGGCCTATATATATTATGGTTACACGACTTTAATGTACACGCTGTGTACATAATTATTAAGCTTGTGGCCAGTGGACGAGTCCATTAGTGCAAGCTTATTTAGCGCTCGCTTATGTTTGACGCGATATCTGCATGTCGTGGGAAGATAGATTCTATTTTGACGGGTGGCCTAAAGACTTTCCACGTCCTGCAGATTTTATTGCAGTCGGCGGGGGAGGGCGAAGGCGTAGAATGACACATCAAACGTTAAATGCCGTCTTAAGCGTCATATAGGCGTGCATCGGATTTAATAGTAGGCCTGTGCGTAAATCTGTATGTATGTTATTAATAATAATATTAATATGGCGGCCTCAGATCAATGTATATCCTAAATTCATGAATGTTTTATTAGGCCTAATTTTTGTGCAAGACAGCGCGATGGACCGATGTCGTTTATCCTGCACGTAGGCGTATCTGTCCTAATCTCCCACGATATGTGATGTACACACGGGGTGGGGGAAGGCGACGCGCTTAGCCTAGGTTCAAAGAGAAGTCGACGACCGTCGACTGATTTTCCCAGCGCCTGTAACGTCATGTGGGTGGCCTGCTAGTGTGTACGATGGCTGATAGACGGAAAATAAGAAAACAGCGACAGCTGTGACGTAGGATGGCATACATAATTATATAGATCCATGACAAGACTGTAATCTTAGTTTTAAAATCCCGATGGACCTTTTATAAAAAATTTTGCATAGGCCTATAATATATATAGCCTATACGATTACACCGTGTAATTCGGTAAAGCTGCTGTTATATAGGCTTCTGGTTAAATTAATACGCGGCCTATTTAAGTTAATGCACCTGCATATGCTTTGCAATCGCAATTTAATAATTATGGTTGCTTGATTGGTAGGCCCATAAATCGCCTACCTTAAGAGATATATATATAATCGGTTGCATTTGAATAATTAGGATGCTTATGAGAGCAGGCCTATTCGCTGCCTATTGTTGAGTCCTGCATTTATCGGTTGCCATATAATAATTGAATAAGCTATGTACTTGAACGGTGGAAGTCAAATGCTAGTAGGCCTATTAATAGTTGCTATTGTTGTGAGAGGCCTAGGCCTACTGTTAGATTGGAGTTATGTAAGTTTTCTGTGGTAAATCTTGATAATTAGCAGACATGTAGCTGTGAAAATTGTGAGTTATTAGCTGTGTGTTTTTTTATAGGCTGAGTTGAAATCAGACTGGGGCTGCTTTTATGCTATGGCAGTGTCCCCTTTGCTAGAATTATCGGCCGTGATTAAATATAATATTATGATTAGTAGGCTATTTGGCGTTAAAGTAGAGGGTTGGCGAAATGTTGGTAAGCGTATTTCTGTAAATGCATGATTCGCCACTTGAGCCGGAAAGACCCACTGTATCATAGTTATAGGCCTATGGGTAGGCTGGTAATAATATTCATGACCTCTGGGGTCAAGATTAAGCTGCTGTCTGTAAATTATGTCTTGGTTTGCCATAGATCTCTCTCTGCATAACACTGAACGAAAGAAATTTGTGATAGATCTAGTCTATATATTCGCATATGGAGCTATATAAATTCAGAACTTTTATTGACACTCTAGACTAAACTATGGATCGGGTGAACCGATTATTGCTCAACGCTTGCGCTGCCGCTGTTACGATTGTACGTCGCATATTTGTTGATTTATGCATTTAATGTTTGAACTTTTGCTGTAACAGTCGGAACAGACATAAATTATAGCCTTACTTTACAATTTCAGAGGCTGTTTTACCACTTAAACATCGTCTGAAATAAATTCCTTGGGCGGTGAGAGTGTAGCGTTTGCGTATAACTAGACGCTACGGAATTTTAGTTGCAATATTATATTATATATTTTTGGATCCCCTGGTATTTTCGTAGTCTGAGATATATATAATATTATTATTTTTGGAGCTGCATTCGGTGACCTAGATAATATTGGTGACCTAGATTTTAATGTTGATTTCGATTTTGACGCGAATGGGAGCGTTCTCTGACGTAGGCAGGTCGCTGCAGCTGCCGTGGCTAGTTTTGTTGATCCGTATTCGTGTGATTCTCTCACGGTATCGGCCTTTGGCGGCTCGTATACAGCGACGGCCAAAGGAGGAAGGGAGGCCGATTGAGTCGTCGCCCGTGCAGTCGCGCATACACGCAGCGAGACAGAGGCAGTAGTCGCTAATACATTGAACCAGATAGAGAAGGACAAACGCGAAGGCATGGAGCGACAGCCAACGGAGGAGGTGAGGTCGAGTGAATATCACCGACCGATGCAATCGCGCGTACAGGCAGAGATACCGACGCAAACGTCGCTGAGGCATAGAAACAGACAAAGAAGGACATATGTCCGCGTGTGGTCTGTGTACGTCGATATTTGCAATCGCTGTCGCACGGTTTGACTGCGCATTGGTAGTTTTCCATTAAGGCCTTCGTGTGTTGAACTGAAAGGTTGAATCGGTGCACTCGCTGTCGACGTGACCTGAGACAGGGAGGCAACACGAGGCACGTGAGGCGGTCTTCTTGTGCGCATGCGCAAGCGTCACCCCTAGGAAGGTTATATAAGAGAGACGCGCAGAGTTGCGGCAGATTCACGACGGACTTCGACGAGGATAGACGTGTAGCTCTGGAGAGCAAGTTACAAAATCGGAGTTTGATTATTTTAGAAACGTGATAGTTTATTTAAGTCGGCGTGGATTCGACGTCTGAGTTATTGCGTTGTCACGTTTGTTCTTCACGGATTCTGTACAAGAATTCTAAAAACCGGCAAGGAGCCGATTGCATTGCGGTTTTGTGTTACGAGCGAATCGTCAGCGCTGTGGTTCTGTTTCGCATCTTCGTAAAGGAGTTAAATCTTTCGTTCGGGTTTTCGATCTTTCTGTCGTTTGGATCGAAACCGCTCGGGTTTTACGGAATTTCTTCTGTCGTCGATATCTTCTGCGCCATTTGCCTATGGGCGTCAATCTATTATTTAAATACCTTTTCGTGGATTCCCTGTTCTCGACGTGTCAACTCGGACTTAGCGTCCTGTCAGCGTCGATCGTTGAGGATCCCTCTGAGTCACTTATCGTCGACGCACGTCCTGGATTCGACGCTCCATCTGCGCCTTTCCTCGCATAACGTCGTCCTTGTCCTGTGTCTCTAGTAGAAGGTACAGTTTTGCTGGGGTTTTCAATATAAAACTAAATTGATCTTTTGGGCAGAGAAATTAAGATTGGCATCTAAGTACAAAATTGGGGATTCATTTTGTCTGCTCCGATTGAAGTCTGTTTGAATGGTGTTGCATATTATTATCAGTTGCTTTAAACTGTAAGCTGTTGATTAACATTGCGAATAATTATTGAATGGTTCTGATAATAATAAGATTCATTGATTAAACCTTCGGATTTAATTCTTGCTAGTCTTAGGAAGTGAAATTATCGAAACTTATATAGCGCCATGGAGCAGAGCAGAACGTCAACTCCATCGCAACCTTCCAGACCACCTTCTGCATTTGAGATGGGCATATTGCTTGAGGCAATGCAGTCAAACGCCAAGTCTATAAAAACTGATGTTCAGGAGGCTATCTCTTCAGTGAAAACTGATGTACAGTCTAATACTATGGCCATGACTTCTATACAGGCGTCTATACACGACACACAGGAAGCCATTTCCTTCGTACAAACTAACGTGGAAGAGGCGATTGCCTCGGTACAGAATAATGTCAGAGAGGAAATCTCTGCAGTACATTATAATGTAAGAGAAGCTCTAACGGAAGTCGTGGCTCGCATTGAACAGTTAGAATCGCCCATACCGACGCAGAAATCTGTTGTGAGTTCGAACCCTGGTACCTTCACCACTGCAATTACTGTAGACGCTCCTTACCACTCGACCATCGGCCTGGAAGAGAGTTCGGGTGCTAGGCCCAAAGACTTTGCCTTACCGCCCAACCCTGGTATATTGCGGAGGAGCGAACGACTGTTGAGTAAAGCTCCGATTTCATACAAAGCGGTAGGAGCCCGAGGGGCTTGGCCGCCCCAGACCGGACGGAGTTCGAACCCGGGAGCCACCGCCTCCCTTCCTCCCTCTATCTCTCTAGACTACGACTCACAACAGTACGCGGTCCCCTCACACGTTGGACCGGAAGTGGCGACTCCGGGAGTGTACGTGGGGGCGGGCGTGACAATATCATACGGAGATAATGGAGGTTTTATGTTCAGTAGGCCTACTACAATGTAGATAATTGCACACGTTATTAGATTTATGATTTGAATGAATCTAAAATAATACCCTCTGCCAGTCATCCTGAGTGCA
The DNA here is from genome assembly GCA_945859605.1 of Lumbricus rubellus. Lineage (NCBI taxonomy): Eukaryota > Metazoa > Annelida > Clitellata > Crassiclitellata > Lumbricidae > Lumbricus > Lumbricus rubellus. The sequence goes on along the minus strand of OX243826.1, from coordinate 6,141,573 downwards.
AACTAGGTAAATAGGTTACCAGTCCCTTATGGGTTCCCTTTTGTTGCAAACAGACTAGTTAGGCTAAAAGATGTTGCTTTGTAAAGTTTTGGCTCAACAAACTCAATGCTGTTGAAAAAAGCGAGCAGGTAAAGTTGTTACTAGTTAATTTCTCCAATCGGCTTCCGTAAACAACTTGCGTGAAAAATAATGAGTGGTGAGGGCGAGCTATATTTTAACCGGAGATTGAGTGAGCGAGCAATGAGAGAGTGAGCTACAAGGTGAGCAAGTCAAATTTGAAGGAGTGAGTAAGCGAGTACGTATCAATTGAGTGAGTAATTTTTCAATGAGTGAGTAAACGATCAAATGAGTTAGTTTGGGTCAGTCAGTAACTTGTCGAATTATCAAACAGCCTATCTTAATTGTCGCATTCTTATTTTCCCAGTAGTGCAGACATTTAATGGACTATTGTGTCTTGCCCAGGTCTATATGATGCTAAATGCCAGAATGCTGAATAATTTCTACAAATGAGACAACGGACTGCTACCTTGAAACTGAAACTAAACTCTAGCACGCGTAGACATGTAGACTAACACCCAGCTTAAAGTTTTATAACCTCAGCTTGCGTTGCGTACAGGCCCGGCCCTAGGGCTTGCGGGGCCCAAGGCGGCAGCCGGTCTACAAGCATAAATTTACGCAGTTGATTTTCTGTCAATATGGCACTGGTGGGGGGGGGGGAGAATCACCTAAGACGGGACACTTAATGTTGTTTCACAAATTTCTTTTGAGCTAAGAGCACTAGACCTATTTTAAACTAAGCCACACTAATGTAGCCTAAACATATTTGACTTTCAAATGTAAAAGTTTATCAATTTTCCAAGAGTGCGATATTTTGGTCAATAAAACAATTACTAATAACATTGTCCCGTCTTAACCTTTATTGACCCAACGTTCCCAAAGTGGAACATATGTGACCCGGTCTATGAAAAGGGACCACAACGCGGGATTTATTTACCGAGATACAGGCCTTAGAACATGGTCACCCATCGAAATATCGAAATCGGGTTTTCACTGGGATTCGCTAGATGACTCTTCTGTCTATCAAATTTTCATAATGGTTCACAGAAATCATTTGATATTATTAGGTTTTCTTATTGTAATATTAGAGCACATAAAAGGGACTGCAAGGCGGCATCCTTATTGTCGGGGTATTATGACAGTAGAATATTTTTTGGAAACGGTTTTAATGATGAATCTATGATTACAATTATAGTAATGCGCTAAATAATTCATTCTACATGTCTATGCAGCGCTTTGATTTCCATGTTTCTAAATATAAAGTGTAAGGTTCAACAAACAGCGATATTCGGATTATTCACTTCAATTGCGTTTTCCGACGATCTCGTTTTTCAGGTACATCACGTTGTAAAGTTTAAAAAAAATAGAAAAGATAATAGTGCTGTGTCACATAATACATCATTCTTTTCAGAATTTTGTGCTGAACATGGTGGTATACATAAGTCCATTCCCGCGTTGTGGTCCCTTTTCATAGACCGGGTCACATATTATTAAAAAATTTGCAGAGACGGTAAAACCTTCTGTAAGTCATCTTATTGATAATCATTTACTTGGCCAATGATGGGTGCATGTTTATTTACTTTTGTTTCAAGTATGTTGCTGCTAATAAAATAGTTATTTTGGTGCAAATTTGGCAAAAAATGACGTTTTTGATAAAAAATATTGAAAATTATTTTTTGGAGCAAATGCATGATAATTAATTGCTTTTATTGTACATTTGGATTGAACTGTGTCTATTCTGTCTGGTTATGGTAAAAAAAATTTGATAGTAGTGCTCTACGAGTGAGCAACGCAGCTGATTTTAGTTATGTTCCACTTTGGGAACGTTGGGTCACTCTCACTAGTTGAAACAATGCTTTTACGTTCTATAGAAATTTGCCCTGCTCGCTACAAAATTTACGTTGATTGTAGTTTTCATTCTAATATGAACATGAATATTATTATTATTAGTTATAGTATTATTATTATTTGATCCATTATTATTATTTTAGGCCTATTTGTTATTATTTTATTATATAGTACTGGTTTGCTTCGGGATTTGAGGAGCTTGAAAAGTTGCGTTAGGCCTTCTGCAGCATGATGTCTTCAACGTAGGCTATATTTAAATTCTGATTAGCCTATATAATTACTCCGTTTTCCCGCAGGGTGGGTTGTGTGGGGACAGGGTATGGCGGGGTGGGGTGAGGATTGTGGGATGGTAGGGTGCGGTGCGGTGAGACCAAAGGTGAAAACCAAGTGAAACATTATTTTTTGCAATGAATTTCATGTGTTGAGCCTTTCGCGGAGTGGAGTCATGGAGGGGTGGGAGATGGAGTGGGTAGGCCTGAATTAGAGTGGAGGTGGGTGGGGTCGGACGGTTGTGGTATGGGGTTGTAGTGTGCTGGGTGGGGTCAAAGTGGGAAGGAAGAGCCAAGGTGAAAAACAAAGTAAAAAATTGTTTTTCATGAATTTCCTATGTTGCGCATTTTAAGAGGTGGGTCGGAGTAGAGGGTGGGAATGGGGTGGAGTGGGCCGGAGTAGGGTGGAGGTGGGTTATAGATGGACGGTTGGAGTATGTGGTTGAAGTGGGCCGTGTGCGTTCGAAGTGAAGAGGAGGATTGACCGAGAAACCTTACTCCAGACATGTGGGACTATGTGGGGGCAAATCTGGGGGAGGTGGATTAGGGTTGGGTTGGGTGGGTGGGTGGGGTGGGTGGGAGATTGTTGTGGAACTTTGTGGAATATGGTCAGCGTAGTGGTTCGTTGGGACTGGTATGAAAACAAATTGAAACATTATTTTTCAGAAATTTCATATGTGAGCATTTCATGGGGTTTGGTGGGGGTGGAAGGGTGGGGCGGAGTGAAATTTTGAGGATGGGGTGTGTAAAATTTGGGGTAGAGGTGGAGTATTAACCTTTGTGATTCACACGTTTTAAAAAATTGTATATATGCATCATTTGGAAAAAGTTATACTTTTACTAATGCTTGATGCCTATACTAGTCAAAGTGACCCAACGTTCCACTTTGGGAACATTATATATAATTTTTATATGAACAAAAAATAAATTATTTTTTTAACTAATTGCCTCTATCTAGGTGGTAAACTGTATGATAACAAAGTTCAGAAGTGATAGAATGACTATTTCTGTGTCTGGGATGATAAAGGTTAAGCAACTGTATCCATAAGATAGGACAATAATTTTCTATAATGTGAGATTGTCAAAATTTCATGATACGAACATGTACGAACTAAGTAGGCCTAGGCTAATGCAAAAGCATCGTCGCCCGCATTTAGGGGCAAGAGATGCCCCACCTCGGAAATTGAGAATTTTTTAACAACTAAGGCCCTCGATTTGGTTTTTTGGCAAATTTATTTGTGCCACAGCACTAATGATGTTAATTATTCACACAGTGAAACGGAGAGATTTACATTCAGACACCTCTGTGAAATAAGTCGTGTTCTAAAATATCCTTAATTGCATTTTAAAGCTCTCGTTAAAAATGTCACCACTATCATTGTGTTTGCCCTCTCCTGCAAAATGTATGTGGACGTCCATTTGCAAATTTGATGAAAAATGAGTTAATTACTGTTTTCTGGATAAATTCTGCATGCAGGCATAGACTCAAAAAGTAGCCTAGGCTAGCTGTGACTCGCCGTTGCGAAGTTTCGTTATTTCAAAAATATTGTTATTTAATCACCCTATCAAATTAACGTGGCAAATTGATTGCAAACCTAGCGTTGATATGCGACGTAACCATTGTCAATCTCAACAAAGAAAAAATTACAACCAGAAGCGCGGGGCCCGGGAAGCGCGGGGCCCAAGGCGGCTGTCTCGCTCGCCTTGCCCTAAGGCCGGGCCTGTGCGTCGATAGTGAAGAGCGATGAAAGGAAATGGAGTCCGCGTTACACGATTAAAGCCACTACTTCAATAGACGAAACACATTGTGATAAACGTCGTCCCACCTGAGAGTAGGCTTTACCTTGAACCGAAACTCGATATCCGTATAAACGAATATAATGCACAATATATATATTCAGTATGTAGCCTGCGTTGAATTGTTGCACTGAAATCTCAGAATTCGTCTCAAAAGTCTATTATCTGATTATTGTAGCGGGATGTTTTGTTCCGGCAATTACGCGGTGAGTTTCTATTCAATTGGCGAGTAATGCCTCGACGTCACTGTTATTGACCAAGTCAAAGCACTTAGGTAACATTTTTCAATACGGATTGCGAACTTCGTACTCAGTCACCCTCTCCCTTCCACTCTGTCTTTGCTTCTGCCTCTCTGTATTTGTGTATAGGCCTACCTGTCTGCCTATCTGTCTTTCTATCTCTCCCCCGGGCAATAAAAAGATTGATATTAGGCCTACATGTATATTACAGCTATCATTGCAAGGTTTCCTCCACTCTTGCCGAATATCCCCGACAGTGCTGACTAACGAAGGCGATGCATAGCTTCACGAGCAATATGTGGAAACAAAAACCATTTCTTCTCGTCTTGGTCATTTTGTTACATACAGAAGTCTCAAATTCTGCGAAATCTTTTAAACACACCCAAAATCTGAATGGAGCAGCGATGTGTGCATTAGACCAACCATCGATTGTGATTCCATTTGATCAGCTTCCTCCTTTTCCATCTGGATCCTGTTCACCTGCAGCTGTCGTTCGCTGTGCCTGGCAGTGTACTCTGGATCCTGACTGCACGAATTTCAACTACAGAGAGGAGGAAAGAAGATGCGAATTATTCCACTACACGCCCAACAATTGCTCTACATCATCAGAGTGTAATCACATACAAGTAAGTGACAATTGGTTGTTTGTCTATTTTTTTGCTTGTGTTCTTTCTCTGAATTTTTCTGTAGTGTTTACTACATTTGTTTTGGTAATATTTTTTCTTAGTTCAGTAACACGTTTGCATTCAAATTCTCCCTTCATCTTTTACTTTTACACTTCCCTTTGTTAATAAGGCCCCTTCTTAGCGGGACTTGTCACTTTTGGTGTGCCTATTTGTTCCCTCACTCTTATTCTACTTATTCATTTTGAGTATTTGCTTATTGCTGATTATGTCTATAATAGTTTGCTAGGCATGCATGTAGCCTACAATTGATTTGTTGGGATCAATAAAAATATGTCTATGTCTATGACATCGTAAACGAATCAGGCACATGCAAATTTCTGTTAAAATAGGGGTTTTAATCTTGAGGTAGTGATAGATCAATGGTTGATCGCAACATCGCAATTTATCAGTACAGCCCTGCTCGGGATTAGCCTATTTGTCTCCGCAACATTCGACCCTGGAAAAGATATAATAATATTATAAATGAAATAACACACTTCTTGAAGATTCAGTGAGTTTTTTGTGAAGCAAACAACACAGTAGTGAGTAGTCTTTGAAACATTGCACATAAGTAAAATTTAGTCACAGGCAGTATAGGTCTAACTTTTCAACATTCATCATTGTCGCGATTCCTGGCATCATTGATTTAGAACCTCATCGAAATTGCCACATACGTCGTATTTCTTTATGCAATCTTACCACCTCTTATCACCGCACGAGGTAAGTAAATATATATATATGCAAACAATCCAAGGCATTCAGTGAACGGGTACACGATAGTGGAAGCGATTCCACCCACAACTGTTACATTCCTGAAAGCTTCGATGCTAACCATCGACTGGGGCCACGACAACTGGTCTACCGACAACTCGTCTACCGACAACTCGTCTCCGGACAATTGGTCTAACGACAACTGGTCTACAGACGAATGGTATTGATGAAATTGCTGGATTTACGAAAATTTGTTTTTAGCTTAAATGGAAGCTGTATTGGTGATTTTCATCTATGTATTCCAACATGCACCAATTTTTACTTCAAATCTAAAAATACCTTCATCCAGCTTTTATTTCACATGTAAAGGAATCATATAATTCAGATTTCATTTCTCTTGCGTTTTTTTCATCAATCCAACCTCCACGTCACCTCTAAAAACTGTCATCCAGCTTCCATTTCTCAAGCGCTGGATCAGTTGTCAGTAGACCAGTTGTCGTTAAACGAATTGTCCAGAGACCACTTGTCGGTAGACTGGTTGTCGGTAGACGAGTTGTCGTGACACCCCATCGACTTTGGTGTTGTCTTGACAGAATGACACCTTAAGAAATCTTCAATCATCCTTTGCTACGCTTACAGTATAGCCTAATATGCCTTTTTTGGTCATCCAATGGGCTTCCTACACAGTCCTACTTCATTTCGGAAAGTGAGAAGAAAAAATTATTTTGCGCAGAGTGGACGAAATGCGGGGAGTGAATCATCCCGGGGTCGAAAATAGGTCTAGCCAGTGAAATGTGAGACACAGTGCATGGTGACCGTGGGGACAGAGCGGTCGGACTGTCACGCGGAGAGTAGGCGTTCGATAAGCTTTCGAGGCGCTTTACTGTGCACATTGTGTGTGAACCTTGTATTGTAAATTATATCGTATTACTTTTTTATATTCTGCAACAGGTTAATGGTACGAAAAGCTGTCATATTGAAGGTAGGCTTAATGGGCATGCATGCTGTCATAAAAATCGATTATGAGCCTACTATGTCCGGTGTGTATAAGCTAATGTTCACACTCGTTTGTTTGTATGTGCACTTGTTACAGCGCCCCCTCAAGCTCTCACTACTCAGAGGCGCTCCCGAATGCAGAGCGGACACTGCATCGGAATTTCACGCCGAAGCGCTAAGCAATTGTGAGTGAAGGACTTGCCCAAGGTCCTTACGCGGCGAGGTGGATTCGAACCTCGAACCTTCCGGCTCCAAGGCAACGATGCCACCATTACAACACCGCGCCCCACAAACATATATAATTTTATGGGAAGCGCACATCATAGGTTGCAATGCCAATGATATCAATCCTGTACAGATCTAAATATTGTGGAAGCGGTTTTTGTGTTCGAACTATGCTGCAGTGAGGAAAGCAATGCGTTACCTTCATCATCTTCGATGAACTTCATTGGCCACCTCTCCGTGCAGACATACAATTTATGGTCCTCACCTTGATCTACAAGGTTCAGTTTGGTTTCACCCAGAAATAACACAGGAGAAGCAGAAAACTGATATAGGCCGAATGATCGCTTTATATTGGGAGGGAGTATTGAAACCGAAATAACCCGATGCCACTATTGCTGCATGCAGCTCCCTTCCGACAATCCATTCGTCTGAAATTGTCATTTGGCAAAAACTAGATCAGAAGCATTTTGTTGCAGATTCACAAAGTATAGAAGTCGCGTATTGTCACGGTATTGAAACCGATGGAACTCAAAAGGCCTACTATTATTATGGCCGCTTTCCGCGGACAATCCACTCATCTGCAAAATTGCAATGTCATTTGGGAAGTTAATTGCACTTAAACGACAAACCATTTGTTGAAGACGCATCCCATAAATTTCGTTTTGTAGTTCAACAGACAAGAACTACTTGTGTGCAGACCGTCGATACGAATGGTTGCAGCCTACCGTTCCAGTACTTATACAAAGAATACAACGAATGCATTAATGTAACTGGAATCGATATTCCTCAGTGTGCAACTCTCAATGGAACCCTGAACAACTGTCCATGTCTGTTGGGTAGGTAGACAAAGTTAACGCTTCGCTTGTTTGGTGATTAATATTCTGCAATGCGATATTCGAGGATTTAATCAGATCTTAGAGGTAATAGGTAGCCTAAAATAATGTACGAGGTTCGCTGTGGAGCTCGGAATTCGACGGAGACTCGTTTCAGAAGTATTGTGTAGAGTTTGGACCATTGCAATCGTCAACGCACATCTGTAATATTCCGTTAAAACAAAACTCATTGAAGATTATTAGCATCAGGGCCGGATTAAGGCACGTTCAACATGTTCGGCCGAACAGAGGCCCCCACACTTTAGGGAGCCCCACACACGAGAAAAAAAAATTTTAAATTAATTTTTATATTTTCACGAAATGTCGACCAATTGTGAAATGACTTAAAAAAGTTAATCAACTTTTTGACCGAAAATATACTATGTTTTTTTAAAGATTTGAACTCGATGACTAAAAAAGGTCATCAACTTTTTGGCAGAAAAAATAGTCTGTTTTTTGGAGATTTGAACTCGATGACTAAAATAAGGTAATCAATTTTCCGAACAAGGCCCCATATTTCTTGATCCGGTGTCACGAAATAGAGTACCCCCCCCGTATTAAAAGTATCCCCCAAAATGAGGAAAAGTGGGGAAAACACTTCCGCGTTCGTTTTTTTTGCAAATTAATTTTCATCTGCTTTGTTTTGAACAATGACACTAACAGGTATGTTTATTCCTACTAGATAATTTGTTTTGCTTTGTTTTTATAGCACTTAAAACGTTTAAAACACTTAAAAACACTCGGAGACACTAAATAAATTCGAGTTGCCTTTCTCTTGGCATTGCTTAGGTCACTTAAAACAATTAGAGTCACTTTAAATTTTGATTAGAGTATAATTTTTTTAATTATACACATTTTTCAAAAAATGGGATAGAATGGTTTATCCCCCCCGAATAGTCTAGACTGGTTAATTCCATCCGGGGGATAGATTAATTCATCCCCCCCCCCGGATAGCTTTTGGGGGGGATAATCCTTTTCGTGTCACCGGCCCTGATTAGCATGAAATATTAAGCGATAGGCCTATTATAGCGTAGGCTACCTTCAAGGAAGTCCACTGTGATGCGCATGTAATGCATCATCAAAGCTTATAAGGACCGAAATCGAATGGATTGAAGTTCTGTCAAATGGAAACATAGATGGGAAGAAACTAATGAGGATTTACATTGGACTTGGCAATCCATTCTGGCACGATGAGAGCAAACGACCTTTATTTCGTTCAAATGCAATATCCACTTTTTGAAGCGTTACTGGAGTCATTGAGCCGCATTGTGACAAGACCTGACCGGAGGCAGGCAGAGTAGGCCTACACCCATGATTGTGATGACATAGAGTATAGCCTATTATACAATGTGCAGAACTTGTTACACTACGTCTTGTGATAAACATTCAAATGCGCTGTAGATAATCCTGTGTTTTCTTTAGAGAATATTCACTAAAAGACAGTACGATCTCTAATGGCTTAATCTGTGATCATTATTCAATACAGGATTCGTCGCAAAACAAGACGTTATCAATGTGACAATGGGAACATCGAATGTTCCTTTGCCGCGCATTAGCAACTGGATCATCATGTTGAACCGTTTCGATGGATCGGTGTATTTCAATCGTTCTTGGGCGGATTATAAGAAGGGATTCGGTAACATTAGAACATCAGAGTTCTGGATTGGAAACGAAAACATTCATCTCTATACAAATAATGGTGGCACTTCATACAGACTTCGTATCGAAGTAAGATACTAGATTGGTCTCTTAGGCTAATGGAAGTAGGCCTAGGCCTATTAAATTGGATATTCAAGTGATTTATTTAAAACGACTAATCAGCACACTGCTAATCGGTCTATAGGCCCTATGTGTCTCTCACTTTTGTTGCAAAGTAAGAGAAAAGAAAACGCTGCTTATCACATTACAAAATATACTCCATTTTCACATATAGGGCATATATATAAACATATATATATATATATATTATACCTACTCGCTTTGCTTTCAGTGCTATTAGGTTTTAGGTGGATGGTCTTTACCGAGAAGCCGGATGGTTGATGTCATTAAAGTTGGGCGCACAGAATGTGCTATCGTATACACGGGGCAAAATATTTAGTTAGTAAAACATGGTACACGCCGCAACACGCGGGTATACGGCGTAAGCTTATACAAAGGAGTAAATTGAAATAAATATAGTCACGACTATAAAAAAGGTCGTCAGAAATTTATACGACAAAAATGGTCAGAAAGTTATGTCCAAACGGTCTTTTTCGGCTGCAGCGTGTATTCACCTCAAATTTTACAAGTAGGCCACAGCCCTGGCTAAGATGCTAATTAAGATAGGCTAACTGCGTAACTGTATGGCCTACACTATAACCGGTTGCAGTCTGTCAACCGGATTGTCGAATAAACGAAAAATTATTAATATTTATCTGTCACTGTAAATTAATCGCTATTGCATGAGATTTTGCATTGGGCGCATAAAGTTAGATTGACGAAAAGAATTCTTGCTAAATAGAAGTCGGAGTGATGATAATAACGTTTGCTTTAATAGAAGTGATGCTGATGAAAAGATTATTTCGTAGCTTAGAACTTGATTGGTGAAAGAAATTATAATTTGAATAGAATTCGGATTGAGTAAAAACCGTTATTGTTAAAAAAGAAGCTGGATCGATTACAATCTTGAATTCTTGCATTAAATAAACGAAGCTGGATTGATGAGAAGGAATCGATCATCGACGCCAAAAGCAGAAGTCGGATTGATGAAAAATAATAATTCTGTTTCTTCCCTGCAAATAATTTAGAACGCCAAAGTGATGGATTGCGAAATGTTAATTTAATAACTTTATATCCGCATGCAAAATTAATTAGTTTAAACTGCTGGGGTTTATTTATAGCTGTGCTAAGCCTATAACTTCTCGATCCATCAACTCGTTAATGTCATTCATATTCAAACTCATAAGTTATCATTTCAATTTTCTTACTTAGCCTACTTTATAAATTCTTACTAGTGTCTTGTTTAATTTGAAAACTTAGGCAGAGTGATCCAAATCATCCAATTGATAATGATTCCCAAAATAATGTCATTCCTCTTTGCACTTCTACTCGATACTTTGAGCATCGTGATAACGGGACAAAATATTATAGTTTACGCTGGATTATGATAAATTTGCTTGGTTCTTGGAACGGTGTTGACTTCAACTTCCGTCATTGTCATAATATTCATAGTTTCAAGGTTACACCAGTGCCAAATGGTACTTTGCTGAATACGACACATTTTCAGTCGACTCGGAAGCCACCTATTACACAATTCACTTGTCTGGATTCGTTGGGAACGGCGGAGACTCGCTCACCAACATTTCTGGGAGTTATTCTGGTTGGTATCTCAATGGAATGAACTTCACCACACCTGACGCCGATCACGATTTGTGGTCTGCAAGCTGCACGTTCTTCTTTCCTGCCGGCTGGTGGTTCAATAATTGTAAGAATGGGTGCCTCACTTGTGTCTACGGTTCCGCGGACTTTGCATGGCGTAGCCTGAACGACTACCAAAACGAGACCGGTGGAAAGCTACGAGCAGGCAGAATGATGATCAGAAGCAACTGAGTCTCAGATACCGTCAGCGCGATCGAGACTCGTAGATCATAAATTTAAAACTGAACACACTTTAATGCCGTCGGCGTAACAGCAATTTAATGCAATTGAAACATTACAAATTATCTTTGAAAATTTTCAATCATTATGTATGTGCAATGCTCTTTTTTAGTCTATGATTCGTGGTGACTAAGTTATTTTGCAGTTCTGTTGAGTTATTATAGAAGTGTTAAAAGTAATTGGTGTGCCTTGTTTATCATCAACTGGGCCAAAACCAAGATCCAGACAACTGTGGAACCGCCGCCGACGATGGACCACATACCTGTCGCGGGAAATCTGGTGGAGAGGGTTGAAGGGTTCACCTATCTTGGATCGAACATCGCGCCCGATGGTAGCAGCGAACCCGAAATCAGGCGCCGGATAGCAATTGCCCGCGACTGTATGAGCAGTCTGGATCGAGGGATCTGGAAAACCAGCATACAACTAGGTACGAAAATTCGCTTGTTCGCAGCCTATGTGCTACCAGTCCTCCTGTATGGAGCGGAAACCTGGACGCTAACGGTGGCTCTTGCGAGGAAACTGGACGCTTTTCACCAATGGTGCCTGCGGCGTATCTTGAGAGTCCGATTCACCGCACACATAACCAATGCTGAAATATACAGACGCACCGAACAACAACCAATCTCGTCGATGATTGAAGAGCGGAGGCTGAGAACGTTTGGCCATTTCGCACGTAGCGATGGCAGTCAAGACCATGCCAGAGCTCTTCGCGCCATGATTCGTGGCCCCCCCCCCCGAAGACCTGGAAGAGACCGGTTGGACGACCTAGACATACATGGACCCGGACGGTCGACGCAGACTTGAGACCGCTGGGCCTTGGACTAAACGCGGCTTGGAGATGTGCGCAGGACCGTAGTGGTTGGCGGAGAATTGTGGAGACGGCTACGCTCCGGAGTGGGGCTCGCCATTGATGATGATGATGTTTATCATCTGATTTATTCACAATCCACCTTTGCAATTATGAGCTTCGACATTAGATTGGCCATATGGTTCAGCTTAACCGTATGTGAAAGGTCATGTGAAGGGTGGATTCCAGTTGAGAGTATTGTCTATTGTCTAATCCTCATCCATGCAGTGCAATTACATCAAAATTGCGACCACGCCAAAACAGACGATGAACCATACAAATAACCACCAGTTCATAATGACGCCTCAAGTGATAGTTAATGTAAATCGAAACGATCCAAATAATAATTATTATTACGTTATGTCTAATTTTGTGTCATTGGGAAATAATATCAACAACACCAAGATCAATAGCGAAAGCAACGTTAAAAGCAGAAATAACACAGGCATCGACCCCAACAAAAACAACAACGATAATAAAATAATAATATTAATAACGATTTTTTTCATTATTGCGATGGTAGTAGCCTAATAGCTACTGCCTCCCTTGTTAATATTGTACTCTTTTGTAACGAATGTTGATTGTTATTACTATTATTTTTAGTAGGCCTATTATTAATTTTGTATTAGGCTGAATTAAATAAGTGATTAAATTCCTGATCTTGCATGAAATGCAAACGCTTTGATATTCTGGCAAAATTATATTCAGCCACAAGGCAGAATAAGGCATTTTCGGTCACTGGACCTTCCGTCTGAAATGACCTTCCCTCTAACCTGCGTTCCCAACCTCGGAACATCTCTGGCACATTCTATAGATTGCTCAAGACTTTTTTTGACCGGGCGTGGGTCGGGAGCGCCTCTGAGTAGAATCCTTGAAGGGGCGCTTAATGAAATGTATAGATAGATAGATGGATGGATGGATGGATGGATGGATGGATGAATGGATGGATGGATGGATGGATGGAAGGATGGATGGATGGATGGATGGATGGATGGATGGAAGGATGGATGGATGGATGGATGGTTGGATGGTTGGATGGATGGATGGATGGATGGATGGATGGATGGATCGATCGATGATAGATAGATAGATTTATAGATAGATAGATAGATAGATAGATAGATAGATAGATAGATAGATAGATAGATAGATAGATAGATAGATAGATAGATAGATAGATAGATAGATAGATAGATAGATAGATAGATAGATAGATAGATAGATAGATAGATAGATAGATAGATAGATAGATAGATAGATAGATAGATAGATAGATAGATAGATAGATAGATAGATAGATAGATAGATAGATAGATAGATAGATCAATCAATCAATCAATCAATCAAATATTTTTATTTTGCAACCAGTATACATGAAAGGTTCACACATCGTTCACATTGGCTACAAAAAAGGGAGGCCCTAAAGGGATTTTTAAAAATCCCGCTATCTAGGGACACCAACTATTAATGACTTGACGATGCAAGGTGGCCATGACGAAGTCTTTGCAAAATCAACACAGTGACTGACAAAAAAGATAAAGCAACTTATACTAGAGAACGGAAGAAAAAACAAAACACAAAAACAGGAAACTGAAAACCTCAACACTGCTGAGTCACAAACAATAATGAAAAAGAACAAAAAAATCTTAACTATAGGCTACTGAACTGTACTGTACAGAGACCAACTGCAATGCACATACTGAGCGATCACTACTTTAATTTTAATAGATCCCCAAGTGCATAGGCCTATTTGAATTTTGCGCCAACAATCATTGTACTTAACAAAGTATTTTGAGTTTAGTCCATATACCTTGACTTTTTCCTATTCTAAACTTCGGAGGTCCAGAGCGTTACCACGAGCATTGTCTCAAAACATATCGGTTAACTGATAACATAGCCTACTTTTGCATCCATAAATTCCATATTCGTGTAGCCTACTTCTGGGATTTTGACGGAAACGGGCTACCGGAAGCAGATTATGCTTCTCAAAATTCTTCTTTGCGGGTTATTTCAATCGAAGAATCTACTTTTGTGTCTTGAATGGTCTTTTTGAAATAGTGTGGGTGAGTCAGTTGCCGAATTACTAAACAACCTATCTTGATCGTCAGTTACTTAGTTGCCTTATGTAGAGATTAAATGCACTAAAATAGAGGTGTTGGCTGCCCAAGGCCTATAATTATGATGTTAAAAGTCAGTAACCAGAATTTTGTCTACAAATAAGACAACGAACTGCGACCCTGAAGGCGACACCAAAGTCCTGCTCGCGCAGACAATACTGTACAGCGTAGAACCCAGCTGTAAAAATCCATATCCAGAACTTGCGTAATTGAACTTGCGTTACTTCGATATTCACTCTCGACGTAACGACCGATGAATGGTAATTAATTGGCGTACGCGAAACACGATTAATTATAATTATTAAGGCCACCGCTCCAATTAAAGACGAAACTCATTGTGATAGACGTCAGAGGTGGATCCAGAGGACCGATCCATTTTGATAGACGTCAGGGGTGGCTCCAGGGGACCGATCCATTATGATAGACGTCGTCCCAAATCAGGGTAGAGCCAACCTTGAACCGCCAGATAGGCTACGTGCGGGAACAGATAAAATATGAGTAGGCCCCTATGTCGGTTTACGTTGAATTGACCCATTTGTATCTCTTTATTCGTCTCAAACGTCGTTTAACTGCTTAAACCCGAATGTTTTGTTCCGGCATTTACGCAGATAGTTCTCGATTCAACTGCAGGTGCATAAAGCTTCGACTAGCCTACATTGTGCTGTCCATTGTCAAGTCCATGCACGCACTTAGGTAACATTGTTTCAATCCGAATCGGGTACTCACTCACTCTCTTCCCCTCTGTCTATGTATCTGTATGCGTGTCACTCTCTGTTTATGTCTGTCTGCCTGTGCGTCTGTCTGTTTCGTACGCGCACACACATACACACAAGTACGCACACGCAGACAATAAATAGATTCATCTAATAATAATTCTTATAGTCATGGTTGCAAGGTCTCCTCCACTCCAGCCAAATATCGCCGACAGAGCTAAGCTGAATAACGAAGGCAATGTATTTCTTCACGGGCAACAAAATGTGGAAAGAAACCCATTTCTTCTCCTGCTCCTCATTTTGATACATGCACAAGTCGCACATTCTGCGAAATCCTTAGAATATACCAAAAATCTAAATGGAGCGATAATGACCATAATGTGTGCATTAGATGAACCATCATTTGTGATTCCAGTTGATCAAATTTCTTCTTTACCATCTGGAACTTGTTCACCAGTTGTCGTTCGTTGTGCCTGGCAGTGTACTCTGGATTCTGACTGCACGAATTTCAACTATAATAGACAGGATGAAAGAAGATGCGAACTTTTCCACTACACGCCGAATAATTGCTCCACATCATCAGAGTGTTATCACCTACAAATAAGCAGTGACACAGACAAGGGGTTTAGGGATATAAAAAAAACCATTTGCTTAGGAAAATTATTAAGAAAGGTTATTTATCCACTTAAGTAAGAAAAAACAAAACGATTGTTCCTAGTATCAATTGTTTTTCCTCCCTTTGTTACTTTATTCCATTTTTATTATTTAAATTATTGACTGTAATTAGTGTAATATTATTTGCTTCCAGTAGCAATTGTTTTCCTCCCTTTGTTACTTTATTTCCTCTTTATTATTCAACTTATTTACTGTAATTACTATCATCAAAAACGGTGGGTGACCTCACTAAAAGTGGTATAAATTGTGTTCTGGTTAAAAAAAATTTATACAATATGGCCCTCAAGTGTAGGTATGAATGGTCTTTAAGCGTGTAAAATTTCATTTCGAAATTCGTGCTTTTGGCCATGATATTGGCAAAAAACCTAATTTTTTGGCGTTTCGTTTTTGAATCGTCAAAAAACGGTGGGTGGCCTCAAAAAAAGTGATATAACTTTTGTTCTGCCTGACATATTTTGATGAAATCTGGCCGTCAAATGTAAATGTGAATTGTCTTTTAGATTGCAAAATTTCAGTTAGAAATTCTTAGTTTTGGCCAAGATATGGGCAAAATATCTAGGGGGTCTTTTTTGGCCCACCCTGTACATACATTCTTAACTATTTCGGGCATAACTTTTGAATGTCGTGGAATATCTTTACAAAATATACCTCAAAATGTGCGTAAATGAACCTCCTACAATTATCTACGATATCATAAATTTTGTACTTTAGAAAGAGGGTGAAAAAATTCCGACGCCAAAACGTCCTGCGCCAAAATGGCGGCGCCAAAACGTCCTGCTTCGATAATTATTGCGGCCACCATTGACCGAACTGAAATGAAAAGAATTTTTTTGACAAGAATCAATATTTCGTCACAGCGCCGTCGGACTGATCTCAAGTAGGCCTACACAGTGCGGTTATTGTGGTCGTTGTTAACGGGAGAGCTAACAGCAGCTGTCAAATATCACACGGAGGTAATGGAGGTTTGATGTTCAGTTCTCCAATGTAGACAATTGCACACGTAACAAGATATATAATATGATTGAATGTAAAATAATAACTGCTGTCAACCATCTCGCATAAAACTATGTAGGTAGGCCTAAATACACGGTGGACCAGCATAGGGCCTACATGCACCGACTTTGAATGTTGATAACTCAGCCAATATTTGTAATTTACTTCTACTAACGTGTTCAGTTAAAGATATATCCCTCTAGTACCAGCCTCAAAAGGACTTGGGCATCTATTAGGCTACCAGGGCTTAAAGTGTGGCAAGACGGTCATAGACGGCGTTCTGGCACTTATTTTCAAATCTCTATGCCGTCGTGCCACCTATTTGGCCAGCACCCGAACATGTAAGGGGCGCCCTGGCACTTCTTTTGTAGGCTACCAGTTTATATTTTCATACAATGTTTGGACAGCCCCAGCTACCATATTTTGCTATTATTGGTGACGCAACAGAGCGCCGTTTTCTGGGAAATTCACATAAGCCTATCGTGTTTTGCCAAGGCGAGCATAGACACTATCATTTTGGGTGTTTGTTGGAGTGAATACCATGAATAGATAGACTTTATGTTTCATCAATATCTTGTATCAGACGATTCAAAAAGTGCTGCATGCCCAGGCCTATATGATGCCAAATGCTAATCCGAATTGCGTCCAAAAGTTAGACACAAACTACTAACTCGAAGGAGGCACAAAAGTCTAGCACGTGCAGACATGACTGTGAAGCCCAGCTTTAAAGATTTATCTCCTCAGCTTGTGTTGCGTCGATAGTGAAAAGCTATGAAAGGAGACGGCGTCCGTGACACACGATTAAAGCTTTGATAGACGAAACACATTGTGATAAATGTCGTTCCGCCTGAGAGTAGACCTAGGGCTTACCTTGAACCGCAAGATAGGCCTATGCGTTGAAATGAATAGGGCCTAAATGTAGTATTATGCATAGTCACTGGGTATTTATACGTTGAGTTTTTGTCACTAGCTTATTATATGTTGAATTATTGTCACTCGGTAATTATACGTTGAATTATATATTATAATCAATCGTCTCAAAAGTCTTTTAACTGACTTCACCCGGATGTCTTGTTCCGGCAATTATTACTCAGAGAGAGCTCTATTCAATTGGCGACGTCGTTGTATTGGCCAAGTCCCCACACTCAGGTAACATTGTTTTATTGCGAATTGCGTATTCACTCTCTCTCCTTTCCCCTCTGTCTCTCTGTCTCAGTGTATCTCTGTCTCTGACTGTCTGTTTATCTGTCGGTTTGTCTGTATGTTTGTATGTCTGCCTATCTGTAGATTCATATAATATTGCAGCTATAATTGCAATGTTTCCTCCACTCGTGCGGAATTTCCTCAACTAAGCTGACTAACGAAAGCAATGCATAACTTCACGAGCAACAATATGTGGAAAGAAAACCCGATTCTTCTCGTCGCCCTAGTTATTTTGATACATGCAGGAGTTGCACATTCTACAAAATCTTTCGAATACACCCAAAATCTTAACGGAGCAGCGATGTGTGCTTTAGACCAACCATCATTTTTAATTGTATTTGATCAGCTTTGTCCTTTACCACCTGTATCCTGTTCACCTGTTGTCGTTCGCTGTGCCTGGCAGTGTACTCTGGATCCTGACTGCACGAATTTCAACTACAGAGAGGATGAAGGAGGATGCGAACTATTCTACTACACGCCCAACAATTGCTCTATATTACCAGAGTGTAATCATTTCCAAGTAAGTGACATCGCGAACAAATCAGGCATATAAATTTTTTCAACACGGGCACGGATAAATCTAATGACAATTTGTCGTAGGCAATATTTGTAACTTAATCATGTGCGTATGTCAATCACAGTTACAATAGGCGTACTAGCTGAATTAGGCGATCCGGCGTTGCCCTGGAAATTTCGACTTTTCGTCCCCCGCCACGCCTGACCCCGCTCCCATTCCGTTCTTCTCACCCTGCCTTTTTCCTTCGACCACAACTCAGTCCCACCCTGTGGTACCCGACGTTGCCCGTGAAATTTAGGTTTATCGCCCCAACCCCAGGGCTGAAAGTGAGTCGGGCCGGTCGGGTATGAGACCCGGCATTGATTTTCGTGCTGTTTTCGAGTCTCAGCCGGATGGGTTGTTTACGAAAATTCAGTTACGAATGACTAAAAAATTGGTCGTCAGGTACCAAAACTAGTAAAGATTATGGAATTGAGAAAACGTTTGGGCAAAAAAGGTCGTCATCATTTTTGTAGGTCAAAGACGTCTTCTCGTCCGCCAAAGTCAGACCCGGCAACTTTTACTAGCTGAAAATTTTCTCGTTAAATGATGAGACACTTATTATTTCACAGTATTTGAAAAATTTCAAATGCCTGCAATTCAGTGCAAAGATTATATCTTATGGACACTGAATATTGCCTCAATTCTTCATAGCATTTTCACCCTCTTCCAAATCGCATGATTTCTTCCAGGAATCTGACCTCGGGTAATCATGACACAGAGGCCTACTGTAACAGGCCTACAATGTAATAGCCATTAACCAAGCAAGCCGAGGTGTTTTTGAAACATTGAATGAAAACGTCAATGCAAGGAGAAGGCTAGCGGTGTCACGACGTTCCTGAATGTGTTGATGCCATGCTTCGATATTGTTGTTTTCTCAACGGATAGGCCTATAAGAATAAATTTCAAACCATCCTCTGGCGTTTTTGGTGTGCATACTTTTTTTGATCATCCAGCACACGGCGCTTAGGGTAGCCTATGACTTTTCTTTGAGTGGGATAATATTTGGAGAGAGACTTCCGCCGGCGAAATGTGGGTTTAAATTAAACATAATACCAGGTATATAGCCTACGCTAAATAAAATAATATATATGATGTTATGTTTTGTTTTATTCTGCAACAGATTAATGGAATGAACAGTTGTCATATTGAAGGTAGGCCTAAAACAGGCTACATTCTTTGAAGTCGACTATAATAAGCCTAAGCGTTCTAACCTTTTTATGTGCTGTGTTGAATCGCTCAAGCTAAATTGTTCGCCTTAATCTTCAGGCCCTACTCATATCAATTACAATGATTAAAGCTAAAGCCTTAATTAAAGACTTTATCTGGGACTAAAACGATTGAGATGTCACCACTGTCGCGTTGAATGAGGTGTGCGCCATTTGTATTTTGAGGCTATGATGTAGGGTAAAGCACGAGGTTACATAACATAGGAAAAGCGGAAAACAGGCATATTGGTCGCTTCAAAATTGAAGAGAAAATTGTCATTATTGCACTGAAACAGATAGGCCCAGAACTAAATGCAATTATTGCATGAGTTCTTCTAGACGAATGGAGTAGTCTGTTACAGTAGGCCCTATGTGTTTTTAAAGCTACAGCAAAAGCAAGATCATAAGTCATTTTGTCGTGACACAAATGTGGAAGTCACATCTTACAAAATTATTCTTGTAGTTCAACAGCCAGCAACTACTTGTATGCAGACAGTCGATACGAATGGTTGCAGTCTACCGTTCCAGTACTTATACAAAGAATACAACCAATGCATTAATGTCACTGGAATCGATATTATTCAGTGTGCAACTCTCAATGGGACCTTAAGCAATTGTTCGTATCCAATGGGTAGGTAGCCAAACGTTGTTTTTGTCTAGTGAATAGTGAGATTAGCATAGGCGTAGGAGACGGGGGGCCCATAAGGGCGAATATGCCCCCCAAATTTTGGACAAGTCTGGGTTTCGGGTCAGAAGACCAGGATAAATTTTTTAAAATCTATCAAAAGTTTCGGGCAATTTGAACCGGAGGACTAAAAAATTAAATAAATAAAAAAAAAGGTCGTCAGAATTTTCGGGCGAAAGAAGTAACGGGAATTTTCGGGCAATTTGCACTGACTGGACGACTAAAAAAGGTCGTCAGAGTTTTCGGGTAAAAGTTTATCTTTCCCCCCCCCCCACTTCTGAAATGTCCCCTACGCCTATGAAGACTAGTCATTCTATATTAGGATAGGCTGATCGTGGATTTCATATAATTTTAGTAGGAAGTAGGAACACATAAACAGACGAGGCTCTCTGTGGAGCTCGTAAATCTACGGAGACTAATTTTCAAAGCATTGAGTGAAACGGTTGCAATCGCCAATGCACGTTGTTTAAAATATGTTGCGCTTATAGAAAATTTAATATCACAAACTGCGGTCAAACCAAGGGCGATGTGGGAATCGATGGTTGTATTGGAGTTGATGTGGGAACGTTACCCCTAGAAAACATCGACATTCAACAAGGGCATCAAGGACTTTACGAATATACTCAGAGCAAGTGTGGGCACTGGCAGTGGACACATCAGATAAAAATTCTGAAGCACTGTTAAGTTTATGTGCAAGATCTATAACGACGTCATTTGTGATCTGTATAATTATTTGAACACAGGATACATCGCAAAGCAAGACGTTATCAGTTTGACATTGGGAACTTCGAATGTTCCTTTGCCGTGCATTAACAACTGGATCATCATGATGAACCGTTTCGATGGATCAGTGTCTTTCAATCGTTCTTGGGCGGATTACAAGATGGGATTCGGTGACATTAGAAAATCAGAGTTCTGGATTGGAAATGAAAACATTCATCTGTACACCAATCAACCTGGATCTTCATACAGGCTTCGCGTTGAAGTAAGATGTAAAATTTACTCCTCATCTGAAATATTGATAATGGTTATTCAAGGGAATTGTTTCAAATGAACCATAATAAGCAATTGTTGAGAAGGCACTAGGCGTCTACTGATTTGCTATTTCTGTTACAAAGTAATAGAAACAAAGAAATTGCATATCATATCCTATTTTCAGTTACTTGACTCTTTTTCAGTAACCTACTATTCAGTTTTAGATGGTTAGTAATCGGTTTCTCCAAAATCGAATTCTTTCTCTTTGGGGTCAAGTAAACATCGTCACAAATCTGAATCTAGCCTAAATTGAAGCTGGATTGATGACAATAACTGT
The DNA here is from genome assembly GCA_945859605.1 of Lumbricus rubellus. NCBI lineage: Eukaryota > Metazoa > Annelida > Clitellata > Crassiclitellata > Lumbricidae > Lumbricus > Lumbricus rubellus. The sequence continues at coordinate 6,119,949 of OX243826.1, read as the reverse complement.
CATTTAGGACAGTGGTTCTCAACCGGCGTGTACAAACTTGTGTGTCGGGAATAGACCGGCGGTGTGTCGCGTAAAAATGGTGTGCCGTTGGTGTGTCGCGAGGAACTGGTGTATCGCGAAAATCCAGGAGCAAAACTTCCATGAATATTGTTATGCCAAACAATTAACGTAGAGTCATAAAACTTTGCAATATCGCAGATTAGGCCTAAGATCGGTGGAATTAAATTTTTAGAACCATTTGAAAGTAAAAAGCGTTGAGTCTTAATATTCTCATTCATTAGAGATTTTTCAATTATTTATAATAGATAAGCTACTTTTATTTTAAAGATATTGACATAATGACGATTGTGTGGTGTGTCGCCAAATTTGGATGCAAGTTTAGGTGTGTCGCGCGCGAAGAAATGTTGAGAACCTCTGATTTAGGAGTCTAGGTAGCAAACTAGATCGATTTTTTTTAAAAACATCTGTTGCTCGGGCAGGAGCTGAAACGATTAAATGAATTCTTAATTGAAGCTGGATTGATGAAAACTGAAAAGTGATACAAATTAGAAGTCTGATTGATTAAAAATATTAGGCCCTAAGTCTGCATCGGGCGAACAATTTAGAACACTAGAAATTTTAGTTCCCATGACTTTTTTGTGCCAGGTTGTGCCATAAAATTATGAAATGCAAATGATTTTGTTTAGTAATCCTGTTGAGATTTCTTGGTAGGCCTATCTTTCTAAAATATGTTTTTGCCTATTTAGCAGCCCGTTAATGTCATTCACGTTTAAATGTGATTTGCTGTTTCTACTTTCTTATTCCCGCAGAGTTATTGCTTGTTTAATTGGCCAATTTAGACAACCTAGGCCTACTCCAACTGATAATGACAATTAATTTCTATTTCACTTTACACTACCCTACCCTCTTCCTAACCTGCGCAATGTGTGCATATTGACGTGACAATGGACCAATTATATAGATCTTGTTGAACTTTATAAGTTGCGCTATAGTAGTAACGACTATGTTGACTCTACTGTTGTGTAGTCGGATGTTCTTGTTCCTTAGTTCTTGACTAAGCTTCCGTGCAAGGAGGTCTAATGGCGTTTGAGTTCTGAGACATTTCTGTCATTAATCATATTAAATCTCTTATCTATAAAGATCATCAGCTTCGTTTCTTAACAGGTTATGGGCCCAGAACACAAGATGATCACAACAAGTTAAAGAGTTTAGGATGCGATACTTTAATAAGGAAAATCCGGTCAACTACGTGGTAAAGCGTGACATGTGACTGTTATCTTCGTCGTGACAGAAATGCAAGAAACAGTTGTTTATTTCTTTTCTCCGAAAGAATAAAGATGACGGATAAAGGTAAAGTCGCAAAGTTGAATAATCAGAACTATCAAACGTGGAAGTTTAAAGTTGAACTCCTGTTAATTAAAGAGGATTTGTGGGACACTGTCATTAAAGAAACTCCTAATCCTATTACGGAAGCGTGGCAAAGTAAAGATGGAAAAGCACGAGCCACGATAGGCTTGTTAGTTGAAGATAATCAACTTCATCTAATAAGAAAGCAAACTACGGCAAAGGGTTCATGGGAAGAACTGAAAAAGTATCACCAAAAGGCAACACTGTCCAGTAAAGTAAATTTATTAAGGAAACTGTGTGCATTAAAGTTAACAGAGCATGGCGATATGCAAAACCATCTTGCAGAAATGGAGAATTTAATCGACCAGCTTACTTCGTTGGGTGAAACGTTGGCAGAGCATTTAACAGTCGCTTTCTTTCTCAGTAGTCTTCCAGAAAGTTATGGGACACTGATTACAGCATTAGAAAGCAGACCTGAAGATGATTTGACTGTGGAATTAGTCAAAGGAAAATTGCTTGAAGAGTCTGCAAGAAGGGCAAGTAATTTCGCAACACATAAAGGACAAGAATTAAAGGCTTTTAAAGCAACAAAACTAGTAACACATCCTAAAGAATCTCGCACATGTTTTTCTGTAAAAAGCCTAACCATATAAAAAGGGATTGCAGGAAGTACATCCAGTGGAAAGAAAGAAACACAGACCATGTGGCAAAAACATTGAGAGAAAATTTCATTGAAGAAAAACCTCCAGAAAAAGTAGCACATACATGTCTTAAAGCATACGAAAAAGACATCAGTTGTATATGGCATGTTGACTCAGGTGCAACAACACACATGTGTAGTAACAGAAATTTCTTCTTGAACATTAACAGACAGTATAAAAGTGAAGTTTTTCTCGCTGATGGTCGGAAGATTCAAACTGCAGGAAGTGGTGAGGTAATGATTAATTTCATAAAGGAAAATGGAGAGATACATGTTGCAAAATTGTGTGAAGTCTTGTACGTTCCACAATTGAAAGGAAATTTACTATCAGTAAAGAAACTTGTCAATAAAGGTTGTGAAGTGGTTTTCAAAGAAAACAGATGCATCATAATAAAGGATGGAGAAACAATAGCAATTGCAGATAACAAAAATGATTTGTTTGAAGTGAGAATCTCTGAACAAACCAATAAAGTAAAGGAAACCCATATTGCACAGGTTGCACAAAGTTGCACAGGTTGCATACACGTTTGGCACAACAGAATGGGACACAGAGATTCAAAAGCTATACAGAACATGGTGAATCAGAATAAAGTATCAGGGATCGTCATCAAGCCGTGTAAATTCTCAGGTGTATGTGAATGTTGTATTGAAACAAAGATGACAAGAAAGTCTATCCCAAAGAAGTCAGATTCCAAGTCAGATGAAATTCTAGACTTAATACATACAGATGTCTGTGGACCAATGCAGACAACAACACCAGGTGGGAAAAGATATTTCATGACGATGATTGATGATCACAGTAAATATACAGAAGTGTATTTATTGGCAAATAAATCTGAAGTACCTGACAAAATTCAAGAGTATGTCAAGCATGTCCAGACAAAATTTGGTAAAACGCCGAAAACAATTCGTTCAGATAGAGGAGGGGAATATACAGCTGAAAGGTTACAGAAATTCATGAAGAGTGAAGGAATTCAAGCTGAATTCACAACCCCCTATAGGCCTATACACCTCAACAGAATGGCTGTGCTGAAAGAAAAAACAGATATCTTACTGAGATGACAAGATGTATGTTAAAGGATGCAGATCTACCGCTAAAATATTGGGGCGAATCCATTATGACAGCGAATCATTTACAGAACAGATTATCAGTTGAAGGTATTGAAGGCACTCCTTTTGAAAGATGGAACAAAAGGAAACCAAATCTAAGCTACATAAAGAGATTCGGATCAAAAGCTTACGTAGCAATTCCAGCAAAAAAAGACAGAAATTGGATGACAAAGCCAAGAAATTAACTTTTGTAGGTTATGAAAAAGGTACAAAAGGTTACAGACTACTAGATGTGAACACGGACAAAGTGTACATTAGTAGAGATGTGATATTTCTTGAGACTGATCCACATTTATCGGAAGTGAGTAATTCAGACATTGATGTTGAAGAGAAGTCATCAAATTCAGACTTTGATGATGAAATTGTTCAATTTCCAACACACAAATTACCAGAGGAGGTAATAATTCAACAGGATACAGAAACTACAGACTCACAGATAAACTTAAGGAAATCAGAAAGAGTTAACAAAGGTAAACCAGCTGAAAGGTTAATTGAAACAATTAATAAAGTAACAATGGTTGAGTCAGAACCAAGAAATTATAAGGAAGCAATATCTTGTAAACAGCAACAATCCTGGCGGAAAGCTATGGATGAAGAAATGAAATCCCTTAATGAAAATGGAACATGGATCTTAACAGAACTACCTGAAAACAAAACAGCAATTGGTAGTAAATGGGTTTACAAAATCAAAAGGGATGAAAAAGGAAATATAACAAGATATAAAGCACGTTTAGTTGCACAAGGATATTCTCAGAAATTTGGAGAAGATTATGATGAAGTTTTTGCTCCTGTGGCAAAACCATCAACATTGAGAACTATCTTGACCATAGCAGGACTTAAAGGCATGACGGTAAAACACTATGATGTGGAAACAGCTTACCTGAATGGAGATTTATCTCATGAAGTCTACATGAAACAACCTGATGGATATCAGAAAGGCGCTGCAGAAGTTGTCTGTAAACTGGAAAAGAATTTATATGGACTCAAGCAAGGAGCGAATGAATGGAACAAAAAGCTCAATGAAGTACTTATCACTAATGGATTCAAGAAAAGTGATAATGATCTATGTCTATATTCAAAACAGTACGATGATGGATGGATTTATATTTCAATTCATGTGGATGACTTAATTGTGGCAGCAACAAAAGTTTCAATGATCAAGGACTTTGAAGATCTTATGAATGAAACTCTGGTTATGAAAGATCTGGATGATTTATCGGAACTAAATATCATTTTGTTCGATAAATGTACAGAAATAAGGAACTAGACATTAAGACTTAGTATTGTCCTAGTGAACATATGATAGCTGATCTCTTAACTAAACCTCTAGAAGCAGTTAAAACTAGGAAGTTTACTTGTGAAATTGGGTTAAATTGAGAGAACAGTATATTTTGTTATTAGGATAAATTAGTCGTTAAGGAGGGGTGTTGAACTTTATAAGTTGCGCTATAGTAGTAACGACTATGTTGACTCTACTGTTGTGTAGTCGGATGTTCTTGTTCCTTAGTTCTTGACTAAGCTTCCGTGCAAGGAGGTCTAATGGCGTTTGAGTTCTGAGACATTTCTGTCATTAATCATATTAAATCTCTTATCTATAAAGATCATCAGCTTCGTTTCTTAACAGATCTCTCTGGATTAGAGTAAAAAAATCCTTGAACTGATTCTTCCAATTATTATACCGGTAAGTTACATCATTGACATGATATTCACATAGTTTCAAGGTTACACCAGTGGCAAATGGTTCTTTGCTGCATACGCAACATTGTCTGTCGATTCGGAAGTCAACGCTTACACAATTCACTTGTCAGGATTCGTTGGAAACGGTGGAGACTCGCTCACCAATACTACTGTAGCCTCTAGATGGAATCATAATGGTGCAAAGTTCAGCACATCTGACGCAGACAACGATTTGTCGCCTGACAGCTGCGCCTCTTTGTACTCCTGCGGATGGTGGCTCAAATACTGCTGGTGGACCTGCCTCACTTGCGTCTACGGCACGGCGGACTTTTCATGGTATACTTTGCACGACTACAAAATGGAGAACCTAGGAAAGTTACGAGCAGCCAGAATGATGATCAGAAGCAACTGAGTCTCAGATTAGGCCTACATCAGCCTGATCGAGATCACTCGTCGTCAGATTGGAAACGAGAAATAATTACAGGATTAATTATCTATAAAATAATGCAACGATGCGACATCTGCCTGACTCTTTTTATTGCACATTTAAAGATGATCCATCCTTTCGGATGTCCTGTAGAGTTTTATTATAGCCTACATGTGGAGTTTAAAAAAAATGGCGGTTGTCCTTTGTTTGTTTACCATCTGTTTTATTCCTATATAACTTTTGCAATTATAAACATCGACATTAGACTAACTACTATTATAGTTGAACAGTATGTGCACGGTCTTTGGGAGCATTCCAGTCGAGCGTGATCCTTGTCTACGCGGTAACGTCACGAATGCAACAACATTAATGACAACTAAAAGCTGACGATGACGATGATGGTGACGACGACGATGACGATGATGATGACGACGACGATGATGACGTTGATGATGATGATGATGATGATGATGATGATGATGATGATGATGATGATGATGATGATGATGATGATGATGATGACGTTGATGATGACGATGATGATGACGATGATGATGATGATGATGATGATGATGATGATGATGATGATGATGATGATGATGATGATGATGATGATGATGATGATGATGATGACGACGACAATGTTGATGATGATGATGATGATGATGATGATGATGATGGTGATGGTGATGAAGACGATGACGATGACGATGACGATGACGATGATGATGATGATGATGATGATGATGATGATGATGATGATTAGGCATTACCACAGGTGTGATGCAGTTTCCTCTCTATTCGCTAGATCGTTTAGCTACAATGAGTGTTGACACCGCACTGTATTCTAAATACTGTCTTACTCGCTAGGTGGACTAAAAATATCGGCTAGTGAATGTAAGTGATTTCGTCTTCATATAAATGTTCACTTTTCTCAATACATAAGCGGCCTAAGCCTCCCCAAGAAGGCCCAGATTCAGTTTTTTTCCCGGGCTTAGCCCCCAAGAAGGCATTAGCCTTCCAGGAACGGAAACCAAACTCCGCCCATGTTTATAATACAACTGAAATTTGATATTGCCCTTCTTACAAAGCTCAGAAGTGCACACACGCATCAACGGCGCACCTGCAATAATATTACATAGCAATGATTATTGTGAGTGAAGGACTTGCTCAAGATCCTTACACAGTAACTGGCTAGGACGGGGATCGAACCCGTACTCTCCACGTCACAGGTCGATTGCAGCTCCACCGTGCCTCTAAGAGGGACTTAATAATGTTGCGACCCCCTCTGACCATTCTTCGATGACTTGATCGGATGAAATCCATAACACTCGTTCGAGTATTTAAGATAATAATAGTATCGAAAAGCGTGCACAGATGAGATACCCCTCCCAATGAAAAAATATATAGTAGGTTATGCCTTGCGACCCCGTACCCGCGGCCAGAATCGACTCCAAGCAGACACTAGTAAAACGTTCATGATTAGAGCGTTGTATTCTTTATTGACACGTATGCAAGCATCTACTATAATTCCACTGCAACAGTGTTGTCTTGCAGCTGGCACGATAAAGAATATATACTATAACTCGCTTGCTTGCTCCCTAGCTTGCTCGCTTACTTACTTACGTACTTGCTACTAAGTTATTTAATTAGTCAGTTACTCGCGAAAGTTGCGCTAGACAGTGATCAATTAGCTAACTTATTCTTGTGCTTGTTTACATAGCCTACATACTACTCACTCATTTGCTTGTTTACTTGCTTACCTATTTCCTTCCATGCTTAGTTAGCTGCTTACTTACTTATTTAGAGATACATTCTCCGTATTGTCTACTTTCGTACTTACTTACCCACTTACTTACTTAATTTCTCACTTGTTTACTTACTTCCTTGGCTAGTTATTTACTTATTGTAATTGTAATTGTAATTGTAATTGAACATTTATATAGCGCCGCTCACAGATTCAGTAGCGCTCCCGACCCTAGTTAGCACTTCCCCTAACAAATAGTATAGTCTTTAGGCGTTTCCTAAACAGAGGGAGAGAGAGACTGAGAAGCTCAAGACGCAGCTTGTGCGGAAGACGGTTCCTGCAAGATGGGCCAACATAGGCAAAGCTTCTGGATTGGGCAGTAGCACCACGCATGCGAGGAACCACAAGGAGGCCATTAGCTGCTGAACGAAGAGCAGAGCGACCAGGTAGAGAGGATACCAGGTTACAGAAAGCACAGAGGTAGGAGGGAGCTACCCCAAGAAGAGAATTGCGCATAAGTACTTACTTACTTGCTTATTTAGTTACTTATTTAGTTACTTATTTAGTTACTTATTTAGTTACTTATTCTCTTGATTGCCCACTTTCTTAAATTCTTATTTACTAACCCACATGTACATGTACGTTACTACGTATCTGCTGTGTTGTTGTTTTGGATCAATTCAGACTATGACCCAAATTTTCAATATGTCTCTCGAAAATCGTTTCATCTGGAGAAGACTGTCTCTGGCTATCAATCTGTTTGATGTTTACGGTCGTCCGAACGGCATTCGCAAGTGAAGTGGTATCGAAGTACAGCCGGTGCTATATTTCTGCAATATCATGAGTTCGAATGCCGCTGCCGACGAAAAGAGGCAGCGGTGACCTTATTAAATATTATATAGCGCCTCTTTTGATGGACGATCTTTTCCAGCACAAGTCCCAAGATGTCGCTTCAAAGCTTGGCGACGTTAGGCAGGCTGTGAGCCTGTGATGTGATCCATCATAAATCCAATTCATCTTCTTTTCGTGTGTTCCCACCCTCTTTCTTCGTCCCATTTGACACTCCAACTAATTCTATAATTATATATAATATATAATATATATATATATACATATTAGCGTGGCCTTTAAAAATGAAAGTTAAAAATAATCAACTGGCACCCCTCCAATCTATTTCAATTATGAAGAAAATAATTTGTGCAAAAAATCTTTGCAATAGGGCAATATTTAGGTGTGCCCCCCGAGCTCTCAAGGTTCAATAATGTACGAGTAACTTCTAATTATAATTGGAATCGCAAACTGAACTTTTCAGTGCTTTAATACATTCTGTCGACCTACTAATGTTTGCAATGCATCAACATTTAATATATTTAGTACTTACTTACTTATAAAATTACGTGAGCGGGAGGTAAAGGAAACAAAACCTGAGGCACAAACAATAGTAAAAATGAAGCAACTGCGCCCAAACGAGCCAGAATCAATATTCTGTCTCCTGGTCTGACATCGGCTTTGGACAGAACAAAGATTTCGTGAAGAAAAACTACATTCGTTCTTAGCGAAGTGGCTTCCAGCCTTGGCTGTGACGTCAAGACTTTGAATATCAACCGAAATTTCATTCAACAAGCCAAGGCGAGCAACAGAACCACCGAATCAAACAGCATTCAATCCGAATTTTCCGCCTTAGTTCCTTTAACCGTTCATTCGGACGCCAAGTTTCTGGAAGATTTGACATCACGCGAACATGTTGACCGTCTTCCAGTTCTGATCTCAGGTGTAGAAATGGAAGAGTTACCGGGCAATTTAAAACTATCCTCAGGAACAGGCTCAGCTCAGGCATCTGCAGTCATCCAGTGTTTGAGAGAGTGGAATGTCCAAGATCAGCTTGTTGCTTTGTGCTTTGACACCACAGCCAGCAACACAAGTCATCGCTCAGGTGCATGTTTCCTAATAGAGCAAGAATTGAATAAACACAGGTCATCGCTCAGGTCCTTGTTTTCTAATAGAGCAAGAATTGAATAAAGATCTCCTTTTCCTGGCATGTCGACACCTCGTTATGGAACTAATTGTTGGAGCTGCAGTCGAAAAAACGTCCATTGGAACTTCTACTGGACCTGATGTTCTTCTTTTCGAGAGGTTTCGAGACCACTGGAAATTCATTGAAACCGACAAATTCCAGGTAGCCTCGTCAGATCATTTGGTGGAATCAATGGTGGCCCCACACCGTTCTGATATCTTGGAGTTTGCTCATAGACATTTAGCAACAGTGCGCAGCCACGAGACGATTACAGGGAATTTTTCGAGCTCTCAGTTGTCTTTCTTGGAGGTGTTCCTTCTCGTGGAATTCGGTTTCGAATACCTGGCGCTATGCACCGGGCACGATGGATGGCAAAAGTCATCTATATCATAAAGTGCTCAGTTCAAGAAGACTGCTGTAGACGAACGCAGCATTCATGATAATGCCATCTTTTCAGTTGTTGCCCACCTGAAAACCTGGATAACTGCGCCAATTGCTGTGGAGGCTCCTCTGAATGACTTCACTCTCATGACAAACCTTCTCACATATCCACATACTACAATTTCTTCTGCTACAAGCTAGAAGCTAGGGCTTCATCTCTGGTATTTGTCTGAAGAGCTTATTGGGCTTGCTCTTTTTGATTCAAGGGTATCCAATGACTCCAAGAAGCTAATGATGTCTGCCATGGAAGAAGTAGCCCCAGATCATCCGCCTTAACGACTCAGTGTGAAGTCAGATGCATTTCTTGGCACCAGCGGTCTGGAACAATTCTGTATAACCAGCTCCAAGAAACTATTCCAGGTGCTTGGTCTGCATGGACTATCTGCGATGATGCTTTCCAAAGATCCTGCTCTTTGGGAAGAGTATGAAGCATTTCGAGAAACAGTACTCAAAGGGTTGGCTGTCGTCAATGATAGAGCTGAACGAGGTGTGGCACTCATCCAGGACTTAAATAAAAAGCTAACAACAGATGAGGATCAGCTTCAATTTCTCCTGCAGGTTGTCAGTGCACATTGACGACAGTTCTCTGACTGTACGAAAAGAAATCTCGTGTCAAATTAGCAGAAAGCAGCGATTCCTACATTTTATTGTCCTGTACTGATCATTTACTTCTGTGACCAGCTGAACAGTGAACAACAACTGAATTATTTATAATTGAACAGTAAACACTTGTTTCATTTTCATTGTTGCATCACAAGAGTGTATTTTAGTCATCTCTGTAAAATTCTGAGTGACAGTGTGTTGAATATAGTTTGGTTGAAATTGTATGATTCAATAGATCACATTTGTATTAAAGAATAAATTTCGGCGCTCCAGGGGCACCCCTAAATGTTTTGCAATTCCAAAATCCTTTTCAACATAATGTTATTTCTATAATTGGCATGGATTGAAAGGGTGCCAGACAAACTTTTACGATTTTTATTTTTTGGCTGTATACTAAGGGCCGGCCTAATACATATGTGTGTATATCATAATATATGAATCTTGAAATATCTGTGAGCATCATAATGAATCTGGCGGAAGATCGCGGTCTCTGGAGAGAATTTGTTGCCTCATCATGCAACGCCCCAGGAGGGCATGCTTCATGATGATGATGATACAATGAATATAATTATTTTGTCTATCAATCAGCATGTCAAGAAGTCTTTCCCGTAGCTGTATGCCTGTCTTTTTTTTATTACTTTATAATTATTACTTCTGTGCTTTATTCTGCAATCTATTTTGATGTTCCTTTGTGCGTTTGCAAATGAAGTAGGCCTAATAAAGGCTATACTTACTTACTTAATTCTATAAACAAATATATATACACATAAATTATATTTAAAATAATTTAACATAATTGTTGTATTCCTTCTATATTAAAAAATAAAAATAATTCATATGAGCTTATAAAGGCACATCGACTGGTGTTTGAAATGTTCGTTTGGACAATTTTACTGGTGAATTAATTAATATCGTATTTCGAATTCTGGAAGATCTCATTGTAGAGGACATACAATATTATGAGCTAGACTGTTGAATTTTCTTATTTAATGGAGATAATTCAATTGCTCTTATTTTGCTAAAGAATCGCTAACTCGATTTCTCCTGTCTTCTTGATCAATGTTTGCCTCAACCTGTACAGTGTACAGTGTACGTGTACATAGCCAATATACAAGAGTGGGCCAAAAAAGAGACCCCTAGGGTTTTTTGCCAATATTTTGGCCAGAAGTTAGAATTTTGAAATGAAATTTTGCAGTCTTAAAGGCAATTCATATTTACACATGATGGCCAGATTTCATCTAAATAATTATATCAAACAGAACAAAAGTTATATTAGTTTTAGTGAGGCAACCCCCCGTTTTTTGACGATTCAAAAACGAAACGCCAAAAAATTAGGTTTTTTGCCAATATCTTCACCAAAAGTAAGAATTTCAAAATGAAATTTTACAGGCTTAAAGGCAATTCATATTTACACATTAAGGCCGAATTTCATCAAAATATTTCAAACACAACACAAGTTATACCACTTTTAGCGGGACCACCCACCGTTTTTGACGACTCAAAAACGAAACACAACAAAAAGTCGCAGAAACACGATTTTATTAAGTCTCCTCTCAAATAACTGTTGTCAAATGAACTTGGTAGTGCTTCACAACTTGTGTTCAATGTGCCCAATACCAGTATCAAAACTTCTTTTGAGTTTCTTTGCAAAGTTCTTGATGGACCCCTGATTCCTTATTTACCAATTTGAGCGTCCTCTTGCTAAGTGACTTCTCAGTGACGTGCAGCTACGCTGGTACTCTATTTCTTTTTTAACTAGTAATAATAATGATCATCTGGCAATATCAAGGCAATTTGATAACAATTATTTGAGATGAGACTTAATAAAATCGAGTTTTTGATGCGTTACGTCTTTGAATTGTCAAAAAATGGGGGTGACCTCACTAAAAGTGCCATAACGTTTGTTGTGTTTGAAATATTTTGATGAAATCCGGCCATCGTGTGTAGATATGAATTGTCTTTAAGCGTGTAAAATTTCAGTTCGATATTCCTACTTCTGGCCAAGATATTGGCCGGAATAATTGAATTGATTTTTTAAACTGTTTGTTGCGTCGCGTTTTTGAATCGTCAAAAAACGGTGGGTGGCTTCACTAAAAGTGGTATAACTTTTGTTCTGTTTGAATTTGAAATATTATAATGAAATCTGGCCATCTGGTGTAAATATGAATTGTCTTTAAGACTGTAAAATTTCATTTCAAAATTCTTACTTTTGGTCAGGATATTGGCAAAAATCTTAGGGGGGTCTTTTTTTATGGCCCACCCTGTACATGTTCAGTTTCTTCCATCTTCCAATGTACTATAATACACATCAATATTCAAACATTCCGTCCTATTGCCTGTCTGTCTGCGTGGTTTGCCTGTATTTCAATCTCCCGGAAGACTGTCATTAGGTCATCTGGTTTGCCAGTCTGTTTGCTAGCCTCTCAGTCAGTCATGTCAGTCAGTCAGTCAATCAATCAATCAGTCAGTCAGTCAGTCAGTCAGTCAGTCAGTCAGTCAGTCAGTCAGTCAGTCAATCAGTCAGTCAGACAGTCAGTCAGCATGTGATTGCCTTTCTGCCTGCATATAATTTGTATATCGATATGCTTTACATTTCTATCTGTCCATCCTGTATGTATGTCTGTTTTTCTGTCTGTTCGTCTATCGGTCTATCCAGTAGGCCTATTGCGTGTTCATCGTGTTATTCCTCTTCCTTCGTCAATCTGCCTCTGCAGCCTCTCTGTAACTCTGTCTCGGTGGTTGGATACGTCTGTCCAGTGTCCACCTATATCACTCCATTTAATTGTCTATCAGTTCCATTCCTCCCTCCTTCTCCCTCCCTCCCTCTCTATGTCTCTGCCTCTGTCTCTCTTTTCTCTCTGTCTCTGTCTATTTCTATGTCTATGTCTATGTCTCTCTCTCTCCTCCCCTCTCTCTCTCTCTCGCTCTCTCTCTCTCTCTGTCTCTCTCTCTCTCTGTCTCCCTCTTCCTCTCCCTCTCTCTGCGTCTACAGAATGTAGTCTGGCTGCTAGCCTCGTCGTCACATGTGCGTCACGGAAGACATAATTACTGAGGTTTGACGAGTTGCTTAAGGAGCTGCCATGCTTCTTCTACCTGAGTCGTCAAACCTGTCTATAAAACCGTCTAAGGTCGATCCAATCATGCAGCCTGACTTCAACGACCGATCGATGCACGCACCTGCTTGCTTCCTTAGACAAAGTACGACCAACAAGTTCGCAGAATATTATGTCTAATTACGCAGTGTCTACTCGCACTCAGAGACTTTAGATTATTATAGAGTGGCAATAATACTTATTATCTACAAACAGTAGGAGGCTTTAGTGTAGACTAATTTTAGACATGTACGAATGTTCAGATATTATTATTATTATTATTATTATTATTAGTATTATTATTATTATTATTATTATTATTATTATTATTATTATTATTATTATTATTTTTATGGTGGCAGTATCTACTGATATTAAGATAGTGTTGTGATAATACGTGTAGGCTTAGTACGTCGTGTACTAAAATTCAGAAACTGTGTGTATGTAGACGGTTTGCATATTGCACAAGCTTATCATAGGTGTATTATAAAGTAAATAATATATATAATTATGCCTATTATATATATACCAAAACGTGGCACTATTTGATCCAGGATTTAATGGATGAAGGATCATCGACCTCTCCTTCCTAATTTGATCAAGGAGAGGTGTAATGTCGGAAATCAAACAGACTGCAGCTTACCTGACTCGGGCGATGTGGACCAAAGCAGCTGCTGCATTAACGTGTGTGAAAATGGATAGAATGCTGTTGGCAGAATAATAATCCTATTCGTTATGTAAAGTGAAAAGATGCAGTTAATTAGATGCAGTTTGCTATAAACAACGCAAACCAAACAGCATCTTTTTGTGCTAAAACTGTCAGTGGGTGTATATTTAATAAAGACTGGAAACGGCTCCTATACCGTTGAACCGCAAACCCCACGATTCTTGGCGCTTGCTAATTAATCATGCTTAATTTGTATTGTAATGTATCTGGCCACATATAACGCGCTTCTCACAGCAAGAGCCTTTCAGAAGCGCTCCCAGTGCGTTCAACCCCGAGAAAAAGGCAGGATTTTAGGCGAGAGAAAGACGAGGATACACTACCAGAGATGATGCATGGCAGAGCGAACTGATAGGGGAAGCTCATTCCATAGAGAGGGAATTAATTAATTAATTAATTAATTAATTAATTAATTAATTAATTAATTAATTAATTAGTAAGGTATAGTGTACTATAGTGTTGCCTGCACACAACATTCTCTCTTAGTTCTATTTCCCAGTCCATCTGACACTTCGACAAACTATACCAGATGGTTTAATGGTTTTACTGTAACACTCTACACTTATATAGTCTAGTCTGCACTGAACTATAATATACACTGCAATAGAATGCAGCGCATAGCAATGGCATGCAGTAGTAACTATACAGATATAGTTGTAATAGAAAGTTTATATAGCGCCGTTTCGATCGAACCGATTTAGAAGTAGGCCTAAGCGTAGTCATTGTACTAAGAATCGAACGGTGACGAGTGGTGTTCGGATGACTGTGGGAAAATCACAGGTGTGGAGTGCAGGATAAAACCAGCGGACTACGACTCAGAATGATGACCACAATGACGGTTTTAGTACAACAGCCAATGTATTGTATTGTACTGGAACTGTACTGTACGGTATTTAATTGTATCTGATTGTTGATACAGCGCTTCACACAACATAAGCCATTCAGCAGTTTTCGAGAGCGAGAGAGTAGTAGTAGTAGGCTACTATAGGCAGTAAGCTCAGGGTGAGAATTGCCGGGAGGTTGGGGCGGTTTCAACCCCCCCTTTCTAAGAGCCCCATGTTAAAGTATGTTTTTCACACCCAAATTCCAAGTGGATCATTGTCCATTTTCCAACCCCCCGCCAGTTATTTTTCCACAATTCCTACACTGAGTATCAGTGAGTAAGCTTAATGGTTTCAGTTTAATGACACTGTGTGATAACAAAGATCATTAGCGTCGCCCTCCTCCTTTATCTGGGCTTGGGACTGGCGCTATCAGAGTTCCAAATTGGCGTAGTTTAACCCGGGGAAACATTGGAAGTGTTCGACCTGAACTGTGGCTTACCATCGGACACTTTACCTCTCTCTTATAACATGTTATTTTGTATCGACACTGTGTCATAATAATTATCATAGATGATTAGTTTCGACCTCCTCCTTTATCCAGGCTTGGGACTGGCACTTTCAGAGTGCAAACAGTGGCGGAGTTATCACATTAGCAGACAGTATTATAGGTGGTGTGGTAAGCGCTGAGCTGGCTGAACCACTGATTCTCAAATCTCAATCCTTCCATCTTTTTACCTGTCAAAAAGAACAATGCATCAACCGCTTTGTTCGTTCAGCGGGTGGATCAGAGCGTGTATACACATCCATGTTTCTATGTGTACATGAGCGTCTTTGTATGTCAGTCTCTTCGTGTGCCTCTGTATGTTTCTGTATATGCGTTCGTGTCTGTGTAAATGTCGCTGTTTGTTTGTGCCTGTGCATAATGTCTTATTTATTTGTCTGTCCGTCTATAATACTTGCAATTGTGAGACTCTGCCCACGCGCGATGGATTGTTGGTCTTAGTACGTTCTTATGTCTCCCTATATATATATATATGTCTACATGTATGTGTCTCTTCGTCTGTCTGTCCGTGAGCAAGTGTGTCTCTGTATGCGTTTAAATATGTGGGTCTTGATGCGTTCCAAATGTCACTATAATTATGTGTACCTGTTTGTCACCTTGTTTCCATGTGTGTCTAATGTGTTCCTATAGGTGTGACTGCATGCGTGTAACTGTTTTCCTGTGTGTCCCCATGACGTTGTATGTGTGCCTGCGTAGGCGTACGCGTCTCTCTACATGTATATGAGCCTGCATGCGTGTGTCGGAAAAATAGCAGATTAGGCCTTTGTTGTCGCACGCTTGTTTGGTTCTGCTGCTCATAAAACATCAAATTAATCTAATTGGACACGCTACGGTTAGCAGGCAGTTCGTCCGTTAAAGCTGCCTGTCATCCATTTGTATGGACTCCCGTTCAGTCGCCAACTCGCTCATACATGCATAAACAATTCAAAATGGTGAATTATATATATATACTGGCAGGTCATGTATTCACACAAAACGACAGGCTTAACGATTATATACACATGATGCATGTATAATTGTATATATATAATATGTATAGGCTACTTGTGTGTATATAATAATTTTATGTATTAGGCCATATTGTATATACTGTACATAAAAATTACTATGTATACTATGTATATTATGTATACCTATATGTATATGTAAGCCTATGATATCGCATTCGTATATGTAGGTCTACAATCTATATATGTGTTCATAATTCATCTATATTATAGATGTATAATATTTATATTTATATTTATATTAATGTAGATTTATGCTTCTGTGTATATGTGTGTCGAGTAAAAATATATATGCAATCTAAGCACACCACAGATAATTATATATTCTGCAGATATCATTAGGTATTGTTCACATAATTTATCGTTATTGTCTTCGATGACAATGATTATAATTGTCTGTCTGAAGCGAGTGCATGGATGGTTTTGTTCAATGTGTTCTCCGCAATTATTTATTTATTTGTTTTCAGTCATTTATATTGCGCCATAGTACAAGTAGGTCACCGTATGACACATGTCTAGTAGCTGCATGGACGGTGAGAGACGTATTTCTTATTTTGGTCCCGAAACTGTTGCTATATCCACTTGAGACTTTTCTGGGTTCGACTTTCAACGGCAATGACTTCACCTAGTGACTACTTCGACCCTTTGACTGTTTAGGAGTTGACCTCTGACGCTAGAATTGAACCCCTGACCCCCTCATCGAGACATAGGGTGTGGATCTCCATTAAGATTTCTACCCCATTCAGATTTCTACCCCAATTCAGATTTCAACCCCAATTCAGATTTCTACCCCAATTCAGATTTCTACCCCATTCAGATTTCTAACCCATTCAGATTTCTACCCGGCCCAAAAACATCCGTGTAGTCTTCCTCTTCTGTACAATTCAGTTTTCGTCAGTGATTATTATTGTCGTTACTGGTTTTTTCGTTAATTATCATCTTTGCCGTCGTCGTTGTCGTCATTGTTGTCGTTGTCGTCGTCACCGCCAAAACCAACAACAGAGTGAATTCAGAGTGTCATGGTAAGAGGCGCTTTTATGGAGAGCCGAGAAAGCTGTATACAATTCACACACTGTCTTCTATTATAGCCTATAACTAAAGATTTTAGAGGCTCTCGCTATTCAAACTTTTGGTATTTTAGCATGACCGTATAAAACAATCAAGAATGGATGATTTGATTTAAATTTCATTGCGTTTCTCGATAGTGTGTGCTTTCGTGAAAACGGTGAAGGCCAATTAAGAGGACATGGATTTGGACATGCATGCATTCAGCACGTGAAACTGTATATCCTTTAACGAGACCGATTTCTCGTGAGGATTCAAATTCTAGCGACACCCGGGTTTGGCTGCAATTGGAGACCAGCCTTCGGGGGATCATGGGGGCATCGGAGAACAGAGCAATTGGATTAATCCAAGAGGCACCTGCTCTGGTCTCAGATAACCAGATTCGCTCTGATCGAAGAGAATTAGCTGGGCTAAATTTAGATTAACGCTAGTCTGGTTCACTGCCACGCTATAGGCCTATGTCAAAGTAAATAAGTTAGTGGCACTACAAGATTGCTCTTAAATCATTCTCGGTGACTTTACGACCGAGAGTATATAATATATTATAGCCTATGGCAAGAGATCTCCTCCATAAAACAACTCTGGACAACCATTCTGACGCAACGCAGCGCTCGCGAATAAGTTGGTTCCCTTCCGTAAACCTTAGTGAAATTCTATAGAAATGTGAAATTTACGATTATGATAACGCAAAGGTAGAAGTTATAGATAAAACGCTGTATATATAAAAGAATTTACATTAAGACGAGTTGGTTAGCGAGTTGGATGAAAGCGAGGTCAGCCGTGAAAATTTTCTGCCGTGCATGGACGCACTCGTCAACCGTGAACTCGACAACTAAGACGCTCCATAAATGCCTAGACTAAGTGTATGGTAGGCCTACTGTAACAGTAACTACATGTATAGCTTACTTAAGAGTGAGTGGCCAAATCAGAAGGACGGTCGAACAATACCGTGCAAAGTACAAATTCGGTTACGTTAGGATGGGTCGGTTTTAGGTTGAGGAAGAAAGAGAGTATATGAGTCGGTAAATAGATAACAAAAGAAATTAAGTAATATATAGTTTTTAAGTAAAGAAACTGATGAATAAAAGAGTAAATATCTAAATAAATAAGTAGAAAATAAGTAAGTGAAAATATGATAAGAAAATAAATAAGTGAGAGAAAGAAAACAAATGACCTAAAAAGGAATAAGGGGAAGAGAATTGATATATCAGAGGACGAGGGAGAAGAGGAAAAGGAGAAGGAGGAGGAGAAGGGGAAAAAGGTGGGAAGAAGAAGAAGGCAGTTTAATGAGGTCGCGTGTCAGAGAGCTGTCACAACCCCTGAGGCCATCAAATAATACAAACAGACTGGTGACCCTCGCCCTCTCTGTGTCCCCCTCGTTCGTTGTATGCGTGTCTCTGTCTCTAATTTCTCGGACCTAATAAGCGCAGATGGCATAAAGGGACGCCAAGGGACGCACGCACGCCAGGGTCCACAATGGCCGAACTTCGGACGATGTTTAATTCGGCCACTTTGGTCCAGTTGTAACCCATTCTAACGGGCACACTACCAGCCATTTTATTGTATATCCATCGACTAATAGCTCTTTGCAATCTAATATCGTAATAAAATATTATATATATATAAATTGTATATGTATTATATATATATAAAATAGATATGTAATTCTTCTTTTAATCTTTAATATCGTAAATATGTTGAGCTGTGACATGCATAGGCCCTATATATTTAACTTTTTTAGTCCAATTTGTATACTGTATAATGTATATACAATGTAAAATATAATATTATGACCAGAATGTAGAATATAATATTATGACCAGAATTATAGGCTTAAAGAGTTTCTACAAATAGACTATACAGTCACACTCATGAATAGTTTACAGAAAGACTAAAGGCTGAATCCAGTTATTTATACAAACATGTTCCAAATGTAATTATGCCATAGGCTATATGCGATGCGTAGAGTACATAGTACGTGATATTAATAAGCTTTATGAGCCCAATGTAATTCTGCACATGTAAATAATTAATATTTATTGGTGCTCGGTTGTATACACATAAAATGAATATTTTAGTCTACAATGCAGTCATGGCATTATACGATCAGCGGTATAATTATATATATATATATATATATATATATATATGTAGTATGTACATATTCATATATATATATATATATTATAGTCTAGATCATTAATGCTACTGTAGACAACGTGATTTATAATGGATACAGGTGGTTGTCGAGATGAATTGTAAACGAGTATAATGACAGTTAACAATGCGATCGTCCTCTTTACATGTCGAAGTGCACCTTCTATTGTTATGACCGGGTCGACGTTATTATGGATGGAACATCACTGTGATAAAGCGAATAGACGAATGGGGAGGAGGGGAAGACTTGTTTAACTCTATACACATCGTATAGGATCAGATCTTAGCAAAGCACGCAATCTGATCGTCTGAATCATTATAATTATGTTTAAATTTATTATATCAGTGTAACCAGAGCCTTCTATTACTGAGAGTTTGGCTTTCTCCTATTATAGGCGCAATGGTAAACGGATTCCTGCATTCTGATTGGTCGGCTGACATGGCCGCCATTTTAGTTCCACCGGAAGGGGTTGAGTAAGTAAGTAAGTATCAACGATGGGTGTCTGTCAAAATTCACTTAACTTAGTATAGCAGATATTTCACTTCTGTTGTGATAGAAGGCTTTGAGTGTAACCAGACCCACGTTTAGGTAGGATGGACTCTAAGGGTAGGCTACTATAGCACCCGGGTCCGTAGTTTTTAGTAGCACAAAGTTATAAAGCGTGGTAGACAGGTGAGATATCAGAACTCTGCCACTGGTTGATCTCTGCCAGTGTCAGTCCCAAGCCTGGATAAAGGAGCAGGGTGACACAAAGCATCTTTGATATGGCCTTATAGATGACAACCCCCGTTGCATTCTGCAGAGGCTACTATTAGCCTATACTTAAAAGTTCCTACTTCTTGCTAAGATATTGGCAAACACTCTTAGCTTTGTTTGCTCACGATAAGTATAAATGCATATAATAGGCATATAATATTATATATTTATTTAAATTATATACATTTAAATAAATGCATTATTGTCTTGGATTGTGTCTTGAGGACATTGTCTTTCCTCTTTGATAATCTGCATGGGCGTTTGGAATATTAGATTCGATTGTAATGTCGGTCTGCACAATCTGCCGCCAATACAACGACCTGCATGCATGATGAGCATTGAACAACCGGGGGTGATAATTATGGCGGTTCTTTTCGGCCCTGCAGAGGAAATTAGGCGACAAATGCAGCGTCCATTGGGATCGACTAGACAGAGGACAGGCCCACCCACATACACACAGACAGGGAGGCATGCAAAGAGTCAGAGAAACATGCATAGAGAGAGAAAGAGATGCAGAGAGAGAGAGAGTGAGAGAGAGAGAGAGAGAGAGAGAGAGAGAGAGAGACAGAGACAGAGACAGAGACAGAGACAGAGACAGAGAGAGTGAGAGACAGAGAGACAGAGACACAGAGAGTGACAGAGACAAAGACAGAGAGACACAGACAGAGACACAGACAGAGAGAGCAGTCGTGCATTACATGAGACATGTACACATAGACAAACACCCAAACACAAACATTCGCAATGGCTGACCTGGATCCACACACACAAAGACACACAAACATACATAGACTCACACACACACACACACACACACACACACACACACACACACACACACACACACACACACACACACACACACAAATAACCATACGCCCAAACATACAGACACACGCACCCACACACATTCACACACACACACAAAGACACACACAAACACACACATACACAGGAACACACGCAAACTAAAGGACGGGCAGTAAGCACCACGCAGCCTGAGGCATGACCAAGGAGTCTCAATTCAGCACAACGTATTTAATTGTAAGTAAGCAATTTCGTGGTGACATCTCACGGAATTTATTATCCAGAGCAAAATGTTTGAACGCTGGGCTACAACTGATGAAGCGCTAATACAGAGCAATGTTATTGCGCTAGATAAAGTTGTACATGGAATAATTTAGGTCTTCTTCTTCTTCCTCTATCACTCGTTCGTTCTTTCGTTCAATCTGGCAGTCACCTATTCCGTTAGTAATAATTATTCATCCGCCAGCTTGTTCATTCGTTCATTCATTCATTCATTCATTCATTCATTCAGTCAGTCAGTCAGTCAGTCAGTCAGTCAGTCAGTCGATCAGTCAGTCAGTCAGTCAGTCAGTCAGTCAGTCAGTCAGTCAGTCAGTCAGTCAGTCAGTCAGTCAGCCAGTTGGTAATTCACCCATTCATTCATCCATTCATCCATCCTGTCAGGGTGCATGCCTATCTGTGAATCTTTTCCTCTGTCCTGCTGTATGTATGTTCATCTCTTTGTATGTCTGTCTGTCTGTCTGTCTGTCTGTCTGTCTGTCTGTCTGTCTGTCTGTCTGTCTGTCTGTCTGCGATTGAAACTTCTATACATTTGTGTGTACTGTTGTGTTTGTGGTTGTGCGTCTGCATATCCTACATGGCTCAATTCTCACTGCAGAGTATTGAATGAGACAGATGGCGTTTGTCCCGTGTCCACGATGAAGCGATGACCAACCAAGGAACAGGTGCCGCTGACCAGAGGGAGGATGGTGGGTTTGATGGAGGAGGAGGGTGGGATGGTGGAGGAAGGTGGGATGGTGGAGGAGAGGGAGGTGGTGGTGGAGGAGGCGGAAGAATTGTGGTGGAGAAATTGGGAGGAGGACGATGAAAGAGTAGGAGGAGGGAAAGAGAATGTGAAGCATTCAAGATGATGAAGGAAGAACGCGAAATGAAGATGGAGGAGGAAGAGGTGGAGGACAAGGTGGAGGAAGAGGAGGACAAGTTGGAGGAGGAGGAAGAGGCGGAGGAGGACAAGGTGGAGGAGGAGGAAGAGGAGGAGGACAAGGTGGAGGAAGAGAAGGTGGTGGAGGAGGAGGAGAATAAGGAATTGGAGGAGGATGGGAGGAGGAGGAGTAAGAAGAGGAGTAGTAGGAGGGGGAGGAATATTGAGGGAGGCTGAAGATAGGGTATTTGAAGAGAGTTACGATCGAGCTGTGGGAAAAGATGAGAAAAGAGGTTGAGTTATTGGAATATGGGAGGAGAAGACGGAGAGTACACAATGGAATGGAAGTAATAATCGAGGAAAGGGGAGGATGATGAAAGTGCCGAGGGAAGGACAGACATCTGGCTGCATGTAGGCTGATGCGGGAAAGATGGGAAAGTGGGATGGGAGATTAGAAGTGGGGCCGGGAAAGAAGAGGCGAACATGCAGAGGAGCGAGAAAAATAAGAGCAGAAAGATGCTAAATAGACATCTGGGAGCGTATGTATACAGGCTGATGAGGGAAAGAGCAGAAGAAAGAGAAGGGGGAATAGGAGGAGGTGGAGGAGGAGGAGGAGGAGGATACGGGTGGATGAGTGGAGGACTTCTCTGCCCAGTTGATGGTCACCAATCGACTTCTCTCTGCGTCGCAAGGACTCCATGCATACGACTAGTAGGCCTAACTGGCAAAGTCCTTAATTCTCTGTCTTTCTCTTCTTCCACTATCCTCTCCTCTTCCTCCATCAGCCTTCCCTCTCCGCTCCTCTTCTCTTTCTGTCCTCTCCCCTCCTCCTCTCTTTCACTTCTCTCTACTCTTCTCCCCTTCTCCTCCTCTCTCTCTCACTTCTCTCTTCTATTCTCTTCCCCTCTTCTCCTCTTAACCTCTTATCCATCCTCCCACAGACTCCCAGCACCTTTGCTCTCTTCCACATCTCCTTCTAATCTATTCTTCCGGACCCTTCTTTCTCGTATAATTATATCCCCCATAATCCTCCAGCGCCTTCAAACCTCATTCAGGTCTTCATTATATGACCGACGTCTTATATTATGAGCATGCAATACACACACACACTCGTAAAGAGTCCATAAAGGGAGACATATTGGGTGTAAAAGAGACACACACACATACAATGTATACGGAGACAAATACATGTATATATATATATATATATATATATATATAGTTATATACGCACGAAGAGACAGCAATAAAATATGCATATATATATATATATATATATATGAATTAATATTATCTTATGTAGGCCTATATATATATCATTCACTGAATAGTTGGATAGTTTCCTATATTGTGGAAAAGTTGCCAGCTGACCAAAAGCCGTACAATGTGTTACATGCACGATGGATGATGAGGAGGAGAAGGAGGAAGAGAATGCTGAAGTGGTTGTGGAGGTGGAGATGGAGAGGAGGCGGGAGAAGAGGACTAGATGATGAAATATAGAACTGGAAATGCATGGAATGGAGAAAAAACAGTACTGGAAGAGGAGGAGGAGGCGGAGGAAGAGAAGAAGGAAGATGAGGAGGAGGTGAGAATGAACATTGCAAACAGAGACCAAACAAACACGAGGGCTAAAACGTTGAATGTATCAAAAAAGTGACATTATTTATTTAATACAATCATCGTCGCTGAAATGGATGGTGTTGTTGTTGATGTTGATGATGATAATGATGATGGTGGTGGTGATGGTGATGATGAGGATGATGATGATGATGAGGATGATGATGAGGATGATGATGGCGGCGGTGGCGGTGCTGATGATTATGATAATGATGACAATGATGACGACGACGAAGATGATGATGGTGGCGATTATGATGATGTTGATTGCTAATGATTGTGGTAGGCTACTAAAGATGATGATGCTAATGGTGATGATATTGATGATGATGACTAATGACGCCTTGTGCAATTGTTTTTGGATAGAGAAAACTAATAAATATACATACACATATATTGTTTTTATAAAGATACATTATATATTCACGTTTTCACCAAAGGTCGAAATCTGACGATGCAGAAGAATGGAGCTTAGTCATAGGCTTCTAGGAAATGGATTCAAGCAGTTTCCGCTTGCAGGAAATCGTGACTAATGCAGGTCTATAATAGGTCTTCGGTAATCAGTAGGCCTGAATCTGTCTGTCTGTCTGTGTTTCTTTCTTTCTTTGTCTGTCGTTCTTCCTCGTTATCTCTTTTCTTCCCCTTGCAGTCTCTGTCTCTGTCTGTCTGTCTGTGTCTGTCTCTCTATCTGTCTCTCTTTCTCCCTGTCTGTGTCTATTTGTCACTCATCACTCACTCACTCACTCACTCACTCACTCACTCACTCACTCACTCACTCACTCACTCACTCACTCACTCACTCACTCACTCACTCACTCACACTCACTCACTCACTCAATCACTCACTCACTCACTCATTCAATCACTTACTCACTCACTCACTCACTCACTCACTCACTCACTCACTCACTCACTCACTCACTCACTCACGCACTCACTCACTCACTCACTCACTCACTTACTCACTCACTCACGCACGCACTCAATCACTCAGTCACTCACACTCACTCACTCACTCACTCACTCACTCACTCACTCACTCACTCACTCACTCACTCACTCACTCACTCACTCACTCACTCACTCACTCACTCACTCACTCACTCACTCACTCACTCACTCACTCACTCACTCACTCACTCACTCACTGGGTAGTGGTGGTGCTGGTGGTAGTGGTGGTGGTGGTGTGGGTGGTGGTGGTGGTGATGGTGGCGGTGGGGGTGGTGGCGGTTGCAGTGGTGGTGGTGTGGGTGGTTTTTGCGGTGGTGGTGGTGTTGGTGATGGTGGTGGTTGCGGTGGTGGTGGCGGCGGTGGTGGTGGTGGGCAATAAATCCTCGTCGTCGTTGTCGATATTATTATTACTTTTTTTCTCGAGGTACACTCAGACTCAGTCTGTCTAGAGTAAAAAATTATCCGAGGAGCTGTGGCTAAATTACTATTATTGTTAATATTTTTTAATGCCCTGAGGTATACATACACGATACCTCAGGGACTTGGATGTTATTGTTACATATAATATTTATTGCCATTGCTATTCAAACTAGCATTGGGAAATCACAGTCTGTATTTGTTTTATGTATCGTGTTTTATATGCTTGTAAATCAGAGCGCTTTTGCAGCTGATACATTAAAGAATATACTTACTTACTTACTTACTCAAATAATAGCTCACTAAAACAATTTTGATTTCACAAAACACATTTTACATGTTTGGTGAGGCTGCGTTGAAATTATTCCACGTTTGGAATGGAGGACAAATCAATGCAGAGAGATTCAGATAAACCAGTTTCTTCCTTCGACTCCACTCAACCATCTCCGAAACCCGTTTTCCAGGCTCTCCCATCTCCTCCTTTGCCTTCCAACCAGGGTTGCCACTCTGAAAAATAAAAAAAAACAAGTTGGTCGGTCAAAAAAACCCAAGAAAACCGAAGTTGCCCAAATCTTCCGAATTTCTGATGACTTTTTTTTTAGTCATCCGACCAAATTTTTTTGAAATTTTTCCCATTTTGCTGTCCAAAAAAGTTGATGGCCTTTTTTTAGTCATTTGGCTAAAATCTAAAAGCAAGCAAAAAACCCAAGCTTTTTCCCGAAAAAACCCATTTCCCAAGTTTCGAGAAAAAATCCAAGATTTTTGTGGTCGAAAAAAACCCAAGTTCTTCGAAAAAAACCCATTTCCCAAGTTCTGATAAAAAAACCCAAGATCTTGTGAAAAAACCCAAGGAGTGGCAACATGATTCGGTCACTTCGCTTTGTTAGACCGCGCATCGTGCACCGCCAGCAGTAGTCAGTCTCCTTCCGCGACCGCAGCCCCGCGGTGTATCCTTGCGCCGGCCGCGGCGCATAATAATGAGCGAGCGCTAAATCACTGGTCTTACGGCGCAGCCGATGTCAGCCGGTCAAGCGCGGGCTAATGCTGTGTCTGCTATCCAGTGATAACAAAGGCCACCAGCGCAGGACAGAGGCAACGAAGGATAGGCAGAGAGACGGACAAACGGACGGAGGGACAGACAATGTGGAAAGACGAACGGACGGAAGGATGGATGGATAGAAGGGCGAAGGAATAGAGGGAGAACTGTACGGAGGCGTGGATAAGGTGACGAATGGAGATGGACAAGTAGACAGAGGGACAAATAAACACACAGAGAGGAGGACAGAGGAATAGATACTCACAAAAGCAATAAGCAAGCAGGAGTAGAAGCACACAGAAACGGGGGAAAGGAAGTGAAGAACAGCAGCAGACGAACAAGCGAACATAAGAAAACGGACAAACTAAAGACAGATAGATAGATAGATAGACACACACACAGACAGACACATAGAGAGAGACACACACAGGCAGACACACAGACAGACAAACACACACGCAGACAGACAGACAGACAGACAGACATACATACAGACAGACAGACAGATAGATAGATAGATATACAAACAAATAAACACGCAGACACAGAGACAGACACAAATACAGACATATACACAGACAGACACACAGACAGACTCTCTCTCTCACACACAGACACACAGCCAAACAGACAGACAGACAGATGGTGACGGATGGCTAGAAGGACGCATGGTCATCCGGCCGGTCGGTCCGAGATGGGAAGTCTAACGATGCGGGTCCGCGAGCGTCGAGACGTACTAAGCCGACGACGGTCTTAATTTAGCGCTTTGTAGCCTGACGATGCCTTCCAACCATATGTGCTTTCTTTGACCACCACCACCAGATGACGCCAGGAAATCGATACACGTCGCTCGAAATGTAGAAATATACTTTATATAGCGCCACCACATTCTCGATTTCATGAAAGCCCGGTGTTTGTATCAGGGCCCCGCGTGACACGGGAGATCGTGTCTGCGAATAACAAAAGCAGCTGCGTTCGTGTGTTCCTGGGAATCCCCTTCAGACTGCAGCTTCTGTGGCAGTTCGGGACTATGGAACAGGTGCCCCGGACCACACTTGGCTCGCCCGGCGCTATTGTGGTTTCTTTGTGGCATGTATATCCGTTATTGTTTCCTTAGCCTGCGAGCGATCGTGACAAAATTGGGGACAAGCGTTCTTCCGTAAATAGACTGCGGGCTATTATTATTGTTGAGAATCGTGCGGATGGCATTATTGCTCTGTGGAGATCCCATAATATTATAAATATGGCGGTCAGACTCAGTTAACGGGGTGGTTAACGAAACAGATAGGATAAACATTCGTCTGGCTCTTGGGACGTCCACAGTGGGCATCCAATTTGGCCATGCCCCCCGGCCCTTAGTCGTGTGTTGGAGGGCTTAAACTGAGACACAGTGAGGCAGCCGCGGTCGAATCCAGGAGAGTTGCAGCTGTCCCTTTCGCTGACCTGAAAGCCAGTACTTCTCGGCATAAAGTGCTATAGCGAATTCGTTCGTTCAGTTTTGGCCAAGGTTATCGGGTTCCGAGGCTTCTTTCTCGCCATTATTATCACACCGGCAGTGTCAACAACAGCGACAGCAGCAACAACAATAGCGTCATCATCATCATCGTCGTCGTCGTCGTCATCATCATCATCATCATCATCATCACCATCATCATCATAATCACCATCATAATCACCATCATCATCATCATCATAATCATCATCATCATCATCATCGCAACCATCATCATCATCATCATCGCCGTCATCGTCATCGTCTTCGTCATAATCATCATCACCTGCTTCATTATCCCCATCATCATAATCATCATCATCATCATCATCATCATCATCATCATCATCATCATCATCATCATCATCATCATCATCATCATCACCATCATCATCATCATCATCATCATCATCATCATCATCATCATCATCATCATCATCATCATCATCATCATCATCATCATCATCATCATCATCATCATCATCATCATCATCATCACCACCACCACCACCACCACCATCATCATCACCATCATCATCATCATCATCATCATCATCATCATCATCAATCATCATCATCATCATCATCAACAACAACAACAACAACAACGACAACATCAAACAACAACAGCAACAAAAGAATCATCAATAAAAACAACAATGACTTGGAAGAAGCATTGTTCTGTGTTGTTCGGTTGCATGAGACAGCATCTGACTATAGAACCGCATTATTATTATTACGCATGAGAGAAGGGCCTATACTATAATTATAGTCCTATTATACACAGCGGGAAAATCTCGACCAACGGCTGACAGTTTCGATTTAATGTAATTTTCTGTAAATCAATAATAATAAAAATGATTATTGCAAATAATGCGTATACGAAAGCAATAATCATAATATTATAAAAAATACTTTAGGCCTATCTGTCTTATATAGCACTCTGTATAGACAGATAGACACAGCGACGTATAGACTGTCTGTCCGTCATTGTCTGGCTGTGTACTTTTTATCTGTCTGTCTGTCTGTCTGTCTGTTTGTCTGTCTGTCTACATTCTGCTCGACGGTGCAATGGTTGGCGTGCTGAAAATGCCAATCGAAAGGCCAAGGGGTTCAAATCTGCGCCGGGGCAGATAATTTGGTTAGAGAATTCTGCTCAACCTGAATGCGCCAGCTATGGGTAGCCAATTCTGAGTAGAATGTCTTGAAGAGGCACTAGGCATATTATTATTATTCTACAAATTCATGGAATGACTGAATGAATTAACTCAGTTGTAGGCTACTGAGTACATTGTCTGCACACTGTCGGTGAAAAGATGAGACGGCGTGGGAGAGGACTGTGGTCACCCGCTCTTATAAGCAGAGGCTAAGAAAATGAAGTCGCTAACACTTCATATCTATGACTGACTGACTCAGTGCAGTTGTATAGGCTACGACTAAGAGGACTGCATATTATTATACTATTCGTTTTTCGTTTTAATCTATTATAATTATGTATGTCAACCGTTTGTGTGCATTGTGTCTTCATCTGCTTTCTTGTATGGCTGTGTAGCCTAAGTGTGTATGCATGTTTGCCAGCCTGCCTGCCTAAGCCTGCCTGCCTGCCCGTCTGCCTGTCTATTCGTCTGTCTGTCTATCTATCTGTCTGTCTGTATTTGTCTGCATAATTATGTAATATTAATGTCGGTTTGCCTGTCTGTCTGTCTGTCCGTCCGTCTGTCTGTCTGTCTGTCCGTATTTTCTGTCCATAAACCTTTTGCTGCATGGTCAGTCATTTTATCGACCAGTAATCATTCAAATGTATGCGTATGAATACAGGCACGCTGCCTCCCTGTCTCTCTGTCTGTATGTCTCTTTCTCTCTGGCCCTGTGTGTTTCTCTCTCTCTCTCTCTCTCTCTCTCTCTCTCTCTCTTGCTGCATATGTTTTTGTTTGTGTGAAACCTCCTGTATCTATCTGTCGGTCTGCCTCTCTATCTGCCTGCATGATTATATGTTTGTGTATATATCTGCATGACTGCATTTCTTTATAATTATGTGTCTGTATATGCCTATCTGTCTGAGTAGCTGACTATAGGCGTATGTCTTTTAGCATCTGTCTCTTTGTCCTCCTGCATTCGTCTGTCTGTCTATCTCCATGCATTTGTCTGCCTGTCTGTAGAGTATGTCTGTCTGTAGGCCTATCTGTCAGTTCATTCGTCATTCCGATCTGTCAGTATAATCCGTTTATTGACACGGAACAAACAAAGAGAGAATTAATGTCGGTTTGCCTGTCTGTCTGTGTGTCTGTCTGTTTGTCGGTTTGCCTGTCTGTCTGTTTGTCTTTCTGTCTGTCTGTTTGTCTTTCTGTCTGTCTGTTTGTCGGCATGACTGTCTCTCTGTCGGTATGCCTATAGACCTATCTGTCTGTCTTTCGGTATGCCTGTCCGGTGCTTTCTTTGTCTGTCTGTGTCTAGACATTGCCTTACTTTCAATTTGTGGTTGCTGTCCACATGTCTGTGTATCTGTCAACTGCATGGAAGGCTAGTCTTGCGTGCAGTTGCATATAATTTTATTATTTTATACATGCATATAACACAGTCAATGTCAGTCATGCAGGCAGGCACGCAAACACACAAAACATAGAAAAAAATTCTATGTTATTAACTGTGCGCATCATTTGCTATAAAATAATAATAAGAAAAATAATAATTTAAAAATAATAATACTAATAAATAGTAATAATAATATTATTAATAATAATGATACTATTATTATCAATGATGATGATGATGATGATGATGATAATGATGATGATGATAAAATAATAATAATGATAATAATAATAATAATAATAATAATAATAATAATAATAATAATAATAATAATAATAATAATAATAATAATAATAATAATAATAATATAATAATAATAAATAATAGCAAAAATAATAAATATAAAAAATTTATATTGATAATTAATAATTATAGTAATAAATAATAATGACGATGATAATAATAGGCCTAATTACAATCAAAATTATATTAGTCGTCGTCGTCCGCATCATCATCGTCATCATCATCGTCACCACCACCACCATGGTGGTGGTCAACATTATAGTTCTTAATGTTATGATAACTTAAATTTTCACTCTACCAACATTAGGCCTAGCCATTGATACCACACTCAACAAAGTTCCATCATCAATCATCATCATATAGCTGTAAGGCAGAGTATTGTAACATCTTCCATTATGCATCTCTACAGAACTCCGAATTTTTATATATCAGGGTTTAGCCTCGTTTAATTCGCCTTATTGCAGGCCTATCACACGTTTTATGGCCTACGCTGGGAAGAAACATAAATTTTACTGCTTTTGAGTCTGTTTATAGGCCTATGCCGCATATATATATATAGGCTCGTTGACATAGGTATAGGCCTGAACGGACTGGGAGCGCTTCTGAAAGGCTCTTGCTGCAAGAAGTGCTTTAAAAATGGTCAGATAAGATAAGAAGACCTATAGACATACCCAATAGGCATGGGCGCCCGCACATAGGGGCAAGGGGGGCACTTGCCCCCTTGGAAAAGTTACACCTATTTTTTAACTACTGCTTTTGGGCTTTTGACAAATTTCTTCGCATTAAAGCACTAACGATACGAATGAAAAACACAGTGAAAGTCAGAAATTGACATTTACAAATTTCTATACAATAAAATATATATAGTGCCCTTCATGAATCTACTTTTAACATCTACTTTTGGATTTTTAACAAATTTTTCGCACTCAGGAAACTATTCATATTAAAAATAATACACAAAATGAAACTGAAAATTTTGCATTAAAAAACCTCTTTGAAAAATACCCGTTTTCTTAATTTCCAGCGCTGTATTTGTCATGCTTTCGCCACTGAAAAATTTAACCGTGACCATCGTAAAATTGTTTGCCCCTCCTGCAAAAATTTCTGCGGGCGCCCATGCCAATAGGCGAAAATATACATGCAAAAGAAAGGTAAGGCCTAGGCCTATATACATCATCCACTGTTTTAGTTTTCATTGGCTTTGATTGGCTTGTAGCCTGGTCTACTAGCATTGACACGGTTTACGGCTGACAGGCTTAACTGACACTTCGTTGCTTAATAGGCTATAGGCCTATAGGCCTACTGGGTGGAAGGAATAGAAAAATATTATTCTTTTCCAGGGCCGGATTAAGGCATGTTCAACATGTTCGGCGGAACAGGGGCCCCCACACTTTAGGGGCCCCCCACAAATGCGTAAAAAAAAATTTTTTTGAACATTTCGGCCACACAACTATTTTCCCGAAAATTTCGGCGGATGACTTAAAAAAAAAAAAAGGTCGTCAACT
The DNA here is from genome assembly GCA_945859605.1 of Lumbricus rubellus. Classification (NCBI taxonomy): domain Eukaryota; kingdom Metazoa; phylum Annelida; class Clitellata; order Crassiclitellata; family Lumbricidae; genus Lumbricus; species Lumbricus rubellus. The sequence continues at coordinate 6,087,894 of OX243826.1, read as the reverse complement.
TTTTTGGCAGATGAAATGGTATGATTTTCCCGAAAAATTTGAAAAATTTTCCGCAAAAAATTCCCGAAAAGGGCCCCCACAAAAATTAACGAACAGGGCCCCGACATTGCTTAATCCGGCCCTGTTCTTTTCATTTTCTTTGTTGTGAGCTCACCTTGATTTATCGACTCGAACAATGCCCGACGGCATACGGTGTATAAAGACAAGCATATTCCTGTCCTTCTTTCGCTTTTAATTGGCCAATAGGATTTTTAATGATTCACCGGCCGCTAGGGGGATCGTTTTTGTGCCGAGCCGCTCAAGGGGAGTTCGCGGAAACCCCCCTTGACGTTGGTCAAAGTCCAAGGCAGCTGACATCGTCGGGGGCTAAGCTTATTCACTATGCACGGCCTTCCATTCTTAATAACTAGCCTTAGTCTAGCACAGCCTGACGTCTCTGGCTTGCACCTGCTAACCCCTTGGCAGGTGGTACTTATAGGCGTTAGGCCGGGAACAGCTTAATCAGCAACCCTTTGTTTTTAGGCTAGGCCCCGGCCCCGCTTTTGGAAAGAGTAGGGTGGTAGGGTGGGAATCGCGAGCTAGGGCCCTGCAGGGAGGAGCCGGAAAAGTCTACTGAGTATCTCTCATTCGGACCGCTGGCCAATCGAAATCTGAAATAATTGCTTCTAAGGTCAACGTTCCTTCTCCCAGGATTATCTCGCTCCCCGCAGCCAGCCGCCTTTTGCCCTCGCCGGCTGCTGAATATTCATGGTTCCTGGAGTAGGCGCGCCGGGCACCTAATTAATATTAATCGCGCGATTTGTATTAATATATGCAGCGTCTTTGCGGGCGCTGCAGACGACAAGCGACAACCGGCGGCCACCAGACGGCGACAGTCTTGTGGAAGCAGCTTCGAGCGCACGCTTTCCAGACTGCGTGCAAGGAAAAGAGTTGGAAGACGGGCTACTACTATCTCCTGGAAGAACTGACCCACCTCATCCATCCATCCATCCGTACCCTACTCTGAGTTGTGTGGCCTTTGTGACATCGTAAATCGGGCTGTCGTCGATTCGAATCGGAACGAGAAATCTTCCCTGTTTTCGGACGGCATCATCGCGTCTTCAAAGATGGTGGGCGGTGAGTATATATTCTAACGTCAGGCGGAGGTGCGCAGTTTATACGGAGAATTATGTAGAGCCGTGATAATTTATGATTTTTTTCGTCCTTATTATACCGCGTGTCGTGTCACGCGATTCATATTAATGCGTTTGTAGCTCAGGACTCTAATAATAGCCTTTGTTTTGAAGTGTACTTTGGGGCCTGTTTCGGCCCTACGGTTTTTGGGAGGGTAGGCTAGAGATTGTGGAAACCGTATACAACAGCGTTTGTGATCATAAAGTTGTGTAACGTTGCGCCAGTGTCCCAGAGGGGACCAGCGAGGTCTCAAAGCAGCTATCAATATCTTATCGGTGAGACCAGAGGGATTTGCCCGCTGCGTGGATGGAAAAGAATGGCCTTAATCAGCGAGGATCAGGCTTAGCTATGAATGATGATTATTTTGGTTGATCACATAGTCAATCTTCCAGGTTATCCTTTCAGTCATCTGCTCCATCTGTGATTGGACCTACATTCTGTGTTGTGTGTGAATTAGTACTGTCGTTTGTCTATTCGTCATCTGTACTGTCATTGTGTTTGTTTGATGTTGACCTATTTTGACATTTTGTGTATTTGTCATCTATTGTGTCATTAATTTTGTCATCTGTTCTGTCATTTGTCTATTTGTCATCTGTTCTGTCATTTGTCTATTTGTCATCTGTTCTGTCATTTGTCATTTGTTCTGTCATTTATCTATTTGCATCTCTTGTGTCATCAGTTCTGTCTATTTGCTATCTACTCTGGCATTATTCCATTTGTCATCTTTTCTGTCAATCATATATTCTGCTAGGCTCATACACTTTGTATTTTGTTCTGTTTTCATTTGTCAATCATTCTATTTGTCAATAATGTATTCTATGAGTCACCAATTCTGTCATCCTTCCATTATCAACAGCTTGCCAGTCATCATTACTTAATATTAGTCATGTACTTTAATAGGCCTATATTTTCCTATTGTTCTTCTTTCTGTCCAATATCTATGGCACGCATAACCTTGAGCTTTCTGCAGGGACCAAAAAAGCAAAGAACCAGCTGCATAGTCACAGGTGCTCAATCGAAACTGAATCAATGGTAGAAATCTATTCTTCCAGGAACCAGTCGTACCAATCTACCATTCTCGTCTGTGTCATCTCAGTTAGTCATCTAGTTTGTCATCTCAGTTAGTCATCTAGTTTGTCATCTCAGTTAGTCATCTAGTTTGTCATCCTGTTCTGTCAGTCATCTATTCTTTTGGTTTCTTTTTCCTGTCAGTCAGCTATATTCAGTGTATTGTTTGTTGCATTCTAAACACTCCATACCAATATTATTTGAACTGTGCACAGGTGTTCGCAAAGAGACCCAGGTGGGGCAATTTAAAGGTCCTGGAGCTTGTCATTTAGTGAGTCAGTGCACTGGTGTGTCAGCTGATGATTCATAATTTGATCATGCAATGCTATAAAATTTTGGGAATTCATTCAATTATCTTACCCACATAAGTCCTTTGTTTAGCATTTTTGCAATGAGCTAGCTACATAGGTTTAAAAGTCACTATTAGTACACCTTTGTCGTTAGAGTATTAAAGTGAAATTTATCATCTGCAAATTTTTCCCTGAATTTTGGTCAACCTGTAGCGAGTGTTGCAAAGGGAGTACCCTCAGCACTCAGGTTTTTTTATTGTCCAGTTCTTTGCACAAAATGTCAGTTCTGAATTAACTAATGTTGTAAAAGTTCTTTTGTGCAGTAAAAAATAGTTTTTGAATGTTAATTTTTAGCCGATTGGAACTAATTTACCAAAGAGGATGGACAGTGAGAAAGGGGTCGTGCAGTTTAAGAAGACCTCTTAATTAATTGTAAGAAGCCTTGCCCAATACTTTACTTTGGAAAGAGTTATTAAAATTTTCTGTCGTTGGCTGAGGTTGGTGTTGGTTACTGTTGGTGTACCATTAGGGTTGAAAAATGTGTCTAAAAGGAATCTGGTCCATTAAATAGCAAGTTACTTACCTACTTACTTACTTGGTTACTTACTTACTATTTAAATGACCAGATTCCTTTTAGACACAAATTTAAAAGTAAGTAAGTAAGTAATTAAGTAAGTAAGTAATTGAGTAAGTAAGTAAGTAAGTATTTGAATAAGTATTACCTACTGATGTCGTGGAATACTGATGGAAGAAGGAAGAGAGGAAGACCACGGAAGAACTGTCAGACCACTCTGTAGGAGACGAATTGGGTTGTTACAAGTACAGACCTGCACTTGTTACATAATTTTAGAGTCACTGCAGGGTGGAAATGAGATGAGAAGACATACTGCTCGTCAAGAAACCTCTTATTGATGTGTAAGGAACACTGGCAAACTGCAATAAAACATCAGTGTTTAATTAACACTGGATGGTCCTTTTCGTTGTTGTTATTATTATTATTGCTATTGTTACACAACTTCCTTTATTGCAAAACAGACACAGCTGTATAATAATAATACTAACAACAATTCCGAAGAATAATTAATTGTCGGTGGCACTCGGTGCTATGGTTCTTGTTCTTTGTCCCCGGTGTTTATGTTATTCTATAAGAAACAGGTTATAATACACACGGAATTTCTTTAGTCAGAACATCTGATGGGTTTCTGGTAGTTGGTTTCCCTTTCTACGCTCTTTATTCTTGCCACTCTCAGTGTTTCCACTCATCATCGTCTTAGTCGTCATCATCATCATCATCATCATCATCATCATCATCATCAACATCATCATCAACATCATCATCGTCGTCGTCATCATAATCATCGTCATCGTAATCATCGTCATCATCATCATCATCATCATTATCATCGTCATCATCACCATCATCAACATCATCGTTGTCGTTGTCGTCGTCGTCGTCATCATCGTCATAGTCATCATCATCATCGTCATCATCTTTGTCATCATCATCATCATCATCGTCGTCGTCGTCATCATCATCATCATCATCATCATCTCTGTCTCATCTGTCGTTTCCTGTCATTTGCTTTTTTATGGCTGTGCATCGCTTTTATTGGTGAACTGTGAACATAAAACGTTATACGAGAAACATCTCTTTAATAAATTTAAATTTATTAACGAAAATTGCAGAGTGCTATGATTGCTGAAATGGCCGCCACTTAAACCACGAGGAGGCATCGTGACTTAAAAATTGTGACATTTTGTGCTACGTGTTTTTCAATGCATGTAGCACAGATATGCAGATAGTCAGATGCCCAGATAGCTAGATACTCAAATGCCAAGATAGTCGTATGTAGTTAGATTGTCAGATACCCATAATTATGTAGTTAATTGAATGCCAAGATAGATAGATAGATAGATAGATAGATAGATAGATAGATAGATAGATAGATAGATAGATAGATAGATAGATAGATAGATAGATAGATAGATACTAATATTGTCAGTCACCAAGATAGTCAGATACCCTAGAAAGTGAGATACCTAGATAGTCAGATTGATTCCAAGACTGTCAGATACCCAGCTAGACTGTCAGATTCCACGATTTCAATTTCAGCCTATAATAGTATTGATATTAATTTTTCTTTCCAGCAGTGCCAATGTGGCATTGGTCATGTTGGGAGAAAAAATCGACTTAATCTGGATAATTTCTCTTGGGCCACTGGAGCCATGAAGCCACAATTGTGCCCCGGATTACTCAGAATGCCCACCGGGTATAGGAAGCTAGGAAGAAAAGTCTGTGGAAGACAAAGAATATTCCAGAGGGAATTTCAAGACGCGCGGGATGCGGCGTTTGTTCCAGGGGCTCATATGGTGATGGTGGTGCCTGTCTGGCTTCCTCTTGGCATCGTTAGTGTTTCTATACCTGACTGCTTGCCTCTGACTCATCATTGGCGGATGCCTGACGACTTCCTTGGTTACAGCAACAGCAGCAGCAGCAGCAGCAGCAGGAGGATGACTAGGCAATCAGGATGTGGACTTTTGTTTTCATCGGTAATTCATGTTGTGTGTCTGGCAGCAGCTATAGACTCTATTGATCCATGACACACACGACTATGATGGTGATCAGATGATGAAAGGTGAATAGCGTCTCTGATGCATTAGACATTGCTTTCCATTCAAACCACTTTTGTTGTGTGCACATAAATTTCCTAAGGTCCACCGGCATCAACAAACATCTGAGTCACACGTTGGCTATAATAGTAGTAGTGGTTGTGGTGGTGTTGGTGGTGGTGGTAATGGTTGTGGGATGGTGGTAGTGGAGGTGGTAGTGGTTATTATAATGAAGTTTAGAATTGTATGGTAGTAAAATAACTGAGTGGTCAGACTTTGATTTCGATGTGGAGTTGAGGCATGCTATGGAGAATTTACAATTTGGTGCCAAGAAAGACTGAGGGTTGAGCCTCTCAACCCTTCAGGAAATACTCACCCTATATACAAGACAATGATACCGAGAAATTGTTGTAGGCCTATTTCCAGTTTTTTATGTTGTGTATTCACTTTGATGACTAGGCCTATTCTAATCATTTGCTTCCTCATTTTCTAATGTTATGCAGACTGTGCCAGATTTTATTTCCGCAAAGCAGAATCGCTTTGTCTAGATTTCAGCATCCAGCAACCGAGATGCAACCGAGATTTCTATGAAAGCCTCTTTCATTCTTCTCGTCCTTTGGCATTCTTGATCGTGAACCATTCTCCCATCCCAATTTATAAACCAGGGATTCTATCTCTATAATAGCCTACAACTTGAACCCAGTGAAAAGCAAGGCAGAATCAGAAATGAGCCAAAGCTCACGTCGGGAGGGTGAAAGCCGGCCCGTGAGGGGCAAGCCGGCCCGGGAATGGGGAGAGGGATTAAGCCCGGTTGTTTATTGGGGGGAGGGGAAGGGGGCAAATAGAAGCCCCGGGCTTGAACGGTTCGTTGAGATTTATTTCATTAATCCCTAATCGACTTTTTCTCTTCGTGGTCCGTAGGCTACAGTCTGCGGTTTTCTTCCGAGTCCAAATCAATTTATATCTGTAATTTCTGATCCCCGCTTCTTTCCATGCCTTTCCAGTCTACTTCTCCAGTGCAAGCCCCTACTCTTCCGCATCCATCACGTCTTCTTCGCCTGCACATTATTGCTGCTTAGATGGAAAAGCCGTCCAAGACTATTCGTCGTCATATTGCATCGTGCTTCGCTTCCATTCTGATAATTTTCTTCATTTTCCTGCACACCTCTTTTTTGCTTCAGACTTTCGTATTTATACTTGCAATGCCTAAACTATGAGTTATGTGAAACTGCAAACTAGAATTCACTAAGCTGGTGGCACTGAGAGGCAGGTATGAAGTGTAGCGACTTAATTTGCTTAGCCTTAGCATATGAGGGTGAGTGCTCAGTCCCATCCCTCGCCAGCTGTTCTTCCCATTGACGGTCAGTGTTGCAGCTGAATTGGTGCAATTGGAGAAGAAATCTTGGAAAGATTTCAGCCCTGGAGGGATTTGAACAGCAACATCCCAGTTTACAGTTCAGCAAACTAACCATTTTCATCAATATGATCATTATCTTTACCATCATTTTTATCATTACCTTCATCATCATCATCGTTATCATCATCATCATCTTTATCGTCCGCTCCAATAGCACCTACAGGTCATACACCACCGTGCCCCAACTGTACATCAAAATGCGGATAACAGTCAGTCAATTAAAAAATATTCTTATCTTATAAGCTGGTGCCTTGCACTTAGCATTGGAATAGCGCTGTAGAAATGTGTAGTTTTTATGACTATGGTCACCATGCAATTATTATAGAATAGAAACCATATGTTTGCCTGTAGTAACATCAGCGGCAGCAAGGGCGGATACAGAAACTTTGGACCGGGGGGCCAAAAATTTTTGGTCTTGTTGGGTCCAGGAAAATTTTAGGCCTTGGGTCTGGAAAATTTTTATTTCGTATCCGCCAAAAAAGTTGATGACTTTTTTTTTAGTCATCCGGTAACATTTTCGGGAGAATAATACCATTTTGTCCGCCAAAAAAGTTGATGACTTTTTTTAGTCATCCGGTAAAATTTTCGGGAAAATAATACCATTTTGTATTTTGTCCGCCAAAAAAGTTGATGACCTTTCTTTTTTTTTTTAGTCATCCGGCCAAATTTTCAGGAAAATCATACCATTTCATCAGTAACTATACACAATTTTAAGCTTCCTGAAAACCGAATGGGGGGGCCACGATACATGGGCGTTTCTAAATAAGGGGGCCGTGGCCGGATTGGCCCCCCCTGGATCCGCCCCTGAGCGGCAGCACAAGAATCTTTGAAGAATGGTTGAATGCACTTCCTGATTTCCCTGAACTCTTACAGTTGCAGACATCCATTAGGAATAGTAGAGAAGTCAGAAAGAAACAATAGGCTATTGTTGCCAGCGTGCAAGCGGCTGATGCTGCTGCAACCATCTTGAGAATTGCTGCATAGTCATTGTTGTATGTTTGTGAAGTAATCTCACTAATGCTGTACGATCGCACATATTTTAAGAAAAACGTTTCTGTGGATACACTCTAGCTTTTCTAGAGACCTATGTAATAAACTGTATGATTACTAAATGGTTTTCAGACAATGTATTCCAAGGCCGTAGCCAGGATTTTTTTGGGGGGTGGGGGGTGTTTACCAACTTTTCGGCCAAATCTTTGGACCTTCCTTTTAGTTGTACAATCGTCAACATTTAAATTGACATAGTTTATTATGTTTTCGTGAAGTGTTCTTGAATTCTGATTAGGAGCCAACAAAAAAAGAATATTGCACAATGATCATGGAGGGAGAAAAACGAAAGTGTAAACATTATTTTGACTTCCCTTCAAGAGGGCTGCGAGATATAAACATTGAACTCAGTTTTATGATTCTCGCCTCGCCTCGTCTGCATAGTGGTTCCGCCAGCAAACCCCCTATACTATAGCATAACCACAGATCGTCTGTAGTTGTATTGAATTGAAATCCAGCAGCAATAAAAGTTTTATTGGCGACGCAGGGTCACACAATCGAGGCGCCTGCCCGTCCTGGACTCCGGGACAAACCGTGTAGCCATGAATACGGCCGAACCTCAGTTTATCGCTCTCCCCTACGACCAAATCCGGGTGCTTCATGATAATGATAGTCGCTTTCTCTATTCGTCCCTAGAGCCCGCCCGGTTATGCCATTCCACGACTGCAATTCCACGACTGTTCGTATCCCAACACGACTGCAAACCAATTCTGCCGCGGCATCGGAATCATAGCTGTAAGCAGTCCATGAAAAAGGGCGCCAGCTGTACTGTAGTAGAGCTGTTGTAGAGCTGTAGTGGAACTGTAGTGGAACTGTAGTGGAACTGTAGTAGAGTGTAGCTTGTAGTCGTCGCTGTACTGCTTGTAGTTCTTTGATTAATGGCTTCGTTTCTGACGGAGACTTAATAAAGGCGCCGCTGCCTGCCGTGCGCGCGTGGTAGTCGTGCGGAAGAGAATAATTTCTATTAAGAATTGATATACAGCAAGTTATATAGCGGGAGAGCCTCATGACTTTTGCACATGACTTATTGTCGTGTCTTCTCAGCTGTTGGTTGACGACGTCCGTCATCAGCCAGTTTTTAATTGGCCAAATTACGCGATGGTCAAACTCTAAACATGTAAAGACCAGAGTGTGATTACGTGCTCTATAATTAGCTAAGTTAGTATTTAAGAGTTATGCTGCGTACCAGGTATTTGCTGCCTCATGTTGAGTATTCAAGGACGTTCTCCCAGGGCTATGCTCTGCCAAGAAAGGGAGTGCTCCGACTCCTCTTAGTTCCTTTTATTCATACTGCAACCATGATGAATTGAGCCTTTTCTATGTGGTTAGCCCAGTGGTCTGGAATTCTTTAGACTTTAGAGCTACGCCTACGCCATTGGACTCTACCAAAATCCTTCCTCACCAAACTTAAAACTGTGTGCTACCATCATTGGATGATGAAGATCCACGAATATTGCATATTCATTCATTCATTCATTCATTCATTCATTCATTCATTCATTCATTCGTTAACTTATATAGCGCCCCTTCAAGGAGACTACGAATTATACTCAAAAGCGCTTTCGACTCAAGCACGTTTTAACACCACCTGATTGTTTATGAATGCATAGGGTCTACCAGTTCATTCATTCATTCATTCTGAGAATTTATATTGCGCCTCTTCAAGATATCTACTCAGAGGCGCTCTCAGTGAGGGTAAGAGGAACTCCTGACAAAGTAGCCAGCAGGAAGACAGTTGCAAAATTTTGTTTGTGAGTGCAGGAGTGGGGTAAAGGTTAAGAAAGGACCAGAGTACAAAGAGGGTGAGAAGTCTAACAACTGTGAATGAGAAATAATGAGAAGAATCCAATAAGAAGCTGTATTTTTGGCATCTTGTAACTGACAGTTGACAGGTCTTCTTTCGGGGAATCTGTATAACTGCACAACCTCTTCTTTCCTTTCCCATTATCAATAGTAAATTACTCCCACCTTGATGACAATGATTTTTTACTATGTGTAGCTGCACAGAAGAGCATCTACAACTGCACAAATCCATTTGGAACCGAACATTTTCCATCAGTTTTACATCACCGTATATCAATCCACCATCACCCAGCCCAGCAGTATAGGATATACTTCTGGGTCTTTCTGTCATCCTCCATTCCCCAACTCTTACTCAACTATGGTTCTCACCAGGGAAATACCATTTCGGTTTGCGACCGAGGGGTTCACTTCCTCTTTTCTCTGTCTTATAGTAGTCATAAAAGAATCTTCTTTGTCCTACACGCAATGTTAACTATGTTACAGACTTAACGTTCTGCTGCATGAGAAATCCTGCATCACTCACTCACTGTGTGCATAAAAAAAGTGATAGTAACCTACTAATTTTAACAATAATTGTTACGAGAAGCAACCTTTTAGCTATAGTTACAAATGTAAAGGTTTTATGCTTTTAGTCCAAAGCCTTATAAGTTACCGAGCATTTTTGAGTCATTTGTAGTGTATATTTACTAGTTAGCATCTTCCAAACAAGTTAGATCCCGCAGTAAATTACTGTACCAGGTTATGCTATGATAATTGCTGGGAGGTAGACCTGGATCTATAGTGGCGTCAGACCCCTTTCTAAACATGTCAGGCTGGGCGGAATAAACAACCCGTGGATGCTTAATTTATTCCATTCACGATGCCATCAGTCTTTTGTTTTCTGGCTCGTCTATGGCCTAGAAGTTACAGGACGACCACAAGCTTTCAAATTCTGATTCATCCGTAAATATTCTGAATTGAACGCAAATTGACAGGATGCAGGTGAATGGGATGCAGATGAATACGATGACAGGTATTCAACGCTTGTGAATAAGCCGGTGCCCTCTGCTTTGCTTTACAGTATGCCTACTTAGCTATTCAGAAAGTTTGGGGTTTGCGAATACGATTACTGTGCATGAAGGAGAATTGGACAAAGTCTGTCTCACACTGACTGCATTTGCTACTTACTTTCGCCAGAGATTTAATAATTGTCTGGTGTAAGTAATTACTAATGTAAGTAGCCTAAGTAGCGAGGCTGTCTTCTTTCGCTCTAAACTCAAACCCTTTTCCAGTCTACCTATTGTATTGTATTGTATTGTATTGTATTGTATCTATAAATTTATAAAGTGCCTCTCACAGTGCACACCAATCAGAGGCGCTCCCAGTACGTTAGACCAAGAGAGAGAAAAAAAGGCTGTTAATAGATGCTCAGCTTCAATGAGAACTTGAGAACTTTGTAGGCAGAGCAATATGAAATTACAGTACTGTTGTACCCTGTGTTGTATTTCTTACTTAACTTGTTTTCTAAAAATGTTAAGAGAAGTTACAGTGATCGAGCGGATCTCGATGGCTTGGTGATCGTGGTCGACGCGTGTTCCATTACAACGATCACTGAATCACGGCAGTCTATCTCCAGCTGGTCTAGCCTGTACATCAATCGGAAATTTGCGATGTAGATTCGGCGCGGTCACAACGATAGCACGTCGGCAGCGGTAGTAATCCCCCGGTCCATTCTCTGTCTCTATGTCTCTCTCTGTGGCTGTCTGTCTGTCACTCTCTTTGCCTGTCACTTCCCTTGTCTGTCTGTCTCTCTCGCTGTCTTCCTTGCTCTTTTTCTGTCTGTCTGTCTGTCTGTCTGTCTGTCTGTCTCGCTGTCTTCCTTACTTTCTTTCTCTCTGTCTGTCTCTCTCTGAGTCTGTCTTTCTCTCTGTCCATCGACCCGTTTCTCTCTCGCTCTCATTCTCTGTCTGTGTCTCTCTCTATCTCTGTCTGCTTTCTGTCTGTCTGTCTGTCTGTCTTCGTCGTCGTCGTTTGCGATAACGTGAGATTTGCAATCTGCAGGCCAGTGTTTGCCCGAAGCCCTTCTTGAGATCTGGTTGCCAGTGGCAACTGTTTGCCGTTTCCATCACTCGACTGCCGCCGCCGCTGCTCGGGCGGTTGCCCGGCATGACGTCGAGAGAGGGTCGCCTGTAAAATATAAATAGGGAGTTTGTCCAGACTGTCGTGTTGTGCGCCAGGAGGAGGAGGAGGAGTAGGAGAAGGAGGAGCAGGAAGAGGAGGACGAGCAGAAAGAGGAGGATAAGGAGGACGAGGAGGAGGGGCAGAAAGAGGAGGACGAGGAGCAGGAAGAGGTGGACGAGGAGGAAGAGGAGGACGAGGAGCAGGAAGAGGAGGACGAGGAGCAGGAAGAGGAGGACGAGGAGCAGGAAGAGGAGGACGAGGAGCAGGAAGAGGATGACGAGGAGGAGGAGGAGCAGGAAGAGGAGGTGGAGGAGGAGGAAGAGGAGGTGGAGGGCTCCGATAAAACGTGAATAATCCATGTAGATTGCGGATGTGCAGGAAAATCTACGAGGTTCATGATGGGACGATTTTTTGGGTAAGAGGTGGAGAATCTGCTTTTATACTTCAGATGCATAGAATAAATTATGTCCTTCAGATGAAGAAGGACTGTGTGGCACAGTAGCATGCAGGACCTGTGTGTGTATGTATGTGTGTTTATGCACGTGTGTGTATGTACATGTATGTGTGTGAGTTTATGCATGGGAGTGTGTATGTATGTGTGTGTGTGTGTTTATGCATGTGTGTGTGTGTGTATGTATGTATGTATGCATGTATGTATGTATGTATGTATGTGTGTATGTATAGTTGTATTGTATATGTGTATGTATGAATGTATGTTCTGGATCACATGTTACTGTCATCTATATTTACGAGCGCTGTGTCATTTGAGATGGGTTGACCAGGGATATGAACTTGAGCACCGAGTCAGGTTGCCTGAAAGGAGATGCTATTGCCTTTTTAATTGAGCACCATTAAAGTTATCAGCAAGAACTTGTAAATGCGAAGCAGGAAATTGACAGAATGTGTATTTTTCAAGGGATTTCTAAATGTAAATTTCTCAGTTTCGCGCTGTGTATCATTGATATCATTGAAATCATTGTTGCTGTGTGCAAAGAGATTAAATTTTGCTAAACCAAAAAGTTGTGGTTAAAAAATAGGCGAAAATTTCATGCCACTGTGTTTGTGCGTGCATGATACGAATGAGTATGACCCTCGTGAACTGAGTAGCCTAAATGATTAAATGCGTTTGTACACAGTTGGCGAATGCTATCATTCTCATCTGGTTTTACTTTCAGAAGACAGGAAACTCTTTGTTGGCATGCTAAACAAACAACAGTGCGAGGAAGACATTCGAAAACTTTTCCAACCCTACGGTCTTATCGAAGAGTGCACTGTACTGCGTGATCAAAACGGCAATAGTAAAGGTTAGTTACAAAGTTCTAATCTACCGTATATACTCGACTATAAGTCGACTCAAGTATAAGTCGCATTTCTAGTAAAGGTTAGTTACAAAGTATACCGTATATACTCGACTATAAGTCGACTCAAGTATAAGTCGAAGTCTATTTCCCTTTTTCCTCCTTTGACTCTTTGACTCTCGGCTTTCTAGGCCGGTTCATACATTTAATTCGTAGCGTTGTCCTTCGATCTTCTTCTACTTGCGGTGTAGCTCTCGTCTGTAAGTCGATTCAAGTATAAGTCGCCTTTCTAGGCAGGTTCTTACTTCAAATGGCGCCATTCGTCACTTTGTCCGGCTATCGCTTTCAACTTGCTATGTAGCCCTCCACTGTCATCCGATTAAATAGTATGTCATCCGCGGTCTTCCTCTGGTCCTCCTTCAGTCCATTCTTGTCTCAATTATGATTCCTAGGAGGGAGTCTTCCATTACGATGTGGCCCAACCGTTTTCGCTCCTTGTATTCCGATTATTTATATTAGGGAACTTTTTCTTCCATTTATAGTATCTCATCATTTGTCCAGCACTCTATCCAGCTGAGTCTGTTCATACTTCTATTTCCATATCTCAAAGTCTCCAATCTAATCTAATCTAATCTAATCTAATCTAATCTAATCTAATTTAATCTATTATCATAATAATAATAATAATCTTGTCTTATCTAAACTTATCTAATTTATTCTTATCTAATCTTATCTAATCTTATCTTATCTAATCTTATCTAATCTTATCTAATCTTATCTAATCTAATCTTATCTAATCTAATCTAATCTAGTCTAATCTTATCTACCGGGTAGTCTTATCTAATCTTATCTAATCTTATCTAATCTTATCTAATCTTATCTAATCTTATCTAATCTTATCTAATCTTATCTAATCTTATCTAATCTTATCTAATCTTATCTAATCTTATCTAATCTTATCTAATCTTATCTAATCTTATCTAATCTTATCTAATCTTATCTAATCTTATCTAATCTTATCTAATCTTATCTAATCTTATCTAATCGTATCTTATCTAATCTTATCTAATCTATTATAGTCTACTGTAGTGTTTTGCTTAGTGACCGAATGTATGACTGTATGGAGTATATTATGTATGTGCGCTTGTTATAGTGCCCCTTCAAGATTCTACTCAGAAGTGCTTCCATCTACAGCGTGAACACTGAATTGGGGTTTCACATCGAAGTGCAAGAACAATTGTGAGTGAAGGACTTGCACAAGGTCCCTACGAGGCAACTTGAGGTGGATTCGAAACTGCAACCCTCCGAATGCAAGGCAACGAACATGCCCACTACATCATTGCACCCCACAAGTACCACTGCGTCTAAGGTATCAGTAGACAAATTTTAAAGAGGCACCCTAGTAAACAATGATCTTTGGGAAGCCCTAACATTTATGTTTCGAGGATGTCGATGCAGATAACTGTACGCCTACATCCCGAGGTGGGAGTGCTTCATTATCCACAGATGTCGTCCCACTTCATCCAATATTAAAGATGTTTTGTATCTCCATAGGCAGTTTTTACTCTGCCTGTTATTTATTCGTCGGTTTCTTCTTGAGCATAATAAACTGCTATGCATAATTTGCTATACATGTATGGGGGGCACAGTACTGATTATCCTCTCTAAGGAGCAGGGCCGTAGCTGCAAAGAACGAGGCCCCTTTTAGACTCCGAGCATACGTCCAGGCGTCGGGTGCCTTAAAATGCAGAAACTGGAATGCAGTATTTATTTTCAACAATAAATACACAGGATTCACAATGTATAGAACGTAAGCCTACAATGTAGGCCTGCATGCATTCCGTAGTTACTTCACGGATTTGTCAGTAACACACCGACATGGATTGTCCAATGGCGTCAATAAATGTCACTTAAATAAATGTCAATAAATGTCACTTACATAGCTATATCTTAAAATTTTTGCCACTTTTAGGGACCCCTTCCTTGCCGGGCCCCCTTCGCTCGGAGGGTATGGAGGGCAGTCGCTACGCCTCTGCTAAGGAGTCTCAATATGTCAACTCTTTAATGTCATTAGCGTGATATCTCAATAGCTATAGATAATTATAGATTAGATTAAGTGACGCGTGTGTTCTAAAAGTGATCTGGAAACCAGTGCACATTGCCTTTTACGTTCACTCATTCATTTGTTCTGTGGATTTATATTGCGCCCCTTCAAGAAATGCATAATCAAGAGCGCTCCCAGCCCAGCCACGGCAAAAGGTAAAAGACTTGAGAGATTTATGAAACAAAATGTGATTGGTCACTATGGTCAGACGTAATAAACGCAGCTTTAAAGGAAGTGACTCGAGATTCCAGATTGACAGCAGAGAAAGCTCGGCATTGTCTGGCAGCTAAGCGAGCGCGTAAAACTATGAGTTGCCCCTTCATAGCAGAGCGAAGCGCCCGACGCGCATCAACGTCTACGTAGGATGGAGCGCAACCCAGGATGCAGTGTGAAACCAGAGCAGCAATCCGATAAAATGTGCTAAATAAGTACGTTCTCTGTCAGTCTGTAATAATTATTGATCATTGGGAGATGCTCGTCTGCTGAAATCTGATATCTTAGAGAAATCGATCCTCAGACTATAATTACTGTGCGTGAGGCTGTGAGCAAGTTGAACAGATGCACACTGTTATAGCTATCGTACGATCTGCATGGTGCTTCTGGAAATGCATTTGTCTGTTCGGAAAAGATGTGGGAAGATAGACGAAACCCTTAGCTCACTGTATGAAGTGCGTATAGATATGTTGCTTGCAGATGGTGGAGTATTATAAAGTCTGGCATAATAATAAAACAGAGGGACTCAATGCATACTGGATTGTTTAGGAGAACACCCAGGATGCATGCGGCAAAACAAAGAAATTAAAATTCAGCATTTTTGTGAATTTGTGAAGTCATGTTGATTTATTGAGTGATTAAAGCCATTTTTGTAAACTGCAAACAAAAGGGGAAAAGGCAAAAATATGTGGCATCTCAGTTACAAGTGTCTATAGGCGTCAATGGGTTAATAAATTAACACTGCTATATTGAACTAATATTCATAATGTGTAAGGTTCTTAATAGTGACTCCTGTCACCATATTATTTTCAATACAACATATCAATTCACGTTTAATAAATTATTATCATGTTGAACATAGATTGAACTGTTGTATTGGAATACAGTGGCGAAAGTTGTCAGAAGTCATCTGTCAGTGGAAGCTGAAGGGTTAATGGAATTCGAAAACGAATCGAAAGCCGGAAGTTAGGATAATTTTTCACCGAAATTCGATTTAAAAAACGCAATTCATAGCACTGATATTTTCTTAAGCTCTGCATGCAGATGACAATAATAACAACCAGGCTCAATTATATCCAGCAACATTTACCGACGCGCTCACTTTCCCGCGAAGGCGACAGACAGCTCGTAATGAACCACCAGACGAGACTTTGTAATTAATTTCCCAAAGATCAACAACACCATCCTGCCGACGTCTGTCTTAACTGCGGTTACCATAGCAACGGCAGCAGCGTCAGCATCAGCAGCAGCCTTATCGGCTTGCCCATGCAGCATCATCGTCATCTGAGATGATGGCATTCTCATCACGGATGCTTTTCAGCCGTCTTTCTTGAGTCGTGAACGCAGTCGATGAATTCACGCCGCGATAGATAATGAACTGCCACGGAAGGCCTGTTAAGGTCCTGCAGATGGCGTTGGCAGGAGAGAGATGCTACTGCTGCTGCTGCTGCTGCTGCTGCTGGTGAAATTTAGCATCTAAAGCGATTCGATACGTCGTCGGTGGAAGGCGGGAAAACGGTGGGTTTGGTGGGCATTCGCAGGAGTTGATGATGGACGGTATATGGTTGGAAAATCAATAAGCAATTTTGGAACGGTTTGAGGCTGTCAGACAGTTGGTGAGAGAGATTAAGAGAGTCGGGGTTTAATCGTGCTTAATATGTGGAATTCGCTTTCCGTTTTTTTTTTCAATACTGCCAGGTCATTTATATGCTAAATTATTCTTGGCTCAATATCTCGATCGGCCGAGAGATTTTCGAATTTTTTGTCCATCCGACTAGGCCAGGGGTGCGCAACCTTTTCGTTAGTGTCGGCCGCATCAAAGGCTTACATTCTTACCACGGCCGCCAAGTGTTTAATCTAGTTCCCCTCATCTGGGGGGGGGGGGGAAATCGAGGTTTCTGGAGAGGGGCAAAAGAGCGTCCGGCGGACAATATCGCCGAGGCGCGTAACGCCGAGAGGGGAAGGTTTGATTTTTTAAATTTCCACATTGCAATGGCAGCATTTTAAGCTGTCATCTAAACAAAAATTGCTGTACATTTTCAGTGCTGATCAGAGTGGTATAAGGCTTCAATAAATATGCGAGAAGTGAAATGAGGAGGAGCTCAGGAGAAAATAGTATATAATCTCGGAAATAAGTGCTTTTGAACGTATCACGGGTCAAAAAAATAAGTAAAGGAGGTGATGACTAAAAAAAGTCGTCAGAAATTGTTATGAATAAAAAAAGGTTGTCAGAAATTTCGCCCCAAAAAGTCGATTTTTTCCGGCCGGCGTGCACCCACCTCAAAATTTCTTAGTGCAGCTCTGCTTATTAGCTGTCTACACTAGGAAAAAATCGGTTTCCCATTTCTCATTGAAGCTTCTTTTCTCCTCTTCAAATGTTCTCTTTCTCTTCAGAGACATCATAATCAACAGCTGACAATTTGTGATTTACACTGTTTCCACTTTACAGATAGAATACAGAAAATCTAGTGTTCCTTCTCTTCTAGTCGCAATGAGTGGGTGACCTATTCATGCAGTCAGACAAACGCATGATCAAGGTCTGAGCGCCATGCAGCTTTCTACGCCACCTGTTTTCCATTCTGCTCCTGCATTTGTACATTGTAACCTAATATACTTGAAAATTATCTGTGGTGTAAGTTTCATTGGTCACTTCCCCCGCCATCAGCGGCCAGCTGACGGTCAGCCCTGCTCGTACAATATCAAGATCTTTCAACTCACTATAGTGGAGGGAGGAATCCTGGTCCATATTGTATACAATGATTGACTGTCCTGGGCTGGATGTGAGTTACTATAATAGTACTCTGGCTGGCTCTTTGAGCTACATCTGAAGGAAACATACGCAGCTGATACCTCTAAGATGCATGCACATACGACGGGCAATTGGTGGGTGCGGGTACCCGTCTATGTGCGTGCGCGTACGTGTGCGCTTCAAGTGAGAGTATAATTATAGGTTAATACAGAACACAATGCAGCTAATTGCTTCATATAATTTTACTTTCAAAACAATAGAATAAAAATATTTATGAATTTATCTACAAACGGCCGCCAGTATGTTTGAGTTAGATTTGCTTTCACGGCCGCCAATAATTCCTCTCACGGCCGCATGCGGCCGTACGGCCGCAGGTTGCGCACCGCTGGACTAGGCTGATTTTCTTGGTATCAATCAATCATTAATTCATTGATTCATTGATTTCATTCATTTCAATAATTTATATAGCACCCCTTAAAGAAGCCCACTGCAGAAGCGTTTTCAGACCAACCATGTTGATGCAAAATAGGTCTTAAGGAGCCTGTAAAATGCTGTTGAACCATCCAAAACACTCCTATCTCCGGTCAATCAATCACTCAATCAATCAATTAATCAGTCAATCAATCATCCAACTACCCAACCTAGCAATCAATCCAACACTATTTAGTAACCACTACAATAGTATATTTACCAGGTCTGCACGTAGTTCAAATACAGACCAACCCATCTGCGGTCTGGTGTATCAGTTGATGCCTTGTACGTTATAGAGACTGGCTCCATAGAAGCTGTCTCTCTCTGTTAGCGGACTGCTATTCTAGTCACTGACCTGATTACGACTTAGTGTTATTCTGCCTTCACTTGGCACCTTTTGCACAATGCAAGAGACACCCTTCATTTTCCACTTTTATTCTAATGCAGCTTCTCGGTTCGCTTTCTTCCTGTTCTAGACGAGGAAGATGATCCTCCTAAAACTATTGATCCACGCAAGAAGATTTTGGAAGTGTATTTCGATCTCCGGAGTACTGCAGAAAAACCGCACCTTTATTTGTCACATTCTCGGTGCCTGCAACTTGTCTGTTGTGCTTGCAATCAATGTTTCTATGGAGTTTGTTTCTTACTTGATACTTTATCTCATCCATCTTCCGTCGCATCCATAGAATTGCTTAGCAATCTCTTTCTGTCTGCTGCAATTGACAGCCGCATCTTTCAAGGTCTTCCATTTGCTTATTTTCACTCCCATTCTTCGCTCGATTACAGCAGCTCCCATGGCATGAAATCGCCCCGCATTCATCCATTTTCTCGACAGTCTTCTGTCTTGAATCTTCTTTAATTCTTCTACCAGTTCCAGAACCAATTCTTGATACACACCAGTTCAAAATCTACTGGAAATCAGACGGCTGCGTGAAAAACCAGCCAGAGCCAAATGGAACCATGTTGATCAAGGTTTTT
This sequence comes from Lumbricus rubellus, assembly GCA_945859605.1. Classification (NCBI taxonomy): domain Eukaryota; kingdom Metazoa; phylum Annelida; class Clitellata; order Crassiclitellata; family Lumbricidae; genus Lumbricus; species Lumbricus rubellus. Next base: position 6,068,513 of record OX243826.1, on the reverse strand, counting down.
CTTAAACATCTGCGAGCTTTGCACCCGCACAAGCTGTCAATCCGTGTCTGCAATAACGTCGTTTCGTGACAGCATTGATTTGCGCTAAAGTCGATGTTTGAATAGAAGTCTTTGTTGTGAGCCCTGCTGCTGCTGCTGCTGCTGCTGCAGCATAGTCGTCCATGCAGTCTATTCTTGCATCTGTTGGTCGGGCAGCGGCAGTTGGAATCCAATCCGCCATTCTGTCGCCGGTTCCCGATCGATCTTCGACCGGATGTTGTGTCGATGTTCGCGCCTGACAGCTGCTGTCTGTGACACTTGAGGTTCCTGACAACACCCCCAAGGTTCCTGACAGTGCCGAATCATCGAGTATAGACCTATACCAAAGATATCTGACTACACCGTCTGCAGTCTACATGCATGATATCTGACGATACCCAGCATATAATATCTAAACTACATATTGTATCTAACAAATCCACGTGAAGATGAGTTCTCTGCCCTTGGCAGGTTCATTGTCTTTTTGATAGGAATGATGATGTTTCCCGTTGCCTTCCGCGCAGACAATTTTGGGTGAGCAACTTGTCCAAAGTTGCTGCGCAGTGGCTTAATGTAGATTCGAACCAGCAACAATTCGATTACAAAGCACAGAACATACCGCTACACCACCGCTTTCCACAGCCTATGGTTTCATAAAACAGAAGTCTTGCAAAGCCCAATTATAATAAGCTAGATCTAATTCTAAATAACCCATTATAGCCTATCTAACCAATCCTTTGATTGATTGATTGATTGATTCTAGCCCCTCGTCTTGCACGATTACACGAATTCTGTTATAATTTTTTCCAGAATGCGCCTATAATTATAGAGAGCACTTGGAATGAAGCTTTTTTAAATATGGTTTTCAGGTGGTAATGCGAAGTCCAAAGTCAAATGGTCAAGTGGTCGGAGGTTGTAGCAGCGCCTAATGTCCTTGAGCACGCACACTCACCAATTGCTTATTTCAGTGTAATAGCTTGCGTGTGTCATGCTATCATAGGTTGTTGGCCACGTGGAAACGCGGATAAACATCTCGTCTACACGCTTAGACTCTGGTTTATGGAGATCATTAGTTGATGCATATGCTGCATGCTGAGTAGGCAAAGTGGTGTTGTTGGCTGTAGTTCCCTCCTCTGTGAAATAAAATAAGTCGACTCAGCCAAATGACTGCTTTCGTTGACAGCCGGTTTATTGCTTGCTTGCTGGCAATCAGTCTGACCGTTTGAATGCAAACCTGAGTCACTGCATGCTGTGTCCGATTCATTGCCCTTCTTTGTCCACGACGAGACGCCGTGCCATGGACAGGTATTGATAGCAATGGATAGCCTGCAGCTGCAGGTGCCTTAAGAGCTTGTGAGTCACGACCCGGTGGTGGCCAGAGAAATTGGCTGGTTAGTCTGGTTTGGTTGGTGATTAAGTAGCGCCGGTGTGTTATACGGAAGGCTTGAGCACGTGCATGGCGATTGGCTTGAATACAATTGATGAGATATGAGGCCGATATCTTTAAGGTCGGTTATCTGAGATACGCTGAGTAATTATTGAACAAAATGAGAGTTGGAGCTTTCAAAGCCCTATTAATTTTATTTTGTGTTGTTGTATTGTTATTATTTTATTGCCCCAAGGTATGCAGGATCCATCAGAACCCTATTGAATAAGCTCAACCGCTCTTGCATAAGCTCAGCCTTTGCGAAGTCATAAGCTGGTCCCGCGCTTAGCCTCTAAGCAACCCTTAAGAAACTATGAGACTACAATAACTGCGATTCCTTATAAAATTATCCCACTCATTGGGCATTTCTTCCGTTATGAAACCCTTGCTATGAATAACTGACCACTAACTGATATCCTAAGGTGGTCATAAAATGGGTGAGTAAGGAATGCGTCACCAGTGCTAATGAATCTTTTACAATCGCACTAAGCGGACTGATCGCGGCCAGGACACCATTTACAATTTATAATCGTTTCGGTCCAGCCGCCCTCCCCCCCCCCCACAACCCACGTCCACCGCTTTTCACATGGTCCGTAATTGCGTGAGGTATGTTGAACCGTCGTCGGATTATGATACGGCGGAACCAGGAACGGTCCATGTTAGCACGTAAACGCATCGTAAAGTCCAATTTGAAGTCCTAAAGGGGCCGGTGATGCGCGCGGAAGGAAGGAGACCGCAGTCTTTGGCCGCCGCGGATGTTGTAAAACTGACGGTTGTAAAAGCCGAGACGACGACGCTTTCTTTATCAGCCGTAAATTGATTTCGGGAATTGCAGCTGGCCCGCTTTTCTCATCAGTCCTGCTCGGCAGCCTCGGGACTTGCACGGTCCTTTGTTCCGATCTGTTGGCAATTGTCCTTTGACCTGATGATATAGCGCCAATGTGTAGTTAGTTGGCTTGGGTTAGTCCTCTGTGAACGTCACAAACTGCTGTTGATGATGAATCCTTGAAGGCTGCGACAAAAGCTGGGCGCCTGGAAGCATTACTTTTAAAACGTGTCACCTGCTTATTCATCCGGCCACGTTCACGTATACAATGCCCAGCCTGAAAGCTGAAAGCTCGCTGCTTAAAAGCATTACTTTAAAAAGCGTTGTCTGCCAATTCATTCTGAAGCATACACATTCAATATGCCTACATGACAGCACATGTACATTTTACATCCCGGACCACCTGTCAGATAGTTATTTTGGTTTTTAGTTACATAGACGAACGCTTGATTCTATTATCCATGCATAAAAGCACATCTAATCGCTGCTTGCTGGCTCTGACATACTGCCGTAATTAGCCTGTCATCGCGTCAACACTGTTTACCAAACGTGAGCCAGGATCGAGGCAACGAATTCTGGAACGTGGGCGTTCTGGTGACGTGACAAATTTAGACATGTTGTGTGGAACTCGCAGATGGCTGATGGATATATTAATTGCAGAAAATGAATTATGCATGACATAATTTATTATAATCAAGGAAATGTGTTTCATTTAAGGTTTTTTTTAAATTAGAAATATGTAAATGTTGAGTTAAACGTATGTACAAAAAAGATTGAACGCGCGACGGTGATAATCTTAAGCAGGTAGCCTATAGTGTATACATAAAAACAACGAATATTTGAATGAAACTAACAAGTTAAATAAAATATTGCGGATATTATTCAAACTTTCAACTAGCTGTGCTGGATGTAGCCTATTATAGGCTATAATATAATAGCCTAGCCTATAATAGGCCTAACTAACCGCCACGAGAGACACAGCAGTCTGCCTTTTGAAAATAGAAAAACAAAACATTTGCAAATGACAAAAAATGAAATCTGGTGGCAATGGGGAAATCGAAACAATACAATTGTATTTTCATTTATTTTTTCATATTTTCAAATTGTTAATTATTCATAGAGTTTTTCATGCTTGGTTACAAGCACATGGGATTGCTACGACAATGTGGGACGCATTGCTGACTGATTGGATAGAGACTGTTGGCTTTGTGAGGCAGAGAATGACCCCCTCCCTTTAGATTGGCACTGTTTAGGGACCTTGAGCAATGAGCAATGTCCTTCATGCACATCAATAATTGTTTAGCTCCACGGATTCGCTTTCCTATTATAATGGACGCGCATGGTCGCATTTCTGAGCTGTTTCTGGATGGCATTATCAGGTGCATTTGTTGGCCTATTGAAATTATTGTATTGCTTGCATTATATTGTATTGCTTGTATTGTATTGTATTGCATCAGATGCAGTTGCGTTATATTTTATTACATAAAATGCAGACTTTGTATTATAGTCAATCAATCAATCAATCAATCGGTTTATTTGGCCCAGAAACACAGGTAGCCTATATAAATGTAATATTGTTATTTGTTGAACAGCCGAAACACAAAAACAATCAGCCAGATTATAAAGCAACACTTTGAACTAAGAAATAATGAGTTTGTTCAGAAACAATAGTGTTTGTGTTTTTACCTGCGTATGTGTGCGTGTGTGTGCGCTTGCTTGCTTGCTTGCTTATTTGTGTCAGCTTCGTACTGTATACAAAGCTATAGCCTACATGTTTACATAGGGTTTTGTTGGTATAAATGTTGACCTTCTTCTTCTGGTTCTCTGCCCCTAGGCAGGTTCGGCTGTCCAATGTCGCCACTCTTCCCTCCGCTGGGCCTTCTCCTTTAGTTTCTGATATCCGATCTTCTTCATCAGAGTGTCCAGCAACATCTGTCGGGGTCTTCCTCTTGTTCGTTTCCCCTCCATTTGTCCTTCTAACACCGTTTTCACCAGACTGTCTCCTCTTAGCATATGCCCTATCCAATTCTTATGCCTTTCTCTGATTGTTTTTATCATTGTTCTTTCCTCTCCTACCCTTTCCAGCACTTCCTCGTTTGTTCTGTGTTCCGTCCAGCTGATCTTCTCCATTCTTCTCCACGTCCACATTTCAAACGCTTCGATTTTCTTTATGTCTTCTTTTCTCATGGTCCAGGTTTCGGAACCATACAACACCACACTCCACACCAGTGTTTTTATCATTCGTTTCTTGAGACTTCTGTTTAGCTTTCCTCGTAGTAGTTCTCCTCTTTTCGTAAATGCCTCTTTTCCCATTGCAATCCTCCTTCTGATTTCCTTATGACATTTAGCATCCGTTGTCATCAAGCTTCCCAGGTAGCAAAATTCCTTGACCTGTTCTATTCCTTTGCCTTCTATCTGAATGTCGACTGTAGTTTCTTCTCCTTTGCTGATCTTCATTACTTTTGTCTTCTTGATGTTATTTCTCATTCCATATTCAATTGACGTTGTGTTCAATCTATCCATCACTTCTTGCAACCCCTTCTGACTTCTCGCTAACATTGCCTGATCGTCCGCAAACCTCAAAGCCTTAATCCATCTTCCTCCCACCTTTATGCCTTCTTCCAGATCATCTAATGCTTCTCTGACCAGTTCTTCTATATAGATGTTGAATAAAAGAGGTGATAGAGGGCAGCCCTGTCTCACTCCTCTACCCACCTTTCCTGGTTCTGAGTACTCTTCGTCGATTCTTATTCGTACCTTCTGCCCCATGTATAAATTTCCTATCAATCTTCTGTCTCTCCAGTCTATTCCCATCCTCCTCAGTACATGTAGCAGCTTTCTCCAGTTGACTCTATCAAATGCCTTCTCATAATCCACAAAACATATATATACGTCCTGTCCATTCTGACAACTCCTTTCTGTTAGTATCCGCAATGCTCCGATCGCGTCTCTTGTTCCCACACCATTCCTGAAACCGAATTGGTCCTCTCCTAGTCCTCCAATTGTCTCTGTTTTTCCCAGTACTCTTTTCGCCAGTATTCTTACCATGATTTTGGATGCATGGGTGAGCAAGCTGATGGTTCTGTGTTCTTCACATGATGTTGTATTCGGTTTCTTCTTAATCGGTATGATGATTGCTTGTAGGAAGTCTTCTGGCCATACTCCCGTTGTATATATGTCCTGGCATATCTGTACTAGTTCATTCATGGCTCCTTCCTCCAGACTTTTGAGCATTTCTGCCGGTATGTCGTCTATTCCCTCCGACTTGTTGTTTTTCATTTCCCGTATGGCTGCTCGTACCTCCTCTGCCATCACCTCCGGTCCAGTGTCTTCCTCTCTCTCCTCTCGCTCAATATCTTGGATTCCTCCATCCAGATCTTCGTTTCTGTAGAGTTCTTCTACATACTCCTTCCATCTGTTTTTAACCTCATTTATTTCATTCAGTATGTTCCCCTGCTTGTCCTTGATCTCTATTCCTCCTCCTCTGCCTGGTTTCTTGTTTAGCCTTTTCACATTTTCATACACTATGTCATATCTTCCTCTTTCCTGTAGCTCTTCTAACTCCCGACATTGTTCCTCCCACCACTTTTCTCTTACCGCTTCTGTTGTTCTTCTTAGTTTGTTGTTCAGTCTTTTGTATTGCGTCCTCGCTATTTCAGTGCTTTGATGTTTCCATTTTCTCCTTTCCTCCATTTCCTCTATCATTTCTCTCGTGATCCATGGTTTTCTAGGGAATGTTGACCTATGTTTTGTAATTGACTATGTAAATATGGGGCATACTTATAGTGTATCAAACTGACTGTCAAACAGCATAATTTGTAAGAAGCACAGAAATCGTGTGTTTGCGTTATAATAATATAATTTTGTATAGACTATAATATATACAAACCCTGATATTATATATATAATATATATATATATATAAACCTGCGTTTAATTTATATAGAGCATTTAGAGAGAGCTGCTCAGAGGCACTTTATTGTATGTCTGCTTATTTGTGCGCTTGTCTGTGTGTGCTTTTCTCTGTGTGTCTGTCTGTGTGTGCTTTTCTGTGTGTGTGTGTGTGTGTGTGTCGGTGTGCAAATCGCGTTCCCAATAAAAATGCTTATTCTCTGGCGACGGTGGTGCACGGTGTTGTCATCGAACGCACGAGATATTTTTCATGGTTTTATTCGGGTAGCGTGGCTGCCCGATGCGACCCGGCAATTACGAATAACAGAGGCGCCTTTTCCCGCTTCTCTGTTATCAGACAAAGACCCATAAATCAGTTTTGCCTTCCAGACTACAGAGGACGCGGTGGCCACAACCCCCCCCCCCCCCCCACCCCACGGGATTTATCATTAACGGTTCTTTCATATGCGACCCTATCCGGCGCTGTGACGTCTCCGGTCTCGTGACCAGTCACATCGGTCACTCGGTCTGTCTGTCTGTCTGTCTGTCTGTCTGTCTGGCTGCCTGTCTCTGTCTGTCGGTCTGTCTGTCTGTCTGTCTGTCTGTCTGTCTCTCTGTCTGTCTGTCTCGACGCGGGCGGGACAGTCTCTTTCGCTCAAGACGGTCGTGTTATTTTGGTCATGTCTTCGGTGTCCGGTCGGGGGACCAGACGGTGCGGCGCCGGATCAGGACGAGGGAAAACCGTTTCGAGGAAAGATCGTGATTGGTTCACGCAAGGACTTTCGTTTGCTAGTGTGCAGTTCTAAGCAAAAAATATGAACCGTTTTGAATGAGTTTGTGTAAATGCATTTTTGTGCTGTTGAAAATATTTTAAAGTGTTCGTTGTCATCCGATTTGGAACGATTTACCATAGTGGATGGGAAAGAAGAAAAGGGGTTGTGTAGAACCAAAAAATTTCGCGAACCATTAATGTGCTTCAACAATGGATTATATTATTGATAACAGCGTTTTATACTGACATTCATAAAGCGAAACTTTACGAAAACCCACCAGTAGGCCTATACTATATTGCGCTACCATAATTACTTCAAATATCATGGGCACTCTTGTTTTTAAAATAGCCGTCTCATTGTTTTTACTGCTTAGTCCCGTTAATGGATAGGGGCCCCGAAGCTGAGAATGTTCACGGGCCTCTGGCTCAGTTGTTACGCCACTGATGATGATGCAATAAAATAAAATAATTGACGACGAAATTTATGGTTTCGTTTACTACGATTAAAAGGTGTGCAAGAAATGGCATATTACATAATCGACAAATATTATTTATCATCAATGTCTACCATACCAAAATTTATATTCCTGTAATAATTAGGCATCACAACATTGAACACTCACCGGATAGATTGGGAGGACTGTTGTAAACGCTACAGGCTAACGTAGCCTACTGCGGTTCGTTCCTAGGCTAAACTGTCTAAGTCTATAGGCTACTCGTTGTCTTGAGACTGTTCTTCTTTCACAGAGTAGCCTACATCTGATTAGGGTGTAATAATTATAATAATTGGGGAGACACTTTTTAAATTGTTGTGTGGGTTGCTGGACACGTCTTTTGGCAGCTTAAACCCTCGTGATACTTTGGGCCTATGCCTATAGGTCTATGGTCTGCTGCTTCAGCCAACGAAACTATAGGGCTTACTGTTTCACAATTTTATCAGAGTTCGTTATTGATGATGCATATAAGTAACATAAAATGATGCAATAATAAAAAAAATTGACGACGAAATTTATGGTTTCGTTTACTACGATTAAAAGGTGTCTATAACAGACGGCATATTTATCATCGATGGCAATTCGCGTTCTTATCGGCATCTTTGGGCTGATGTCTACCACACCAAAATTTATATTACAATAACAATTGGGTCTAATTATGGAAAGTCCCAATGAACGATTTAGTCCGGATTTCAATGAATCGCCCGCTTACTTCTTCAGTTTCCGCCGGTAGGCCTAGTCTTAACAGTTTTACTACTAAATGAGAGAGGCATCTGTACGCAAAAATTTCCATGAGGTTCATAGATGAAGCATCTTGAACCCGCAACTGTTTGGTCAAAATCCCAGCGTGCTACGAAAAAATAGACCAAATAAGGCGAGCAGTGGCGTAGCCAGGAATTTATGAGGGGGTGTGTTTATGGCTGTATGCTTGCTTTTTTCTTCTTATATAGGGCCTAAGTGAACAAATAACCTTTAAAAATAAGTACTTTGGATATTGCGTAGAGTAGGCCTACAGATTGAAATATCTTCTGTTTATTCACTCACAGTTATTATTGCTAATTTCCATCAATTGGTGCTTGTTCATTAGATATATTGGCGCTTCATAAATTCATAATAATATTAATAGCTGGTCACGAACCGAATGGCTTGCTGAACAACAAATTCTCTCTATTACAGTGCGCCGAGCCAATATTGGCCCGGCTGGAACGGTTTTCGCCACGTGAACCACTCTGGCACCACACCGGCCTCGGACTTTTGGTCAGTCGTATGCAGGACCGGTCAGTCTGATGGCGGTGGTGGTCATCATCAATCTTGTCGATATGTTTTGTGCGCGGCTGTGGTCCGTTCGCGAATCGAAAATACGCCGGACTTCGCAGACTGACCGAGGGAATTATTCTGACTCACTGCCCCCCAAGCCCACGCAGTCTGGCGTCTGGCCCTCCGGTGATCGAGCCTCCAAAATGGCGGCTTTATATTACTGCGGTTGGACGCAAGATGTATTAGGGGTTTGGCCCGGAATATGGGAAGCTTAGTCTCATGCAAATCGGGTTGGGGTCGGGGGAGGGGTGGTTGGGCAGAGGCGTAGTAGTAGTATGAGAGCCGTCCGTCCTTCGTATGCTGATGAGCGGGATGCAGTGAAACAGATTGGTCAATAAATGATGGAAATGCCAATTATTTCGGTGAATATATATGGCAGAGGTTGCATGGTCCACTCCGAATCAGCAGCAGCAGCTGTTGGAAAATACTGGACTCTTCGTATATGTCTATATTATATCCTATATTTAATTTTATCTATATTTCATGGAGAGGAGGTGGTAGTAGCCTATAGCACTAGCACCGTCGTGATCTAGCGATAACCCATCCGTTGATTGCCTGCTCTCGGCCGTTGTGCATTGAGTGCTTGCTTAAGGTCCCGACGCATTAGGCCTGGCCATCTCGGGGAGGAGGGGATCTGACCAGAACACTGTGCGTATTATTGCGCGGCTGAATGTCAAAGGGCACGCGGTGTATTAGTCCGCCCTGTGCTTATTTTTCTGTGCTTTTTAAAAAGGAAGTTGAACGTTGCAGAAATGGATGAAATTGGTGATTAATTATTTTCAAAATTGAAAGGGACGCATAAAATTATATCTAGGCCTATTCAGTAGATCTGAAAATGAGAGGCTGCGGTTTTTCGTTGCTTCCTGTTTTGGTCGTTGTTTACGTCAGCACGTGTGGTTGCCAAGTGGTTAGCATGTTAGACTAACAACCGAGAGCACAACCTCTTCTCTCCTTGCCCATCCTCCGTGGTAAATTACTTCCAATTTTAGGACAATGACCTTTTTGCTAGTTCTAACTGTACAGAAGTGCTTCTACAACTGCGCAAATTCATTCATAACTGCACATTTTTTGTACAATTGCACGTTAAAAAAGCCCTGAAAGAAACAAGTAACGAAGCAGAGGCAAGTAGAATTGACTTTATTTTAAAGGCACTTAGGCTATTGCTCACGAAAGGCACGCATATCTGAAGGTAAGTAGGCCTACATAATTATGTAGAACATTGTAGATAAGTGCATCTGAAGTAAAGTGCATGTAGATTATGAAGCACGTATTTAGGTAAGTAGGCTACATCTGAAGGTAAGTGCATCTTATGATAAGTCCATTCAAGCATCTAAACTCTAAAGATGGACCTAACTACATCTGAAACTTAGCACACATGAAGAGAAGTATAGGCTACAAATGAAGGTAAGTATGCATCTGAAAGTAAGTACATTTGAAGGTATACCTATACGTCTGATGTTTAAGCGCGGATAAATACTAGCATGGAGGGACACACGGTCCATGCAGTTTGGGCATGATATGAAACACAGTGAAGGCAAATGCCTCTTATATATGATCCTCTTATTTACATTCGGGTATAGTGTATACTCTCCCTTTCCATGACCTGGAAATCATTTGTATACCCAGACATTGTTATGGCTCCAGTTAGGATTTGCGGACGTAATACCTGCAGTCGTTATCCTAATGATTGTCCTTATGATCCCATAATCCCTTGATCCGATACAATGGCAACATTCCATCTGGTGATACCATCTCTCGATCCCAACGCGTGATCCCTTAGCTGCCAGATTTCAACTGGACTCCCCAATGGATTTGTATATAGGTCTACGCTGGCCTTCACTACTGCAGCTTATGCACGAAGCAATTATCGTAATCATAGGCTCTGTATATAATTACATGTTGTTGCCTTGTCCACCGTGGTACCGATGCTATGGAAGCCACTACAATAGTTTTTATTAGCTTCACAAATCCAATACTTCAATGTATACAATACAATTCTATGCAATACAACTATATTTTGATAATGCCTTGCTAACGGAAATTCAGAGTTAGCATTGAACCCGGGCAATCGTTAAGAACCATAAGCTTAAGGAGACTGCATGAAATATGACAGTTTTCCGTTTAAGGTGAAGGGTGATCTCGGTGGGATTTGGGGACATGAGGTAGAGGGTTCCAGGTGAAGGGCTGGAAACTGACTGACTGAATGTAACCTCGGCATAATTATGAGGGAGATCATTCGTTTGTATCCCTCGCCTTTCGATGTTCTCACCGAAAGGGTATGACAGGCAGCGAGCTCAGTATAGCTATGTTGGTTAGGTGGGGGGCGCAGGTGGAGAAAAGTTCCAACCCAAACTGCAATGGTGTGAGTGCAAACATCCCACCTCTGGGTTGACAATTCACCACGTTAACCACTATCTACATGTTTACTGTTTAATAGCAACAGTGTCATATCAAGGATGATAATTAGTGTCGCCTGGAACCTTTCTTCAGGCTTGGGACTGGTACTGCCAAGGTGCAAACATTGGCGGAGTTTACCACTACACTATCGAGCATCTCCATATGTCTATTTAGGCTATATAATTATCGTTCAGCGTTTGTATAATTTTATAAAAATTCCAAGTTTCTGGGCTGTTTTTAAGGAATTTTTATTTTTTAGAACTGCACAACTCCTTTCCTTTCCCATCCTCCATGGTAAATTACTTCCAACCGAAGGACAATGACCTTTCTGCTAGTTTTAACTGTACAGAAGTGCTTCTACAACTGCGCAAATCCATTCCATTTAGAACTGGACATTTTGTGTACAACTGCACGTTAAAAAAGCCCTGCCAACTCTATGCAAACGACAGCTTTGCGTGCCATCTTGTGCGGTTGATTTGAACGTGCGGATGCCAGACGTGAAGGACATTCCATGTATTTGGTTGTATATGTATCTTTGCTTATAAAACAGTCCAGTGAGTCGACTCTCGCAGCGAGTCCTCTGGCAGTAAAATTGCATTAACGTCTCCAAGTTATGCAGGAACTTGTTCCTTTGACCCTCTGGCTCCCTTTGTCCCTTTTCCCAGGGTGGCCGTCCCACGACTGTCCCGGTCTCTTTCACGTCCGAATTAGACCGCGGGTGAGTTGCGGTGTGTTGCAAATAATGGTCGCAGTCCTAATGAGTTTAACGGCCATGGCTACCCGCGTTGATGGCGTTCCGCCCCCACTGCATGGAGAGTTGGAGACCCCCTCCCGGCAGTGCCTTGAAAATCTGGTGTTAGGTCAGACGTCGGGCCCCAAGGGACGCGCCACGTGAAAGGACATGAATTGGCAGAGCCAGTGAGCTTGTTGGTCACATTGTCCGTCGACATTAGGAATGCATTAGACATGTTGTGCATTGCATTAGGCGTGACGGGAACAGACCGTAATTTCGACGTCTTATCAGGCGGTTCGCATCTGTTCTGGTTATCTGCGCTGCCATCATCATCCGTGATATTGCGCTGGGCGTATATTGCGAACGAAGGCACCACGGCTGCTGCAGCAGCTGTGCCGTCCATGGCTGGGAGATTTATGGTGGGATTAGTAAGTAGGCCGTGCTGCTGCTGCTGTTGCTGTTTCATATAAACGAAACTTGATTTTTGGATATGATAGTATGTCTGTGTTTGTGTGTATCTGCAATTCTGCATGTCTACATAGTACGAAGCTGGTTACATACTACATAGGCAAAAATAGAGTCACTAGACTATCTCTGAATTGAAGCAGAACAATTCTAAATCATAGATAATCGTAGTATCGACATCTCAAGAGAAGAGGAACCATCATATTTTCAGAACCATTCCGGATTATTGGTAGGCTTAATCGTACTCGTATTCTCGAAATCTCGTCAGCGCGGTACCCAGCTTATTCGCAGGCGCTTGGTGAAAACAAGATCAATCGGCAGAATGATGTAGGTAAAGAAGGCCCGCAGTTTGAGAATTGTAGAAAAGCAAATGAATGGGTCAGACGTTGATTTATGTGGAGTTGCGGAGAGCAATAAAGACTGTAGAAAAGAAGTGCCTGGACGCTCCTTAACTTTCCGCTCTGTGCTGGCGAAATAAGTGGCAGGACTGCGTTCAAGCATGGCAAAACAGTTTTGAGTTGAATACAAATGCTTCAGCAGTGCTAAAAGTGTAAAAAGAATGTGCCTGGACGCCATTTACTTTTCCAAAAGAAGTGCCCGGACGCCCCTTACATTTTCAGGTGTTCTGGCCAAATAAGTGGCAGGACGGCATAGAGATTTGAAAATAAGTGCCAGGACGCCGTCCATGACCGTCCTGCCACACTTTAAACCCTGTGCTTCAGTTAGGGCCATCCACAAGGAGGACCCAATGATGGTAACAGATCGAGTTTGAGCAACAGTGGTAGCCTACAAACAAGTCAGACATGTCCTGAGAACGGAGAGGTCGATGAAAAGGTACAGAAAAAGGAGAACGAATTAGATCCCTTCAAATAGTTTTTTAAGTTAATTTGCAATCAGAGACGGCTTTAGGCTTTCGCAATAATGTAATAGAGGGGCAGGGGGAGCCAGACCCGTTGCCAACCATGTAGAACCGTCACTGGGTCTAATCAACTTTTGTATTAAATGGTTCTATGGGGTTTTCCGATCCACAAAGACAGATCGAGGGCATTCGAGGCAATATGTTTTCAAACTCACGCTATACAAATTTGTCATCAAATCACGCGTTGCAAAAGATGTGTGCGTCTGTGTGTATTTCTCTGTCTCTTCCTCCCCTCTCTGTCTATCTCTCTGTCTGTGTGTCTGTATGTCTGTCTGTCTCTATCTGTCTCTGTCACTCCCTCCCATCTCTGTCTCTTTGTGTGTCTGTCTGTCTGTCTGTCTCTCTCTCTTTTTCTATGCCTCGGTCAGTCTGTCTCTGCCTGTCTGTCTTCCTTATCCCGTTCTGTCTGTCTCTCTCTCTCTCTCTTCCCCTGTCTCTGTGTCTATCTATGTCTGTCTGTATGCATGTATGTCTCTCTGCATCTCTCTCCAACTCTCCCATAAATCTTGTCTATCCGTCTGTGTACTGCTATCCTACACATAATTTTATATACATCGACATCGTTCGTCCCAATTCCATCCTCGGTCCCAAGTCGGTCGGATATTTCCGTTGCTGTCCGGATAAACGACCGTCGGCCGAATGTGACGCCATTCCCATCAGGTCCTTCGGCCTCAACAAATGCATATTGCTGCAACCGAGGAAGTGGGGGGGGGTGGTTGAAGGGGGTGATGGTTGGAGAGAGGCTTTGGCTGACGGTGGTCCCACCAGTCCATCCGCCCGTCCGTCCGTCCAGCCTGTGAGCCGTGATTCCAGTCATGAGCGCAATACATCTGCGGCACACACGCACACACACCGATACACACGCAGCACACACACGCACACACCGATACACACGCTGACACGCAAGCACACACCAACGTACACACGCACGCACACGCATACAGGCACACGCACCCACGTACACACTTGCACACTCATGCACACATACACACTCATACACTCATATATAGACACACACGCACACATACACACACGCACACACGCTCACACACTCATACAGACATGGACAGTGCACACATACGCGCAGACTCGAGCACGCACTCACACATACGGTATTGATCTGATATGCGGCCTGCAACTGCTACGGCTACGGCGGCGGTTGTGGCCGATGGTAATGGTAGTGGTGGTGGTGGTGGTGATGATGTCGATGGCCTTATTCAATTTATGATGCGCTACGTTGCGTGCTGGTCTGGCTCCTATTGCAGGTTGTGCGTTTGTGAAATACTCGAGCCACATGGAAGCGCAGGCGGCCATCAACTCTCTTCACGGCAGCCAGACAATGCCGGTAAGTTTATTGCAGTTCAACTCAACTCTTCATCATTTCGTTAACTCGATCGCTCTTATATTAATATATCTATGGCCGGAGGATAAGAGGGGCGGTAATAAGTAGACCGGGTTTGTGGGCTGTGAAAAGTAAGGCGTAAATTCTCTCTTATTAAGAGAAGTTGGAGCTTTTTCGATTCACGCGAAGCGGGGATTTATTGAAAGCGAAGTTTGACGCAGCGCTGCAGCGTGTGCTTTGCTTGGCTTTGTCTTTGATGGTGTGCAGCTATCAGAAATAAAGCCGGAGCAAGCAGCTGTTACTGTTGGGGAAAGGAGAGTACGTTATGTCGGTTTATTTAATTTTTACACGGTTCTGAAATTATAGGTTTTAGTCGTTTTGAACGTGCTTTATTTTGGGTTTGTTTGAACTCTAGCTGTGTTGAGTCTATTAGAATTCGAATTTCATCTGGAGTATCCAATAGATTGCGATTCTTTACTGAGATTTAACTTCAAGCAGTTTGTAGAGTTCCATCATTCATTCGTTCATTCATTCGTTCGTTCATTCTATCATTCTATGGACTTATATAGCGCCGCTTCAAGAAACCCACTCATGCAGGATCGCTTCCAATCCAGCCACGGTGAAAGATAAAGACTTGAGAGATATTTTATGAAGCAAAGTTTGATTGGTCAGATGTTATGAGTTGGTTGCGTCGAATGAAATTATCACCACCAATATCCATTGACGCTAAACAGCATAGCATAATATGGATCGGTGTGACGTTAAACGTCGACCGTAATGTGAGTCATGTACTAGTGGCTGTCGGGTGATAAAAGCTTTTACCATTTATCGGGTTCCCTGCTGTGCAGATATTGATTGCTCCGTTTCTTTTATTCTGTTTTGTTTTCTGACGCAGCAAATAGATAATATAAAACAAATCAGCCATTACATTGATAGCTATTGAAAGGAAATTTTCAACAACAGAAGTTCTTGATTTAGTGTTCTAAGTTTTTCTAAAACGATGAGCCGAAACTAAGATTAATTATATTATTTGCTTAACAGGAATTCAATGCAGAATTTTAGAACATGGCTTATTATAATTATGTTCATATAATTATGGATATTATTAGCTGTGACTTTAGCTAATGCATTGCCGGAGATAGCCTTGCAGTCATTACTGTATAATTAATTGTTGTGTATGTTAAGGAGAAACCTTTTAGTGTTCATTTGAAACTTCAAAGATCGGGTTTCAGTTTATGTTCTTTTCGTATGTTGCACTCTGAGTAATTTTTTGGTAGAAATATAAAATGTCGGTATACATCGATGTAGTAAACAGACACATCTATCAAAATTGTAACTTCATATTTAAACTGCCACCAGAATTGCAACAATGACCCATATGGTTGGTCTTAACCCCAGAGACCAGAGTGCGTTAGGTAGCACTGAGTTGCCGTCTCCAGCCAACTAGGTCGTCGATCCTTGCGCTATGCGACTCGTGAGGACTATGTAGGCTAGTTGGTATAGTCCGCGCTCTCGTAGGCCTATATCGATGAGGACTCGCCGAGCCTTCTCATGCATTGGACCTTCATGTTGGAGTTATAATTCGCGGTACTGCACTGCATGTATCTCATGAAACATTCTACATGTCACTTTAGTCACACTTGTTTAGAACTTTCGGGTAGCCTATGCTAAGCGCCTTTGTGAGGTTATTGTAAAGTGGCGTATAAATGTCCATAACTATACGTACATATAATTATAGGATACATGCATACAATGAATCTTACATTTAACCATAGATGTAAAAAATAAATAAGGAAAAACGATGCAAAAAAGCGGGAAAAACCACTTTTGGGGAGAGAATAAAAAACCAAAAAGGTTTCTTTATAAAAAGATTTTTTATGCCTTTAACCTCCTCGAAAGGCTGTCTCTGAAAACTGAAATTTCTTATCAATAAATCATAACAATTATATCCTGACTCCACCTCTTCCTATTCACATTTATATTTCATACCGGTCGATGCTTGCTGCATCAATGCGTCAATGCGTAATGCGTAGGCCTACACTTAAAGGAAAGACTTCTCTTTTCTTCAGGTGTGAATGAAATATTACTATGCTAGTGCACAAGTTGACTGGATAATGGAGTTGCTAGATGACATTGTAATGAAATTCTGTGAGCGTTGCAAGCAGCAAGACTCAGTATAAAAGTGGAATTAGGTTTGAAAGACACCGAGTATTTCTTTAGAATGACGTAAACTAGACTAAAACTGGTTGGCTCTATAATAGAATAGCGTGTATGTTTTTGTCTAAGGTCACCTCTTCTTCTGTGGTTCTCTGCATGCATTTTAGACAGATTTATGCATCCAATGTCGCCTCTTGTCTCGTTGTTCATGCAGTTGCCCAGCCTTCCCCTTTAGATTGCAGATGCCATTTGCTACCTTCATCTAGCACATTTACATCATTATTGCCCTTGCTTTTTGTGTTTACACTCTATGCATCCGTCAGTTATGGTTCTGCTTCGCCCACCGCAGTCTATAATATTATAGCTCCTGCATGATTTCTTTAACCTGCCGGATTTAGCATATCTAAAGATTCTCTGACAGACTTAGTGATTTTTAAAAATTTAAGCTCGCTCCAATTGACTATCGCGATTAATGTCTGGGTGATTTCGATTACCCGCTGTAGTAATCATTAATTGAGATCAGAGTCGATAGATAATTCCGAGATCGATTAGAATTTGAGGCTCCTCCCATTCCTTGATCATACATTTCGGAACAATCCTTCTGACTTGACGCATCGCTCGTGAATAAGCTGGTGCCCTGCGCTTGTCTGTACTCTCTTCGCTCGTGAATAAGCTGGTGCCCTGCGCTTGTCTGTACTCTCTAGAGTGGCGATTAAGATATTCGGCTTTCGCTACTGCTATTAGATTGGACTTGTGAAAATAATGTTTACGCACGGGCAAGACTTACCCAACATTGCAATTATATTTCTTCGTATATCTGACGCCGGGGCTGGGCCGATTCCCCATACCCCCTCTCAACCCAACCGGCAGACGGTGTATAGGCCTACCCCCATACCCCCTCTCAACCCAACCGGCAGACGGTGTATAGGCCTACCCCCATACCCCCTCTCAACCCAACCAGCAGACGGTGTATAGGCCTACCCCCCCCCCATGCCCCCTCTCAACCCAACCGGCAGACGGGACCTAGATTGAGGCCCCCGATATCATCGTTCGGCTCCTTTTCGTTCGGCAAACATCGCCAGCCATTTCCTGATTATTTCGTTTCGCCGACCGCTCACTGTGGTCCGCCTCCCCCTAACGATATTGCGTTATTTGTGTTCGTATTATACGAGTCCGGCGCTGCCGACCATTCATCATTAGCGCTGCAGCCATCGCCGCCGCATGTCTCGCCATCGCCGCCGTCGATGTTGTCGATGCTGCCGGCCGATGCCGACGCCGCTCGATCGCTCGACCGTTGAAATCGGGCTTCTGCGCCCACTAATGGCAGAGCGGTGCGGTGCTGCCTGACCGACGTTGTGCATGTGTGTGTTTGTTTGTGTGTTTTTGTCTGTGTGTGAATGTCTTGCTGCCAGGCTGACGTTGTGTGTGTGTGCGTGCGTGCGTGTGTGCTTTTGTCTGTGGGTCTATGTGCCTGAATGTGCATTCGTGTGTTTGCGTGGACATTGTTGTGCGTTGGCGTTTGCATGTCTGTGTAGATGTCTCCATGTATGTGTTTTTGTGTACTGAATTTGTTTGCGTGTGTAACACTGTGTGTGTATTTGCGTGTGTGTAGGTGTGTATGTGTCTGCCTGTGCGTAAGTGTGTACATGTGTGTGCTAGTGCACGTGTGTATGTTTGTATGTGGGTATAAATCTGTGTGTACATGTGTGCGTGTGTGTGCGTGTGTATGTGTCACGACTGCGTGCTATGAATATAAATATGCTTGACGGTGGCGTGGAAGGAGTTGGTGGAATGGCTGCATTATTCAGCGACAAAATCCAGTATTCATCATTATGGCCAATGTGCTCAGCTCTGTGCATTCACTGGCCACCGATGATGCTTCTACGGCTGCTGCTGCTGCTGATGATGCTGCGGTGGATCATGATGACGATGATGATGATGGTGGCGATGCTGTTGATGTAGGCTATAGCCAGCGGCCTGGCGATGAACAAAGGGAATTAAGATGGCTCCCTTTGGTAACTCGTGGCCTTG
The DNA here is from genome assembly GCA_945859605.1 of Lumbricus rubellus. Classification (NCBI taxonomy): domain Eukaryota; kingdom Metazoa; phylum Annelida; class Clitellata; order Crassiclitellata; family Lumbricidae; genus Lumbricus; species Lumbricus rubellus. The sequence goes on along the minus strand of OX243826.1, from coordinate 6,049,725 downwards.
ATTGGTTTGCTACAGAGATGATGCTCTGCGTAGGAAGATGATGATGACGATGAGGAGGATGATGATGAGGAGGAGGAGGAGGAGGAGGAGGAGGATGACGATGATGAAGATGATGGTGTGATGATGATGGTGGCCATACACATACATACATACATACATACATACATACATACATGCATACATACATACATACATACATACATCATCATCATCATCAATATCCTTAGGCTCAATGCCCGTAGGAGTCCGATGCCACTCTCTGTCTGAGTCTGTCTCGTGCCATGTTGCCCAGCTTCAACCGGTCCGGTCAGCAGGTCTGCTCCATACCATTAACATCTTGGAGCATCTAAACCACCTTGTCTGATTGAAGAGAATTGTGAAAAAGAGGCACGAAGGACAACGTGGGTCAATGCCCGTATGTGTCCCACGCTCTCTCTCCCCCAACCCTCTTCATCGGTCTGTCCTGACCGACCTGTGCATGTCTGCTTCACATCATGACACCTTGAAGCATCTGGGTAGCTATGTTACTTGTGTTGTTGGTCCTGGGCATGACGTTAAACTGCATCCATCCTCTGCCACAGGGAACCAGCAACGTCCCTGTGCCGGTCCTAAGCCCGGACAAAATGAGGAAGGTTTGCCAGATGGGTGGCGATACGCTGGCAGTGAAAAACCAAGACGATTGTAATCCGCCAATACCACATACATACATACATACATACATACATACATACGTACGTACGTACGTACGTACATACATACGTACATACGTACGTACGTACGTACGTACATACGTACACGCGTACATACACACATACATACATACATACATACATACATACATACATACATACATACATACACGCATACATGCATACATACATACATACATACATACATACATACATACATACATACATACACACGTACATACATACATACAAAAAGTTATACATGCACACATACATAATTTATATGCATACATACATGCATGCATACATACACAGTTACACACATACATACACAACTCTCGACCGGCTCATTCAGACGAACGATGAATCGAGTTAATGGTTTTTACGGTGAATGGTGATCGCATTCATTCATTTATTCGTTCGTTCGTTCAATCGAGAATGACGGATACCCGTTGTCTCCTCCGCCAGACGTAGCCTACCGCGAATGGAATGCACAGAATATCTCTGCGGAGTCGGCTGATAGGTATATTATGGATCGTGGAAAAATCAGATGTGACCATTAAATGGTCATACACATACATTCAAAAAGATGAGAAATTTTCTCATCTTCTTCAGTCCGTTGTTGGTCTATGGTTGAATGGAAAGACGCTGGAACGAAGATCTTTATGACAAGGTCGATGATAGTGATGATGATGATGATGATGATGATGATGATAAAAAATAATGATAATGGTAATAATAATACCATGGTCCTCGGGACCATGGTGTCAGGAGACCCGCAGGAGACAGCACATCTCTTTCAGCGTCTTTCAGTTTGCACTCAACGCTTTAACGCTGTTTCTTTTCGCTCTACCTTTGCACAATCGACCGGTGACGATGACCGTTAACTCCAGAACAACACTGTTTTTAGTGTTTAATAATAATAAAGATAATGATAATGTTAATAATAATGATAATGGTAATAATAGAAAGAAGAAGAAGAACAACAACAACAAATAATGATGATGTGTGCCCGATTTCAACATTCTGCTCCGGAACATTAATTGCTGCCGCTCACTGTATTTTATTTATTTATTCCTTTTAGACACTCTTCAGCCGCTGGCAACATTAAAATAATAATGATGATGATTAATAATAATAATAATAATAATAATAATAATAATAATAATAATAATAATAATAATAACATTAATAATAATAATAATAATAATAATAATAATAATAATAATAATAATAAAAATAATAATAATAATAATAATAATAATAATAATAATAACAATAACAATAATAATAATAATAATAATAATAATAATAATAATAATAATAATAATAATAATAATAATAATGATACTAATAATATTATTATTAATAATAATAATAATGATAATAGGGCGCCTAATAATGATAATGATAATAATAATAATAATAATAATAATAATAATAATAATAATAATAATAATAATAATAATAATAATAATAATAGCCTAGTAGGCCTAATGGTAATAATAATAATTTATCGATCGCTTTCCGAGTCACTTTCGCTAATCAAGACAACGGTAAGTAGCCTAAACGCTCATTCTGGACAGTTACAGTTAGCCATGAAGTCCCTGAGTGATCACAAATACCTCGGGGCAGAGCCTTCTATTACTCTTAGTAATAGAAGGCTCTGCCTCGGGGCAATTTAAACATAAATAAATAATATTATTAATTTTAATAATGGTGCCAATAATCTTAGTGTTGTTGCGGTTCGAGGCACGTTTACTCAATTGATCGTTCGCTTCACAACAGCAAAGCACTTCGGATAGGCCTAGTTTCTTCAACCACTTGGTATACCGTACCGCGCTTCCCTTTTCTTGTTCCACGGTTACTCCTATTGCAACCCCCAGTCCTTCTTACAGCCTCATAGTAAAGTGTTTTTCACACCTCAATTTCAAGTTTATAATGGTCCAACCCCTAGTTATTTTTCCCACAATTCTCACTGCCTATAGGGGGTTCGTAATCGTGATCTCCAAATTTCTAAAGCGCTATTTGAAAGCCAAGCGCAGGGCACCAGCTTATTCACGAGCGCTGGGGTTTATTCAAACGAACGAGGGGTCTCTCCACTCTGTTCCTTAAGAATCTCAAAACTGTTCTGTTTTAGCCTTGGTTGAACCGGGAACGCTTCTGAGTAGCCTACCAGAAGAGGCGCTATAGAAAATATTCTATATAATAATAATAATCTGTTATGGCTTTTATTCAATCGTCTGCTCAAAGCTTTGATCGATCGAAGTGCGCTCGATCTTCCAGCTGCCACCAGAATGCTTTCACGATTCATCTGTTGTGCAGCATGCATGGCCAAACAATAATCGTCGTCAATAATTTTGAACGGTGCATTTTTTATATTCTATCAGAAAAATATTAAACTCAAGGATGAATCGATGGTATACGGTAAAAGTTGAGAAATCGGATTTTGGTTCTGGCACGACGTCATATTTTAATGCCTTTTTGTTGGACGACGGCGCAACAGAAGTTGTCTCTTTCTTATTCTGGCCAGCGAAATGATTACGGCAACATTGTAGGCTACTTGGCGCTACATAAATTTGCAGTTACCGTTCAACTCCGAAGTCTTCAGTTAGTTATTCACAAGACATAAAGCAGTTTTTATTGTGCTCTCAGTATGTATTGCCTACATCGACACAAAGTATTGGGTAATTATTGCATTAACATATTGCATTGAAACATTTTTTGAGTGAAGCGTTCAAGGATGCTCCCAGTGCGCAAGGCACGACAGAAGAAATAGGTTTTGAGAAAATCAAACGAGGAGCAGAGTGGATAGTAAAATGTGCGCCTGTTTCCATATATTCAAAACTGTTTATAACACCGTGGAATATTATTTTAGGGAGCAATAGGCTCCACAAATGTGACTAGTCCCGCTCGCTGGCGCCCGCCACCCGCACATAGGGGCAGAAGGGGGGCACTTAACTCTGGAAAATTGAATCTCTTTTGTAAACTAGGCTACCACTTTTGGATTTCCCCAAATTTCTGCACTCTGATACACTAATGATAGGCCTACTAATGATACTAATGATGCACATAGTGAAACTGAGAAATTTACATTTCGAGGCTTTTCTACGAAAAAGACACACGTTGTTAACTTTCTGCTTTGCCTTTTCAATTTAAGCTCATGCCAAAAATGTAACTGCGGCCATTTTGTTTTTCCCCTTTTCCTGCCAACATTTTTCCGCCGGGCATAATCTACTCCTCTTTTATTCTCTTCCTGTCAATTGCGGCCATTGCCTATGATGCACAAAGTGAAACTGAGAAATCTACAATTCTAGATTTTTCTGTCATTGTTAACTTTCTGCTTTGACTTGTTCAAGCTCACGTCAAAAAATGTAACCGCGACTATAATAATTGTGTTTTTTCCCTCTTTCCTGCCAACATTTTTCCGCCGGGCATAATCTACTCCTCTTTTATTCTTTTCCTGTCCTTGTATCCGGCGTGGCGGGTATGCAATCAGTTCGCCGTGCACGAAAAGACTCTCAGGTTTTCATTTGCCTGTCAGAACCATCACTTATTATCATCCTTGCGATGATGACGACGACGTTGATGATGTTTCTGAGAATGCAACGACGACAACTACCGTCACAAGGGAACGGCCAAGAGATCACTTCCAGGCATGGTCACGTGATTGGCAGGTCCGAGACTCGTTTCTCGTCTGGTTTCAGATGACACTCAAAATCACAAAATATCTGATAATTTTCGTTGCCGCGTGGACGCTACAAACCATTGCATGCGACATCGCTTCGTGTGTGTGTGTGTTCGTGTGTGTATGTGTGCGTGTGCGTATGTGTGCGTGTGTGTGTGTGTGTGTTCGTGTGTGTGTCTGTGCGTGTCTGTGCGAGTGTGTCTATGTGTGTCTGTGTGTGTCTATGTGTGTCTGTGTGTGTATGTATGTGTGTGTGTGCATGTGTCTATGCGTGTGTATGTGTGTCTGTATGTGTGTGTGTGCTTGTGTGTGTGTGCGCGTGCGTCTGTGTGTGTGTGTGTGCGTGTGTGTCGTCTGAATCTGTGGTTGGTCTCCGGAGCGTCTGCAGTTGTCAGTTCTTGATAAAAAATGTCATAGATGATCGATTTCTTGGGTTGTTGCGAGACTCCAGAACTTTGATTGGTTCGTGTTGTCTATCACGTACATGTATACAGCTACGGCTTTGGTAGGCTATTGAAAACAGAACGGATGGTCGATGTCATTTTTCACCATTATCTTTTCTTAGCGTGCAGTTCTACAGTGTAATAATAAATGGATTTATTCGGATGTTGAAGCACTTCTGCATGTGCAGCTAAAGATAGTAGGCTACAAAGTTAAAGATAGGTTAGTGCAAAAAGGTTACTGTCTTGATCGGGGGTAATTCACGATGGAGGACGGGGAAGGGAAAGAAGGAGTTGTGCAATTGTAAAAATTTCTATTAAAAGTTTCTGTTTTGGACGCCATGTTTGAAAATAGACCGACAATAGAGTGGGTATACGATAGCGTTTGACGCCATACTTACAGGCTCGCCACAAAGGGTTGCAGAGAGGCAAATGCCCATTGCCCAAAGACCCGGCGACTTTTATGTGCCTGGGTCGGGTTATCCTACAAGTACAACGTTTATTTAAATTTGTGCATTTTAAGATATATAATGAAGCCCAACTCATCGATCAGCCTCTGTGCCTGGTCTCTCGCTCGTCCCATTGGCAACTAGATCTATAGCGCTCGTGAATAAGCTGGTGCTCTGCGCATGGCTTTCGAGTGTCGTTCAAGAAATTCGGAGATTACGATTGCGACATGGCACCGGAGCGAATATCTGGATGTGCTGAGGTTGGGAGCGCCTCTGAGTTACTGAGTAGCCCATAAAGAAGCGCTATATAAATGCACTTAATGAATGATTGATTGATTGAATGAACGAATGAACAGTACTGCTTCGCTATTGAGGACTTGATTTGGTATAGAACGTGTAAATGAGCTGATATGGATTTTTGTGGGTGCTGAGAAATTCTCGATGATTTACATTATATTACATTGCATTACATTCAGGGCTTAAAGTGTGGCAGGACGGTCATGGACGGCGTGCTGGCACTTATTTTCAAATCTCTATGCCGTCCTGCCACTTATTTGGCCAGCACACCTGCAAGTGTAAGGGGCGTTTTGGCACTTCTTTTGGTAAGGTAACTGGCCTCCAGGCACTTATTTTTTTTACACTTCTAGCACTGATTACATTACATTACAAAGAGATATTGTTCTGGGTTATTCAGGGCGCATCATCGAGTCTCGTCGTGAAGTTTGCCGACACAGAGAATGAGCGACAGTTGAGACGCATTCAACAGATGTCGGCACCAGTCAGCATCATCAGTCCATTCACCCTTGCACCTACGGCCTACGGAACGTTCGCACAGATACCGTGCAACTCGTCTTTTATGCCGGTGAAATAATAGTTATATGACTCTGTTTGTGTGTCTGTCTCACTGTTTGTGTGTGTGTGTCTGTCTGTTTGTGTTTGTCTGAGTTTGTCTGTGGCTGTTTTTCTGTCTGTTTCTGTATGTCTATCTTTGTCTGTCTGTTTGTATGTCTGTTTCTGTCAGTCTGTCTGTTTGTGTTTGTCTATCTGATTCTGTCTGTCTGTTTGTGCATGTACATGTATGTCTGTTTGTTTGTCCCTGTGTGTCTCTGACTGAATGTCTCTCGGTCTGTTTGTCTCTTTGAGTGTCCATTTGTCTCTATCTGCCTGTATTTGTCTGTCTTTCTGACACTCCGTCTCTCTGAATGTCTGTCTGTCTGTCTGTCTGATCATTGGTCTGCCTGGCTGTCTATCCATTTGCCTAGCCATAAGCCATTACACTGGAATACATTAATTTGGTTTCACAGAAGCAAATACTGAATTTGAAATTTCTGGGGCAAGTCATACAGTACATCAGATGTGCCACAAGAGAGCCAATTGAGCGTTTATACTTATAGTTCACTCAGTTTGGACATAATCAGGACGCATTCATATCCTGATTTCAATGTATTCCTTACCTCTCTTTTCCCTTCAGTTATAATAATAGCGATAATAAAAATATTTATAATTATAATAATGACCGCAATATAACGTTAATAGTAAAAATCACAATAATAATAAAGATATATAATAGCAATGGCAATTTTACAATGATATAACAATAATGATAATATAACAATAATGACGATGACAAAAATAAAACTGTTAATTATTAATGATGATGCTTTCTGAATGGCAATAACAATAATATTACAATACTATAATAATGATGATAATTATAGTAATAACGATGACAATAATAAAACTGTTAATTATTAATGATGATACTTTCAGAATGGCAATAACAATTACAATACTATAATAATGATGACGATGATAGTAATAACAATTACAATAATAAAACTGTTAATTATTAATGATGATGCTTTCAGAATGGCAATAACAATTACAATACTATAATAATGATGACGATGATGATAGTAATTACGATTACAATAATAAAACTGTTAATTATTAATGATGATGCTTTCAGAATGGCAATAACAATTACAATAATATAATAATATGATAATTATAGTAATAACGATTACAATAATAAAACTGTTAATTATTAATGATGATGCTCTCTGAATGGCAATAACAATTACATAATATAGTAATGATGATGCTTTCAGAATGGTAATAACAGTTACAATAATATAATAATGATGATAACAATAATGATTATTACAATAATAAAACTGTTAATTATTCATGATGATGCTTTCAGAATGGCAATAACAATTACAATAATACAATAATGATGATGATAATAGTAATAACGATGACAATAATAAAACTGTTAATTATTCATGATGATGCTTTCAGAATGGCAATAACAGTTACAATAATATAATAATGATGATAACAATAATGACAATTACAATAATAAAACTGTTAATTATTAATGATGATGCTTTCTGAATGGCAATAACAATTACAATAATATAATAATGATGATGATAATAGTAATAACGATGACAATAATAAAACTGTTAATTACTAATGATGATGCTTTCAGAATGGTCTAAGTCTTCTAAGAGATGGTGGTCATCTATGTATGTTGCAGCAGCTGGTTCCGCCACAGCATCATCCTCCAACTAACCTAATGGCCGCCACGAACGGGGCATTCATCAGTCCTGTGCCAGCGCTACCTTCCTCGCATCTGCCACACCACAGTGCTGGGCATCAGCTGATGCTGCAGAATGGATATACGACAGCCATGGCGCCTTCCACAGTCAATCCCAATGCAGGTGATACATGTAATTAGGCGCCAACATCAGACTTACTTACCTGGCTTCACTGCAGTGCTAGTAATGAGCGCAGGTAGGCAGGTACATGCTTGATTGGATCCGTGTGTCATTTGAACAGGTGTAGCCGTTCATGGTAATTTATGTGAGATATATTTTACCTGTTCGTTGGCTGTATGTTTGTATGCATGTGTGTGTGTGTGTGTGTATGTATATGTATGTATGTATGTATGTATGTATGTATGTATGTATGTATTTATGTATTATGGGTGTATGTATGTATGTATGTTTGTATGTATGTATGACTTGTATGTATGTATGTATGTATGTGTGTATGTATTTATGTATTTGCGTGTGTATGTATTTATGTATATCTTAATGTATTTGTGTGTGTGTGGGTGTGCGTGTGTGTGTGTGTCTACACTGCTGTTTGAGATGAATTCGAACCAGGGACCCTCCAGCTCCAGGGCACTGAACCCACCACCAGTGCACCACTGCACCACAGTGCCCCCATTGCGCAGCTTCTTTTATTAGCCCAATTATAATTATCATTCATTATATACGTATTATGTCCTACAATGCTCATCATATTAATTGTAACAAACACGCACACGTAAATATTTGAGCATATAAATTGGCTTAGTTAACGTATGCTTTGTTGTTTTGACAATAGTCAATGGAAACATGGGTGGAGTTGCATCAACTGTTCTCTCGCCAACGGCCACAATGACCGCCGCCTTTCCCGTCCATCCGTCTAATGGTCAGCCGGCGCTAATTGACCACAGTCTTCTGCCTCAGTACACCAGTAAGTAGAGTCAGAATCACAGAAGTGTTAAATTGTTTTATATCTTGGTGCTTGTTAATAATTGTCATGTTATGATGACTGGCTATTTTTTCGATAAAGTGAATTGTATACAAAGTGTGAATCACGAAATTAACGTGGTCAGTGTCACAGAATCGTTTCAGTAATAGAATTGTAAAATAATAGAATTGTGGAATTAATTGAATCATTAATTATTCATAAAATAGAGTTATAGAATTTTTAAAAAAACGGTTTATTATAGAGTTTTTAAATCAGGGGTCATGCAATTGTGGCATTGTTAAATCGTAGAATAAAAGTGTGAGTCGTTGGAAAATAAACTCAAAGGAATCTTGGTAAAGTAAGGTAACAAGAAAGTAGTGCAATGTTTCTTCATGCATTTCAAGAATTTGTATAGTGCCCCTTCAAGAAGCCCACTCCATTCAAAGTAATTTTCCCAAATAGAGCATTGCTTATTTCTCAAGCCAATGGCATTACAAGTTACTGATGATAATGTTGATTATTATAGGTTCCACAAATTAATAAGTCAAACAAATTACTTATTTTACATTAATTACTCGCTTTTTATATTTTGTACATTTATTCTCTTTCTTCAAATGTAAATCAAAATTATTGTTTCTAAACGTTTAGCATCTTGCTTTGAATGTTATCAGTAAGACTTTTAGTATGATGATATTACGTCTGAGAGGTTTGATGTTTAAATTGTCTTTCAACAGCTCACCATGGAGTAGGTGGAGAACAAATTCAAACGACTTACCCAGGAATCCAGCCATATACCAATATAGGTAACTGAACTTCTATTGATGTCTGTAGGTAATTTGGACTTTCATAGGAAATTCAACTATTAGCGGCAATTCAAGTTTTACGAGTAACCGGACTTTTATACGTAATATAACTTCTATAGGTCGTTCAACTTTGTATTATTGTGCCGCACTAAGAATAACCCTCAGAGAACATGTCCAGGGTCTTCAAAAACACCCCATATAGCAATTATAAGTTTTTATGGTTCCAATTCATAGATTACCCACTTCTTTGAGACCCAGGGTAAGCTCAGTGCAACACCTGGAAATTGGAATCCTGGAGACATTATGGCAGGTCGACTTGCAACGTTGTTAGTTGCAGCGTTAGAATTGCCAGGGATTTGAGGGATTCAACCCCCTTAGTCTTTTTTAGGACCCGTCACAGTAAAGTCTTTAGTGCGCACCCCAAATGAACATAAATCAACGTCTAAACCCTTAGTTATATTTTTCTACAAAAAACAAAAAACCCGTTAATTCTCATACTGGTTAGTTGCACCAGATTCTCTGCCTTATAGGCCTATAGACGTTCCTGCATTTCTCACATAATTATGTTATGAATGGACAATTTGACAAATATTCTTTGTTTTATGTCTCCTTCCAGTTCCAATCCTCGTTGATGTCTGTCCGTATGACTTGGCTTCCTGTTGGAATCCCGTCGATCCGGAATACAACGGTTGCATCATGCCTAAAGAAGGCAAGGTTTTGTGTACGTCTCCATTTCTTCCCTTCTCGCCAGCTTTTGCTGACAAGCGCTGCACCAGGCTTTGCTACAGCTAATTTTTTTGATCGTATACAGTCATCACAAAATATCGAGTAGCCTACATGTAACTTATGGTGATGCATTGCAATGTAATTCAGACAATCTCTATAGGATCGTCTGTAGCAACTTACTTCTAGAATGTTTTTCACACATATTGTCATGTTAAATGTGTGTTTTAGTGTTGTCAATTGTTTGCCGTTGCAGCATTATAAATTTGTAATCAATCCAGCTTCTAGTTTGGCAAGAATCCTTCTCATCGATCCAGCTTCTGTTTAGGCTGTAATTATTTTTAATCGAAACAACTTCTATTAAATTAGAACATAATTATTGTTCAAATCAATCCAGCTTAGATTTCAGTGAGATTTTTAAAAATAAATTCCACTTCTATTTAGGCAAAATTATTTCATCAGTCCGACCTCTATGTAGCAAGAATTCTTTTCATCTATCCGACTTGTATTCAACCTAGTATGCTAAAACCCATGCAACGGAAGGCTAAAATATAATTGACATTGCCAAAATAGCCTACACACCTTCAAATTTTAATACTCTGGCATAATATGGGTGCAGTTTATTTTCTAAAACCCGTTCTTTACAGACACGTGAGCGCTTATAAGACGGCGACTGAAATGGCGCTATATCAAGTTACATTGATTGATTGATCGATAAATTGATTGATTGATTGATTGATGTTTGCCTAATTCACTCATGTCTCGCATTTGCTTAAATAAATACGGTAATGGTGCAGTTTCCGCTCGCTTGCATTATCAAAGGCTGCCCGTAATGCCATACACAGGATCGAAAGATCTTTCGAACCACAACAGCACTTCCATTCGCTAACAACCTTTCGTTGTGATTCCTTGGTAAATACACTCAAATCACACAGGCATTGGCAAAGGCCACATCGCAGTTCAACAATATTAATAGTACAAAACGATCAGCGCACTTCATTACAAACATGACGCGTGTATTCTAATGAATTCTGCGGTGCATTTCGATACTGGAGTAGGCCTACACCGTGTAATTTACCCGGCGTACTAGCGATAGTCCTTTGAAATCAGAAATGGCTTTGTGATATTGATGATGACTTGCAGCTCAATTATAAGCCGTAAATTGTCATTATCTGCAAATAGGCCTACAAGTACAAACGTTTCTGAACATAAACATCTATGCTATTGCAAATAATCTCTATAGCCAAGACGGCGTAGATTTGATGTTGGAGTTAATAGTGAAGTGTCGTATCCATGGGATTGACGGATACTTTAGCACTGGATGGCGAGAAATATGATGTTAGCGAGGTCAGTTTTGATGGCTCAGCATAAACGAGACTGTTTGAAGGGTGTCCTTTGTCGGAGATTATTAGTGGGTTAAGTGCGTGGCTTTTCTGAGTGCGTTCAGTGCTTCATGAAGCAAAGGTGTAATCGGTTTGAGACACTATTAGCTTCGAGGATTCAGCTGAGTGTGTTCCAGTCAATCAATAATAGATCAATCGGTTCACATGGAATAGGTTTTCCCTTGACCGTTCGCCGTCTTCTGGTCTCGGTTCCATTAGCATCTTAAGACGGCCTTCTTCTGCGTGACCCTGGGCTGTGTTTAAAGAATTTTTAGAACTGCACAACCTCTTCTTTCCTTTCCCATACTCCATGGTAAATTACTTCCAATCGGAGGACAATGACCTTTTCGCTAGTTTTAAATGTACAGAAGTGCTTCTACAGCTGCGCGAATCCATGATTTAGAACTGCACATTTTGTGTACAACTGCACGTTAAAAAAGCCCTGGCGTGACCTGGGATCTTGAAGGACTGCTTTATATGTTTTTGATCAGTGGCGTAGACAAGGGAGGAGGTTTAGGGTTGAAAAAACCATTGACTAAGGAAAACGTTTTTTATAAGGTTATTTATCCGCTTGAAATAAGAAGAAAAAAACAATTGTGTGTAGTAACAATAATATTGTTTTTCTTACTTTATTCCCTTTGTTACTTTATTTCCTTTTTATTTACTGTGATAATGTTGGGGTGGTGTCAGACTGTCAGTAAGGTAGCCGGCCAGGCCATAACCTCTACCATCATAAATTCCTGACTACGCCACTGGTTTTGATGTGGCATATAAATTAATTTGTGTGGCTCAATTTATGGGTACTGTGGATAGGCTACTGAAGTTCACGACATCAGTTGAATTCGTCGTTCAACTGGGTGAACTGTAGAAATTATATTATTGATTGTGACACTCTGAACAGCAATTCAACAGCACACATGTTTCAGTTGTGGGTTGTGTTTGTTTTTGTGACAGCTGCCTATCCTGCCACCTACAATCACTTCCAGCAGATCATAGCTCAGCATTCAACGTCTGTCATTCCAACCGTGCAGAAGGAAGGTCAGGATCATGGATATTTCTATTCGTATCTGTGTGTGTTTCTTTTTATGTGCACTTGTTATAGTGCCCCTTCAAGATTACTACTCACAAGCGCTCCCGACTACAGCGGGGACACTCAATCAGAGTTTCACGCTAAAGCGCTGAGCAATTGCAAGTGAAGAACTTTCCCAAGGTCCCTACACATGTTATTAGCATTATTATGCTGTTGCTATGACTACATATTACTTATATGATATATAAAATATATAATAATATTATATATTTATTTTTATATGCATATAAAATAATATTTATGCATATTTTTTTATGTTAATAAATATTTATAAAAATGTATGTATGTATGTATTGTATATATATAATTATATATACAAAACGATATTAATAAGTGAGTAGAAACATAGTGGTGTGACCTCTCAGCACCAAACGGATCACAATAGCAAGCCCATTCCATGTTCTTGGGCCAGCCACCGAGAAAGAGCACCACTGCATTACAGTTAGTCCAGGAGCGATGTACTGTAATATAAGAATTCAGTTTGATCAACTGAGTATTATACTTAAAGGAAACAAATGTTCTGGGTGACAACACTAATAGAATCTGAGTGATTATATTTACCCATTGTCTGTGAATGAATTGTTTCAGGACCAGAAGGCTGCAATCTGTTCATCTATCACCTTCCTCAGGAGTTCGGAGACATGGAACTGGCGCAGATGTTCATGCCTTTCGGTAACGTCATCAGCTCGAAGGTTTACATCGACCGCGCTACAAATCAGAGCAAATGTTTTGGTGAGTCGACCTCTGTTGTTCAGTTGGTCTAGCACATTTAAATTGTGTTATTCTCAGATTCAAATTGTCTTCAAGTACTTAGTTTTTGAGTACTTTAGTAGGCCTATTTAATTTTGGGAGTACTTGAGCACTTAGTTTTTAGATACTTGAGTACTTAATTTTTGAGTACTTTGGTACTTAGTTTTGGAGTGCTTGAGTACCTGGTAATGAGTACTTAGATTTTTTGGTGTAATGTAGTACTTTTTGGAGTAATTGAGTACTTAGTTTTCTGAATACTTGAGTGCCCAGTTTGGAGTACTTAAGTACCTAATTTTTCTAATCGATGTATCTGCATCCAAGGAGACAAAGGCGTGGGCAAGGGTAGCACCCGGGATTATTATTGCACCAACGTGAATGGAAAGATCCTGAGTGGTAGCAGCATGCTGGGATAGGGAGCAAGAGAGGACCTGTAGCTGACGAAGTTGGTAGTGGCATTTTTTTGTTGCCTTGTTTGGGATTTCTGAAATGTGACAACCAGGCTTGGGACGTATCCAAAAACAATCAGTTGTTATTGTTGTTATTGTTGCTGTTGTTGTTGTTATTGTTGCTGTTGTTATTGTTGCTGTTGTTATTGTTGCTGTTGTTGTTGTTGTTGTCCTGTTTAGGATTTCTGAAATCCGACAACCAGGCTTGAGACGTATCCAAAAACAATCAGTTGTTATTGTTGCTATTGTTGTTGTTATTGTTGTTATTGTTGTTGTTGTTGTTGTTATTGCTGTTGTTGTTGTTGTGTTGTGTAGGATTCGTGAGCTTTGACAACCAGGCGAGCGCTCAGGCTGCCATCCAGGCAATGAACGGCTTCCAGATCGGAATGAAGCGACTGAAGGTTCAGCTGAAGAGACCAAAGGATGCGAACCGGCAATAAGCAAAGACCTCTGCAGCAGCTGCTTAATCAACTTCAGTCGTTCCGGGTACGTTCTTATCCATTATGTTTATATATTTATAATATAATTACATATACATATACAATATACTTATATAAAAGATATATATTATATATATATATATATATGTACATTTTCTATCCATTCTTCAATCATTCAAAGCACTTATATAGCGCCTCTCCAAGATGGCTACTCAGAGGTGCATTTTACCTGACCTTGGTGGAGGGGAAGACTTTCTAAGTTTGTGTAGAAAGTGTGTAGACCTACGGAATCCCAGCAGACAGATATAGATTTTTCAGGTATATCGGGCTCCACACTCTATCAATCCGCAGGAACTCTGCCCCCTGTGTGTCTTCTGGCGCTGGACCCCCACCCCGTTCTTTTGATTTACTGACGGGCTAGCTGATTGAATATAATTATTGATTGATTGACTGACTGATTTATTTATTTATTTATTAACTAACGAATTGGTTGGTTAGTTGGATGGTTATTATGGTTAACTGGTTGGCTGGGTGATTGACTTACTGATTGATTCATTGGTTGGTTGCTTGCTTGATTGAAATGGATTGCGAAGCATTGACTAAAATTTCACTATGTGTGACGACCGTGCTACAAAACATTATTTGTCTATATTTAAGTTTGAGTTATTTGTAGTCATTGTGGAATTTACTTTTTTGCAGGAAGCAGAAAAACTTTACGGTTGGCCGTGGCGTTTAGAAAGGCTCGAAAACGTGAATTGGAGGTCGAGTATAATTGGACAATGGAGAGAAAGGGAGAGAGAGAACAAGGCAACTGTTTCTAGTTATTTTCATTTACTTGCTTATTTTGCAAACATATCTGTAAGGAGCAGACAATAAAAACTTTGTGCCTCATGACGAAAATTCCCGTTACCAAGATTCTTTTATTACACTTGATGTTTTGTGCTGATGGTGGGTGAGTTTAGAATAGCAGCAGTTCACTGTTGAGTTTGATAATCCCCCAACAACACAGTCCACAGCAATTTTGTTAAAACTTGACACTGTGTTGATCTGTGCTTTTCCTTCTTATGAGAAAAATCAAAGGCGTCCTCAAAATATGTGAAATTCTTTTAAAAAAATTACATTATGCACAGCGTAATTGAGTTGAAATTTAAAGAAGGAGAAAATAGGAAATGGAAATTTGATGCCTGAATGATAATTATTTATGACTCTTTGAGGTTCGGATTATTTTCGTGCACCCAAATGCATTTCATTGCATTTACTGTAAGATTGAAATGAAGAACGGAGTCAAAATCTAGGGAAGAGCAACCATCTGCAAGTTAGTCGTGATTTTGGGCAGTCAGATTTTGTTTTTGGCATTTTAATCAATATCGTCCGAGAGCTTCTTGATTATACTATGGCAGTTTCAAAATTATTCTGAGCTCATCAAAATGTAAAGAAATATCTCAATTATTTGTTTCGTTTCAAAATAATGAGGAAAGTGTTTTTTAAATGTCCCAACAGTCAGCGGTAGCCTTGCTACATGAGGCATGAAGAATGATGTTGCTACTCGTTTACTTTCTATGATACAATTAATAACCATTCTTCTCATGTATATCATTTATCTTATTGTAATTTATGAATATTAACAAATGTTTTGCATATACCTCAATTGCTATTTATTTACCGTTTGTACTAAGAGTATTTTGCTTTTGGAACCCTGTTTATAAATTATTTTGAGTCGTTGATTCAGCCAGGAGTTAGGTGGGGTTTTTTGGCGAAAGATTTGAATATAATTTCATTCAACGACGATATTTCGATCTCAGTTTGAGCAAACCATGTTCTTTTGAAGAACTTATGAAAACTCTGTCTTATGTTCTTGCGTTTTTACTCCTGAGACGTTTTTGTTGAGCGCTGCCATTTCGAATTCATTTGACTGAGTTACGGTTGTAAATATTTGGCTCGATCATTCCATTTTGCCTATTTTTTATTTAAGATATGCAAGGTTTAATGTTGTGAAAAAAAGGTTGTATATATAAGATGACTACCCTTGAACCAAGTGATATTTCCACTTGCTTTCCTGACCTTTGCAAGGTTTTTCTTCTTGCAATCCTTGTGTTCATTTTCTAAAATTCTTGCTGTATATTTTACACCAAAGTTTCTGCATAGGTTAGATTTAATTTTGTCAATTTGATCGTTTAAATGGCAAATCCGACAGGAAAACTACAGAAGTTACTGTAGTAAAACAGCCATAGCAAATCTTTGGGAAACCTAGAAATAAAGAAAGAGGAAAATAAGGCAATTCTGTTTCATATTTGTTGAATATTATGTAGGCCTATGCTGAAGAAATTCTTTCCCCGCAAGACTTAGGTAAGTTGTGCAGTTGTAGCGTATTAATAAATAAAATACCATTCCAACTGAGTAGCAGGATGATTAGTTCCATGCCATAAATTTCTATATGGCTAATTTATTTTGAGAGGACTTTATTTGTGTGAAGGGATGTTCGTATATTCCTCTGGTCTATTTATCATTGATCCAACAATAAATGCATAGTATTGACTAATTGATATATTTGTATAGATTATCTTCATTCATTTTTGACTCTTCTTTCTGAATGATAGATGAAAATTGATTCTCCGTTTTTCATGTGTAAAACTGATTCTTGGGTATGGTTTCAAAATCATAATGACAAATTATTAGCTCAATCTTTTCATTCTGGACAATATGTGCTCTGAAAATGTGCATCTTAAGCACACCCATCAAAATGAGAGGTTTTCGCAAATCAAATGGATCTGTTATGATATTATGTGAGTTAAGATTTTGTGGTAGGTCTACTACATTTCATGCTCTGCGATTTTTTGAGGTTTCTGAATTAGTGTAAATTTCTTCTTTAGGAAACTGGTGAAAGTGTTCAGAGTATGACTTGAACTGTTGCAATAATGTGGAAAATTATATAGTACTTTTGAAATCTTAATTTCAGACAGCTGTAAATGAATCATAAGTAGCAACTTTAGCTCTAAAATTTTGATATTTTTACAGGATACAAGTAAAAAATCAACTTTGTTTGAATACACACAGTCTTCTTATAGGCATCTGATGCAGATAGATGGCCTTGTTTTCCTATGCTGATTTTTTGGTCAAAGATTCTAAAAGCTCTTTGAAATTATTTGCATTTATTGTGATTAATATGTAAATATATAATTTAAGAAATGTATGAAGATTTGTTGCAGATCATGGAGGTTATTTATTGGAAATTTACACCCAGGATTTCGGAGCAGTCAAAGTATTTCGACTGGGTCTGTTTTCTAATGAAATTTGTGTTGCGTGAAAAACAGTTTTTCATTTAATTCCAACTATATCTAACTTACAACGCAAGTCTCTGAGATATTCCCCACACACTTGCTCTGACGACAATGATATTTCTATTGCAAGATATTTTTTGGAACTTGTTTCAACTAACTGTGAATGATTTGTTGGAAATTATTTCTAGTCAAGACAGAATGTTTAACGCCGTAGAAGAATCGTCGACTGTCTCTCTTTGAGCGTGTTTAATAATTGTAATTGTTACGCTTGTAATGCATAGTTTGCGGCTTGATTCTGCTTGCTTTTAAGTACTCTGATTAGCTGGCTTCGTTACACTGAAATTTGAACTGAATATGTAATTGCCAAACAGCAGAGTTATGACTTTAAGATTTCGAAGTTTTACTATGACAGAAGGTTAGTCATGTTTTGACTGAGTAGAGATTTACGAATCTGGGTTGTGATCAACATTTTTGATGCAGTTCGCAAAATGTTGAATATAATATCTGGTTTGTACGAATTAATATTAATTTTGAAGGTTTATTTGTGTAAAAATTATGAAAGCTTTTAGACATATTTTGCTGATCATACATACCTGGTCAATGTTTTAATTGATCAGGCAAAAGTTTTTACTCATATTCCTGGAATTTAGACTTTTATAGAGGTGGTGTGGGATTTGCATGCATTTTGTGCAGTAGAAAAAGAGCAAATCGGTTACTGGTATGGTCTTCTTTCATGAGGTTTTTTCCTTATGGGCAAGTCACTTCCAACATGAAAGTCGATCTTGGTAACTCTTTAACAAGGAATCCTATGGGTGCTTAGCAAATAGATAAACCTTCAAGCAAACACTGTGTGCGTTGTAGCCTACATAACTATGTTAAAAATTTTAAAAATGCATAATTTAATTGAAACTAATTATTTGTGAAAATGTAGACTATCATTATTTCAATGTTTTATTTGTGCAAAAGTTGCACAATGCATACAATTTAGAAATAAAAAGCAATTACGTGTTGCAAATGTTATATTACTTCAATGTGTTTTATCGGAGCCTTCAAATTTGTAATAACTTCATGTTTTAAATATAAAAAGCAGAATAAGCCATAAGTAGGCTACTCCGGATACCTTTTATGTTTGATTTATCATTTATATAATGGAAGTTCATATAACCCTATTAGAGCCTATAATTGTAATCAGAATAATAAATTCTAAATTTTTTCAGTGCTATTCAGAAGCTAAGCACAGGGCACTAGCTTATTCAAAAGTACTGCATCTTATGGGAGGAGTTTCCAGAGTATGAATGATATTGTTCATAATTTCTTGCAATACCAAAACTTATTGCGCAGGAACATTTGTCATCGTTAGTATTTTAAATGAATTTTTTAGCAAAAATTGGTTAGTTAGGGTTAAAACTTGAGGTTGTCATTTGGCGGCAGAAAATTGATTTTTGTAGCTATTGATTCAGTGACGTTTTTTGAATAAAAATGCTATTTAATGTATTACTGTGAGCGTATTTCTAGTCTGTAATATAGTAAGCATGTG
The DNA here is from genome assembly GCA_945859605.1 of Lumbricus rubellus. NCBI lineage: Eukaryota > Metazoa > Annelida > Clitellata > Crassiclitellata > Lumbricidae > Lumbricus > Lumbricus rubellus. The sequence goes on along the minus strand of OX243826.1, from coordinate 6,030,482 downwards.
TGGCGAAGATTATACGTACATTAACCGCAATTTGAGGACAGTTAAATTTTTCTTTTTGCCATTTGGAGGAACGGAATCTCAGATGTACATAGGTTTCTAGTGGTCGAAATGGACTTATGCCAATTGAATATTATTAGTGTATTTTTGCCAGTTTTTTGGATGGTTGAGAGAGAGTTTGAGATGGTTGTATTGAAGTCATTTTCTATAGTGCGGCCGTGCGTGTGTGTGTCTCAATAATAATATTCTCATCTAACAATCCTTTGCATCAAAGTTTGTGTTGAAAAATAACGGTTTTGAATTGATCATGCCTTTCTTAGGTGCCGTCTATCTTCTTTCTATTGCCGGCTGGGATTTTCTGATATCTCGTAGACGTCAGTCGATTCATGGTGTGAGGTTTTAAAGTGTGTTGGAGAATCTAAAAGTGACTGTCACGTCTAGATAGAGAGTTGTCATGGTAGTGACGAAGAGTATGAATTAAACGATCACTTTATTAATGCGGTCATAGTATGCTTTCAAGCTATTGTCTAAAACTATATTGTCTAAAATCAATCATTTGCAGACATGGATGATCATATCTACGGGTAAAACATGCAGAATGTGCAATTTTCCGGATTGCTTATCCAGTTGCATGCTTTCTGGATTGTTGATCCATTTTTAAACTTTCTGGATTACTTATCCATTTGATGCATTCTGGATTGCTTATCCATTTGATGCATTCTGGATTGCTTATCCATTTGATGCATTCTGGATTGCTTATCCATTTGATGCATTCTGGATTGCTTATCCATTTGCATGCTTTCTGGATTGCTTATCCATTTGATGCATTCTGGATTGCTTATCCATTTGCATGCTTTCTGGATTGTTTATCCATTTTTACACTTTCTGGATTGCCTATCCATTTTTACACTTTCTAGATTGCCTATCCATTTTATGCATTCTGGATTGCCTATCCATTTTATGCATTCTGGATTGCCTATCCATTTTATGCATTCTGGATTGCCTATCCATTTCTATTTTCTGGATTGCTTGTCCACCAATGTGTTTCCAGATTTCTTATCCACCTTGCACTTTCTGGATTGCTTAGCATTTTCTCTGCTTTCTGAATTCTCTATTCACCATGGCCTTTCTGGATTGCTTATCCATTTTTATACTTTCTGGATTACTTATCCATTTTATGATTTCAAGATTACTTACCCACCTTAAGATTTCTGGATTACTTTTCCATTTTATGATTTCAAGATTACTTATTCACACTTAACTGCATCTCTGTCTCACGCACTGAGTTGAACATTGAATAGCTTTTTTTCCAAGATTGCTTATTCACCTTAGACTTTTTGGTTTACTGATCCCCTTAGTGTTTCACGATTGCTTTTTGCATTCAGCTGCATCTCTGTCACGGATATGATGGTTTAGGAGTGCCATCAGTAGATACCTTATGTATTGGACAACGGCGCAATAAAAGTAACAAATTTATATTGCCCACTGACCTTTGCTTTTTGAAGATGCTACTTACTTTTCCATGACAAATTATTTTTCGGAAGTAGCAGATGGATATGGCTGTCGTATGAAACAATGTCTGTCATTGGATGAAGTAGTGTTGGTTTTGCATGTATCAGTTTTGTAATATTGCCAATGCCATGTTGCAAAAAATGTGCTGTACTGCGTTCTCAAATTTGATAGCCTTAGTAATATTATTAGTACTCTCAGCGGCGTCACACTGTGTGGTTTGGGGTGGTTTTAACCACCCAACTCTGAAAATAGCATCCACACAATTTGTTCAAATCCTCGTGAGTTTTCATTCAGCTGTACGAATAGGGAGGGTTTGAACAATTTTAACCTAGAATCCTAATCATTAAAAAATTTATAACCACCCCATCTTCTAAGGACTGGCTATGCCTCCGAGTTTTTTTAAAATTACATGATATGAACTACTGTAGTCTATCGAGTAGTTGCCTATTAGCCTAGCTGATCACTGCTAAATTTCTAGAGCAAGCAGAATAGAAATGTTGAACTAAGTTATATAACTTTTTGCTACATGTGTAAATATTGTATATAACTATGATTCTATTGATTGCCATCTGGGCTTATAGCAGTAGGATAATGAACTAGTTCTTAGAAATAATTTTTTGCTCTGAGGCTTGCTATATACGCTTCTAAATTGCTTAAAAATGTGTCTGCCAAATAAATGCGTATTTCTTTCCTGAATTTGTAGCGGTTTTATTGTAAAGTTCGTCGAATTGTTTTCTTATTTTTTGCTTGAATGAGTTACTGAATTATGCATTAGGAGTTGCCTATTACTTGTCTGGCTCGTAGAAATTAATGCATATTCATGAATTTTTTTCTGCTTAAATTTCTACACTTGCAGGAGTGACACTCGTAAATATTTTTTGACTGTGATGGTGACAGGAAGTCAGGAAATTGTGTGTTCAACCCATTATGTCAAAACATCTTTTGCTTTAAATATTTCGGTTTTAACACGGAACATTCAATTTTTACTTTTATTTGCAACTTTTAGCTGAGCGCTGATGTCATAAATACAGTTTGAATTTTACGATGTTTTTGTATAAAGTTTAATGGTAATGTCTTGAAACATGACTTTTTACCCTGTGGTGTTGACACAATACGCCAAGCTGTAACTCCAAATATAGGCCTATTTACCATTTGCAGTTTAAACAGTTTCCAATTTTAAAAAAACATCATCTGATTCACATTGCACGATATGCTGTAATCATAATAAAGATTTTATGTGGCATCACTTATGTGACTCAGACGCATTTCTGACCAAGCTCAGTGTTATGGTGCAACATAATTATGTGTGTGTGTGTGTAAAGGTTGTATTGTCATCATTGTGATTCGACTGTGAGAACCTGAAAATTGTTGAAAGTTTGTGGTCGGTGTATTTGATCCTACACCACATTGCCATTATGAGGAGACGTCAGAGCACTGATACTTGCAACAGCTGCTCAGCTCCACATAAATTATGAAGGTCATGTCTTCGTCTTACAAACCTATGTCCTCAGGAAATTTGACACAATGTCATATTGAAGGCTGATAGATTTTGAGCAATCTCTCGATTATTTCAGTTGTTACAGAAATTTGAAATAATCCGTTGGCGTCATTTCTATCTCCATAATATAATTATTGTCTTTGATTGAAGATTTCTGAGCATCCGAGAAAATCATATAGGGGTTGTGGAAGGAAATGCCTATGACACAATTATGTATTAGAGAGATAAAGCCTAAGATAGTTTAAGGAATTCTTTACATACACAGGCTGAGATCAGTTGAAAATATCACTAAGTACAGTTTACTGTGAGGCAACCGTGTAATGACATCGCTGTATAATTATGATGCGATAAAATTGTCCTGATTATTACATAAAAATCTTACTGTACACTTTGCTTATGTTCGTTTACACGATGGCATAGACGGTGAGTCACATTGCACGTGACTCTAGTTCAAATCCTATTCCACGACAAGCATTCCAGTTCTTTTAGGAAGGTCGTGAGCCACTGGTATAGCACATTGCATAGCCATGCTGCCATAGTAATAATTACATGTATATGCAGCATGATTCCATGTTTTGAATTTTGTGTTCTGACATCATAAGAGGCTTTCTGAGTTACGATGTACAAAGCGTGAATGCAAACTTTTTGTAAAGTATTGGTCAATGATCATAATTATAGTTAAGAACTGCACACTGATTTCCATTGCATGACTTTGTATTGCTTGAAAATATGACGATTCATATAATTAATTAATTATGTATGCGTACTGTTTGGTGAATGGTGAATGCATTCCACGGTGGGATTCCGAAGATCTGGTACAAGCAGATGATTGTAGCAAAGACTGTGAACAATTTTCGCACGCATGACGTCACACAACTGCTCTAGTCAGTTAGATTATTTAATAAATTTTATGAGTTTTGACTTCCGTCTGTTCAATTCATCCTGTTCATCAACACTCAACAGTAGGTAAATGAATATTCTAAAGATACGATTTGACAGTTTCCTGGCTGTGTTAGTCAGACTGGACCACTGGTGTCTTATTTAAGAGACTTGCATTTTCATCTTCTCTTCTTTGAACGGATTTGTAAAGCGTCCCTTTCGAAGAAAGAACACTGATAAGAACGATAAAAGAAAATAACAGCACAGGGCGAACAGAGGCAAATGGGTGCAGCTGCATAGGCTTAGGGTTAAGGTTAGGGTGGCCAGTATTTAATCTAGTCTCCTTCCTCTGGGGTGGAATCCAGGTTTCTTGGGGGGGGGAGGCAACCGACAATGATATCAACAGCAACTAAAAAAATAATTTTCCACATTTGGGGAGGAGGAAATGTCATTTCTTGGGAGGAACTCCCCCCCCAGAGACGTCGTGACTCAACACTGGACTGTGGGGGCTATAGTAAATGGCTTTTATTCAATATTGCATCTGTGGTGAAGTATCTCGATTCTAGGACCCTCACTCGTAATACGATTTATTAATTTATTTGATTCTCCATTTCTATAACGCCCCTTCAAACTCGCTACTCAGAGGCGCTCTCAACTACAGCGCGGACACTGCATCGGAATTTCACGCCGAAACGCACGCACGAGCAATTTCAACTGAAAGACTTGCTCAAAGTCTCTAAACGGCGGCTTGAGGTGGATTTGAACCTGCAGCCCTCTCTGGATGCAAGGCAGCGAGCATGCTCACTAAACGTAGGCTACACCGCCGCGCCCTACAATGGCGTAGCCTACTGGGATTATAGTAGCCTAACATATTAAGCAATCAGCGAATTTCCTTGCAAGACACAAATGTTGCTGAAGCCAACAAATAAACTGTCCCTTATTTTCCAATAATTATTATTAATGAGCAATTAGCGGTTAAGAGCTAAATGTTTGAGTTAAATATTGACGATTGCCATTAAAAATTAAAATAGTCGATGCTGACTATTATTGCTGATTTAGACAAATTTTCACTTCATTGGGCGTCACTTGACGTGCTTGGGCTACTGCTGAAACATAAACGACCATCTTCATTCTTCAATCACGTAGGCCTACAGAGTTCCTGATAAAGCCTAGGTTTGTTTCATGGATAGACAATTAGACATAGGCTACTTGATTGTTAAAAAAAACATGCATGCAATTCGATGGTCCTAATTCAGTCCACAGAGCGTAGACCTTGAGGACTAAGGCATGAATAGTGTTTACACGACCTACTTTAAAACGATAGGCCTATGCTGGATAAGGCGCCTTGAATCGCATTGATACGCCAGAATGCAAGTTTTACCGCAGGTTAGGTTACCACCGCCCTCATGACATAATCTTTCAGGATGTGATAGTGCCAAAGATATTAGAGTCTTTAGAAAAGTTTAGACTAAGATACGCCACATATTGTATCTGAATGTTCGCCTCACCTACCTTGTGAGGGGTTTATAGCGCTATAAATAGAACGACATGGCATTGTCCAGCTGCCTGTAAGAGTCGCACATTTTAAACATAGGCCTAAAACTTCTAATAAAATGCAATAGTAAATAATAGTTATTATTACTCATCATATTTAATGTGCAGTTTAAATAGTTATGTTAGTTTACGGAGGCTACAATTATTGTTCAATCGTTGTCGTAAGTATATATATATATAGGCTATATTTACCTATTTTCCCTAAATAATGGCGTCTATCGTTGGTAGGAACCATCAACCCCGTCACAACGTGACGCCACGGTTTGTGTGCTTTGACCACCAAGGCCGTAGCCAGGATTTGATTAAGAGGGTGTTTTTTCAGGGGAGAATTTCTGACGACTGTTTTTAGTCATCGAAAACGGTTTCCTTACCATTTTTCGCCTAATTTCATGTTTTTTCATTATGTGCCAGTTAGGCTAATCATCCAATTATTTTGTACATTTTTCATTTTGGGGGTGTTTTCATGGTTTTATTTCATGGTTTTACATCATCTGCTAGTAAATGCATTATATTATTTTTCCATTTACCATTTCCCATTTGGGGGGGGGGTGTTCAAACACCCAAAACACCCCCCCCCCTAGCTACGGCTTTGTTGACCACCGCCCAGACGGGCCAGACCAAATATACAGCGGAGATAGGAGGTGTCATATCTTAGTCTGAAGACTCTAATATCTTTGACAGTGCCTTAATTTAAACGCTCGGTTGCTAGAGGTTAGTGAAGAAGAAAATAATATTAATGATTTCTGTTGTACATAACATAGTCGTTCTAGAGTCCAGAGAAAAACTGTGGCATTGTTGTGTGACGGGGCACAATGTTTGAAGACCGTGGTGTCATCTATAAGCTGATGCTCAGCGCTTGGCTTTCTAGTGGCGCTTTAGAATAGGAAGATTACGAACACGATTGCTGTTCTTGTAATTCTGTCAAGCAGTAATTATAATAATCTCCAATATATTTTCAAACTAGAGCACCCAAGTATGTCTACAACAGGGCTTTATTAAAAGGCAGTTGTAAACAAGATGAACAGTTCCAACTGGATTTGTGCAGTTTGTTTTTACGTGCAATTGTTATAGCGCCCCTTCAAGTTCTCTCTCTACTCAGAGTGGGGCGCGGTGGTGTAGTGGTGGCGTCGTTGCCTTGGAGCCAGAAGGTTTGAGGTTCGAATCCACCTCGCCGCGTAAGGATCTTGGACAAGTCCTTCACTGACAAACCTCTGAGTACTGGAAGGGGCGCTATATAAATCGCATAGATAGGTAGATAGATAGATAGATAGATAGATAGATAGATAGATAGATAGATAGATAGATAGATAGATAGATAGATACATGTAGACAGATAGATAAATAGATAGATACATGTAGATAGATAGATAGATAGATAGATAGATAGATAGATAGATAGATAGATAGATAGATAGATAGATAGATAGATAGATAGATAGATAGATAGATAGATAGATGATAGATAGATGATAGATAGATAGATAGATAGATAGATAGATAGATAGATAGATAGATAGATAGATAGATAGATAGATAGATAGATAGATAGATAGATAGATACATGTAGACAGATAGATAAATAGATAGATACATGTAGATAGATAGATAGATAGATAGATAGATAGATAGATAGATAGATAGATAGATAGATAGATAGATAGATAGATAGATAGATAGATAGATAGATAGATAGATAGATAGATAGATAGATAGATAGATAGATAGATAGATAGATAGATAGATAGATAGATAGATAGATAGATAGATAGATAGATAGATAGATAGATAGATAGATAGATAGATAGATAGATAGATAGATAGATAGATAGATAGATAGATAGATAGCAGGTGCACATACAAATCTAGGCATGTATGTACGTAAACCCATGTATTTATTGTATGTACATTATCTAGATACTTAATATAATATTATCGTCTTTTGACAAACTCATAATAGCGCTCCACAGTCCACACGTGACATGACCATTCGTCTGACTTAAACAGAAATGAGTTTAATTGTCTATTTATTTTTGAACAAAATACAATGATGTTGTTATAGTCTATGTTACTGTTAAAATTACTGATCCCTAGTAGGTTCTTCTGACTAAAATGTCATGCTTCATGTCTAGCAAAACATAAACCCAACGAGTAATAAAAATACCAAAATATTGTGGAAGTTGATGAATGTAATGATTGTAATCAGATAATTTTCATTTAAGTCGTTTCCATTTGTCAAACTCTTGTGCCGCGTTCCACAATCCTCATCACGTGTCGACACAACCTCTGTTTATGACAACCGTGGTGTTTCAATCGTTCGAGTGACATGTTTGGTATTGGGTGAGATATCGACTGGAAACCACCAACAATATCAAACATATCTCGCGAATAAATTCAGACAATGACGAAGACACCGGAAATCCTTTCGATTTTATCTGGAAATAAAAGAAAAAATGCAATCAACAGAGACAGACGCAAGTGCATTATACAGACAGACACACAGGCATGCAAACAGAGAAAGTAGCCTACAGACACAGACAGACATACAGACGAAGACAATAGGCGACAGAGACATAGCCTACGCATAGTCAGATAGTGACAGACGTACTGTACAGACACGCGCACATTATGCCCAGACAGACGACTGGCATACATGCAGTATTGCAATGTCATGTATCGGTAACTGTGGTGAGCGTACTATGTATTATAGCCCTGCATTAAATGGAATCGTATACCCAACACGCAATGACTCAATATGGCCATCGCGTGCAATTTATCCAGACAATGCTCAGTGTACACTCGTTATTGGGTGTTGCGATCATTCTGCAAGATCTATTATTTGTATAGCGCCAATCGACTTGTTTGCGCCGCAAACAATGTGAAACACAATGTTTCTGATACACATTTTAGACGCTGGTGCGTGGGGACCGTAAATGGTCCCCATCGGTGGGAATGGTCCCCATAGGTGGGAATGGTCCTCCATCGATGGGAAGTGGTTCCCATTTGTTGTAAATGGTCTCCATCGGTGGGAAATGGTCTCCCATAGGTTTGAATGGTCCCCATTGGTGGGAAATGGTCCCAATCGGCGGAACATGATTCCCCATCGGTTGGAAGTGATCCCCATTCCCAAACTCCGCCCATGTACCCTATCTTGACTAATCCTACCTTAGTTTATCGTTTCACACCTGTTTAATCGAATAGATCGGAGGACAAGTTGTTGACTACATCAACAGAACTGCGATCGTCAACGAACCAATGGCAGAGAGAGAGAGAGAGAGAGAGACAGACAGACAGACAGACAGACAGACAGAGACAAAGAGACAGACAGACAGACAGACAGAGACAGACAGAGAGACAGAGAGAGCGAGAGAGAAACAGAGAGAGCGAGAGAGTGGGAGACAGAGACACAAAGAGAGACAGAGAGACAGAGAGACTTAGAAAGAAACAGAGACCGACAGAGAGAGACACAGAGAGACACAGAGAGAGACAGAGAGAGAGAGAGAATAAGTTTTAATAAGCGACGTTTCGCATTATTCGACTCAAACACGCAAGCTTTGTCTACAGCAACTGTATTATACGTCAAACTGTCTAGGCTATAATAATGTGCATTTGGCTGGGATCCGCAGGTGCCTCTGCCTGTCTGACTCATCCCTAATTTCGCTGCGGTCTCAATAAGCTCCAGAATAGCATTGCTAATTGCACTGCACGGCCTAATAACAGACGCAGCATGCTAGTATTGAAAATAGACGATAAAATATTGTTGCAATCATATAATACAGTCGTTGTTTTTCTATGCAATGGATGGTTTGGACTGTTTGTTGTTTGTATACAGTGGACAGAATCTAATATAGATCTACCGTGATATTACTTTACCTTCCATGGGATATATGCCCTAATCATGGGCGATCGCAGAGTGTTTGCAAGTGGGGCAAAGGTGGGGTGCGGTGGTGTAGAAGATATGATGGGGCACGGTGGTGTAGTGGGTATGTTCGCTGCCTTGCAGCCGCATGGTTGCAGGTTTGAATCCACTTCCAACTGCCGTGTAGGGATCTTGAGCAAGTCCTTCACGCGCAATTGCTATCGCGCTTCGTCGTGAAACATCCATTCTGTTGTGGGGAGTGAAGCTCTCCTGAAGAGCTTGAAAAATACAAGGTAGAAAATTAGGAAGATGGGTATTTTTTATAGAGGCTTCTACATGTAACTTTCTCAGTTTCACGTGGTGTATCGGTAGAGCGCAGAAATTTGTTAAAACCAAAAAGTTGAGGTTGGAAAAGTGTCAATTTTCCAAAGGCAACGTTATGCAGAAAGTTCTTGCATGCCATGCTCCTTTTGAATATTTAACCATAGCCACAGCTTTTATTGCATCAATGGATAATATTGAAGCCAACAAAAGCAACAAGACAGAACTATTAATAAATTAATATACTATCTTGCTGTCGGCCAGTGTCGGGGTTACCCAAATACAATAATATTGAAAGAAACAGCAACAGGTTATGAAGATAAGGGAAAATACGATTTTTACTAGTTAACCCTTTAACGATCAACTGCATATGTTTTGCATGCGTTTTAGAACATGCTGGTTGTTATAATATTATAGGGTTAACTTGCTGACTAGCTCAATATAAATGTGACGTATCATGTACCCCTACTCTTTTGCTCTTCTCTTCTTTTCACCCACTCTGTGTATCCGTGCGCCAGTGTCTCTGTGTATCTGCGTGTATCTGTCTGTGTACTGTGTGTCTGTGCGTATGTCTGTCTCTGTTTGTCTGACTGTCTGCTTCTGCTGTTCAAAGTCATGTACTTCTCTGCCAACCCGATTCTCTCCTCAGCCTTCTCTGCCCCACTCTTCCCTATAGCCCATCTTCCCCTTTCCCTATATAGACCCTCCGCGTAACGTAACCGAAAATATATAGCTCCTGTCGAGGACAGTTCCGACGCGCCTGCGCGACAGATTGCATTTCCGGCGGAAACGCAAGGCGGACATCACGTGACTGCCCGACCGAGTGACGTGCGATAAGCAGGGCGAGAAGCGAGCGTGGACAATTAGGAGCGACACGGCGCGAGAAGGGACTCCTATATTACACTGTGCTGTCTGTCCCCTCTCTCTACGTCTGCCTGGTTGTCTCTCTTTGTCTGTCTGAGTGACTCTCTTTGTCTGTCTGAGTGTCTCTCTTTGTCTGTGTGAGTGTGTTCCTTGTTGTCCGGCTCTGTTTGGTCTTCTCGATTATCGTCGATGTCCGCTCGCACGGGTCGTATCTTTTCATGACCCACTCTGTATCTGTCTTTGTCCTGTAGTCCATCCGTCTACTTAACGCAGGCGACGGCAATGCTCGTCTGTATGTATGTTTGTATGCTGGTCGTTATGCTTGGTTGTATGCCTGTCTGTTGCTCTGTCTGTCTGTGTCTGTCTAACTTACGCCTCTCTCTGTCTCTGTCTCTTTGTCTCTGTCTCTCTGTCTCTGTCTCTCTCTGTCTCTCTCTGTCTCTGTCTCTGTCTCTCTCTCTCGCTCTCTCTCTCTGCCTGTCTCTGTCTCTCTCGCTGTCTGTCTGTCTCTGTGTCTGTCTGCCTTTCTCTCTTTCTCTCTTTTTCTCTCTCTGTTCATCAATCTGCTTTTTTATTTGTGCATGCATGTCAGTCCTTTTCTCTTGTTGTCTATCCGCTTGTCTATCCGCTTGTCTGTCTGCGTACTTGTCTGCCCATCCGTTGGCTATTTGTATACTTTACCTATGTAGTAGTCAGTATGCAATAGTCGACCAGTGTGTACATCTCTATTAACTATGTTGCACTGCATCACAACTCTCTTTGTTTTGCTATGTCTACCTGTCTCTCTGTCTCTGTCTCTGCTTCTCTCCCTCCTTTACCCTCCCTCTCTGTCTGTCTGTCTGTCTGTCTCTCTCTGGATTTGTCTCTATCTCTGACTATGTCTGTCTCTGTCTATCTCTGTATCTCTATATGTCTGTATCTTTCTCGGTCTCTGCTTCTGCTTCTGTCTGTCTCTGTCTGTATCCTATTCCTATCTCTATATATCTACACTATATACCGTATATATATAAATATATATATATGTTTCTCTTTTTCTACTTTGATAAGTAAATTCGTCGAGGCATT
>OX243826.1:5853936-6016436 GCA_945859605.1 Lumbricus rubellus | reverse complement strand
CATCCGGCGAAATTTCGCTTACTTTCTTTACTAGAATAAATTAGGTAAGATTGCATAAGATTGGATTAGATTTGGTTAGATTAGACTAGATTAGATTGGACTAGGTTTGGTTAGAATAAAGGCAGAGCCATTAGTTTTGTCTCACCCCATGATCTCCCACCGTCCGTTCCGACACGTCTCGGTTCCCTCCAGTCGATTCCAATCTGTTCCCCGATTGACGTGCATAAAGTCCCGGCGTTTGACCGCCGCACATCCCTCCGCCGAGAAGATTATTGCGCGGATTGCGCGGCAATTTGGTGTCGTCTGGTCTCGGCCGGTCGCTTCGGCTTAAGGACGGCGCCGCCCGGGTGACTCTACAGCTATCCGGGTGATCGCGAATAATGGCGGCGATCCGACGTCGCATAGATCTAAGCGCGGACTATTATGGTCGATCCCGGTGTACTGCATAGATCTATGCATTGCGGGGCGACGTACCGTTTGGTGCTTTGATGAGACAATTGCATCGGGCGGGGGTAGTCATGAGGTTAAATTGAGATGTGGATGGGTGGTTCGGAAATTCAAGGTTAGTCTCGAAGTTGAGTTGATATCTGTGTGTGTGTGTGTGTGTGTGTGTGTGTGAAGTGGCGTCAAGTTGTGTCTACATGTTTCTACCTCGTTCTATTATATTCTACCTTTCCCAATCCATCATTATTCCATTCCACTCTATCTAATTCTATTCTGCTCCATTCCATTTTATTCTATTCCATTCTATTATATTTCGTCCACTCTGTACCGGTAACACAGTTCTACTCTACTAAAATCTGTAATGATTGCCTCGTTCTAACGGTTCTATATATATTGTTCTACAAGTCAGTAAGAACATTCAAATCCGTTCAACTGCATCCACAGCTTTGGTACCTACTGTAAGACATTACGACTAAGGGAACCATGCATCTATAGTCACTATCCTCAAATCCTGATGGATTTCTGAGTCAAACTGGACGAAAATCGAACCAATAACGGAGGAAAAGCCAACATAAGCTGTCTTCTGATTGACCAGTCTATGTTTAATGCTTTCGATTTCATTCTGAAGACATCTGAGGTCAATTCTGTCCACTTCGGAGTTATATCCCAGAAGATCAACTGAATGACTCTAAAGGCGTTTCATTTACTCGTTCACTTCTAAATTAATGTTTTCTTGAGTCTACGCAGTTCAAGACGTTTAAAAACTGATGGCTCGTTTTCAGATGGTTTTTGCGGCTGTATAAGGAATTTAGTGTGCGACCTGGTGGCTGAGCGGTAACGCGTTCGCTCACAGAGCGGGCGGTTGCGGTTCAAATCCGGGTAACGACCTTGGGCAAGTTGTTTACGCACACGTGCCTCTGTCACCAAGCAGTATAATTTGGTACCAGCGTAAGCTGGGAAGTAAACGGCAAGTCCTGGAAAATCACTGGCCCCGTGTCCAGGACCTTGGGATTCGTCCATTGCCGGCTCAAGGGCCTAGAAAAGGAGATGAGCGCCTCCCCAACGGGCCTTCGGCCCTGGGATGTCTTTACTTACTTTTACTTTACTATAAGGAATTTAAGTGATGTCTATTTTAGACTCTATTCTGACCAATGCAACATCATGATAGGCCGATAGGAATTTTGCAATGCAATAATAGGCCTACAATTATAGCTGCCTATATATATATATAGTTGTAATGCAAAGTTACAAGACAGTGCACATTGAAGGCTTTCTTATTATCTCAGGTCAATTAGGATTAGGAGGAGAGAGAAAGAGAGAGAGAGAGACCCACAGAGACAGAAGCAGAGAAAGAGACAGAGACAAAGACAGTAACAGAAACAGATACAGAGACAGAGAAACAGAGAGAAATACAGAGACAGAAACAAAGACAGAGACAGAGACTGAGGCATGCAGACAGAGATAAACAGACACAGAGACAGATACAGACACAGACACAGAGATGGGTATCGATGAGAACAAGAAATGATGATTTCAAAGAATTATGATACGAATTCTCGTCTCATTTAGTACGAATACAATAATTTTTAAACGTCTTGAACTGTGTTATTTTGTATCGTATCATAATTTTTTTGAAAATATTCAAAATACTTCGATTGCAACAATGAAATTTAAAAAACGCCTCTTATCGCATTCTAAATTTCAAACTTTAACCCTCTAACTTTTCCGCTGTCTAATACAATACAATACGATATACAATTTACAATACAATGCAGTACAATACAATACAAAACAATGTACTGCAATCCAATACAATACACTACAACACCGTAGGTTACAGGTCAATACAATACAATACAATACAATGTAATGCAACACAACACAATGCAAAATAATACAAATCATCACAACGCATTTTATAGCCTATAGGAAGGAAATCGCATGAGACCATAAGAAAAGCATCGTTGGTGCTGAGTAATTACGAGTGAACAACCTGCTCAGGGTTCGTGCATACCGAGCGTTCAGTCCAATTGCCCAACGAATCCCAACGGTAGCCTAACAGAATTATAGACGACATTCATTAATTCATTCACTCATTCATTCATTAATTCATACGTTCATTCTTGTTTTCATTTATTCATTCGTTCATTTTTTATTTATTCATTCATTCATAGATCTATATTCCGTCGTTCATTCATTCACTCATTCAACCATCCGTCCATTCATTCTGTCAACGGCGGCGCTTCCAACTACCTACCGACCAGCGACGAATGCCTTCTACTACGCGCATCCTTGCTGGAGCTTCAACGATTAACCGGACGGGAGTCATCTACCACCTACCAGAGACTCTGATCAACCACGCCATCTACCAGCTCTACGGGAATCTGATGGTCAACTCTACGTGTTTGCGAGGGCTTGCCACCGGTGACTCTTTCAGCTAACTGTGTTTTGTTTTGCAACTTGTTGTTATTTTTTGCTCGCTATGACTGTTAACTTAACATCATTTCGGCTAGTTAGTGCAGAGAGCGCCTCTGAGTAGAGTCGTCACTGACTCTGTGAGCGGCGCTATAAAAATGTTCAATTACAATTACAATTCATTCACCCATTCATTCATTCACTCATTCACTCATTCATTCATTCATTTATTCATTCATCTATTCATTCACCCATCCATTCGTTCATTCATTCACTCACTCATTTATTCATTCATTTACGCATTCATTCATCAATCCATTCATTCATTCACTCACTCATTCATTCATTCATTCATTCATTCATCCATTCATTCATTCATTATTCATTCATTCATTCATCCATCCATCCATTCATCCATTCATTCATTCCTTCATTCATTCATTCTTTCATTCATTCGTTCATTCATTCATTCATTTCGATGATTTATATAGCCCTTTTCAAGGTTACTACTCAAAGGCGCTCTCGATCCAAACTCGACTACAGAGGACACTTATAGGATTGCGAAAGAATAGAACCCTGGCAGCAGGCAATATAATATAATACGATCGTATTTTATATCGTATCGTATAATTATTATGAGAATTTATTACAGAACTTCTATAAATATTCTGAGGCGCAGTCAGCGTGATAGCACCGAGGAAATAATATTTCCTCTTATATTATAAGAAAGTCTTTAAGCAGCGAAGGGATGAAACTGCCATAGTGCCACCCATGGGTGTCCGCAGACATTTTTGCAAGAGAGGCAAACATAATAGTCACGATTGAAATGTTTAGCAAGAGCTTGAAATTGAAACTTTTAAAGCAGGAATTTAATAACATGTGTACTATGTAGCCTGCTTTTCATAGGGGTTTAACATTTCCAGTTTCACGTTGTTTATCATTTTGTGCAAAGCTTTAGGCCAAAGAAATTTGTTAAAACCAAAAAGCATTAGATAAACATGAGTTTAAAAAATTTCGGGCAAATGCCTCCTCATGTTTTTATGTGCGGGTGCACATGGTGACACCCCAACTAAGAACGTACTACGAATTGAGAAGGGAAGGCCATAAAACAGAAAGAGGCCTTCGATGGCAGAGACACGGTTTAGGACTTGGCAGTTGGCAACCCTTGCCAGGGTAAGCCAGTATAATTATGGGCGCATTAGGTCGTTGTAAAGTGCTCATGAGGTCGTCAACTCTAGTAAATTCGTCAGCAAAATCGTATTCCACAGGACAAAGAATTTTTTATTCCAATGGATTAGGCGTAATTATTATGAAGCCGGATTACAGTAGACATGATGAAGACAAAGTCTCCAGACAACCCAATGATGATTTCGACCGGTTTTTTTTCTCCAGACAGCACCACATTCTATCTACATTAGTACCAGCAGGACCCAGACACGACTACTTAAAAGTATCACTGTCTAATTGGGATCTAATCGCCATGCAGCGCGACTCCCGTTCTTATCGCACCACGTGCAGTTTAACTCGGCCAGGTCATTCGTTTTGCAGGGTCCGGACAAACAGCACGGAACTATGAATATCAATGGCGTCATGCGACACGCGACGACGACGAAAACGACATGGCGTCCGAATGGATTTCCGGGTGATGTCGTTTGGTGGGTGCGGAGGGGAGGGGTAAGGTGGGAGGGAGGGAGGATGGATGTGTGGGTGGTGTGGGTGGGTAGTGTGGGGTGGGGGTTCCGGTTGAGATTGGAGTCGATTTGGATCGATTGGATCGAAGTGCGTTTGTCGCATTCGATGCATAAGATGATCATTAATCATATGACGACGACGACGACGATGATGATGATGATGACGACGACGACGACGATGCAAACATGCATGTGGAGGGACATGCGAGAAAACAGGCGCACGTAGGCTACATAGGACAATTCGCAGACATGCACAAGCATCCTCGCACCGATATGCAAACACACACACACACACACACACACATACACACACACACAGATACACGCACACAAGACAGAGGCACAAATGTAGAGAGCAGTACACAGACACGACGACACGAATAAACAAGGACACACAAGACGCACACACACGCGTACAAATATACACGCGTATAACGCACGCACGCGCACGCGCACACAAACGTACACACACATGCACACGCGAGACAGAAACCCACATAGATATATAAAATACAAAGATGTGTACAAATACAGTGACACGCGGCTACATAATTATTCTATACAGACATGCAATCGGATATATAAACGTATGCAGGATCATCGGTATTACTAAGATACAAACTACACAGAACACACACACACACACACACACACACACACATGAATTTCGGAGAGAAAATCACAACGCCTATACATAGAACATACCCATGAACAAACAGACACAAACATATGCACTGGCACAAGTGACGCATGCAGACAGATTTACAGAAACGCTGAGAGAGAGACAGACAGTCAGAGACACAGAGAGACACAGAGACAGAGACAGACATACAGAGTCAAATACAGAGAGACAGACAGATACAGACAAAAACAGACACACAGAGAGAGAGACATGCAACCGGACAGACAAATAAAGAGTAAAAATACAGCCATGCATCAGTTTGACAATTTCGTCAAAGGCATTAATTAGAAATCATTAGAAATACATATGTATACACAAAGAGGCGCTATAAAACATGCTTATATTTTATACATACATACATACTGTCACAAGTCTTTTCCCTCTTCTTCTCTACGTGTGACCTTCAGTCTCTTCGGAAGCTTCTTCGTATAAGTTCGTGGTAGCGTAGGCCTATCCCTAGATAACTGTTTCATTAGCTAAATGGCTAGGTTAAAGAATCTACAGTCTTTCACTGTTTTGTTAACCAACAACGACGACGTGTTTAACTCTTCTTATTATACTCCAAAATCCGATATAAAGTAAAACGATCAGCAACAACACAACAATGACTACACTTGCGTTATCATAACAACTACACGACTACTATCTTCATCAGTCTACTCTATCGCAACTCAACAACAACTCTTACAGCCTATCTCAACGGCTCTCAACACGCAACTCTCCTTCTTCTCTTCCACTCCCTTCTTGTACAATTAACGTACGCTCGTCTAGACGTCACGTGCTGTCCAGACAATCACCTGTGCAGACGCCGCGCGGCAATTTGCACCTGGCCTACTTACGTCGCTGTACGACAATCGGCGTGCACTGATTAAATTAGCTGACATTACCTCCTTCCTTTCTTTTGAAGAGAGCTAATTAATCTCAAAAATTAGCGAACGTATAATGCTTAAACTAAATACAAACAATTCTTATACTAAATGCAATCACAAAATACCTTATACTACAATCTCGATAAGCAGTCTGCTACTACATTCAACTTTCCTTTCTTATAGTTCAACAGAATGTCAAAATTTTGCAATGATAAAGACCATCTGACTAACTTAGCAGACTTCGACATTGACTCAGTCAAATAAACTAAAGGATTATGATCAGTGAACACATTAATCTTGGAACCAATAATGATTTCTTTCAATTTGTTTAAAGCCCATATGATTGCATAGGCTTCCTTCTCAATCGTCGCCCATCTCCTCTGGGTATCTGTCAGCTTCTGGCTGATAAATGAAACGGGACGTTCTATCCCCTCATCGTCCACTTGTGACAGCACAGCCCCCACAGCAAAATCACTGCTATCACAGTACAAATTAAATGGTTTGCCAACCTCGAACATGTACAGAATAACATTCGATAAAACAATTTCTTTAAGAGAATCAAAAGATTTCTGGTGGTCCTCAGTCCAAACAATGTTCTCAGGTGTCTGCTTGCTAGTTAAATCTGTCAATGGTTTAGCAATTTCAGCAAAATTACAAATAAATTGTCTGTAGAAACCAAAGAATCCTAACATTTGCTTCACTTGCTTCTTCGTTTCAGGGTTTTTTAAATTAATCAAACTGTCAATCCTATCTGGATTCATCATCTTCTTCCCTGAACCAATGAGGTGACCGATGAATTTCACCTCACTCTTACCAAACACACATTTTTTCAAGTTCAAAGTTACATTATGCAGTCTTATTTGTTTCAAAAACAATTCTAAATGTTTCAAATGAATGTTCCAATCATCAGAATGGACTGCAATGTCATCAACATAGGGTTCAGTAAATGCATCAATCGGTTGCAAAATCATGTTTATGGCTTTTACAAAAGTCCGTCCAGAGTTAATCATTCCAAAAGGGACACGTGTAAATTCGTACAGTCCATTATGGGTAACGAATGCGGTTTTCCATTGGTCGGATTTCTTCACCGGACAAGTCCAGTAAGCACTGCGACAGTCCAAGACGGAAATAAACTTGGATTTCCCGACTTTGCTCAGCACATCGTTGACGATCGGCATGGGGTATCGACAATTTTCAGTATATGAATTCACGTACCTGTAGTCGCACGCGAGTCTCAAGGATCCGTCCTTCTTCTTGACGATGACCAGCGGACTTGCCATTCTGCTCGACGACGGCTGAATGATGTTTGCTTTCAGCATCTCTTGTATTTGTTTGTCCACTTCTGCGCGGTATATCAACGGTATTCGATAAGCCGTGAACTCCTTCTCTCGAAAGTCTGGTCTCAGCACCACTTCGTGTTCTACCAATGTACATAATCCAGGTTTGTCCGAAAATCTGTCTGCATATCGGTTCAGTACATCCAGTAGCTGTTTCTGTTGCTCGCACGTAAGATGTCCGATCTGTTCATAGTCCAATTGCAGCGATTTCTGTGTCGTCTCTGCATGGTCTTCTTTCAATGGTAGCTCTACCACTGATCCGAATTCGTCGTCCTCTTCCACGATGAGACCACACGATAATGTTCTTGCGATGAACTTCCTCATTTTGTTGGCATGGACGATTCGTCGGCCGTTTTCATTCATGTCCACCAGATACGAATACTTGGATCTTCTTTGTAGCACTGTACATGGACCATGCCATCGTGAGATCAATTTATTGGTTGACGTTGGATACAGGACGATGACGTTTTCTCCTGGTTCGAATTCTTTATCCTTGGCCCTCTTGTTGTATTGACTGGCATATTGTTTTTGCTTTTCCTCTGCACAATTCTCAGCAAATATCAAAGCTTTCTCCATGTCTGCTCTTAAGTTCTTCAGGTACTTTGCTGGTTGTACTCCAATGTTTGGCGGTAGATTTATTTCTTTGGTCCAGCTTTCCTTTAAGATAGTTAATGGTCCTCTTGGCATTTTTCCATACACCAGCAGATATGGTGCCACTCCTGTCGTTGCGTTGGGAACTTCTCTCAATGCCCATACGGTAAACGGAATGATTTTATGCCACTGTCTTGGATTTTCCACAATGACATGATGTACCATCCTCTTGAACGTCTGATTCCATCTCTCAACTAATCCAGCTGCCTCTGGATGCCCCGGTGAATCGAATCGTGGACAGCATCCCATCAATTTCAAAAATTCTCTTGTGAGACTGGCTGTAAAATTTGTGCCTCTGTCGCTGGTGATCACAGACGGCACCCCCACGTCAATGAATAGCTTCATCAAAGCTTCGCACACAGCCTTCGCAGTCAATGACTTCAGCAAAAAGATTGTCGGCCATCTTGTACATGAATCCACTATGCACAAGCAATACTTATGCCCTGCTGCTGACTTCGGTTCTATTGGGCCTACCACGTCCATAGTCATCCGTCGGAATGGAACATCTTCCCTTGGAATTGGTGTAATCGGCACTCGATCCATCACCAAACTTCGTGCCTTCAGCTGACACTTCTCACAGGACTTACAAAATTTCACCACGTCTCGACGCATCTTTGGCCAGACAAAGGACAACTTGATTCTCTCTCGTGTCTTCTCTTCTCCCAAGTGTCCGCCAAATACTGACTCGTGAGCTAATTCCATTACTTGAATTCTTCTCTCTTTCGGTAACACCAACTGATACACAAGCTGATCCAGCATTTGATGCTTCTTATACAGCAATCCATTCACCACGCTAAACTCTGATCCTTGGTCTTCAGCGATCCTCCACCACGATTTCAGTGACTCGTCATTTCTCTGCTGCTCCTCGAATTTCTTCGCATCTTCCAGCTGTCTTTCATCGTTCGAATTCTCTGTGAACAAGTCCCTCATACTTGTCTCCAGTTCAGCGTCGCTTCCGGAATCTTCACTATCATTTCGTTCACATGCAGCCATCTCTTCTTCAGTTTCATTGTTCTCAGATGTTGTTCTTTCGTCATCTTGGATGCTGAGTTCATCTTCGCTTTCCGTGTCATCTTCTTGCGAACTTTCGTTTATCGTTTCATCTTCTCCGTCTTCGACTTCTGCTCTCCGACTTTGTGCTCTTGTAGTCACATTCGCTTGTAGCTCTCCTTGCAATATACTGATTGGTGGAACCTCTTTCAGTTCTGCAATTATCTCTGGATGTAGCAGGAACTTTTCTGGATTTTCTTTACACAGTTCTGCTGAAATGCTGGCACACACTAAAGTTAAATATGGCGCGATATTTATTGTCCTGTCCTCTGTAGCTGTTCCTTCGTTACGACCGCTCATCCGCACTTCGATTTTCACCAACTTAGCTGGAATCGGCTCTCCAGCTACACATTGCAAATGAACTCTGCCGATTTCTTCTACTGTCGTTCCTTTCAGTAGTTCCTCGTTGATTACTGGTATCTCGGTCCCCGAGTCAATCAACGCCTCGACTTGCACAGGCTGCCCATCAGTCCCACGTATCTCCACATTTACATGCTGCAACGATATCTTCTTTATGCGTTGACACTCCTCTTTACTTTTTGTTTCTCGACAACTTTCTGCAATGGAAGTAGTCTTTATCGCTTCTTTCAGTATGGTGAACTGCGGCGTACACTTCATCACTGACTTTACTTCTGTTTCTTGGTTGCATTGTTCTTCCCAACCAGGAGGTGCATTTATCACTTGTATCTGGTTTACTCGAAGATTTTCTGCACTTCTGCTAAAGTTCTTCCTCAGATTTGCCGCTCCTGGTGCTTGGCAATGTTTTATTAGGTGTTTATCAGAATTGCAATTGTGGCAACGCTTCTTGATAAAACTTCTTTGCTCCTTGTTCTCCCACTTGTTGTACGGCGTGTAAGATGCATTACTTTCTGTTGGGCGTCCCAGCGGCGGAGTTCGATTGTAGGCTTGTCTGTCCCACGTTGACTGTTGTTTATCTTGCGACCACTGCTTTCCAGAATAATCATCTTTCTTTGCATCATTACTCTTGGCTTGGCTTCCGGTGTCTTTGCTATCCTTGTTCCACTTGGGTTGCTTTGGACTATTGTCCCATGCTTCAAATTTCGGTTTGTCTTGGAACATCACACCAATCCGATTGTTTACATGTATATCTGCGAGATCTGCAACATTACTAGCTTCCAAGCATTCTGTGCCCTCTTTTGCTAAGACAAACTGTAGTGGACCTGGTGGTAAACATTCTTTCAGCTTATCCGCCACTAACAAATCAAACAGCTTCTCGTAGTCTTTGTCCACTCGTCTACTTCGGACATAATAATTCAACAGGTTCTTCAGCCTAGCCGTGAACATCGTATACGTTTCTTCGGCTGTCTTCTTGGCATCTGCAAACCTTGACCTGTACTCACGAGCTGTTAACTTGAATTCCTTCAACAAATGCTCTTTCACTGCATCGTATTTATCTAAATTCTCAAATGACAATCGATTCAATACCGTTCGCGCTCTCGGGGTCATCAATGGCAACAACAATTTCACCCAATATTGCTTTTCCACAGCGAAGCTATTGAATGCATTTTCAACTGTTTCAAAATATAATGGCACTTCCATCATATCATACGGCATCTTCGGTAACACATGCTTCATTGCGTCACCTATCTTCTTAATCTTGGACACCATTGTCTCACTTTCTTTGAGTCTAATCTGTTCTGACACTTCTCGGCTCTTACGATCATCTTCGTCTCTCTTCTTCAGTCGATCTTGATCTTCGATTCTCCGCAGTTCTTCCTGTTCTATCTTCTGTTGTAATAGTTCTAACTGCTTTCTGCGTTCTTCTTTTTCAATGGCCATTTCTTTAAGTTGAGCCTCCTTGATAGCAAGTTTCTTTTGTTCTAACTGCATCTGCTCTTCTCTTTCTCTTTCTGCTTTTTCCAAATTGTCTTTTCCGGCTTGAAATTCTTCCTGACGAATTTCTTCTGCTCTCTCCAGTTCTTGTAAACGCATCTTTTCTTTTTCTTCCTCGCGAGCCTTTTTGTCCTCAATCTGCTGCTTTCGTATTTCTTCATCGCTTTTTCTTGCTTTTTCGTACTCTATCATTAACTCCATCCTTCTTCGTTCTGATTCGTCACGATCTATTTTCATTTGTTCTAACTGAAGCTGGAACTGTTGCTTCTGCATGTCTATCTCTTGTTGTCTTATCCTTTCTAATTTTTCTGCTCTTTCCGCTCGTTGCTCCTCTTTCTCTTTCTCCTCTTGTTTACGCTCTTTCTCCTCTTGTTTACGCTCTTTCTCCTCTTGTCTGCGCTGCTCTTCTTTCTCTTTTTCTTCTTGTTTACGCTCTTTCTCCTCTTGTCTGCGCTGCTCTTCTTTCTGCTTCTCTTCTTGTCTACTCATCATCATGAATTGTAGCAACGCCTCTATAGACATCGGTGCCTCAGGCTTCTCCACTGGCTTCTCCGCAACGCCTCCGACAGCACCTTCTTCTTCTTCTTCTTTCTTAGCCCAAACCTCGGCTAAATTTCTCATCAATTCTTCCCTAGACATCTGTTCGACTTCTTCTGCGTCTAGATCTGCTTCAATTAGCAGTTTTATCAGTCTATCAGTAGACATTTTCCTAATATTTGCTTGCTTTTTCTCCGTAAGTTTCTCCATCTTACTTCTTTACTTTACAGATGCTCGATAAATTAGTAGACTACTCTTCAAATGTTTGCAATTGACTGACTTCAATTCTTTATGCACACTTCAATAGACAAGCAAGTTTTTCTACCTTGTAGTCGTTGTGTTGTCGTTTCTCACTGACGTACGGATGCTCGATGTATCGTTGCTTCTCCCGTGTGCTCGGCTCCTCGATAAATTCACAGCGTCCGTTTCTCCACAACGTCTGTTGATTGGATAGAATCCCTCCGTTCCTACTTGGCACGTAGACCCACCGTTCGTAACTACGATCGTTCTCCTGCAACTTGGATCGTTATCCTGCAACTTGGATCGTTATCTCACCGCAACGACACCAAATGTCACAAGTCTTTTCCCTCTTCTTCTCTACGTGTGACCTTCAGTCTCTTCGGAAGCTTCTTCGTATAAGTTCGTGGTAGCTTAGGCCTATCCCTAGATAACTGTTTCATTAGCTAAATGGCTAGGTTAAAAAATCTACAGTCTTTCACTGTTTTGTTAACCAACAACGACGACGTGTTTAACTCTTCTTATTATACTCCAAAATCCGATATAAAGTAAAACGATCAGCAACAACACAACAATGACTACACTTGCGTTATCATAACAACTACACGACTACTATCTTCATCAGTCTACTCTATCGCAACTCAACAACAACTCTTACAGCCTATCTCAACGGCTCTCAACACGCAACTCTCCTTCTTCTCTTCCACTCCCTTCTTGTACAATTAACGTACGCTCGTCTAGACGTCACGTGCTGTCCAGACAATCACCTGTGCAGACGCCGCGCGGCAATTTGCACCTGGCCTACTTACGTCGCTGTACGACAATCGGCGTGCACTGATTAAATTAGCTGACACATACATACATACATACATACATACATACATACATACATACATACATACATACATACATATATTATTACATACATGCATGTATGCATGCATACATACTACATACAAAAATACATACATACATATATACATACATACATACATACACGCGTACATACACACATGCAAACATATAAAACATTTATCCTTGTATGACATGTACGATGCTTTCTATAATGGCAGCGTATATATATATATACATATTTATATATATATATATATATATTTATATATATATATATATATAACTGATACTCATGTGCACTATAATGTGAAAATATTGCTGAGGCTAAAAATCTGACACCTTCGACGAATGAGAAATTGGTGCTTGTCTTCAGCCTGCATAATTCACAGCGATGAATCTACAGCAGACAGACACACACAGGCAGACAGACACAGACAGACACACAGACAGACAGACATACAGACAGACATACAGACAGGGAGACAAACAAATAGGAACACTCGCTTACCATTTTCGTGCATACAGACTCGACCATGCACCCAAGGACGCAGCATGCATACATAAACAAACAAACACACAGGAACACAGCAAGAGGCAGAGAGACACAGCAAGAGGCAGAGAGACACAGACAGTCGCAGAGACAGTCACGTATCGGTTGCCGAGAAATACAAGCAAACACAGCAGCCAGGAAATGATTCACTGTTGACCGAACGATTCACATCTACGCTGGAACAGATAAGCATCGGTATTATATATATATATATCATATATTATATAAAATAATGTATATACGCATATATTTCATATATATATATATATATATATATATATATATATATATATATATATATGTGTGTAGATAATTATCTGAGTCAGTGGCTCCTGCGGCTGTTGGAGATGAAGATGCTATAGCTGTGACAAAGATGACAAGATTACAGGAGAACGTGTATATAATTATAATAAATATATATATATATATATATAATTTTATGTATACATGTAATTATACCAGTGGTATAATAGGTTTACTGAAGGGGGCCTGCAGGGCCGGGCTACAGTGCTGCTCACCCGTCTTTTCACATGACACTCCATCATACATGCCTTTATAAGTATAATTGTAAGTATATGTAATTATGTATGTATGTATGTATGTATGTATGTATGTATGTATGTATGTATGTATGTATGTATGTATGTATGTATGTATGTATGTATGTATGTATGTATGTATGTTTGTTTGTATGTATGTATGTATGTATGTATGTATGTATGTATGTATGTATGTATGTATGTATGTATGTATGTATGTATGTATGTATGTATGTATGTATGTATGTATGTATGTATGTATGTATGTATGTATGTATGTATGTATGTATGTATGTATGTATGTATGTATGTATGTATGTATATATGTATGTATGTATGTATGTATGTATGTATGTATGTATGTATGTATGTATGTATGTATGTATGTATGTATGTATGTATGTATGTATGTATGTTTGTATATAATATTATGTCTGCATGTGTACTAATGCGTCGATAAATGTATGTGTATGCCTATGTAGGTATTTGAGCACGCATGACTCCTAATATTTCTAGCGCGCTATAGAAATGGTTTGGTAATTAAATTAACACTTAGATTACCAGATTACCATGTTTACATAGATTGACGTAGGGAGGTCTGCGCTTGAATGTTGGTAGTCTGTAAATTGTCACAAGCTGAACGGGTGGCGTGGGGGGAGGACATGCATCTTGGGAGATAATGACCACCCAGTGATTCAACTGTGAGTCAGCCTCAACGTTGGGATAGATAGACTTGCCCTTTAGCAACATAAACATTAATAAAAGTCTAAGTGTAGTCTGTCGAATTTCAGGAATAGGGACATGGCGACATTTTTTCCTTTTCGGATGCCAAAGATTTCTGTTTCACTTCGAATACGTTATCTATGTGTAGGCCTATTACTATGGAGTTGTTTGGGTCATAGGCTTATTAATTCGTAAAAAGTTTTCGTTTTTATTCTGGAAAAAAGTACCGGTTTTTTCGTAGGTTCATTTTTCTCTCGTTTCTGTGTGTGTGTTTTTTGCATAAGATTATATTTAGCATACTTATTCACTGTTTGCAATTATCTTCCTAATTTTATTTTCGTCTGTTCATTGTGTACAACTACTATAATATTTATTTTAGGCTACTTCTGGTGCAATAAAAAAATTTAAAAAAATATTCCTTTCGCTGTCTCCGTTCTTTCACAGATTCCGGTTAAATAGTTCGAGTCGCATGCAATTAAATCTTATGTAACCTATGTATAGGCTACCTGGTCAACTTATAGGTCTAGTGATGATAGTTAGACTCTATGATCATAATTTTTCCCGGGAATATCCCCGCAAAGGATAAAAATAACTGTCGGAGAACCGGTTGGAAATTATATTATTAAGAAAGTCTAAAAAAGTCAATCTTATAAGCAGGTCTAGAGAAAAATGACTTCGTCCACATTGAAGCAATCATAGTCGAACACCAGAATCTTTTATACGGACGCTATATTTGGACGCAATATCAAGAGTCCTCCGTAATAATTGTGAAGACCGTGTTGAACAGATGAGGTAATTTTCTACAGCGAAATTAATTCTGAGGATCAATGCCGCGACCGTGTCATCGTAATAACGATTTTCAGATGTGTAATAGCGGATAGAAAAAGTTTATGTGCTCAATACACACCGCTCGTTTTTAATCCGGTTATATCGCATGTAATATAAGCATACTTAGTTTATGTCGGCCCTATCGTACGGTATATAACAAGCACCATAGACAATTAGACATCCATTGGCAATCACTTTGACACAGACAGTGCTTGTGAATAAGCTTGTGCCCGACGTTTAGCTGAATTAGCACCAAGCAAGCAATTTCAGTTTGTCCCTTAATAGTTAACACAGCTATAAATTTTCAGTATGGATCGCGTCATGAAGATCATGGAAGTTATTCAGCAGGTCGAAGAAAATTAGTATGATGTAGAGAAGACATACACAAAATTTCAAAGAATCTTTGGAAGATCTATCATACCTGTAAGGTAGGCCAAGAGTAAAATAGGCAGATCATAATGACTTACCGCGACCTATTCTGCCGTGCTTAGAATTAAGGAAAGACCGTAATTGACATTTTTCACCTCAGTTGGCACTGTACACCAAGGCTACACTATTATTATGGTGGCGATGCAGCTGGTGTTGGGGTGTCTCTTTAGATAATTTAAGTTGACGAATACGAGCTTGTTGTCTACTTAGGCCTACTACATGTACAACAGTGTAGCCACTAGCCTACATACGTCTATGATTGCAGGTACCGGTAGTGCTTAAAGTGTATGAAATAAGTACCTGGACGCTCCTCAACTTTCCCTCGTGTGCTATCAAAATAAACGCAGAACGGCGTTCATATGAGAAAATAACTACGTGGACACCGTCCATGACCGTCCAGCCAAGGTCGTAGCTATAGGGGGTGTTTCGGGTGTTTGAACACCCCCAAAATGAAATAATGCAAGACTGAAAAAATGCATTTACTATAACTAAAGTGTGCAATGTAAAATTATTGTGGTCAATTATGTTTTTTACCGCCGTGAACGTATTACGAGCCGAAAAAAGTAAGAAAAGCAAGCGACGACTAAAAAGTTGTCATAAAATTTCGCCCAAAAGAAAAAGTCGGGAAAACACACCCCCCCCCTCCCGAAATAAAATCATGGCTACGGCCTTGCGTCCAGCCACACTTTAAGCCCTGATTGCAGGCTCAAAATAATCAGAATCTTTCACCATTGTCCTCTAACCGTTAGTCTTTCAGTGGCTTCTGCTGTTAGTGTTGTTCTAATGGTGCCATTGATCTGCCTTGGCTATAGCATTGTTCGGTGCTATGATAGCTCTTGCATGCGTGCAAGACATCGAGCGCTAGAGGAGAGTTTTTATTAGGACATTTAATCAGATTAAACACACGGTCCATAAAACTTCATTAACCGTGCGCCAAGCAGGATCACTCTGGCTAATATCTGCTAAGAACAGACATTCGTGTTTGCTCTCTTTGCATGAACACAATAATATTATCTGCCTTTGAAAAGCTAACACACACATACACATGATCGCGAAAACGCACATACATGTAGTAATGTACTGAAATGTATTTCATGTAATGTATTAATCACACGGCACGATTATGGCAATGCTACTTGATTCTACACGGTGTAGCCTAAGCCTAAGAAAATATGAGAAAGGACTACTCCCAGGACAAATTGTAGGTTGCAGACATCAAATCGACCTGTACAATGTACATGCAGTGTACAGTGTACAAGGCTGTAAAAGTTTATATTGTGAGTGCTGTTCTCTGATACCGGTTGTAACACCTGTGTAGGTGCGTTTATATTAGTTTAATGTCGTTAATTATTATTTCATTTTTTCACAACAGCCATAGGATTTGAGTGTTGGGGCTGAACTCATTCGCCAAAATTGCTGACGACCTTTTTAGTCATCCGGTCGATATCTCGTAGAAATTTTGCGGTAATAGTAACGGTAACGATAGCAGTGTACCAGTTTAAACGACGTTAATATGACATTAAGTAGAGAACGTTTGCAATTAATTTAAATTGTTATGCATTAGGATTAGGTGATTACTAAGCTAGTTAAGTATCTGGCGGAACTCTTATGTCGACTTGGTAAAATTGGAGATGCAGCTTGCCTTTTTTCCCTTAAAGCATCACATTTGAGACGCTGATGAGTACTGTGACAGACATATTATATTTTATGATAAAGAATCAACGCCGACACACGCACACACATCGACATACACGCACACGCACACGCACACGCACACTCGCACACACATTCACACACACACACACAAACCCAACCCACCCACGCGCGCACACATACAACACACCTACACACTTACACAGTGGCGCACCTAGGGGGGTGCTGGGGGATGCTTGAGTACCCCCAGGCTAAAAAGGTGACCCACGCAATTTTTCCAAATCCGATGAGTTTTTTGGTGCGTGGGGGGGGGGGGGGGGTAGGGGTCATTCGGTCTTTAAGATTACACAATCAAGCAAGTTCCTTTGGCACTCGCTACTTCGCACCATCGGCGCTTACAATAATAATTCTGAGCACCCCCCAGGAAAATTTTCTGGTTGCGCCCCTGCACTTACACACAGAGACATACACCCACCTACTCAAACACACATATCCAAAAACACACACATTATATCGATAGTTTGATTATACAGTTCATGGTCCAGTAAATACAATCAGACTTTGTCTCAAACGATTATGACAACGTTTATGCCTGCAATAAGACTTGTCATTAACATTAACTGAAACGCAATCTTGACATTAAGTTTTGTATCATAAAACAGACTGATACTAAGTCTTATCTCAAGCGGTAATTGCAACGTTAGGATACCTTGATATTAAGACGTGATGCTAACGGTAATGGCAGCATTACATTAGCATTGAGACATGATATAGACAGTTACTGTAGGCCTAATGGAAACGTTGCCTTGACATTGAGAAGTGCTACTAACGGTAATTACATGTTACATTAACATTGAGAAGTGCTACTAACGGTAATATCTACGTTACCTTGAGACAATGATACGCGCTACAAACGTTAACAGCCACGTTACCTTGGACGTAGAAAAGCTGCATATATACGCCTATAAGAAGACGAATATGAAGAAGACGAATACGAAGCTGAAGCGCAGAGACGTTGAGCGCTGTCGTCATTAAAAGAAGCCCAATCCTCCTCACTGGGTCCGGTCGGTTCCACCGTCCATCTCTTCCTGCCTGCTCTGCCCGGAACGGGACGTGCGACCTCACACAACAACAACGCCGCGGCACGCACACGACAGCCAAGCGCCTCTCGGGCGACGGGCGCATCGCTCAGCGCAGGCTGCTCCTTGCAGAAGGACGGAGAGAAGGAGGCGCAGGGGAGCGACGTCGTCGTCGTCCTGCCTGCACGCAGCGCACACCGCGCCGCTGCCGCAGAGAGACGGGGAAGGCGGCGACGGGGACGACGTTGCCACGTCCCGTTCCTCTCGCTGCATTTGCAACTAAAATGTAATTACATCGACTGCGCTCGACCCGACCGGCGAAATTACGGGTTCCTCCGGCGTGATCTACGGGTCTAATGAACAACCCCCGACTCCTCCGTCTCCTCCACGGCGACGAAGCGGTCGAAGGCCGAGAAGGAGGAGGATCGGGGGTCCGGCTGCCGCGATCGTGATGCCTTCCCCGTCCACCGCCACACGGAACTTCCCCGGCGGCGATGGCGAGGGGCGGTGGGGCCCGAACGGTATGCGGCTCCCTCCCTGACTGCAGGACTGCGGCCGCAATTAATATATTCCGGCCGCATGGACAGAGACGTCGTGATCGCCGGATTATAATCATAGTCGGTGATAAACCGTTGATGATACGACGGTGACCATTGATGATATGACGGTGACCGTTGATGATACGACGGTGACCGTTGATGATACGACGGTGACCGTTGATGATACGACGATAACCGTGGCTCGGTTATGAGGCGACCGTCGTGAACGTATCAAGAAGCGACAGCGACAATAAAGTCTCAAAATTGTTGCCGTTAACTGCGCTGGACAAACTACCTCCTTTGCCATTGCATTACAAGACAATACAATGGAGCGCCTCTGAGTAGAGTGAGCTTGAAAGGCGCTATAATAAGTGCACATACAAACAAATACAGCACTTTACCCTATGCTTAAAGGAGTGACTTGAAACAGTGTGTCTTTCCTCTTCAATTGCATGATATGCTGTGGTGTAAATACTCCTCTTCTGGTTGTAAGGTGTTGTACAAATAAATAATGTACATAATTGCTGCAAGAAATTAAAAATTTCAAATAGAAATCGGTCAGAATGGAATGATTATTTATTAGGCGATTCAAGTTGATCCACAATTGAGTTCATTCATGGAAACAACGGTCGGGAAGAGGTAAAGAGACAGATATGGTAGGCGCGCAGATAGAATCAGAAGGAGAAAGGGACAGACAGACAGACTAAAGATAGACAGACAGACAGGTATATAGAGAGACAGACAGACAGACACAGACAGACACAGAGAGAGACAGCAATAGAGAAAGAGAGGAGACAGAGACAGAAAGAAAGAGATAGTGAAAGAGGGAGAGGGAGAGACGGAAAGGGAGAGACATAGACAGAGAGACAGAGAGAGAGACAGAGAAAACGAGAGAGACATGCAGAGAGTGACAGACAGACAGAGACAGAAGACAGAGAGAGACATAGGAACAGTGTGAGAGGGGGAGAGAGACAGAGACAGAGATAGAGATAGAGAAAGAAACAGAGACAGAGATAGAGATACGAAGTGAGAAACAGTGTGAGACAGACACAAGGGACAGTGAGATAGAACAAACAGAGAGGAGAAAGCCAACAGTCTCTGCTAAAGATACGTCGCATACACAGACATACACAGACTGTTGTGTGACGGAAATTAAAAATGTCCCTCATGACTTGAGTCAGTTGAACGGCAACGCAAGTTACCGTCAGTATCAATCAAATCACATCAGAGGAAATCCGCTCGACCAGTCTCACGTCAAATAAAATCTTAATCATGTCAAATCATATCAAACCGTCAGGTCACATCAGACCGGCAGATGAAGTTCAATCTTCATAATAAACTTTGTAATCGTAATCGTCATTACAAATTTATGCACCCTTAGACTATAGGCCTACTTGAAAAGACAGAGACAAACCAATGTTCGTAGCACAGGAAATGAAATTTTCGTGTAAAATGAGACCGTTACGGTATGTATAGGCTACATGTATGAGCACTTGTTTTAGCGCCTCGTCAGGATTGCTACTCAGAGGCGCTCCCGACTACAGCGCCTACACTAAATTGGAGTTTCACGCTGAATCGCATAAAGGACTTGCTCAGACTCCCTACGCGACGGATTGAGGTGGATTAGAACCCGCAACCAAGGCTAGGAACATAGGCCTATACCCCTACATCACCGGGCCCCAGCCTAAAGCTGCCTGATTTCGGAGTTGCTTCGTCGCTAAGTCACGTCAAAACGTAACCAAAAAGTCGAGAAATGAGGACATTGGTAAGTTTTTAAGAGGTAGGCCTATATGCTACGTAAAATTCATCCTCTTTGTTTTCATTACCCATACATGGCATGTTACAAAACACGCTACTTGTGAAAAGATCGACGTAAAATTTTAGATGGCATGGCGTGCAGACCGCTTATAGGTCTTGACCGTCTTGTAATACCTTAGTCTAGTTCGCGGTTGTATGGCATTTGTACATGTAGCAATATTCAATCGGCACGCGAGAGCGTTTCTGTGTTTTCCTGTATTTGATAAAATTAATGTCCAACGTGGTAGGCCCTACCGTTGAAGCAAAACGAAGATAATACATCACTTCAATTAGATCTATATCAAACAATTTTTTCTTATATAATACCGGATGTTTAGTCTAGAAAAAAATTCGGCCAATATGTTTTTCTGTAGATAATAGGCTACCGTAAATGGCCTTGACGTTGCTCATTTTTCAATGAATTGATCAATGTGTAGTATACGCTATACGTTTGTCACTTTGAATGGAAGCTACAGCAGTTATGAAGCCCACAATCATGTAAGCCTATACCGACCGTGATAGAACCGATGATAACCATCTTAAATAATTACACAAACGGATACACGAACCAGTGCACTTACAGTAAAAGCACTGGAGACACAACCAGGGCTTAAATTGTGGCTGAATGGTCATGGACGGCGTTCAGGCACTTACTTGGACAGCAGAGCCTGGAGAAGTGACTTCTTTTTCTACACTTTATGCACTGGAGCCTTAACCAATGTAGGGTTTCTCTTAAGAATTTTTTAACACTGCGCAGTCCTTTCTATTCCTTACCATCCTCCAATTTTAATTAGTCCCAATCGGATAACAATGACCATTTTTACTAAGCTTATAATTATAGCTGCACATAATAGTTCCTATACGACTGCACAAATACATTTAGAACTTCCCATTTTCTAAAGAACTGCACGAAAAAAACTTGCTAACTAGACAAGTCACTGTAACCGACGCGTCAAAGTATATATGTAAGCCAGTTAACCAAAGAAACACTGCGAACCAATGGCAGCTTGTATCACAGCTACAGTAACTGATGAAGAGATATTCCTACACGAAGAGACAGGTATAATTCAAGCGATATATAATTTATGAGCAGGCCTACCTCGCCTGGAACCCAAGCGCCATAAATCACGAAGTTACATTACAGTTTACAGTGTGCGTTTAGCAATCAGACGTCACATAATTCCTGCGAAGTCTCCTCTGCCTCCTCCTCCTGTCTCTTTTCATTTCTTTCGATGCGATGACGAGTATCGACAACCGTGACGGCGTGCAATCAGTCGGACCCTCAGGCGACGTCACGCGGACAAACCGCACCGGATGTGAAGTGCATGCGTCTCTAGACCAGCTTTGACGCACACTGAGACATAGAAATTGAAGAGAGTATAGGGAAAAAACGGAATCGATATCAAGTGGAAGGCATAACGTTGCTCGACCATGATTTTCAACGGCAAAAAATACAATGCAAATGGATTTTTTCGGTTGGCAAAAAGTCTAAGGTTATACGATTTTTGCAGACGAGATATAAAAAAAAAACTTCAATGGAATTTGCAACTTTAGAGGCGCATGTGTGTGTAGCTTTTGAACCGGATTACAAAAAGACGAAGGTCAAACTGGAAAGGTCTTCAATTAGCCGCCGAAAAAGTGAATATAAAAAGTTCTTTTCACCAGTTTGCCTGGAGGACAGTTACTGAATACTGATTGCTGGAAGAGTAGGCCTATTATAATAATACGGCGAACTCCCGCGTTCTACTGTGGAGGAACAACAGCCTATTGCTCAGTCAGCTGTAGCGGAAAAGCGGTGCGCTCTAAGTAGGCTACCATGGAAATATGCAGGTTCTACGTTGCTGGACTTAAAATTCAGTTCATCTTGCCTTCACGTGTGCTGAACCGTTCTCTTTAAACAGTTAGAACCAACGCATTGTTATAGACAGGCAACACAACCTTCGTGACTTAGCCTACTTTAAAAATGCGATAATAGGCCTAACATAAAATATGCACGCGCACATCGTTATGATACGCCTACCAGTTTGAATATTCTGACGTCAAATTTAACTTAACGGTGTGACCAGTTTCGGTTCAAATAACTAAACAAACTTCAACCCTAATACCCTGATGACACCGACCAATATTAATGGTTCTAACAGTTAGCCTACTTTCCATTCTTATATCACCCAACACTTCAACCTTAACGACACACCAACCTAATCATCTTTCATGTTTCCATTCTTAACTACTGTATAATATCTTCTAAGCTTCTGCGCTAATCATTCCAATCAATTCGTTTGTCTGCTAAGCGCATAATCCTATAGAAGTTGTTCCCTATAATTGACCACAGACTTAGAAGAGAGTAGTCTTGCCACCATCGTCCCACGTTGCGTCAACCAAAATAGTTCCTCAACCAATGCGATTGTCCGGCGACCTCGCTAAGTGGACTTCGCATCGATTGCGTTGTTTTTACAGCCGAATGCACTTCCGCTTACTCTTCAATCAGTCTGCCTCCCTCTCTGTTCGTCTGTGTATCTGTGCTTGTCTCTTTATAGATGTCTATTTCTATCTCCACCTCCGCCTTCTCATACATGTCCATCACCACAACCTTATCCTCCTCCTCCTCCTCCTCCTCCTCTTCCTCCTCCTCCTCCTCCTCCTCCTCCTCTTCTTCCTCCTCCTCCTCTTCCTCCTCCTCCTCTTCCTCCTCCTCCTCCTCTGCCCAATTATTACAAGCATCCATCGATATCGCTGTCTGTCCCCTTGTCTGTGTATCCCTCTGTTTGTATGTCTTTCTGTCTTTCACTGTGTCTATCTCTCTGTCGTCCCAATGTCTGTCTGTATGTCTTCCTGTGTGTATGTGTCTTTATTCTCCATATTATTTGTCTTTTCATCTTTCTCTGTGTCTGTCTCTCTGTCATCCCTACGTATCCCTCTGTCTGTATGTCTTCCTGTCTTTCTGTCTCTGTATCCCTGAGCCTATCCCTGTCTCTGTCTCTCTGTTTCTCTGTCTATCTGTCTCTCTGTCTATCTGTCTCTCTGTCTCTCTGTCTCTGTCTCTCTGTTTCTGTCTGTCTGTCTGTCTCTGTCTGTCTGTCTGTCTCTGTATCTGTCTCGGTCTCTCTGTCTCTGTCTCTGTCTCTGTCTCTCTGTCTCTCTCTTCTTCCAAAGTATCCCTCAGTCTGCATGTCTCTCTCCATGTTCTCCTCCGTATCTGTCTCTTAATTCTCCCTCCAACCGCCACCCTTGATAAAATATGCATCATGTTTATTGTGCGCTCCAAATAAACCGGCGATGCGGTCTACGGTCCAGACCGCCGAAGCCCCGTCCCCAACCGACTAGGGAAGGGGGTACGTCCGGCCTCCGCCCCTCTTCCCTCTTCCCTCACCCCTCCAAATTAATTGGGCTGAGTGCACGCGCGGCCAGGCAGCGACGGGGACGGCGACAGTTCCCGCAAGCGACGGGAGGGAGGGGAACCACGGCGGTTCCCATGGTCGCCGGAGGGTCGCGCGGGAACCGCACAATGACAACTGATTTAGGATCGAAATGCCGACAATAAACATTTGAGGAATAACAGACGACTGGCGTTTCTAATGGCTCCATTAGAAAACGGGGATCTGCGACCGGGGGGGGGGGGAGATGGGGGGGGGCAAGGATGTTGCATGGGCAATGGAACACTGTTGTTGTGAGA
This sequence comes from Lumbricus rubellus, assembly GCA_945859605.1. Lineage (NCBI taxonomy): Eukaryota > Metazoa > Annelida > Clitellata > Crassiclitellata > Lumbricidae > Lumbricus > Lumbricus rubellus. The sequence goes on along the minus strand of OX243826.1, from coordinate 5,992,004 downwards.
GATCGTCGGGTTTTGCTCTTTCTGACCTGCAAAAGAGTTGCCTGACCTTCGAGTTCTGGCACGCAATGCACACACAAGAATCGTCGTTCTTGTTTTGTTGCCGCGCTGTAGAAAGCGGTGCGATTGTGCTGCCACCAATGGAGTGTTGCTTTCAGAAAGGCGGTTAGGAAAAGAGAGGCGTTGAAAGTGATGATAACAATAGCCATAATTATTGTATTGTATTGTATCTGTAAATACAGTAAATTTATATTGGGCCTCTTGCATATTGAGTGCAAGTGCTCTCAGTCAGAAAAACTCCAGGCGAGAAGATATGCCCAAGGAGTGAGAGGCAGAAGAAGAAAGTTTCAAAGTTATGATCTTTATCCAAGTTCAAACTGTCACTCTGAAGTATGATTGCAATTCATCGCTTGAACGAATGATAGCAGAAGTTGAGCTTAACTGTTTGGCTACTGCTTACTTTACCATCGCCATAATTATGTGGAACGGAAGGATGAGTTACTTTTTGTAAGCGCGGACACTGAATCGGAGGTTCCCACTAGGCGGTTTGAAGTGGATACAAACCTGCAACCCTCCAGCCGCAAGACACAACGAACATACCCACTACACCACCGCGCCCGACATGGTAGCGGAATTCGAACCTGCGTCCACGAGCTCAACAAGCCACCGTGCCATTTTTCTTGACCCCTCCCAAGGAGCGCCTCTGACATGTATTTTGCTCAAGCGGCGCTAAAAAAAAGTCAATTTGCAATTACGATTACAATCAGAAGATGAATTCTGCAACTGTTAATGTAAAAAACGATTTACGGACACTCTACGGCGCGGTAGATCATACCGTGAAATTGAGCTGAATCCTTTTTACAGTGTATAATATTGCGTTTTTATGGTCATCAGATTATATCGATATTAACGTGTACGGCACCCGGCTATGGCCGGACAATGGCTGAAGCACAATTCAATGTACGTCCAATGATCTATGGTATATCATAATGCAGATATCCGACATTTGTCGGTGCCACAAAGGAGTTGCGTCATGAGGGAGGCTGCAGTAGAAGCATCAGCAGCAGCAGCAGCAGCAGCAGTAGCATCGGCAGTCCATTGTGTCACAGCGATGGATGCCAATGCCAGAACGATGCAAGTAATCAAGTCCGACACAGCAGCAGCAGCAGCAGCAGCAGCAGCAGCAGCAGCAGCAGCAGCAGCATCTCCCATGCAGTCTACTATAGATCTTCCTTTATCTGTAGTATGTAATATCTTTCTGCTTCTAGATCTGTCTGTCTGTCTCTGTTTCTGCATGCGTAAAACTCACTCTCTCTATTATGCAGTGTTTAATATCTATCATATTTGTCTCTATTTGTCTGCGTGTTTGTCCTTTGACTATCTCTCTATGTGCTTGTTCACCCTCCCTCCACCTCTGCCTGTCTGTATGTCCTTCTCTATTCTACATCAATAGCTCTCTGTCTCTGTCTCTGTTTCTGTTTCTCTCTCTCTCTCTCTTTTGCTCTGCTCTGGCTGTCTGATTGTCTCTATGTCACTCTCTGTCTCTGTCCGTCTCCGTCTGCCTGTGTGTCTGTCTCCGTCTACGTCTCCATCTCTGTCTCTGTCCGTCTCCGTTTGCCTGTGTGTCTGTCTCCGTCTACGTCTCCATCTCTGTCTCTGTCCGTCTCCGTTTGCCTGTGTGTCTGTCTCCGTCTCCGTCTCAATCTCTGTCTCTGTTTGCCTCTCTCTCTGTCTGTCTGTCTCCGTCTCCATCTTTGTCTTTGTTTGTCTCTGTCTGTCTGTCTGTATCTCTTTCTCTCTGCCAGGCAGAATCTGCCTTTCAATCTCCATCTCTCCTTGCACTATGCACACTATCTATATCTATCTAGCCGTTTGTGTGCATGCATGCCTGTTAATCAGTCTATCTTTATGTCTGTCTGTCTGTCTGTCTGTCTCTGTTTGTCTGTCTGCCCACGTATCTGCCTGTCTGTATACGTTGCTGTCTGTTATGTGTCCAATAGTATATGAATATATGAACTCTTTTCTTTTATGTCTGTCTCTATCTGTATGTCTACAGTATGTCTGCCTGCCCACGTATCCGCCTGTCTGTCTGTCGGCTGTCTGTTTTGTGTCCCATAATATATGGATACATGAACTCTTTTTCTTTTCTCTGGAGTGACTTAAGCACGAGATGTTACGAGTAATCTGGGAACCGACCAGATTTCGATGTAGTCTACAGTTGCTGAGAAACTACAGACACAGGACACAGTCCCCCACGTGTATAACACTGTATACCCCAAGAATAATCACTGGTATGGACAAACACTACTTTGCCTGACCGTATTTTGTCTGATAAGATAGCATATAATCATTGACCGATGTAGCCACAGGATGGCCACACGATTTTTCTTGGGAAGTAACCGAGGGAGAGGACTTATATGCACTGAGAATCATAGTGAGACAGAGACCCAATAGACAGACAGATAGTTTGATATAATTTGATATAACACAGAACAGATAAGTGACGCAACTGTAGAGGCATACAGAGAGATAGGCCCACACAACAGAAAAGTACAGAGACCTATAAACATACATTGTGAAGCACACTGTGAGATATATACAGAGACTTATAAACATACATTGAGAAAAATACAGAGACATACAAACATGCATTCATAAAAATACAGAGACCTATAAACATACATTGTGAAGCACACAGCGAGATATAGGCTATACACAGATATGCAGACACTCGGTGATGCAAACATCGAAAGACACTTGCAGTTAGACTTGCAAGTGACCCAGACAGATTTATGCCGGAGATCGATAGAAATGTTGTCTAATTTCCAATCCGAAAATCCCTTCGCTTGATCGATTTTTTTCTTCTCGGAACAACCTCGATGGTCGAATAAGTCATCCAGAGATGTCTGGCAATCATAGATCGATGTGGGATCGATAGATCGATACCCAGATCAGCAGACATCGAATAGATTCAGACCGATATAGATCAATATTATACATAGCCTATATATAATAAAATTATGTGAGTTACACATAAAAAACCAACACAATGTATGACCGATATAAACGATAAGCTAGATTCGCTCGGTGCGTCGCTCTCTTACAACTAAAGCTGTCACTACTCTGATGCATGCATTTATATGCACGAGAGTTGACTATGGCAGTGCCATTTATGCGGGCTTAACTCTTTCACGCATTAATAAGTTACAATCTGTCCTTAATGCTGCAGCTCGTCTGATTGGTGGCATTCCAAAGTTTGGGCATATATCAAGTTTTATACGGGAGGAACTGCACTGGTTGCCTATGCAAAAACGTATTGAGTTTAAGATTCTAATGCTCATCCGTAATTGCCTAGCAGGCCAAGCTCCGATCTACCTTATGGAACTTTGTGTGCCTGTGCTATCCATTCCAGGCCGTAGATTCCTTCGCTCTGCAACGCATGGTGACCTGGTTGTTCCTAGGGCTCGATCTTCCACAGTGCTGCATAGAAGTTTTGCTATGGTCGGTCCGTCTTTCTGGAATAAGTTACCTATTAGTCTCCGTAATGAACTTCTTTGTCTTTCTTTGCCCCTTTTCCGCAAGCGTTTGAAAACCATTCTCTTTGATTATGGTTTGGTGTCAGGTCGGGAGCGCCTCTGAGGAGTTCTCTTGAAGTGGCGCTATATAAATGTTCGATTACAATTACAATTACAATTACAATTGTTTATTGTATGCCTATAGCATGACGTTATGCAATATGCATGGGCTTTGGCTAATTATTATAATAATGTAGGCTACTTAGCTGAATTATTTTTCTGAGATGTATAAAACAGAACTGTCTTGAGAATATAATTATGTGGAAACCATTGCGCATTAAGTGTCTTGTTGCCTTTGGACAGTCATTACACTATAATTTGATCGCTGTTACATTAAACAGACGCATCCAGTAAACTTGCGCACTGCTTGTATATCAACACATTCAAGGCGCTTGCTATGTATAATGAAGTTTCTGCGAATCTTTCAGTTACAGTTGTCCAACGCCGTCTATAATAATTTGTCGTATAATAATAATTATTGTAAGTGGGTTTCCTATATTTCATATCTTTGCAAGTCTGTAATTTTTAGTGCGGTATCAAACACAGCTCAAGCGTGTCGTATAATTGTATTGTATTGTGTTCTATTGTACGCTTATTGTATTGTCCAGCATTGTAAAGTAAAGTTTATTCATGTGCTGCATTCGTAGTGGTGAATTGCGCAGTGTTCAAGTGTTTGCATTGTATTGATTGCAATGTATTGTGTTTTACTGTCTTGTCTTGTATTGCATTGTATCATATGTTTAAAAAAATTATACTGCTTGTATCGAATTTTATCGTATAGAAGAATTTATTACTATGCTGCATGACAGTGCATTGTATATTTTTGTCTTGCCTTGCATTGTCCTGTAATGTATTGTATGCCACTGTCTTGTCTTGTCTTGTCTTGTCTTGTCTTGTCTTGTCTTGTCTTGTCTTGTCTTGTCTTGTCTTGTCTTGTCTTGTCTTGTATTGTATGCCACTGTCTTGTCTTGTCTTGTCTTGTCTTGTCTTGTCTTGTCTTGTCTTGTCTTGTCTTGTCTTGTCTTGTCTTGTCTTGTCTTGTATTGCATTGAATCGTACCGTGCCGTTTTGATGATTATATTGCATTGCATTTTATTGCATTGCCAACGATTTTTGGTCTGAAAGGAAGATGCCCAGCAAACATAGATTGATGGCTCGATGATGATGGATGGGAAGTTTGATAGATGGATAGATGATGGATGAATTGGTGTCATGGATTGATGGATGGTTTGGCGGGTGATGGATTGGTGGATGGATTGGTGGATAGAAGGATGGTTATTTCAGTTTAACGACACCGTGATATAAGATGTTATCAACGTCGCCCTCCTCCTTTACCCAGGCTTGGGACTGGCACTTTGCAAACAGTGGCAGAGTTAGCAGAACGGATGGACAGACGAACTGGTATTCTACGATATTATATTCTACAATTCTGTGTGACATTCTCTCTCTACATTCTTCCCTCTTCACTCTTCTCTCTTCTTATAGTCTATTTTTTCTCTCGGTGTATTAAGCACTGGGAGCGCTTCTGAACAGTTCGGCTTACTCTATAGGCACTTTTCAAAATCTTAAAGATTTTGAAAAGTGTCTATAGATATTCTAATCTTGTATTGTATTGTATTGAATTAACGACAATTTCTACTAAATCGTCGGTAGCAACTTCTAGGATGCTTAGGTCTACACACTGGATGGGTTTCCTGCCTTGTACATGTACTTTGAGGTCACACCACTATGTTCATTTCTCGCTTAAAAACTTCCTTATTTAGCCGTTGTTGGACTGGGAGCGCTTCTGAGTTGGCTACCTTGAAGGTGCACCATATAAGAACTCAATAATAATAGCAAATATTCAAAGCACCACTATACAAAAAGTCTGCAGCCATGGTTGGTGTTCCAATAATATCATCAATATAGAAGTCCGAGTTGGATCGATGTGTCTGGACTACATGGGGAATCGTGGGGTGTGCGCGCGGGCGTTGGAACAGCGGATGCAGGTCGAGTCGGCATTTAATTAGGTCAGGTCTCGGCGCGTTGGAACGGAAAGGGATGAACGATTGGAGAGGGTAAATATTGGATCGGTTGAGGCTCCCGTGTGGAACGATCGTGTTTTCAATAATACGACGAATAATAGTTTAGCGCAATGAATGGTATCGTCGTCATCATCATCGTCGTCATCATCATCGTCGTCATCATCATCGTCGTCGTCGCTCTTGTAGAGGGCGCCACTCATTCTTGACGCTGCACGACATCGCCAGACGACACTCATGACTGGCGTCATGACAAGAGCGTCATGAATGGCGGCTCGTCGTCGTCGTCATGCTCTTGGACCGCACGCAGCAGCAGCTGCCGAATATCCGCTGAGTAAATCCTCTGGGTTGTGGTGTCCGAATCCATCAGACACTAATGTACATGTAGCTGTGGTTGAGAGCTACATGTATGTGGAAGCGACCAGATCTTTGTGTGGTGTTCATGATTGCGACGCCTAGCGTCAGATTTTGCACCTGCTGCACAGGGCTGTTTTAAAGGAATTTTTAGAACTGCACAACTCCTTCTCTCCTTTGCCATCTTTCATGATAAATTAGCCTACTTCCAATCGGAGGACAATGACTTTTTGCTAGTTTTAACTGTAGAAAAGTGCTTCTACAACTGCACAAATTCATTTAGAACTGCACATTTTGTGTACAACTGCACGTTAAATAAGCCCTGCTGCTGAAAACTCCACACTGACGTTAGTATATGCGTAGTACAGATAGCTACATAGATTTATAGGGCATAAGCTTACGTGCCATCCGCTTCTCTGTGCGAGTAGCACGGTTGTGGGTTCGCATATAAATGTTGGATTATTTAAAAGATTCGGATCGTGGGTTTACCTGATCTGCACTTGGGTACGCTACCTCAAATGCATGGTATCAATTTAAACGGGTGGTGGAGGATTCGATTTGTCAAAAATGAAAAATGAGCAGGGTCGGGGATATAGCCTACAGCTACTTTCCGCTTCCATAAAACTATAAAAAAAAGTTATTTACACAATTTAATATCATATTCTAAGTAAAGAGTAAAAAAGCAACTACGTTGTAGTAACACACCGTTGTCCTATAAATGGCCCAGTTTGCTATTTTATCATAATTGTAAACTGCAGATTTATAAAGTGACACTTGAAACCAAACCATGCAAGTTCACAATATTTTTCGAGAATTTCACGTTTGCGAGGTTGTAAATTGGCGCTATAGAAATGCTTATTTGCATGCTAACATCATGGACAAAATCAGAGGGGATTGCATCTAGACAGCGTTGCCTTTCACGTAGGCCTACAGCCCTCGGTAGTTGGCCACAAAATAATATTATTGGCATCATTGGTGACCACGCTGCGAGCTGAGTGGAGAAAACACTTTTGAGGATGTAGACAAAATGACGGAATCATTTACGTAAAGCATCACGTGGTTGGTGGTTCATTTATAGATTGACAATTATACTTTCTGATTCGTCAGCTCTGATTGGCAGCAGGAGGCTTGCAAGAACTGTTGTGAGATTTTGGTACCATCCGTCCATCGAAATAAATTCCTGACTTAAACTAGGCCTACGACGAAATGAGACTCCATAGATAAAAAAGCCGCTGAATCCCTCTGCTATCGTCAGGAACTGAGCTCTTTTTAATTTGAGCCTTGAAACAGTCTTCCACTGTTAGGTAACAGTCTTCTGTTGTAGACTATTGTATATTGTATTTAACTCTGTACAGGATATAGGCCTAGCCTGTGCGTATAACAAACACTCAATCTATATTTCCTACTGTAACATTTATAGGCTTACACGTCATCCTCATCCCACGTTCTTCTGACTGGCAAAACGTTGCGTGGCTCCAGCTGGCGACTGGAGCGTCGGCTCTAGTAAGCTTTCTCGGGAATCGCTAGGGCAGATTAAAAACAGAAACTTGCGTTGGACCTTATGAAATTTTATAACGGCACCAAATTAATTTCTAGATTTAGCATGATTATTGGAAGCGTTTTCTAAGAGACTTTGGAATCTGTATTTGGAGAAAAATAATTGTATACCGTATCTGTTTCATGATTACTCAGGGATGTTGCCCCACTTCAGGTTTAGTTTCCGATATTAAATATGTTGTTCTAAATCTCCACAGGCAATTATTTTACTTTGCAAACCTAATTATTTGTCAATCTATCTTGCATACAAGGTCAGAAACTAATGTCCTCTAGTTCTTTCGGCCTTTATGAAACTATTCATCGAGAGGAGGAACTATGGTTGGTTCAAAGTTGATAGATTCTTCGTTTTAATCAAATGAACACAGGAACAACAGCATTTAAAATTGATTAATCGTCAATAAATTTTTGGTGATTAGCAACTTCTATCGCTCTAAAAAGCAGATAGTCAACCAAGAGGTAGCTGATGGTGGACAAACAATCGAAAGCTATAAATCAATCAGCATTCGTTTATTCGTAAATCCAAACTCTCATAGACGCAACCTTTTACTTAGATATCTCTGCAGCTTCCCGTTTCGCAAAGAATCAACTGCACCAAAAACCATTTTGGTATTCAGATCAACTTCTGTATTAGATAAGTAAGCTAAGAAATCAATCAATCAATATTCGTGTATTCGTCAATCCAACCTCTCTTTTACCCCGGCTTCCCCTATTCATTAATCCAAGCTGTCCTAAACACAATTAGTGACTTCTTCTGACCCCGTCAACCCCCATCCACCCCACAATTCCCGGTGCTCAAATAATCTGCCGATGGCGCTTCAAAAACTGAGCAGTCATCAGGTCAACTTAAACTTAAAAGTGTGACGAAAAATTGCAAGCGGATTTATATTAGCAACTCAGGAGAAGTGGAAGATAGGCCTGCTGGAAGGGTGTTCAAAAATCTACTGTTTATGCAAACCTTAGGGTTTCCAAATTAATCCTCATTTTCTAATTCGCAATACTTACATTCTGTAGTAAATTATTTTAATAAGCCCGTGATCAACTGATAATACAAAGATGTTCCAAATTTGAGATCCTGAACCTTGCAATACGAAAATTTTAGAAACATAACTTCCGCGGTTCAAGCCATGATCCAAGTGAAGTTGAACTGTTCAAAGACGACTTAATTATGGGGAACCCGGAAAGGAGGAGAGGTTGAAACCCAACTCCCTAGCAATTCTCACCCTGATACAAATCCTACAACATACTCGTGGTTATCGAAAACCAAAGCTAAACCAACTACACGAAACCTTCAAGATTTGGCATCTAAGACTATACGACTCGTGCGGATGTTACTGTTCAGTATAAGACCGGTGTATTCCCGTCTGACCCGGAACTTCCGGTTTTCCTCGTGAAGCACTTCCGGCCGCAGTTCTTCATCCTCGTCGGACAGTCGTCGGTCAAGAGCTTCGAGAGCCAACTATCCGTGCAGATTCGTTGACTGGCCAGACAATGCTCCTTGTAGCAAACTGCGAAACAATTTATTTACAATTCGTGTTGGTGAATTATGGCTGAAAATAAGATAGACGGACTCAGTTATGGACAGACACACATGCAAACAGATTCGATGAGATGTATGTATGATTGTATGTGGTCATAAAATTTCATAGAGCGCCTAACAAGAGTCTCTCAAAGAGTAAGATAAGATAAAAGTACCATACACTGAAATAGCTTAAGTCAGACTAAATCTAACAGATTAGATTCAGTGATTAGGAAAATGCGTCTAAAAATTATTTCAGTAAGCTTACAAGAATAACTCCTTGATCATAGTCATAGGCCTAATGCCATTTTAAAATGCAAGAAGAAATGCATGCTCGTGTACAAAAGTTGCCTGAAGTTATTTTCGTCGTCAACCCAGACAACAGTCGAAATCACACCGGTGTGCTCGTTGTCACACTATTGTTTACCTACATGTAGCTCCTGTTTACCAAAACTTCCTACAGAGGCGTGACACACTGAATCGCCTTGACAACATAAGACGACATTGTCGACAGACATGGTTCTCAACGTCTGTTGAAATCCAAGCCATTAATCCAACGCTCGTTAATAATGAAGTTAATTTAGTATCCACCTTCCACAATGAGACGCTCAACAAATGACTGACGAGTCGAGATTTATAACAACTGCCAGTGTCTTTTGTTGTCTCTGCTCTTGTAACTTCTGTAGCATCGGTGTAAATACTTTAAGCTACCCCTATCAATCTGCCAACCTAAACCTAAAATCGATTTCATATCGCCCTGGAGTAGCCTGAAACTGATTTGCATAATTTATGAGCTGTCCAATCTACACCCTCTCTGATTTTAGCAAAAAAACGGAAATTCATACGCCAACAACTCGTGGTATTGAAGAAAGCACGAGAAGCAAGATTAAAAATAGTCTCTATGTCTGGAAAAAAATGGTCAAAATATCTCTTGCATTAAAAACTACGCTTGCACTAATTTATGTACAGGGTATATAATAGATCTACATAGGCCTATAAGTTAGTAGTAGGGCCTATAGTAGCAGCATAATTATTAATTGTAATAATACTACTAATAACAATAATAGTAAGTAAAAATAACCTGGTTATAGTAGTAAAAGAAAATAAATAATAAGAACAATAATAATAATCTTCCTTTAATTTCGAATTGGCTCTGCGCACCATAATTACAATTCATAATATCAACGGATGATCGTAAGTTATTACAGAAGTCGAATTTAACTGTCTGGCAGCCGTGCAAGGCGCACATCACGTCCTACTGCTCAGTTTGCAAAGGCCGTCTGTCGATTGAAAAGTTGCGAGTCATGACGCTGTGGCTGTCATGCCAAATAGGTCTAGCTAACCTTCACCTCATGGCAAGCTCAATGGATCAAAGGTCGGACCGACCGAGTCCCAGATGACTGAAACCACATCCATGGTCAGCGTCTCAATATAAAGTCTAATACCACAGACCGGTTGCACGCTATCGACGCATGCGCGTGGGCGTACATTGAATTTGTGAGTGTTGATGAATACGTATACATTGCATACATGTATTGTAGGTCTATATGTATTGTATAACAATGTATATCTATTATTATATGAAATTACCGTATGATTTAAATAAATGTATATATAATATATGTAATTGTAACCTATTATATTATTTAAGGTAAAACAATTAATGTAAAAGTGAATATAATACGGAGTTTATAGCTGATTGATATGGAATAAACAGTTTGAAACTGATTCAGTAGGAAAACAATTATAGTTGTAATTAATCAACGTTTCCTAAAGTGTGATTCGCGGAAATGTTGATTCAATTTATTCTACTTTTATGAAAACACAAAGCTATATTTAAAAAGTAATATCTAATTTTAAATGAGTTCTAGTCACAATATTGCTAACGATTAGAACGGTATGAACTTCATAGCTCGATGGCTGTTATTAATTAAATCTACTTCGCAAGCAATGAGATTACTTATAACGGAAAATTGCGTGGTTAGATTGTGGTTCCGTCCAAAACTTTCAGGTCAAAGAGTTTCGTTGTCGAAAAAACATGGGGGACGCATTGCAATAAACAGTGACAATAATATGTAATCTGAACTTTAATATAACATCATTAAGTAAGGTGATGTTGAAAAGCACCGGCTCTCGGTTTGGATAGGCGGGCAATAACCGATTCGCAATAAAAGAACAATTTCATGTATGTATGTATGTATGTATGTATGTACTATGTATGTATGTATGTATGTATGTATGTATGTATGTATGTATGTATGTATGTATGTATGTATGTATGTATGTATGTATGTATGTATGTATGTATGTATGTATGTATGTATGTATGTATGTATGCATGCATGCATGCATGCATGCATGCATGTATGTATGTATGTATGTATGTATGTATGTATGTATGTATGTATGTATGTATGTATGTATCAATGTATCTATGTATCTATGTATGTAGGTATATTATAGGTCTGTAACGTGGAAGGTACGGATTCGATCCTCTTCCTACATGTAGGAGCTCATTGTATAGGGACATTGAGCAAGTCCTTAACTCACTATTATTGCTCACGCGCTTCGGGTGAAATTCCGACTCAGTGTCCGCGTTGTTAGTCGGTAGTGCCTCCGAGTAGCAATCTTGAAGAAGCGCTATACAAATGCTCATAGATACAATATAGAATGACCTATACTGTGGCTTCGGTTAAACTTGAAAATTCAAAGCAACACAGGGTACCGTAGGAAACTTTTATCTAAGTCTCATCTAGTAAAAGATTTCATCATGTCAAGATTGCTAAATAGACTGAACGTAAGTAATTATGCTGTCCAATGTCCGTCTGGGGCAAGTTGCAAACTCAACTGACACAAACTTACCTAATTGAAAGGTTGCCAATTGACCTAATTGAAAGGTTGCGAACTGACCTAATTAGAAGGTTGCGAGCTGACCTAATTGAAAGGTTACAAACTGACCTAATTGAAAGGTTGCGAACTGACCTAATTGAAAGGTTGCGAACTGACCTAATTAAAAGGTTGTGAACTGACCTAATTGAAAGGTTACAAACTGACCTAATTGAAAGGTTACGAACTGACCTAATTGAAAGGTTGCGAACTGACCTAATTGAAAGGTTGCTAACTGACCTAATTGAAAGGTTGCGAACTGACCTAATTAAAAGGTTGCAAACTGACCTAATTGAAAGGTTACGAACTGACCTAACAGAAAGCCTTGAAGGGTTATGAACTGACCTAATTGAAAGGTTGCGAACTGACCTATTTCCTCTGGCGTTGGTTTCTGCAAAGGTTGGCGCTGCATGTTGGAATAGCTTGCCACTGATTGGTCGGCGGACTCTGTGAAAAATAAATGACTTCATATTATGAAACAGAGCTACTATGAATATTAAATGAAGATTTATGGAGCGCAAGTACATTATGTAGCGTAAGGTCATAAAAAGTGATGTAAAGATAGATTGAGATTTCATTTTCTTCTCTTTATTTTACCTTCGTGATATAGCTTAAGTCACAAAATGTCGATGACGATGTTGATGATCTTGATGATGACAATACCTGATAAGTGATAATGCAGATAAAATACATGTAGGCCTATAGCTTCCCATCCAGGCCTTAAAGTATGCCTGGAGGTCATGGACGGCGTCCATGCACTTATTTGAAAATCTGAAAGCCACGTATTTGGCCAGCACAGACTGGAAAGGTAAGCGGCATTTTTTTTTCACACTTTGAGCGCTGTTCCCATCATATCATTTAAATTACATTCTGACGGAGATGCATTTTACCTTATGAATATCAAATAAAAGCTTCGCTGTAATATTATTGTCTGGCCATCTTTTTGTAATAACTTACCTAGCAATCTCCGTAAAGAACTTCTTGGTCTTCTTTGCCCATTAAAATCCGCAGGCGCTTGAAACACATTCTCTTTTATCGTGGTTTGGTGCTGTCAGGTCTGGAGTGCCTTTGAGGAATTTCTCTACAAGTGGCGCTATATAAATTCATGATTACGTTTACGATTACAATTACATTGTGTCGCATGACTTAACATTAGGCAGCAGTCAACGAGTTGCCCATCCAAACGTCAGATTTAATTAACATTAACTCTGTTTGACATTGCATTCCCATTGCATGGCATTTCTTGTCACACTACATCACATGAAGCTACCGCAGAACAATGTGAACAAATGTTAAATACATGTATTTACCGTCGTCGTCATCGTCGCTGGTAGATTTCTTACTCCACCAGGCTACGGAACAAAGCAAACGAAACCATCATTGCTACAATCGCCATCAACTTTCACATCATGTATTATCATTAAGTTTTTATATAGCTCACCAACGAGGAAATCTACTCAGAAGCGCCTCCAGTTAAGCCACAGCTAAATAAGTCAGTTTTTAAGTTTGAAAGGAACATAGTGAAGTGAAAAAATAGGCGAAGTGCAACAGGGGCACACTGCAAGTTCTATACGAAAGAGCGACGCTGAATTAAAATAGTTAGTAAGTGAAGGACTAAGAGTTCAACTTGATAAATGATCAGTCCATTTTAGAGCAAATTACCTGATGGTATAATAATTAAGATGTATGCAATATTGCAATAATGTCACTTAGTTGATCATGAGGTAACATCTTACGGTATCACCGTCAGATTATTAATAGCAATGCGTTACAGAGGAATTACACCAGTTTTTCATCTATCTTAGTGCATGCGGTCAATGATTTGACATGAGTTAGCTCGATTTAGATATCTCGGGCTAGCACGCATGGGACGCGGTGGAGCAAGTTGCTTACCCATCATTGTCTGTGGGAAAAGCAACGGGAAACCACCTCCTCATCTCATCCCCAGGGGCATAGAAGCCAATGAACCTGCCTTCTGGCAGAGCACCACCACCACCACCACCACCATCATCATCATCATCATCATCATCATCATCATCATCATCATCATCATCATCATCAACTCGCTGACTAATCAGCGGCAAAGTATTTTACCCACAGCGTCAAATTACGTAGAAACTGGTTACGAAATTAATGGAATTTTAGATAGGTCTCTAAAAACGCTATAATATACCACATTGTTGTTGAAATCCAATTAATATGCAGATTCTAGATCAGTATGGCTAAAAACAAGAAACGGAAAGACTTTTGGAATGCATCTAATTCGCATTAAATTCGGTAGACATTCATTCTACGAGACCGTCGCTTTTGTCTGTTTTCCAAGGAGAGATTCTATTTCGTAATAATGTCTCTTTGATTGCCCCGTCCATGTCCACGTTGCATGCGAATGCGTGAATTTAAGAATTTTATCAACGGCGAAATGTTCAACATATAATACGAACCGTTTCTTTTCTTAATCACATGCGTTTTCAGAACGTCTTCTGCACGTTCCGTCTGCGCGTTGGCGAGACCTGGAAGGTGACATAAAACGCAACACCTCTAAGTCTGTGTTATGCTAAGTTGACAATGAATTTACTGGAGAAAAGGAGACAAGCAATTCACATGCAGTTACTTTTCAAATTACATTTCCATGAACGTTAATTGAAGGCTTCCCATTTCTGCTGGACCTGTTGCTGAGGGAATCACAAATGGCGCAATATAAATAATTGAAGTTGAAACAGTTTTTTATATAAATTTAGTGTTAGGCTACACTGTGCTACAGCATGTTTCGAATGTCATAACAATACAAGAAACATTATATTATTTAAGTGTAGCCTACAAGCCACGGTTCGCTCAATAACTATGCTGCCATGATTTAACAAAACACAAGGCGACACTTGGTAATTCAGAGGCTATCCCGAACTATGCCAGTCGTGTTGCTAACAAATTAAATGAATTTCGTGCATTTTTCCCAAAGAGAGAAACAGAAAACCCGTAGCAAAATCAGTTGGTTGAAAAGTCCAGACGAAATAATTGCAAGGCATATGGAAACCAAAATATCTGACCACGGTGGTCAAGTATGTTATAAATTGAAACAGTTGGGTAATAGAGTAGACATTTTCTAGGAGATAGACAGCAGCTTAAGACAACGAATGAGGAAAATTCCTATATGAAAAATGATAACGATAAATCTATCAAATAAAGTAAATTATTTCGGATAAATTGCCGATTGCGAAAACCAGAGGTCGAATTTGTTCCTATAATTTCGACAATGTTGCACAATGTGACATAAATGTCGTTCATAATTTTATGACAGGATTCTGGTCTTTTTCAACCAGTGTCCGCATGAATAAATGCATTTTTGTTGCATATATATATAATTTTATATATATATATATTAAAGACTATAAATATATGCATACAGGCATGTATGTGCGTATATATGTATGTATGTGTGCATGTATGTATGTGCGCATGTGTGTATGTATGTATGTATGTATGTATGTATGTGTATGCATGTATGTATGTATGAATATATGTATGTAAGCATGTATTTATGGCTTTTATGGTAGTCATACCAACTTATTCAGTAAGGACCTTCAGCAAGACCTTCACTCAATATTGATCAGCTCCATCAGTGTTGTATAGTTTCGTATTATAAGCATTTTATATAGCGTCTCTCGCAGTAGGGCGGATTCGTGGATACAGAAATTTTCGAAAGGGGGCCAAACTTTTGCTATAAATCTGTCGATCTTTCGCCCGAAAAAAACTTATGACCTTTCCCCTTGAAATAGGTCTACATCATGTATAATTATATCATTTTCAACGTCAATAAAACTGATTACCATTTTTTAGTCATTTGATCCAACTTGCCTTGAAATATATACCATTTGCTCTGCCCCCCAAAAAACTGATGACATTTTTTTCTAGTGATTTAGCCGAATTGTCTGGAAAACATACCATTTAAACCTACTGCTGAAACCTTGTTGAAAAAATTGGGGGCACGTTCCATGGGCATTTCTTAAGGGGGGGGAATGGCCGGCTTTGCCCCTGATCCGCCCCTGTCGCAGTACACACCCATCAAATTCGCTCTCAATGCCAGCGACCCAGAGAAGAGAAAGTACGTGTGCTACAAGGTCGTGTGAACATGTCGTTAGACCTCTGTAGGATGTAAAAAAACCCACACAATCATACAGACAATTGTACTTCACACGAGCACAGTTGTAACGCGAAAACGAGGCATTTGGACTTGAACTTGAAGATGTTCGAGTTAGTCTGTGTACGCTGGTAAACAGTAAGAACCGTTGTCTTTACTATACTGTAAGGTATTACTGAATAACAATGCGGTCGCGATTCGCTTTACAATCCGGAGTCGTTGGCTCGATGTTAATTGCTACATCTGGTAAGATCCACCCGCTATCAAACGACTCCTTCCACCGCCTTGACATCCGCTAATATCCATCCTACCAGGCTACTACATGTATCTATCCATGTATATCCTGCCCATATAATATCAACGCGTAGGATGGAGCGATCATCGTCAAACCGGCCAATGGCAATTACAAATTCCGGTGCCTTTGGGTGTAATTGTCTTCGGACAAATCAACTACAGGTTAATTAATAATTTGCTGGTGGAATGTTTGTGTTTCGCTGTGTCCGCCTCTGGGCATGTCTGCAAGTCCTTCTCGGTATGTGTGTGCGCTTGCAGGTCAACGTTTTCCCTTACTCGAAAGCCAAGCGCGAGGCACCAGCTTATTCACGAGCGCTGCGTTGAGTCAAAACGGATGTCGGTTAGAGTATTGCAAAGGTGGTGCATGCGGGACCCGCGGGTCGAGTTGCCATTGGATCAGAGGGCGGAATAAGGAGGATGCCGTCCGGGTCAGAGGAAATGGAAGGTCGATAATTAGAATGTGGAGGCTGAGATGTGACGTCTAGGAATGTGCCAAGTGCAGCCTTTGATACAAGTTGCGTAATTTTAAAAACAATTTCCTTTAATATACATCTTTCATACCAATAAACACTGAGACTGTCCAGTTGTCTCTGTAAGGGATGCATAGACGACAGTTGGTTGTAATCGCTTCAGCTTACTCCCCCCCCCCCAAAAAAAACCCCCGCAATGTTTGTATTTATATCGACGGTAGGAGCAACGTAGTCAAGAACCGTGTCTGACTTTATTCCTAGAATCGTGCAGTTATAAGTCCGCCCTCTTCTCTGCTCCAAAACAAGCTATTAAATTCGACGAAAATGCTTCTGTATTCGACCCTTCTTGCGAGGTCGTCCAAACACATAGGATTCCGGCTGTACCATAACTCAGCGGTAGGCCTACTTTTGATCTACGCTGCTCAAACGGGGAATTGATCCATCGCAGTAATTACCAGTGGTAAATGAGGTCGTCTGCTGCCGGAGAAACGAACCGGGAAAAGAAGTCTGTCGGAAATCACGGCGTTTGTCGTCAGCAACATCATCGTCTTCGCCATCGTCAAACCATAACTACCACCATCATCACCACCACCACCACCATTACCATCATCATCATCACGCCACCACCTCCATCACCACCACCACTACCACCATCTCTACCATCACCACCACCATTCTTCCGCCATCTTCTCAAGCGCATCGTCATCATTATAATAATCATCATCATCATCATCATCATCATCATCATCATTATCATCATCCATCACCACCACCATCATCACCACCACCATCATCATCATCACCACCACCACCATCATCAAAATCATCAAAACCATCACAATCATCACAATCATCATCACCACGATCATCATCATCGATCGATAATTAGCATATTCCTCCTCCTCCACCTACTCCTCCTCTTTCCTCTTACAATCATCTTCAGCGTCGTTAAAACCATAACTACCACCACCATTACCACCATCACCACCGCCATTACCACCACCACTACCATCACCACCATTACCACAACCATTCTTCCGCCATCTTCTCAAGCGCATCATCATCATTATAATAATTATAATCATCATAATTATAATTCATCATCATCACTGAACGCAAATTAGACTGTCCATCTACATCACTAATATTATCATAATAATTATAATCATCATCACCACCATCATCATCATCATCATCATCATCATCTCCACCATCATCATCGATCGATAATTAGCATCCTCCTCCTTCTCCTCCTCCACCATCACCTACTCTTCCTCTTTCCTCTTACAATCATCTTCAGCGTCATTACGGTCGCAGGGAGCGCATCACTGATGTCTCTTCTGACCTTTGTATCGTTTCTCTGCCCCTCCATCCGTCTCTGAAGGATGGAGCGTCGAAATGACTTATCGAATGCTCGTGATCTGTATTAACCCATTGGCGATGACGTTATACCCTGGGGAAGACCTGGAGAAAGTGGAGGAATTTGCTAATTACTGTTGTTTTTATGGAAAATTGTTTTCCATATTTGACGATTTCATTGCAGGATTGGAAACTGGTATGACGACCAAGACAATGATTATCGCAATCATAATCCCTGTGCTTTGAACAAATAAGTTGATCTTGATAGGAATTTGGCTCTTTAGCTTTTTGTTCAGAGATCTATTTGCTAAGTCTTGGAAATGCCTTGAGATGGTGCATGTTTTGCATTGGAAATAAATCTTTCGAATACCCTAAGTAAATCTCGGAATTTTTCCCCTGCTGTATAGGCTAATAGGCTCAAAGAAAGTGTCCAAAATGTGAGCCAGGAAATAGAACTCAATCTTTCATACTCGATTTCCAACAGAAATGAAAAAGATTGATCTGAAATAGAACTCATAGCAGATTGTTTTTCACACTTATTGTATTGAACACGTCATCCCAAACCTCACGCAATGATATAAGCTTATGCTACACGCCAGACACTCCAGGGACTGCGGGACTGACTGAAATACATTTGCACATAAGTGAAACTTGATAGAAACCAGACCCCGTGACATTGAATTTGAAAGGGTCATCAAGAATTCCGCATGCAACTTTATGACTGCGCAATGTGCGCATATAAGATACTATAGAGCCCATATACAACCGTGTATTTAGGCAGCTTTTTAGGCTAGCCTATATACGCAGAGACCTTGAGTCAATGAAATAGCTACTGTCGATTAAAGTCAATGATGTTGGCCGACACAAGTGGTCTTTATCTGATACCTTCTAGTTTCTCTTTTGTGCCTATTGGAGCGTATAAAATTATAGGAGTGACAAGTTCTCGTGTTCTCTTAAAACTGAATAATATCTGAATATGTAGCCTACAATGTATGTACATGAGGATTCAACGTTATGTAGGGCCTATGCAAAAGTAGCCTATGTATGTAAACATACAAATGTGTATTGTGTCGCATTTATATAGCTTCTATCGCGGCGCACACTAATCAGAGGAATATCGACAGAGGTGAATTGTGACAAAAGTGGCGCTAAGAACAGTGACAACAGATGGGAGTAGCATGAAGAAAAATAAGCAACGGAGCACTCTCCGACATAGAACGATTTGCCCGTTTCCACGACCTTCAAAATGACGCTAGCATCTCCAAATTATTTCTATCACAAAAAGATTCACAATTAACAAATGACTCAACTTTCGAATGTCTCTGAGTTGAGTTTCATTTCCGAAGAACGTCCTTTAATCACTCCTCTTCTCTTTTTTCTTCATCGATACCTTACAGATGGGACTTAGTTATATGTCTAGATTGGCAGCAATCGATTCATAGCAAGAACAGCAAAAAGAGAGGACGACTTAATCCTCACAATGTGCGCTTCATCAAACTCCAATCGACTCCGTTCAAAGACAACTGTATGTATGTATGTATGATTGTATGTATGTATGTATGTATGTATGTATGTATGTATGTATGTATGTATGTATGTATGTATGTATGTATGTATGTATGTATGTATGTATGTATGTATGTATGTACGTACGTACGTACGTACGTACGTACGTACGTACGTACGTACGTACGTACGTACGTATGTATGTATGTATGTATGTATGTATGTATGTATGTATGTATGTATGTATGTATGTATGTATGTATGTATGTATGTATGTATGTATGTATGTACGTACGTACGTAGTACGTTTGTATGTATGTATGTATGTATGTATGTATGTATGTATGTATGTATGTATGTATGTATGTATGTATGTATGTATGTATGTATGTATGTATGTATGTATGTATGTATGTATGTATGTATGTATGTATGTATGTATGTATGTATGTATGTATGTATGTATGTATGTATGCATGCATGCATGCATGCATGTATATGTATGTATGTATGTATGTATGTATGTATGTATGTATGTATGTATGTATGTATGTATGTATGTATGTATTTATGTATGTATGTATGTATGTATGTATGTATGTATGTATGTATGTATGTATGTATGTAAGTAGTGTAATTATAAGCGCGACAAAACCTCTGTATATGTATAAGAGTGACGGAACCTCTGTATATATATAAGAGCGACAGAGCCTCTGTATCATATAAGAGTGACAGAACCTCTGTACATATATAAGAGTGACAGAACCTCTGTATCATATAAGAGCGACAGAACGTATGACTAATTGGGTGTATAGTATTTCAACCCCTCCCTCCCACCCCTCCCCTCCCACCCCTCCCCACCCCTCCCTCCCCTCCCCTCCCCTCCCCACCCCACCCCCACCACTTCTTTGTGCAGCAGCATGCGCTTAGTAATCATATACCCATCAGTATTGTGCAATGGCGGAATTTCCCCAGCCCCATCATTACAACACTAGACATGGGCACTTATGCAATGTCACCATACCCACACACACACACACACACACACACAATATATTATATATGAATGAAAGAACGCAAGACTTTTTCATTGAAACACATTTATTTATTAATTTTATGAAAGAACGAATGCACAAGGTAATCATTTAAGCCAGTGTCACTGCTGAACTTGTTGCAAATGGCATTTATATTATAACCTCTAGCTACATGAAGCAAATAAAAAATACAGTAATGTCCACAGAAACGACTGGCAACACTTTGTATTTGTTTGTCCGTATATGTCCAACGCGAACAATATTTGTGTAAAAAAGTTCTGAAGTGCGCGTCTGGCGGTCTGCCTAAAGAGTCGAAGAATTCGCCATAATTTGGGCTTTCGATGTAGAGCACAATCCAGTGTATTCCAGGGCGGCCATACGTGTCTGTATTGCAGACGAGAAGAGAAGGTCTTTCTGTATTAAGCCACTTGGGAAGACGATTGCATGCAAAGACTCCAACGAAAATGGGTGAACATTTTGAATCTCTTTGTAGTATATTTTCTATCGTAATACCATCCATCTTTCTTAATTGTTGTAATCGAAAATGACGTTGCGAGATCTATCAATCTCAAGGATATTTTCAAATTCGGCAAAGGCGATCACGTTTATGGTAGCATCCAAAGCCTGCGAAAATTTCATATCCACACGAACGTTCCCCGATTTGAGCAAGTTGAAATGGTCACCTTCGGCCAGGTCTGGAGTTAAATCGAATGCATACAGGCAATACCCGTTGGCATAGTCTTCTCTGCTTATGTCGTTATCGTCGTTTCTCTGCCATTTACCAGTGCCCATAAAGAGCGAAGCATAGGCATTCACAAACTGACCAGTTGTAAAATTAGTTTCCAAGGGTTTTATACTTTGCTGCTGACCGTCCAGGTATACTTTTAGCTGAGACAAATTCATATGTTTAAAATTGTATGGACTTTTCGTGTACGTGCCGTTGAATGCGTCGTTGTCAACGCATCCGAATACGATGCGCGTAGGCAGCTGGCCCGAGAACAAACATTCCTGGGTCACATCCAAATTTCCTCTAGGTACTGTAAAAGTCTTGCAAACAACCCTGCGAATGGGAAACTTCAGATTTCCAATCTCTAGAGCCTTGGCATGAGCAAGGAAGACCGACGGACTCAATCTGACTTTTCTAACGTACAATTTGCACTCTAGTATTTTTACTTTGTATGCAGCACCCGCCGCAGAGGACATAAGACAGAATGCGTCCTTATTACGGACGAACCGAATTTTTATATTAATGTCGTTTGGTAAGAATCGCTCATGGAAGAAGAGATCGCTGTGAATGCCACCAAGCATGTCGACAATGCGACCTTCGTCGGTAAGAGCACTGCGCTTCTTAAATCCAACGTTCCTGCCTGCATCGTCGTGTGGATTGCCTTCTTCGAATCGACTGGCAGTATCTTTGTAGAATAATGCAGAGGTGAGTTGAGAATTTTTGCTTGAAGAGCCGTAACTGAGTAGGGTTTCCAAATAGCTGCGATATGCATATGTATTGTTTGATGCTGTGACCAATGTGTCGTTTAAAGTTATGTCCACCTCCGAAAAAAGACTGTGTAGGAAAAGGTTGACGGGACCAACATGATCGCCAGCGTCTGCAGCTTCGTTGTTTGCCCTAACTATTGAAGCTCTGACGTACAGCTGTGTATTCGACAGGTCTAGGTAATCTTGACCAGCTCCTGTTATGCTAAATTCTATTGGCGTTCCCTGGGAAATGGTTGCTATTGGGTTATATTCAACGTACGAACCAGCTTCTATGCTTGTCTGTGTAGCAGGTACGCTAAAAAGGTCAAGTTCGCTCTTTGCACATTCGCAAGACTGAGGGTGAACGAACGCCATGTTAAACTATGCCAAATATATCTTCCTTGATTCTTTTCTTATTTTTTCTCAGAGATCGCTTACGTCTTTTTCGTCCGCTGCCACTTTGAGTATTGAGATCGGACGAACTTGTAAATGCCTTTATACCTTCTGGCAGGCGCCGCTTGGCGGCATCCATGAACTGGTCGCCGTCGGCGACATCGTTGGCAATCTGAAGCCCTGTTCTCAAGACCTGCTTGCCAAGTGCTTTAGCGCCAGTCTGTATAAGAGGCCAGGCATTTCTAAACAGCCCGCTAAGAAAACTGCCCAAACCATGGCCACGCTGAAGGCGCGCGCCCTGAAAAACAGACATGCCATTCCCACTTTATTGCAAATAGTAATCTTCGTACGCCAATCGGCTTGCATCGCAGCAGAATGGCTTTTTCATTGTAAAAGGTATGGTATCTTGCAATGTCTGAAATGCAACGTCACTATACACTTTCCGCTTTCGAATGGAACGGGATCGCCCGTGTCCGTCCTTATATTGATCTCGATAGAGTCGAAAGTCTTCTGTTGCAATGGTACATAGATGGGCTTTTCGTATGTCGTACGCACGCTCTCACCGCTTTTTCCACTAACGTTTACGATTCTGAGCAGCGGAGCCTTTGTGTCACCCACCGGCACTTGCTCGAGAACGTTACAATAAATATACAGAGACGAAAATCCACGATTTACATCGCATGCATTAGCGCCCATGAATTCAAAAACGTAATCCTCGTCTTCGTCGTAATTGAGAATGGGATTCTGACGCGCAGCAACGCCCAACATTGAACAGATGACGGGTGAAAACTGTACGCTCACACCCCTGTTCACATCGCCGTTGAGTCGCTTCGTTACAGGATCGTAGCTAAACTTTGGAAATTCAGACATGGCCAACTCGGCGGCAACAAGACTTATAAATTTGTTTATAGAATCGATAAGATTTTGTGCAGTTTCGTAATATCCAGCGGGCAGACGGGTCGTTCTATGCATGGTCCCTGGCAGTATGTCACCATTTTCCGAAATCTCTTCATGCGTATACGATATTCTACTGTCGTTTCTATCTAAATTAGTCCACGTATGAGGATATTGAATCTCCACAAGTCCGACCTCCCAGTCACCGCTTAGAGAAATGGAATTCTCCAATCTTGTGATAAAATTTGTTACGGTATTTTGTGAATAGAATTGCATTGAACTGTTACTTGGAAGGGTGAGATAGAAATGTGCCATTTTTATATGTTGCCACTGTCGTATCCCGTGTAAAAGGGCACTTTAT
Organism: Lumbricus rubellus; assembly: GCA_945859605.1. Taxonomy (NCBI): domain Eukaryota; kingdom Metazoa; phylum Annelida; class Clitellata; order Crassiclitellata; family Lumbricidae; genus Lumbricus; species Lumbricus rubellus. The sequence goes on along the minus strand of OX243826.1, from coordinate 5,968,179 downwards.
TATCCTAGTGGTTAATCGGTTGGGTTTAACTTACTCAAGAAATTCTTCCAAATTCAACAAACTCCCAGTTCTTATGAAATATATATAATATAAAGTTATTCAATATCATTCATATGCACAAACAAATAACAATCCTATTTACCTAGTGTGGCGAGTTACTTAGGAAATATTATATTTGCGCTTATCTGTCGAGTTGTTTGAACTCGAATGTCTTCGGCTCTCTCCGTCGTCCGATTCTTCGCAGTCAAGAATGTTGATCAGACGGTTGAAATGCAGTCATGGAAGCAACCACACCAATCGCCTTACTCGTATCTTGCCGTGAATCAGTTGCACACAAGATGAATCGTCGCATTCACCTCACAGCTCTTCTCCAGTTGACCAAACGTCCCTCGTACTTCGCACGCCGAATCAGCTGTTCGCTAGCCGATTCAAAATTACACGACTCTTCAGACTGTTGCCTAAGAGTTCGTCTTCTTCGCAAGTGTCTCACACTTCACACGATGATTATTATGCACCAACGCAAATTTCTCATTTAAATTGCGTTGCACTTAATGCACAATACTTTGAACTATCGGTTGATCGTCCGAACAGTTCAATTACCTTCGTCTCTACTCTGAAAATCACAACTTTGGATTGATCACCGCAGCGAAACAACCACCATTTCCAGATATACCTGTAGAGAGTCAAAAACTTAACGTCCACTTCGCTGACGTCATTTTTAACTCGTCACGTCATTCGCTTCCAGTTTGCACCAATCACGAATAGGATTAGCGTCCTTTGTTGTCATGGTAATCTTGACCACTCGTTATTACGTTTAGCTGCAGTCATTGGTTTTATGTATTAATATTTTATATGTTGCCACACATATTACCTAAACTCGCCAATTAAATTGCCTAGCTTAACTTCTACCTATAATTAATAATTATACATGCATAGCAAGTGTTTAATTTGATAATCATTTAATATAACCACGACAAATACCCTTTCTTCAAAAGTCTGTACACAGGCTTTATCAACTTATCTAATTATCAAATTACAATAACTGCTTATGCCTATGCTTATACTACTTTACACAACATCACAACCTAACACAACTACTTCTTATCTACCTATAGTATCACCATTGATTTACTTAAATCTTAGGTCAATCCTCTACTTAAATAATCGGACATTACGTTATTACATCCCTTAATGTAACGTACTGTAAAACAATAATTCTGAAGGGCAAGACTCCACCTCATGACTCTTGCATTCTTCATCCTCCCTTCCTTCATGTACTGTAGTCCACAATGGTCAGTCTCGATCACAAACTCTCTTCCACACAAATATCGATCAAATCTACTGATTCCCCACATTATGGCTAAACATTCTCTTTCCTCAACTGAATATCGCATCTCTCTTTCCAACAGTTTTCTACTCGCATATGCTATCGGATGGTTTATTCCTTCATATTGTTGAATAAGAACACAACCTATCCCTTTTCCTGATGCATCTGTCTGTATTATAAATTCTTTCTCCAAGTCTGGTAACCTAAGGATTGGTGTCTTAGCTAGTGCTTCTTTCAACTGCTCAAAACTTTCACCTAACTCTTGGTTCCATTCAACATTGTTAGGAGCTAACTTTTTAGTCAAGTCGCTCAACGGTGCCATCAATTCTGCGCAATGTGGAATAAACTTTCGATAGTAATTTATCGCTCCTAAAAAGCTTCTCACTTGCTTCTTCGTCTTAGGCTGTGGCATTTCCACAATCTTGTCAATAGATTCTCCCTTAGGGCTTATATCGTCGTTGTTCAATGTATGGCCTAGGAAATCTATCTTGCCATATCCTAGTGAACATTTCTTCGGTTTCAATGTCAAATGAGCTTTTCTCACTCTTGTGAAAAACTCTCTTAACGTCTTCATGTGTTCGTCCCATCCTTTCGTATGAGCAAGAATATCGTCGACATAACTTTCTAGATTTTCAGTTCCATGTAATATTTTCCGTATCAAGCGATTATAACTGGACGCGCTATTGACTAGTCCAAATGGTAACACATTGAACTTATATAATCCGCTTGCACAGATGAATGTGGTTAAGTCTTTTGATTCTTCGCTCATTGGTATCTGCCAATACCCTTTACAGAAATCGAACTTGCTATAGATTTTACTTCCACTGAGTTTATTGAAAATATCCTCATTCGACATCATCGGTTCTGGATCGAATACTGTCACTTTGTTGAGTTGTTTATAATTACAGCAAAGTCTGTTACTTCCATCTGACTTTTTAACAACTACAAGCGGCGCTGCATACGCTGCTTCCGATCTTTCTATAATTCCATTATCTAGCATCGTCTCTAATTCTTTGTTTATCTCCGCTTGAAGATGATATGGCGTTGGATAAGCTCGTAACCGAATTGGCTCATCACTCGTCAGATGAATCTCATGCTTTACCATATCTGTCCTTCCTGGCTTATCACTGAATATGTCCTCATGTTCTCTAAGTAGTTCCCTTAATTCTCTTTTCTGTTTTTCCGTCAATTTAGGATTGATATCCACATCTTTGTAAGTCTCCGTTTGTTTACTTACATATAAGCTCAATATCTCTTCTTCTTCATCTTCACCATCTTTACCATCATGTACTATCGCCGATATGTATGCTGACGTTTCTACATCATTACCTTCTCCATTTCTCTCGTATTACTTCTTTAGTATATTGATGTGATATGTTTTGAGTTTTCCACCATCAATTTCCACCTTGTAATCATAATCTCCTATTTTGCCTCTGACCACAAATGGTCCTTGCCATTTTACAAGCATCTTATTGTTACAACTGGGTAACAGTAATAAAACTTTATCTCCTATCTTCAACTCTCTGTAACGTGCTTTCTTATCATAATACTTCTTGTTCTTTTCATTTGCTTTATGTATGGCCTTCTGTGCCATATCACATGTTTCTTCTATTCTTTCTCTCAAATCGGTCATGTATGTATAAACATCTTTTACCTCATCTTCCACTTTCTCATTTGTCCAGAGTTCCTTTAATATCTGTATTGGTCCTCTGCATGACCTTCCAAAAATTAATTCAAAGGGTGTGAACCCATGACTTTCGTGTACAGTGTCTCGTAACGCGAATAATAGTGGTGCCAAGAACCTGTCCCATTCCTTGACCTGTTCTCCTATTAGCTTCCTCAATGTTGCTTTTATTGTCCCGTTAAGTCTCTCCACACATCCATTTCCCATAGCATGGTAAGGACTAGTGAAAGTGTGCTTGATCAACAACATCTTGTTAACATCAGCCATCAGTTCTGAAGTGAATTGGCTCCCTCTGTCAGTATAGATTTTCTGAGGAACACCCATGCGACAATAAAAATTGAACAAGGCTTCCGCCACCTCCTCTGTAGTTATTCCTTTCAGTGGAATCGCTTCTGGGTATCTGGTACTCAAATCCACTATCGTTAATATATAGCGATAACCTCTTGATGACATAGGTTCTATCACTCCGATAATGTCTACACAGACATGTTTGAATGGTACATCCAGTACCGGAAGATGTCCCATCGGTGCTCTGTGGCTCACCTTTTTATCCACCGACTTTTGGCATACATCACAACTCAGGACATACCTTTTAATTTCTTGTCCTATCGATGGCCAATAAAATTCATTCACAATTTTATCATGGGTCTTCTTCATACCCAAATGTGCTGACAATAGCGAGTTATGGGCCACGGCTAATACTTTACCTCTAAGTTCCTTCGGGACCATTAACTGCCACTTCGCATCATCTTCCGTTGTCTCCATGAATCTCCTATACAAAAATCCGTTCTTCTTCACATAAAGAACTTTCTCTGTTACACTGTCATCACCACTCCAATCAATTGCTTTATCCCAAAACTTCTTCAAAGTCTCATCTTTGCTTTGTAACTCTTTAATTTCTTTTGTTGATACATTTAAATCCGGCATCTCAGTAACTTTCAACTGTTTGTATTTTGTTACTTTCTTTGATTCCGCTCTGGTTTCAACTGCTGCTGTCGTTTGGCACACATCATCATTCTCGATGACGTCATCCGTTACATCATCATTTAATTCACTTGTGATTTCACTCGCAAAATGAACTTTCTTTTTGTCACTTTGTCCTTGTGACTCAACACTTAAAGATTTCTGAATCTTTTTCAATCTATCCTCTCTATTCTCGTTATCATCTGTATCACTCCGATCACAGTTTATCATGTTATCTGTAGTTTCTTTCACTACCAGATATTTTAGTCCCTTCATCCTACCGATAATTACTGGTTTCACCGGTTCTTCCATCACCATTGCTTCAACGTTTCCTGTAAAATACTCACTTTCAATATTAACCTTTGCTGTCGGAAAATTTCTCAATGTCCCATCGATTAATATGCATTGGGCTTCTCTTCCTGTGAAATCAACATCATTTACCAGTGATCTCTTGACAATACATGTGCTTGACCCAGAGTCATATAGACAACTGGCATTCACACCGTTCACCTTTAGCTGACCTTCATTTTTATTCTCAAGGTCATCGCCATCATCTCTCCGATCAGTAACCATTGTACTTGCTGCCAACTGTATCGGTAATTCCTTCTTACGTTCTTCCTCTTTTTCAACTTCATTTAGTTTCAACTCTTCATTTGCTTGCGCTATCTTGTACGCCCTATTCTCATATACTTGTATAGCCGCCGCAGTATGTTTAACAACTCCTTTTTGTTTGTGTGAACAATCATATGACTTGTGTCCGGTTCGGCCACATGAGAAACAAGTTATCTTATGTTCAGCCGCCTGTTCTCTTTCTCTACTAAATCCTCTATTCATACTTCCATTATGATTCGTCTCCCTGTTCTGTTTCATGTCTCCTCGTCCTCTATTTATGTTTCCATTAAATCTCTCTCTAGATTTATCGTCGAATGGTTTCACATTCGGTCTTTCATTACTAAACTTCACTGGAGGCCTTAGATTACTTTCTGTGTATTTATATCCGTGCGCCTCGATATAAGACTCGGCACAGTTCAAGGTGTCCTCTAGACTCATCTTGCCTCTTTCTTTGAGGAACATCTTAAGTTCATTGCTACACGTAAGGTAGAACTGATCTCTTAATAATAAGTTCTCCATTCCTTCGTAGGTTTTCTCGAATCCAGCTTGAAGTAGCCACTGCTGCATATATCTCCTCAACCTATGCACAAAATCTGTAGGTGTTTCACCTGACTCCATTTTACTCATCTTAAACTTGTTACGATATCCACCCTCTGTTAATTGAAACCTTTTTAACAGATGTCTTTTCAAACACTCGTAATCTTGTGTCTCCTCTGATGACATTCTTTGATACACCTCTAACGCTTTTCCTTCAAGATGCTTGGCTAGCATCAGAGACCAATTTTCTGTTGCTATCTCGTATGCCGTGCATGTCCTTTCAAATCTTAATAAATATGCATCCAAGCAATCTTTATTCTCATTGAATACAGGGAATTTTATATCTTTCATTCCTCTGTTATGATTACTGTTTCCTTGATATGAACCATCACCAACCATTGTGAATGTGGCTTCACCTCTATTCTGATTACTTCTTGAATCAATTTCCCTCATCCTCAATTCACATTCAAGCTTCTTGACTTCAAGATCCATATTTCTCCTGGCTTGACATTCGGTTGCTTCACGAACTAATCTTGCCTCATTCTCACGACCTTCCCGTTCAAGTCTGGCATCATTCGCCTCTCTTTCAAGCCTTGCATTATTCGCTTGACTTTCTCGTTCCAGTCTAGCATCAGCTATTTTTGCTAACTCTAATTCTTGTGCTCTGGCTGCTGCTGCTTCTTCTCGTGTTCTGGCTTCTTTAATTTCTGCAGCCGCGGCTTCATCTTTAAGCCTTCGATCTTCTCGGTCACGCAGTCTGTCGTCTCTTGCTTCCTGCTGTCTATCACGCACAAACGTCTTCAACTCATCACCATCCATCCCCATCTCTTTAGCGAGTTTAACCCACTGTTCATGTTCTCCAAGTGACATGGTCTACTTCCTTGTTTACTTATTTAACAAGTATTTCAAATAGCTTTCGCTATATAAGAATTAAATTCTTCAAAAGATAATCTTAAAATAAAATTAAGAAAATGTCTCCTCTTGAGATGCGTACTCTATGGTTACGCGAGGTTAATCGTATGCTTGACCTTAACCTTTACTAAACAATTCGCATCGAGTAAACGCTTATTGATAAAGTCGTTCTTTCGCGATCGCAACAGCGATAACTTTTAAATTATACATTTTCAATACTTGAGATTAATGTTCGTTGATATTTCGAGTGTTAGTTAAAAATCCAGTTTTAATATTCCGGAACGTAGGACCCCATAGTTGTCGTATCCCGTGTAAAAGGGCACTTTATTATCCTAGTGGTTAATCGGTTGGGTTTAACTTACTCAAGAAATTCTTCCAAATTCAACAAACTCCCAGTTCTTATTAAATATATAATATAAAGTTATTCAATATCATTCATATGCACAAACAAATAACAATCCTATTTACCTAGTGTGGCGAGTTACTTAGGAAATATTATATTTGCGCTTATCTGTCGAGTTGTTTGAACTCGAATGTCTTCGGCTCTCTCCGTCGTCCGATTCTTCGCAGTCAAGAATGTTGATCAGACGGTTGAAATGCAGTCATGGAAGCAACCACACCAATCGCCTTACTCGTATCTTGCCGTGAATCAGTTGCACACAAGATGAATCGTCGCATTCACCTCACAGCTCTTCTCCAGTTGACCAAACGTCCCTCGTACTTCGCACGCCGAATCAGCTGTTCGCTAGCCGATTCAAAATTACACGACTCTTCAGACTGTTGCCTAAGAGTTCGTCTTCTTCGCAAGTGTCTCACACTTCACACGATGATTATTATGCACCAACGCAAATTTCTCATTTAAATTGCGTTGCACTTAATGCACAATACTTTGAACTATCGGTTGATCGTCCGAACAGTTCAATTACCTTCGTCTCTACTCTGAAAATCACAACTTTGGATTGATCACCGCAGCGAAACAACCACCATTTCCAGATATACCTGTAGAGAGTCAAAAACTTAACGTCCACTTCGCTGACGTCATTTTTAACTCGTCACGTCATTCGCTTCCAGTTTGCACCAATCACGAATAGGATTAGCGTCCTTTGTTGTCATGGTAATCTTGACCACTCGTTATTACGTTTAGCTGCAGTCATTGGTTTTATGTATTAATATTTTATATGTTGCCACACATATTACCTAAACTCGCCAATTAAATTGCCTAGCTTAACTTCTACCTATAATTAATAATTATACATGCATAGCAAGTGTTTAATTTGATAATCATTTAATATAACCACGACAGCCACACTGTCTGAAATGAAGTATAACGAACGACTTCCCATGCTCGAATGGTATAGGCTTGTCATTGTCACCTCTCATATATATTTCTATAGCGTCAAAAGACTTTTGCTGAATCGGTACGTATATTGCATTTTTGTACATGACATGCACGCTATCACCGCTTTTTCCACCTATATTAACTACGCGTAGCAAAGGGGCTTTCGCATCGCCAAGCGCTACAGATTCCAAAATATTACAATACAGGTACATGTATGAGAATTCTGGATTTATATTGCAGGCCTTCTCGGAAATCCATTCCTTGTCAGGCATCTCGTCCCATGCTTTGATATAATCTTCGTATCGACCTTCGTATACATAACGACCGTAATCGAAATTTTCTATAACTTTCTGATTTTCTTCTATGCCAAAAATTATGCACAGATGTGAAGAGAACCCTACGCTTGTAGCGAGATTTATTTTACCCGTGAGTCTTTTCGTTACTTTGTCGTATTCAAATTTTGGGTGTCGGACGAGCGAATGCAATTTGGCTACAGCCTCTATTTTCGCGTTCACTGTATGAACTATATCCTCCAAGCTTTCGTAATAGCCGGCAGGAACATTACACAATTCTTGTATAGAATACCACTCATCTTTGGCATTTGTTCTTTTAGGAATATGGTTATACATAAAGTCGCCCTGCCCGCTTTGCACATTGTACCACGTGTGTGGGTATTGCAGTTCTATCAAAGAAACTTCCCATCGGCCAGAAAGGGAAATGGCATTTTCCAATTTCGTTGTAAAGTGCGCAGTAGTATTGTCGGGGAAATGAGTCATTGAAGAATTGCTTGGTAAAGTGAGATAGAAGTGCGACATTGTCGTTACTACTTGCATGCGTGTGTGTGCTCTCTGTCAGACTGTAAGAAAACGCTGCTATACTTTGAATATATCTTGAGTCCAAGAGTTGAATTTGTTGTCGTACCCTTTCCACCTTACAAAATATTCAGTCTTACCACGCCGTTTACGACTTTTCAAAATTTTGTCTATCTTGTAAACATCATCTTCCTTTAAAATTCTTTGCAACTCAAATTCGTAGAATTTCCCCTTTATTTTTTCGCCCTGCAAATCTTCCAATTCGTACGTTACTGGATCGGTAGGCACACGCCTTATAATTTTAAAAATTTCACTTGACCAACTTGGTAAATACCCCTTTTGGAAAGCTATCCTCGCCTTTACTATTCTGACCTTGTCGTCGACTTCGTATTTCCAATTGGTTGGGCGCTTCTTTTCACCGTACAAACGTTTTACAATAATACCTTCGTTTTCCTTAGTCACCTCAATGGGAGCCATGCCTATACTTCTATGGTACGTGTGATTGTATGCATGTACGAGATCTTGCAAAATGTCTATGTACCTATACGTATTCTTGTAAGTAAAGTATTTCCACATCTTCGTCTTAAGTGTACGATTAAACCTTTCTACCACAGAGGCCTTTATGTCACTATTTTCAGACGTGTAAAAACGAATGGAATTTTTACGTAAGAGGGATTGAAATGGTTTATTAAGAAACTCTGTCCCCTTGTCAGTCTGCAGATTGGCCGGCTGTTTGTGTGCAAGAATGGTGGAAAAAGCCTCGACCAGATCCGCACCGGCCTTTGACTTAAGCGGAAGGACCCAGGCATATTTAGACAAAACATCGATACATGTTAAAAGATATTTATTTTTATCATTATGTTTGGACAAGGCAGAAAGATCGGCCAAGTCGGCCTGCCACAAGTCATGAGCGCCTACAGAGAACGTCTTTCGCCGTCTAAAGTTCAGTCTAACAGGTTTATGTAGCGTATATGTGTCTTGTTTGATTAACCAATTCTTAACGTCTTTATTTTTAAATTGTCCATTAAGATGTCTTTGAAATGACGACACGCCTGCAAAGCTCCCAGGAACCTTTGGATCGAAGTACGTCTCCATTGATATTCGCCGATTAGTAAGTTACCCAACTCGCCAGACTTTGCTGTTTTCCGCGACTGCTCTTCGGTGTGACTGATGACGATTCTTCGATGGGATTATTAATATACGTCCAACGTTCCTGATTTCCTATGAGCTCGCGAGGTATGTTTGAGTCTTTCAACGCTTCGGCCAAAAGGCGCCATCCGGCTGGTGGGGAGGCCGTCGTGCGTTTTCTCATCAGATCGTTCACCAAGTCGACCATGTGCGTCTTGGGAATAGTTGCATCTTTCAAAATAAGTTCAACTTTAGACGTCCAAGACACATCGGGGTTGTTCTTCATGTGCGACAAGAGTCTAGCAGCTTGAGTTTTCCATTTCTTTGGTACCGTTTCCAATACTTGCGTCTCTATGCTGCTGCCGCTGCTGCTGCTAGATTTGGCAGAGTCCGTAGTACCGTCACTGCCTCTTCTTTGATTTCGAACTTGGTAACTTTGGCGGGTTTGTCAATGTGCAAGTAACGACTCAAACTGTTTGTATATAGTTTGGCTTTATCATCGTCTGCAATATTTCTATGCAGAATATCGTACATCTGTGTATCCAATCTCGACAAGGTTTTATCCAACATTGTTTCTTTCCACTTTTCAATCTGTCTAGGCTCTACCAAAACCATCTTCTTCGTATGTTCCATACTATATTTTATTACTTAGCAATGTACCAAGAAAAGAAAGCACAGGCGTAAGTAATGCCCCTATGAATCCTCCAGTCTGCACTATACGCTTTTTGATTTTTCGTCGAGTCTTTTTAGATGCAAGTTTCCTCAACTTGTGTTTGAATCGAGCGAGACGTTTCTTCTGAGCTTCTTTCAAAGGTACAGTGCCTTTTAAAATGTTGATCGCACACTCGCAAATACAGCAAAGGAGAGAAGAATTACAGTCTTTCAAAATCTGTTTCCTTACTTTAGGCGAGGCCTCTTTAAGCAGTCTGAGTTTCTCAAACTTCTCTTCGATGGGAGCAGTCATTTTGAACGAATGAGAGATAATGTTCGTGTTGGAGTTTATATTCATTTCCTTACATAGACATAATGCGTCTCGCCCGGAAAAATATTTGTCCTCAGCCGACAACGTTCGTCAGTGTCTGGTTTCAGGTCAATCAAAAGATATCCGAAAGGCGTCATGGTCGCATCGTGGAATGCTTCTATCATGAAATTGCTCTTGCCAGGAAACATCTGTCTAGCAAGTATAGCAACCTGGGTGCTGTCTCTAACGTTTTTGAAAAGAATAAAGTAATGTGCATTCAGACTGATGGTCCTTGTATGCTTGCCGCTGTAAAAAAGGTTCTGCGTCAGGTATAGTATAGAAACATTCATGTGATGGCTAATCTTTGTGAATAATTTCGAAACCCTCTCGTCTGTTTCGCTCATAAGGTCGTCTAAAATAAGTAGTCTTCTGCTTGCCGTCGAAAATACTCAAGTCGGGCAGGCCTTCATGAAATTGAACTTGTGGATATTTGTCGAATATTTCTTGATAGATTCCATAACACCATATAATTTTTTCTATAACAGGTTTGACCACGTAGTCTAAATGGTCAATAAAACGTAAAGTGAAGTTTGTCTTTCCACATCCGCTGGGGCCACTGATTATAGCAGAGAATGGATGCTGCAATGTCGGATCCATAGCGAAAAGTAAATGTCTTTTTCAGCGCTCTCTGCTATTTATACCATATATATTCTAACTGTCCCAAGAATACGCTCTCCGCACGAGGGGCAGTGGGTGGCAATGTCTGCACAAGGCTCGCACATATTCACATGCGCACAAGGAAGAGATAAAATTTGCACTTGTCTTTCCTTACAGACCTTGCAAATAACAGATTTCTTTAGCTTTTCGTTCTCCGCTTTAAGTTTCATAGTACAGTACTTTACAGCGCCTTCGTCATCACTTTGAACACTTTCCTCATCTTCGCTTTGGCACATTATGCATTCGCATTTGTACATTCCACACACATCCATTTCGCATTTACTAATTTTTGGACACATATCGAATGGTGCAGCTCTTTAGTAGAAGGTCAGAATATGTAATGACTGTTTATGAAGCCGTATGCCACTTATAATACTCTATAAAATATATATTGTGTGTGTGTGTATGTGTGTGTGTGTGTGTGTGTGTGTGTGTGTGTGTGTGTGTGTGTGTGTGGGTATGGTGACATTGCATAAGTGCCCATGTCTAGTGTTGTAATGATGGGGATGGGGAAATTCCGCCATTGCACAATACTGATGGGTATATGATTACTAAGCGCATGCTGCTGCACAAAGAAGTGGTGGGGGTGGGGTGGGGAGGGGAGGGGAGGGGAGGGAGGGGTGGGGAGGGGTGGGAGGGGAGGGGTGGGAGGGAGGGGTTGAAATACTATACACCCAATTAGTCATACGTTCTGTCGCTCTTATATGATACAGAGGTTCTGTCACTCTTATATATGTACAGAGGTTCTGTCACTCTTATATGATACAGAGGTTCTGTCACTCTTATATATATACAGAGTCACTCTTATATTATACAGAGGTTTTGTCGCGCTTATAATTACACTACTTATGTATGTATGTATGTATGTATGTATGTATGTATGTACGTATGTATGTATGTATGTATGTATGTATGTATGTATGTATGTATGTATGTATGTATGTATGTATGTATGTATGTATGTATGTATGTATGTGTGTGTGTGTGTGTATGTATGTATGTATGTATGTATGTATGTATGTATGTATGTATGTATGTATGTATGTATGTATGTATGTATGTATGTATGTATGTATGTATGTATGTATGTATGTATGTATGTATGTATGTATGTATGTATGTATGTATGTATGTATGCATGCATGCATGCATGCATGTATGTATGTAGCCTATGTATGTATGTATGTATGTATGTATGTATGTATGTATGTATGTATGTATGTATGTATGTATGCATGCATGCTCATATGTGTGTATGTACGTGTATGCATACCTTCTCGAAATGTGACGGTGAGGTATAGAAAGAGAAAGGCAACAGCAGCGACACTCGTTCCGTTCTTCATCGCTCTCGAGTTCCCAGCTGAATACAGACATGAAAGGAATCTTAGATTATGCAATGCTATTAACTGTATTACATGACAAATTTGACAAGCTGTTCGAGTATGTAAGCTTATAAATCTGAATAGTTGAACAAAAAACTTTCTGACGTGCATACATGTACGTGAACATACCAGCACGCATGCGTATACAAGCATGCATGGCATGTAGATGGATGCAGAGAACCACACATAACGCAAATGGATACAATGTCATATACATGCATGCATACTTTCATACATAGATGTTTGCGTGCATAGGCCTACATACAGTTACATATTATAGGCCTACATTATACACCATGTATACGAATATACATGGTCAACACATAGGATACATGCATGCATGCACATTGCACACACGAATACATAATTTTACATGGGCTATATATTTAGGCTATGCACGAATTTATGCATTCATAAATGTGCGCAATAGCCTATTCTTTGATATTGTGAAGAACAATGAACATTTTGCCTGTATTTAAACAATGAGATATCTAGTTAATTTTTGCGTCCATGACACCTTACCGAGTCAATCCAGATATTTTTTGCTTCAAGCGTGAATAAATCGGACACGTATTTTTTAAAGCTTTTTAGCTGCACCAACTACGACAACTTATTAAATCTGTCAATGACAAATACATGTAGATCTACTGCAAATTTTTAAGCCTTTGTAAGGTTTGAATGGACCTCGCGCAGAAAGTGGAGCGGACAATAATAATTAGGAAAACATTTTAAGCATTGCTTCACGATGTGAGTTCACTCCACAGTGCAAATGAAGCCACTGATGCTTAGCTCTGTGCAGTGTAAATGTAGGACAAGAAATCTTGCGACAACTGGACTCGAGAAATGGTATCATTGAAAAAAACGCCACTGATTATAATGTACCGGAAAATGCATTTTCACGCTACAAATCATTTCTGTTTCGAGTTATTACTGGAGCCCCGAAGGCACTGCACAGATTGCTACTCATCTTCATCATTGAGGTTGTCTTCCGTAAAATTAATTATGAATGGACATAGATGCTTCAATAATAAATATTGTGCAGACCATAGCGGCTGTTTGAGTGCAACCACTCAAAACGGAATTGGCAATTCGAGATTCAAAATTCTGAAAGAGCATTAACGCATCACATTTACTCAAATTCTGTCCATTGCCTTGGTGCAATGTATTTCTACAAAACCGCAGCCCTATTCTCGAGTGAAGATTCATTTCTCATTAGAGTTGGAGTCATTGTAGGGGAGGTGACTTCGCATTACAAAACAATGAGTTGCGATGTTTCTCTGGCGAGTTATAGGAATGCAGTTTAAATTGCGTGCTTCAAATTATTTCCCTTTCTAAATAATAAACTGGAAATTTCAAAGTAGGCCTATAAAGAGACGATTTGTAGGAGCATTGTGATTGACAACTATTTCAAAAGTGCAATGCAAAAGCGTGTGAACGAATTTCAGAATAGATCTAAGACCAATTCGCATAAAAGGTTTTTTGTCAAGTCCAATTTCTTAAGAAACAACAGTTGACTGCTAAAGGATTATATAGATCTACTGAATGATAGATCTACTGAATGAATAAACTAAGGTGGTAGCATTCAATTCGTTGAGTTAGTTTTAGGAAGAGCTGTAAGCTCTCTTACAGTTGATAGATGGAAAAGATTAATTACAATTGAGACCCGGCAATGTCCACAAAAACTAATCGCAGACACAATATCAAGTCTATTCAGAGACGTAGGCTAACTATACCTTAAAATAGCCTACAATCTGCTGAGTCACGCCTCCTAACTTGAATAATATTCCTACTAGCCTAGCCAACAATAATAGCCGAGTTCAAACAACACGTAAAATAAGTGCTTATTGACTTAACATCAACTGCTTAATAATTTTTAAATACATAGGCTAGTGAGATATAATTTAAAGAGAAACGCGCTAATAACTGATTGATGCTCTAGCCTATACTTACCAATCAACGAAAGTTATCTTCTCTGGATTTGACTCTTGAAATTCTCGGTTCCCGATTCCAGCAGACGACTCGCAATTACCAGCACGAAATCGAGTCGAGTTTCAAAGACCTTTCGGCAAACGGCAAAATTCTTCACTATCAGCGACTTTTTCAGCGACAGGTTTCTACTTTGACGGATAGCTGCATCCGCGTCCTTTTATCAGGAATGTACGAGACTCTGAACGGCGTTAAACCGTCAAATCAATGTTCTTCATGCGACAGACTATACTTAGAAATCGCTTGCGGAGGCTGACCAGTCAGCTGCAGGTTGGCGGGTGGCTTGCAGAGAGGGTGCGGCGCGTAGGCGTCGAATGGCGCAGCATAAATTGGGAATCGTGCTGATGTGAGTGGGTTTTAAAGTGGGGTCTGTGCGAGCGTTAGAGACTGCGGGGGAAAAGTTTTGACTTGGATAAGAGTTCGCATAAAATGCGTGGATATCTATTGCGGCATGGAATTGGTAGAAAGAATAAAAGAAAGGGAGTGAGGGAGGAAAAGAATGAGGATTGTCGAAGGGTTGGGGGTATCAATTCCCCCCAGTCTTTCTTAGAGCCCCATAGTAAGGTCTGTTTTTCGCAGTTCAATTCCATAGTCCAACCCCCAGTTATTTGTCCACAATTTTCACACTGGAGAGTGGGGGAGGAAGACAAATTAAGGAGGAGAAGAAGATTAAGAATAACAGGAGAACTGGAAGAGGAGAAAGAATAGAAGGAAGCATTTATTTTATTTATTTATTTATTTATATAGCATAAAACAGGAGGAGAGAAGGACGATTACTGTGGAGATCACATGGGTCTAGGGTTATGACAAACACTCAGGCACGAAGAGTGCAACGATGCGGGATCATTACCAGCCACCTTTCCAAGATATTCACTCAACCTTCAATTCGGCAGTTAGGCAAGACTGAGTAGTAGGATGTTATGGAGCCTTGCCTGGCTGCCAACAGTTAAATTTAACTCCTGTAATAACTTGTGGTCATCCGTTCATTATTGATTGTAATCATACTGCGCTGTGTCAGTTTGAAACTAAACGAATGTTGTTATTATAACTTTTATAAATGATAGTCTATTATAGACTTTGCGTAACATCACACTTTGCGCTACTGCTAATAGGCTAATAACATTGAATTTCGTCTAATTTCAGTCTGACACAACGCTGATCACAATTCACAGTAGGCCTATGAACGCACGATCACAAGTTATGACACCTTGTCACCTTGTGCTTTCAGTTCTCTAGTTCTAGCGACCGACATGATACATTTTAAGTTATGACAGTTACAGCCTGTAGTAGTTGAATTGTATTGTTTAACTGCTTGACAGACACAGATGTGCTCATGTTTTGAACGCCATCTACCGAATGAGTAGAACTTTGGGAGATGAACGGGACGCTACCGTATCCCGCATCAGTGCTCTCTCTCTCATCAATCAATAAATCAATCAATCAATCAATCAATACAATCAATCAATCAGTCATTCAGAATTTACATATCGCCCATTTAAGGTACCAACTCAGAGGCACTTCTGGCCGAGGTCAAGCGAAAAAACAGTCTTCAACAGTACTGTTTGTGAAAAGAACAGCTTGGGGGAGGCGTCGCATAGTACTTTTGCTTATTATTATATGAACTACATCTCAAAATATCTTAGGGTGGCTTGAGCCTATCTCACACCAGGGTAAGTAAGGAGGTTTCAACCTAGACCCAAGTTCATAAAAAAACACGCAACGCAAATAACACAGCAATTCACTCAACAAGACTAGAAACTAGCGATAGACAGGTAGTAGTTGAGGGTGTGGGTTGCCAGATGTGCAGACCTGCACGGGAAGGCCTAAGTGTCAAGTCTTCTTCTTTCTCTTCATTATCCATGGGCTGACAGCCCGTAGGTGTCCACTGCGCACTTGACTACTCTCTTCCATAATTCCCTGCCCTGTGCCCGGTGCCAAGTACGATATAATAGTTATGATTATCCTATTATATCCATTCATGCCATCGACATTAATAAACAAGATATGTTTCATATCAAACAACGTTGTTTCAAGGCTCGCTGAAATCCACAAGCAGTAGACCCCAAGCTTGGCTTGAACCTACACCAGTCAGCGTCGTACAGACAGATTTCAACTCTCAGGTTTCCAGATAGTTTTATCAATGTCATAAAGTAATTTAAGCATGTTCCTTAGCAAGGCATTATTTAACACGACCACTGACATGGTGAGGCGCGGTGGTGCAGTGGATATTTCGTTGCCTTTCGACCGAAGGGTTGCAGGCTTGAATCCACCTCGAGCCGCCAAGTAAGGACCTTTAGCAAGTCCTTCAATCGCAATTGCTCAGGCACTTCGGCCTGAAACTCCGATTCAGTGTCCGCGCTGTACTCGGGAGCGCTTCTGAGTATAAATCACGAAGGGGCGCTATAACAAGTGCACACACAAACAAATTAAGTCACATGATGCTAGGCTACGTTGCTAGCCCATAATCTGTCTTTATAAATAGCGGACTCATCTTCTGAATTTAACCTTATTACGACTGGATATTGTAGCGCCATTGTGATATCTTTTCATGTTTTATATAGATTATAGAAGCTACTAATTTATATTAATTACAGCATAATATCAAGGCTAAAAGAGGCTTTGAAGAGAAACAATTATTATGTCGTAAATTATTTAACGAAATACAATAGCGTGGAACCGTGGATGATAAATTAATTTTCGATATGCGAGTTAAAATAATGGAGTCGTGGATTGACATCTGTTGTTTCCTGGGTTTACTGTGACGAAAGTGTTGCTAAATTCCAGAACAACTGCCGTGTATTCTCAAGCAATAACATTCTTTAGGTAACTGCTAGTTGCAAGAAAATACATAGCAGTTGCACTTGATATAACATGAGCAACTCATTCCTGTCTTCTTCTTTAGGTTCTCTGCCAAGCGGCAGGTCCAAACGTCCAATGTCTCCACGTTTCACGCTGTTGTGACATGTCCTTCAGTTCTATGTAGGCCTACCCCTCTTCCATCATCCCGTCCAGCAGTTTTTGTCTAGGTCTTCCTCTGCACCTATTGACTGGGTTGGATCGTTCACGTCGTTTTTTCCCCTCACACTCTGTTAAATCTGTTAAGTTCTTCTTGGGACTGCCACAACACCTTCTCAATATCTTCTAAAAGACAAAACACAAACATAATGCACAAATACATACATTTTGTATACTCTACTATAATAAACGTTATCTTGAAGCTTCATGTATATGAAATCGATGAATGAAGATATGTTTGCCAAAGAAATCGAAAATTAATTATTATTTATTATCCTTTGTGCAGTTGTTAAGCAATTTTTTCTGCAGTAGCCGTGGGCAATCGCACGACTCAATATCAATCGATAGTGTTGAACAATTTTGAATTACGAACATGTGACCGCTTAGCGGGTCTCTAGCCTTTACTTTCTGCATTAGAAGAAGGTTGTATCTTTAACTAAAAATTATAATTATTGCCTATAGGCTACTCTGACGCCAGACCTCAAAAGTTAAGACCTTTTTTCTGTTGTTTATTCAATTTCGACATCAAACCTCATTTGACATCTTAATTAGACTTAGGCCTATCACGCAGTCTCATCAAGGCCATAGTCTAAGCAACGTAATATCATGTAGGCCTATGGCTATGTTAGACTGAACTTTTATTACATAATAAGCTAACAGTGAATAACCTTGGAAACAAGGTCTTGTCTTTTAAACGGATGTTACGGGAAGCTAAAAATAGCCTTTAAACAAGAACATGACAGTGTTGACACTATGGACTTAAATAAATGTTTTCTCTCGTAAAATCATACACTGCCCAATGCCCATGACTGGTGATACATCTGAGGATAGACTAGTTTCTTATTTATATCAAATTTATTAAACTCTTGTTTACGTAGCCGTAGAGGCGTGTAGTAAACTGAGGTTTTAATTTTATCTTGCTTTATCAGTGTTGCCACTTGATTCAGACTAAAACGATTTACTTGTAAAGCGTAGAGTGCTGGCTCGATCCTAACTTCAGTTTACTGTGTAGGTACATTGAGAAAGTCATTCCCTCACAATGATTGCAGTGCCATCGACTGATGCTTCGTTATTGTATTGCGGTGCTTAGCAAACGCTGAAACAAAGCGAAAAACAATAAGAGGCAACGACAATAATACCAGAAACAATAAGAAACAGAATTAAACAATGGCCTAATAACAATGGTAATTGAGTCACTCAGTCGCTTTGCACTGAACCTAATTCATGTTGTTTAGACCAATCATGCCTATCCACAAACATCGTCTTATCTTATCTTGCGGAGTAGCGGTCCCACGCATGCGCAGCCTACTCTACTTTGATGTATTCAGTCAGGCACGTAGGATCTAAATTTATTCTTATTTCTAAAATGACTTCGTTCATTTAGTATTTAACTGCAGATGTTTCACGATTTACATATTATTGTGAAAGCTGCTATTCAGTAGATATAATTATTTGATGAAAATGTTTTCAATACCGTACTTGCTGCTCAGATTCAGTCAGAGAGCTCGAGCAAAGTGCACCACCTTGCGAATAAAGAAATGCACCATGAGGACTTCAGTTCAGTGATTCGCCAGATTTTTTTATCAGCCAGAAAGAAAATAATATCAGTGATCAATAATTATTAACAGCCACCTTTTGAAGAGTTTTTCTTCTGGAGTAGGCAAAATCTTGCAATGTCACCGTGAAGTCCGATGGCCACAATTCTGTCAAGTTGCGGTGACAGTCACAATCACGTATGGTCCTGCGCTAAAATATCTTTTACGACACGACAAAGTTTCTTGGGTTGAGCATGTTCAAGCAAGAAGAATTGGATAGACCTATCCAAAAATAATGGTCGAAGATGATGCAGCTTCAAGTATCTAAATGGAATAGGAGACCAACTAAATTGAGTAGGAGACCAATTATATGGAATAGAACATACATGTAGACACGAAGCAGTGTATAAACTGTATAGAGTAGGAGACCAACTATATGAAATTGGAGATCAACAATATAATTTATAGTTGATCTACATTATAGTGGGAGATCACCTGTATGGAGTAGCAAACCATCTATATGCAGTGGGAGACCAAGACCACCTCTAATTGGTGTCATTCAAATTAATGTTTTGTGTTCGATCAAGAAAGCTTTATAAAGAGATGAAAAGTCTGCAGATTCGACTAATTTCACTAATGCATCCGAAATTCCGAATGAATATTATTCCTTGTATTGAAGTCATTGCTAATGTCGCAGCCTTTCATGGCTTCAGTTCTATTCAGGGGCATCTATAATGATGAAATCCACAAGCCTTTGTTTAGACGCTAAGACCGCTCTATAATGTGTCATTGTCCTGTTTAGACGCAAAGACCTGTGCATTGCAATTGTATTGCTCAAGACGCGGATCTTTGCATTCAAATATGAGTAGGCCCAGTGGCGTAGACAAGGGAGTTTAGGGGTTAAACCCCCTCCCATTCACTTAGGAAATTTTTTTTAAAAAGGTTATTTATCCACTGAAAAAAGAAAAACAAAGCAATTGTTTGTAGCAACACTTCAAGTTGCCGCGTAGGGACCTTGGGCAAGTCCTTTACTTGAAATTGCGCCGCGCTTCGGTGTCAAACTTCGAAGCAGTGTCCGCGCTGCAGTCGGTAGTGCTTCTGAGTAGAGAGGTTGAATCGGCGCCATAACAAATACACATACAAACAAATACAAGCGCTAAGGTGCGAGCAGTTATTGTACTTGAGATTATTGCAATATTACGTTTAGATTTACCAGAGAGAGATTGGAGGAAATCCTTGCCTTCCTTGCAAAACTGCTTCCTTCTTTTCGTCGGACAATAAACCACAGCAGACCTACAGCGAACAAAGTATCGTCAACTGACATCTATAACCAACAGTACCACACCCACGACACGACAGAAATCTCCTCCCATTTGGAGATGCCATATTCCACAGTCCACCATGTTTCTATCCACTGTTTATCAACGCCTCGTAACTCTCCTCCCATTTAGAGATACCATATTCCACAGTCGTATACCATGTTTCTATCCACTGTATCAACGTCTCTTAACTCTCCTCTCATTTAGAGATAGGCCTACCATATTTCACAGTCTACCTACCATGTTTCTACCACCGTATCAACGCCTCACATAAGTCGTTATCCTTTTAATATCACGTCCACCATCGACTGACGTGCTTCTCATCCTCGCAACGATCGCAAGAGGCCGAGTTTTTCCTCGGTCCTACTCCACACAGTCGACGCCGAGTTATGGCCGATTTTTGCCGGACGACAACGACGACGACCGAGACCGCTCTTCAGCGTGCGAACGCTGGCAGGTGCTTCCAACCATCTCGCTGGAGGAGATGATTAAGCATCCGCTCGTCCAATCCTCTCCCTCTATCCATCCTCCCTTTCCTCCTCCTCCTTCTCCGTCTATACGTCTGTTTGTCTGTCTGTTTGTCTGTCTGTGTCTTCCACTGTCTGCTTCCATGTTGGTTCGTCTCCCTCTCAGTTCATTCCGTTCCCTCCATCTATTCTCATTGTGTTGCTCGCTATGTCCTTTCGTCCATCCGCTTGTTCTAGCGTTCTGTTTCCATATTTCTTTCCCATTTTCGCCTGTTCCTTTCTCTGTCCGTTCCTTCATACGTTACTTCTTGTCATGTTTACTTTTTCCTTTCCCATGTTTGCCCATTACACCACATCCTTTCTCTGTCCTTCCTTTCCTGAACCCCTCCCGCTACATTCTTCCTTTCCATCACCATGATCGGTCAATTCTCTTCTCCGATCATTCCCTTCACTTTTCGCTCATTCTTCAGTTTTCCTTTCCCAGCTCACCCCTTCGTCTTTTCGTCCATTCCTTATTATCCTATCCACACATTTCTTTATTTCTCCTCCACTCCCTGTTTCCTCCATTCCTTCATCTACAACACACACGCACACACACACTCACACACACACTCACTCACTCACACACACACACACACACGCACACACACACACACACACACACGCACACACACACACACACACCACACACACGGTCGTTCCAGGCGAGCGTTCTATCACTGCGTGATCGTCGCCATTCGCCGGCGTTTCGACCGCTCGACCGCTGGCCGTAGTATACACACGGCTCTGTCTCCGGCCTGATGAAAACAGAGCGGTGCCGGTCGTGTCGCAGCCCTGTCCTTCTCCGTCTGGCTTCATTAGCCACGTCCATTCATTACCTGACCGATGTGAAGGGGACCACGGACCAAGGACCAACCGGATGCGCCTCGGCCCGTTGATGCGATTTGGCGGTACAGTTCGGCCGACTATACCTGCATGACCGGACCGCCCGTCCGCCGTCAGAGAACGGATGTTATGTGTATAAACTGCTGGATATAATGGTGGCTGGATAATGCAGAGACTTTTGCTAGTGTAAACCATTGCATGCATATAATTTGACCTGCTGAGTCTTGTTCCAACACCAATGAGAGTATGCAGGATTAAAAAGTTAAGGAAAAGTTGTAATAATAATAATAACAATGTTGATGATTGTATAGTAAGCTTACTAATAGTAGTATTGGTAGTAGTAGTAGTACGAGTGGTTGTACTAGTAGTAGTATTTGTGGTAGTAGTAGTAGTAGTAATACTAATAATACTAAAAGTATCTACTAATGTATCTCAAAACAGACCTGCGACTACTAACTAGTAGTAGTACTACAACTACTAGTCCGAAGTAATATTGATGGTGATGATGATGATGACGACGACGACGACGACGATGATGATAGTAATATGATTATGAAGGTATAATTGTATTGTATTGTATTTAAACATTTATAAAGCGCCTCTAGTAGGGTGAACCGTTCAGAGGCGCTCCCAGTGCGCAAGGCCCCTCGAGAAGAAACAAGTTTTGAGAAGAGACAAAGCAGAGGAGAGACTACCAGAGAGAAGTGTAGAGCGAACAGAAGGAGAAAGGGCATTCCAAAGAGAAGGACCAATTGAGACAAATGATCGAGACTGAGCCATAGCAGTTCTAGACCGAGGAACCAAGAGGTCAAATCTGGTGGATGAGCGAAGTGGACGGTGGGAGGAAGCCGAGTGAGGACAAAGTAAAATATTATGATGATGGTAATGACTATGATCATGATGACGGAGAGAAAAGAGTATATTAGAATAGAATCGCATTTCTTTGAGCTGATGCCGAACGTCATTGACGCCAATGAAATGCCAGCGTAAACATCGCGTAACATTATTGTCTAATCTAGTAGTAGGCCTACTATAGTCACTTCGACTTATACAGACACACACTAACTTAATTAAATAAATTAAAAAAACAATCTCGGATAAATCAACGCTGAATTGTCTTGACACCAGACAGTTAACTTCTAACGCATTCTAGCCACAGTAGTTTCTGCTCAAAGGAAACATGAATTTCATTGATAAACGAGACGACAATATAACGAGACAATTGAAACATTGCACGACTCGTGGGCAAAGACAGAGTCTCTCGCAATCAGTGACAATTCTCGCCCGGTCGGATCACCAACCGCAGTCCGCTCTCTTCTCGTCTGCTATAAATCTTGCGCCGAAGTCGAAACGTTTTCGTCTTGTAGCGGGAGGGTGTGTGTCGGAAAAGGCCGCTGGCGCTAAAGAAATGGGAGTTTCGTGTTGTGGTGCATTAAGTTGTATCTGAAGATGTTGAATTCGTGCTGTTGATAAGCTGGAGCTTCGATTCGATTCAGTCTATCTCAGTGCTTGCTTTCCTTTTAAACCGTAACGATGTTTATAATAATAATAACAATAGTAGACCTATTTATTGTTTTTAAAGTCTGAGGGATCATAATTAAATACCTCGGGCGCTACAAACAAACAAACAAAAAATAATAATCTTTGTACATTATTTCAAACTGACACATCGCAGAATGATTACAGTTCATATAGTCTAGTAGGCCCTATGAACGGATGATCAAAAGTTACTACAGGAGTCAAATTTAGCTGTCGGCAGCCATAACCTATAAGGCGCTCATCGCGTCCAAATTCGCGCACATTTTCGCATGACTCAGTAGGCTACATCTCAAAACAGACATACGACTATGTAAACACATGTAGCCACACTGTCAATTTGTTAGTGTGTTTCTGTTTATATATAATATACAATGTAATAAATACATGCATTGCACACCGTGAGGCATAAAAAACAAAGCCCCAGGAAAAATCGTTATTATTTCAGCAATATTCAAACAATGTCTATGAAATTTAGGAAAGTTATAGCTAAATAGGCCTAGCAGGAAATGTAAAAAGATTTTCTGTTTGTAGCCTACTCAAACTGTCCGCCTTTAGCTTCTACGCCAAGTCAATAATAATTCGCTGGTCAAGATCATTCCAAGCTTGCATTATTCGCTTACGAAGATCTTCAACATTACGGACGGACCTTTATTTTGTACACCATTTCCTGCATGAATCCCCAAATTTTATAATCGAGGGGATTCAGACACTGACGACGTTTTTCCCTTTTATTAAATTTTATTTGTTTTCCGAATTGTCATGTTTTTCATCATGAAGTCGCGCGAGCACAGCTCTCCCTATATGTACACATTGTACAATGATGCCTCATCACATTCATTTGAATCATTTCACTCTTTTCCTGAATGACAATCGGTTCGTGTAATGCTGAAGAAACTTGAAGTCAACTCATCTCCTAATAATTATCCACAAAGCAGCTAAGCTGTCCATAAATGTTCTTCTGACCGATGATGATGTTTCTCAGCATTAGACAGAAATGGATGAAAATCAGGAACTATGCATTATTCATAAGCAGAGCCTAAAGAATTGCTCAAAATAGGGTTCACGGCCATCGTTGAATTTCAAGTTAGTTATTTTGCTCAAATTTCCAAATATGCACAATCTCGTTAAAAACACAAAAGAACTGTTTTTTCGTTGTGTCATAATACATTATTTCTCCCAGGAAAGAAACTCGATCCATCTGACTCCATTTTAAGGTGTTTGTGTCAAATAAATAGAGTTTATTGTTAAAATAATCATCGTCGAAAATAACGTTTTCGTTTTCCGTATCCCAAAACAACTTCACATACAGACTGTACACAATTGATTTGAACTGTTTTATAGTGCGCCCATCAGTGTTTCGGATACTTATGATTTTTCTAATGTTCTCCTCCGAGTCGTCGCTGATGGTGGCACTGTTTTCAGTTAAGTTCCATTTCCAATGATAATTGTTGTAATCATATTGGCCTATATACAAGTTCCGATTGAACACGTCAGCAGCAAACCTAGTACGGTTTTCATCGTGATAAGTTTGCACATCAGTTAGGTAAACTGAATCTTTGAGCTTAAATTGACTTATAATTTGCCCTTCAGTGCTTATAAAACTTAAACATGTGCCAATTGTCTCTGTCGATGTGTGTATGACGATGAATCCCCCGTTGGGTTTCTGAATTATATTGAATGGCTGTCTGAAGTCTCTGGGAAGTGAGATACCTTTAACATGTTTCGCATCTTGATCGTAAATGTCTAAACGCGGCCGATCCTCAATGTTATTCAGCACCAGGATACGATTACCGTTGGCTACAGATAAGGATGAAAAGTCGCGAATTCCCGTCAACCATTTGTCAACTCTGTTGTTAACCGTGTCTATCTTCCATATGCATTGGCAAGACCGTTCAGAGACGTATACAAGACTAGAGTCTTCAGTGACAATCATGTTTGTTGTTGGATGATAATGATAATTATTATTAATCTCTTCCGTAATAGTTATCATTAGAAGATAATAAGGTATAGATTTCTCGTGACAGAGTAAATTTAGCAGGTATCCAGCACCACTGTTATAGATAGAACATAGTACATAGATTAGGTCATTTGAGACGAATACATTAATAGCACTGCAGAATGAAGACTGGTCGAACTTCCAGACCAAATTGATTGTCTTTTCTACAATTGAAAACCATTAAACATGAAGTTTAAAATGATTCAAGATCCAAACATCGTTGTAGCCAACTGAGCTAGATAGTATCCCCAGATTAGAATCTGTGGTATCCTCGGAAAATTCTTAGCAGTCGATTTGCTGTGTAGCCTCAAGACCATTCTGTTGCTGTTTTGGAGCCACATTATGATCCAATAAAATGAGTAGAAGCAGGCGCCAAAAATGTCTCAGCAGCGCTTACCTTTACAAAGTTTACACCCAAAATAATTATGCGAAGTGTTCATCTATGCCTTTTAATAAGGCTTTTATCGAGAAATATCAGTTTCTAATGAAGCACCAAGATTTAAAAAACAATTGCCATGGTCTTAGACGCATTGGCAAGCAATAATAACCTTGTTACCCGCAATATTACTCTGAATAAAAAGAATTCAAAATACTATTTTAAAAAATCACAACGGTCATAGACGCAATGGCAATCAATAATAATAATATTATTATGAATATTGCTCTAAAATGAATTCAAAGTAGCCTACTATTGAAAAAATCACCACTTTACTGAAAATACCATTTTGGTCAGTTGGATCATATTTCGGAGCTATGCCTTCTGATGTTTTTGAGTCAAAAGTTGATTTCAGTGTGTCAACTGTCAACTGCAGTTGTCAGGGCGACATGCGTTGCTTGCGATTTTATGTGGGTGACTTCAGTGAGTTGTTCATCCATCGAGATTGGTGAAGTTGTGTAAGATGCAGTCGCAGTGATGAAGTCCAGTGTGGTGCAAATGCTTGATGCAGTTTCTGTTGACGATTCGTCTGTGATGTGTAGTGGTAATGTATGCGTGCTTGCGAGTATTTCAGTTTCTGATGTAGTGAATGCATTTTGAGTATTCGAAATATCTTCCCTGTCACGGATCTTAGATGTCACCAAATCGTCGGTCGTTTCTCCAGCGCAAGTGTTCGTCAATTGACAGTCTGCAGAACTCAATGACTCTTGGTCACCTACAGAAAAAGAAACCTTAACATGCTGCAATGACGTTTGAGGTTTTGGATCGTGGTTAATGAAATCTGATTTATTGACAAAGGTAACTAGCGGTAAATTGGGGAAAATTAGTTGTAAATTGGCCCTATAATAGCCTAATAGGCTATCATGTAGTGACTCGCTTTTAAGTTAAAAATTGGAATTCACCGAATATTATAGAATGCTATTAGTAGGCTAGGCCTATCTAATGAAGAACGTTCTACTTGCCGACTGTCGAACTTAAAAATCCACTTGTTATAGCGCCCTTCAAGAAACTACTCAGAGGCGCTCTCGACTCTAGAGCGTGGACACTGAATCTAAGTTTCACACCGAAGAGCGTGTGCAATTTTATTGCAAGTGAAGGACTTGCTCAGAGTACCTATACGTGATGGTGACTCGCTTTCATAACATTGTTTTGATAAACAATAAATTTATGTGCTTTCACCAAAAAGTATAGATGGACTTGAATATCTACTGAAGAACTTTCTACTTACCGACTGCTAGGATTAAAAATCCGACGACTAGGAAGAAAATCATATTGCGAAAGACTTGACACTTTCTTAGGAGAGAGTTGAGTCACGTAGTCCAAGAGCGACTACTCAACGGTCTAAATAGGCGGCCGACAAGACAAAGATGTCTACGATATATAGAAGCGTTTGACTTGTATCGAGTCTAAATCGTTTTAGTTCCTATTTAGAGTCAACAAGAATCAGCATAGAGTCCACAGTTGTGGGTCACTCTGGGGATGCACTCAACTTACATGTATCTACTATGAAGAGATTCTGGTTGTCAGAGTGAATGGTCTTTGCCTTATAATGGCGCTCCAGTGGACTACACATACAGGAAATGATGTCTTATTGCCTACCCAGTAACTATGCTAAACTGAATTGATTCTTTAATACTATTTACTCGCAGTCGTATTCTCAGCGTGGCCCATGCCACATTGTGGCGTTATACTCAATTGGTTGTCATCACAGACATGGATTTTGAGTGAACATAATTATCTTAATAACAATTCTAAGAACGTTTATTGCCATCGTTGGGTGTATCGGCTATGATGTCAGACGGTTTTCTTTTGAGCATGGTTAAATAATTTAACGACCATCCGTATTTCTGGTCTATTTGCTTTCAGCACAAACTTATCGTCTTCATTGTTCCAAGTGCTGAAGCGATCCACAATGGAATTGTTCCAACGCTTGCGAATGGGTTTCATCTCTGTATTTGGCTTTTCAGTATCGGTACGCTTGAGAAATATGGAGTTTACTATTATCGATTAGTTAATGTTTATTGTACATGTACATGCCTCATGGAATAGGCTACGTGTGCATTAGTGTCTGCGACTACCAGAGATTAGCTGCATGACGAATTGCTTGTTGCCAATTAGGAACAAGCAATGTGTATTCGTTTAGCCGCAGTTTTCGAACAACGACTATTGTTCTTGCTGTCAAAAACCATTAGACAACCTCGTTATTAAAGTCGCAATGTGACTTACTCTACTTACAAAGTCTACAACTGTACACATGTAGATCTTCAAACGTATCGAATAGTAGGCCCTGCAAATTGTCATCTGCAACTCTTCAAATGTATTGTATCGCACAATTTGTCGCTTTGTGAGACTCTGGGAAAGGGACACTGTCTTAAGGGCAACGATTTCTTATTGGTTCATGCATGTAGCGCAACGACAACTCCTCCCTCCGAAGTTTTTGTTTGTAGGAAACTTGATGAAGTTCTTTACTCACAGTTTATGAGCGTCATCGTTTGATAGTTGATCGTTTTTGTAGCGGCGCAAGATAAACTGGCGTGTTGATGTCACATTTTGAATAATTATTCAAAGTTGAAGTAGCTGGGCTACCATTGCACGCAAAATAATTCATGTTACAGGATTGATTAATGCTGCTGTTACTATAATCAGTGTCTGCCTACTGCCTATCTGTCCTTGTGTCTATATTTCTCCGTTTACCTCTGCTTGCCTCCTATACCTTTCTGCCTGCCTGCTGCCTGCCTGCCAGACTGTCTACCATCCTTCCTCCAGCCTGCAACCTTCCTGCCTGCCTGCCTGCCTGCCTGCGTGCTTTGTGCCTGCCTGCCTTTCTGCCTGCCCGCCTGCCTGACTGTCTACCATCCTGCCTGCCTGCCTTCGTGCCTGTCTGCCTGCGTTCCTGCCTGCCTGTCTGTCTGCCTGTCTGTCTGCCTGTCTGCCTGTCTGCCTGTCTGCCTGTCTGCCTCCCTGCCTGTCTGTCTGTCTGTCTGTCTGTCTGTCTGTTTGTCTGCCTGTCTATCTGCCTGCCTGCCTGCCTGCCTGCCTGCCTGCCTATAACCATCCATTCAACTGCATTCACAACGCGGTCATCTCGTGTCCACACCGTCGTAGACATCAACACACAAATCGCATCGGATCAATTATAGACCGGACGATGGTGACCGTATAGACGCTGTTTTATGTGACAGATCGCGGATCAGTTCATCGCCGCCACCACCACCACCACCACCACCACCACCAACACCACCACCAACACCACCACCACCAACACCAACAACACCACCACCACACACCACCACCACCGCCGCCTCCGCCGCCGCCGCCGCCGCCTCCGCTTGTCCTGTTTCTATTTTACCGTTCGCTCACATCGCCAGCCCCCCCACACCACCACCCCCTTCCCGTTACCACAAATTGCCCCTGTCCATTGATCTCAGCTTTCAACGTCGGAAACGCGCCTCCCCTAATGGTCTCTGCTCTCCCGAACGATTTATGGCCGTGTGGACGGACGTTGGGCCAGTAACGCGGCCGTGGGCGGCGGGACGAGGACGGGAGAACGGGCCGAGAGCTCTCGTCGATTGGGCCTCGTCGTCGTCGTCAGTGTTAGCTTTATGGGTGCGATTTAAGAGGAAAATTGAATAATCGCAGATTGATATAAATTGTTTTAATTTCGTGTGGTTCGACGCTTCGTCGAACGAGTTGGCGAAGATTAATTCTAGCGTGGCGTGTTCGAGGAACGGACTGGAGGACGAGAGAGCGTGATGAGAGCCATTCTTGAGAATGTCGCTGGTTGGCCCTTGTCTTGCTTATCGTTGTGGTCTTTGTTTGTGTGCTTCGATGTGAGTCTCTATATGTTCTGCTGTTGTTATCTGTCTCTGTCTCTGCTGCTGTCTGTGTGTGTCTCTCAGTCTCTGTCTGCCTCCGCCTCTCTCTGTAGAGGCTATCTGTCAGTCTGCCTGTTTCTGTCTCTATCTCGCTGTCTCTGTCTCTCTGTGTGTTTATTTCTGTCTGTCTGTCTTTGTCTCTGTCTGTCTCTGTCTCTGTCTGTCTCTGTGTCTAACTCTGTCCCTATCTGTCTGTCTTTGTTTCTGTCTGTCTCTGTCTCTGTCTATGTCTTTGTCTCTGTCTCTGTCTGTCTGTCTGTATGCCTGTCTTTTTTCTCACTCACTCACTCATACACACACACACTGTCTCTGTCTCTGTCTGTCTGTCTGTCTCTCTCTCTCTCACACACACACACACACACACAGTCGTGTGTTCAGGAGAACGAACTGTCTTCCGAATTCTGACGTGTAAAGGCTTTTGTCCATACCAACTTATTTTAAATGGTGACAAGTCGTTGATCCTTCGTAAGCCTACAACTGATATAATCTCAGCGCAGACTATGTCACAGATATTTAGGGCACTGCTAGTTGGGCACGTATACCGCCGACGCTAGAGAAACTTCAAATCAAATATGCCATCATCCCGGTAAAACATTCCGCTGAATTATACGGCGCCACTGCTGATGCGTCAAGTCAACGTTGATTTACAGACGCTTACAATGCCCTACATGTACAATTGTACATGTATCATAATAATGCTAATTGGATATAATCTAAGCCTGAGCTACATGTACATGCGTCAACCGAATCATATTGTATGGTTGTTTGCATGTACGCACGTATGCATGCATGAATGCATCTATGCTTTATGCATGGTATCAGGACGATTAACCCCCGGACAAATACCCATTGGACAACTACCCCTAGGACAATTGCCCAGGACAATAATAATACCCCCTCCGGGTAATAACCCCCCATGCTGAAAGAATGACCAAGCAACAGGAGCAATTACCAAGTGTTAGACATGAAACCTCTGCACGATAATTATATTATTACATAATTATAATAATAATGCTTAATATATTCATTCGGTTTATATATTAATCTATTAGACTTACGATTTTATTAGAAAATCTTGCAACATCACAATGTGGAACGAAATGCTGTAGAGAAAATGCTGATTAGTGTTAACGAGTTTATTCTACTTAATGGAACACTGACTAATATTGCAGCTCCTTGAATTCTCTAGATGAAATTAAACTTAAATATTAAAACAATTCGTCAATCTCTTGAAATTTTAATATTTTCTAAGCAACCACTCTCCCTGCCACTTTTTCATCACACATTCTTTTTAAAACTGTTCCTCTGTAACTTAATAATTATTATTATCTTATTTCTCCTCCTCTTTCCATTGTTTTCATCTGAGCACTATTCTTGCGTCTTCCCCATCCATCATCATCGTCATCGTCATCGTCGTCGTCGTCGTCGTCTTCATCGTACATTATTTCAAACTGACACATCGCAGAATGATTATTACAGTTCATGTAGTCTAGTAGGCTCTGTGAACGGATGATCAAAAGTTATTACAGGAGTCGAATTTAGCTGACGGCAGCCATATAATTAAACACTATACAGCGCTCATCGCGTCCAAACTCGCGCACATTTTCGCAAGACGCAGTATCTCAAAACAGACCTACGTTGTACAATATACATACATATATTGTACAACGTGAGGCATAAACAACAAAACCCTTGGTAAGATCGTTATTATTTTAGCAATATTCAGACAATGTCTATGAAATTTAGGAAAGTTATAGCTAAATAGCAGGAAATGTAAAAAGATTTTCAGTTTGTACTCAAACTGTCCTCCTTTAGCGTCTACGCATGCGCCATTTAAGCACCGCCAAGTCAATACTAATTCGCTGGTCAAGATCATTCCAAGCTTGCATTAATCGCTTACGAAGATCTTCAACATTACGGACCTTTGTTTTCATCCCCAAATTTTATAATCGAGAGGATTCAGACACTGACGACATGTTTTCCCCTTTTATTAAATTTTATTTGTTTTTCGAATTGTCATGTTTTTTTTATCATGAAGTCACGCGAGCACACCTCTCCCTATATGTGCACATTGTACAATGATGCCTCATCACATTCATTTGAATCATTTCACTCTTTTCCTGAGTGACAAACGGTTCGTAGGCCTATAATACTGAAGAAACTTGAAGTCAACTTATCTCCTAATAATCCAGAAAGCAGCTAAGCTGCCCATGTCTTCTTCTGACCGTTGATGATGTTTGTCAGCATTGGACAGAAATGGATGAAAATCAGGAACAATGCATTCTCTAAAGAATTGCTCAAAATATCGTTCACGGCCATCGTTGAATTTCAAGTTAGTTTTTTCCCTAAAATTTCCAAATATGCACAATCTCGTAAAAAACACAAAAGAACTGTTTTGTCATTGTGTCATAATACCTTGTTCTTCCCAGGAAAGGATCTCGATCCATCTGACTCCATTTTAAGGTGTTTGTGTCAACTATATAAAGTTTATTGTTAAAGTCATCATCGTCGAAAATAACGTTTTCGTTTTCCGTATCCCAAAACAACTTCACATACTGTAACAGACTGTGCACAGTTGATTTGAACTGTTTTATAGTGCGCCCATCAGTGTTTCGGATACTTATGATTTTTTTAGTGTTGTCTTCCGGGTCGTCGCTGATGGTGGCACTGTTTTCAGTTAAGTTCCATTCCCAACGTTTATTTTTGTAATCATATTGGTGTATATACAAGTTTCCATTGAACACGTCAACAGCACACCTAGTAGAGTTTTCATCGTAAAAAGTTTGCACATCAGTTAGGTCAACTAAATCTTTGAGCTTAAACTGACTTATGATTTGCCCTTCAGTGCTTAGAAAACTTACGCACGTGCCAATTGTCTTTATCGATGTGTGTATGACAATGAATTCTCCATTGGATTTCTGAATTATATTGAATGGATGTCTGAAGTCTCTGGGAAGTGAGATCCCTCTAACGTGTTTCGCCTCTTGATCGTAAATGTCTAAATGTGGCCGGTCCTCAATGTTATTCAGCACCAGGATGCGATTACCGTTGGCTACAGATAAAGATGAACCGACGCGAATTCCTGACAACCATTTGTCAACTCTGTTGTTAACCGTGTCTATCTTCCAGATGCATTCGCAAAGCCATTCATAGACGTATAATAGGTCTACAAGACTAGGGTCTTCAGTGACAATCATGTTTGTTGCTGGAAAAAAGTTTTAATCTCTTCCGTAATAGTTATCATTAGAAGATCATAGGGTATAGATTTCTCGTGAGCGAGTAAACTTATCAGGCCTCCAGGAGGACTGTTAGTGGTTATATGACATAGTACATAGATTAGGTCCTTTGAGACGCATACATTCAGAGCATAGCAAAGTGGAGACTGGTCGAACTTCCATACCAAATTGATTGTCTTTTCTACAATTTAAAACCATTAAACATGAAGTTAAAATGATTCAAGAACTAAAAATCGTTGTGACCAACTATGCTAACATCCCTGAGTAGAATCTGTGGTAGGCCTATGCTCGGGAAATTCTTAGCAGTCGATTTTCTGCGTAGCCTCAAGACCATTCTGTTGCTGTTTTGAAGCCACATTATGATCCAATGATATGAGTAGAAGCAGGCACAAGAAATGTCTCAATGGCGCTTACACCCAAAATTATGCGAAGATGTTCATCTATGCCTTTTATGGCGAGAAATATCAGTTTCTAATGAAGCACCAAGATTTAAAAACGTTTGCAACGGTCATAGACGCAATGGCAACCGATAATAACCTTGTTACTCGCAATATTACTCCGAATAAAAAGAATTCGAAATACTTTAGGCCTATAAAATCACCACTTTACTGAAAATACCATTTTGGTCAGTTGGATCATATTTTGAAGCTCTGCCTTCTGATGTTTTTGAGTCAAAAGTTGATTTCAGTGTGTCAACTGCAGTTGTCAGGGCGACATTCGTTGCTTGCGATTTTATGTGGGTGACTTCAGTGAGTTGTTCATCCTTCGAGATTGGTGATGTTGCGTAAGATGCAGTCGCAGTGATGAAGTCCAGTGTGGTGCAAATGCTTGATGTAGATTCTGTTGACGAGTCGTCTGTGATGTGTAATGATAAATGCGTGTTTAGGCTTACTGGTATTTCAGTTTCTGAAGCAGTGAATGTATTTTGAGTATTCGAAGTATCTTCCCTGTTAAGGATCTTAGATGTTACCAAATCGTCGGTCGTTTCTCCAGCGCAAGTGTTCGTCAACTGACAGTCTGCAGAACTCAATGACTGTTGGTCACCTATACAGAGAAGAAACCTTAACATGTTTCAATGACGTTTGCGGTTTTGGATCGAGAGATTCTGAGTAAATAATATAGTCTTTTACAAAGAATCAAGAGTTAATTTATTACCATCGTGGCATCGCCAAGTCTAAAATGCACCACATCTTTCCATCTAACGGTTCTAACCATCTTATAAAGTAGGCCTATTTGCACTTGCTGCATTTTCTCACAATCGTTTTTAGAGACAGTTAGTATGTTAAGAAATTTTGGTCACAGTCGTTTCACTGTTGAAGTCAACAAAATGTTGAAGCGATCCACACTGATAGGCTATTTAGGCTATATTCCGACGCTCATTTTCAGCACACAATCTTCGTTAAAAGTGTAGATAGGCTACTAGGTGGCCTTGAATAGACCTATCTATTGAAGAACTTTCTACTTACCGACTGCTAGGAGTAAAAATCCGGCGACTAGGAAAAGAATCATATTGCGAAAGACTTGAAACTTTTTTTAGGAGAGAGTTGAGTCCCGTAGTCCAAGAACGAATCCTCAACGGTCTAAATAGGCGGCCGACAAGACAAAGTTGTCTACGATATATAGTAGCGTTTGACTTGTATCGAGTCTAAATCGTTTCAGTTCCTATTTAGAGTCAACAACAACAATCTGCATGAGTCCACTGTTGTGGGTCACTCTGTGGAATCTCTTAACCATAAAGAGATTCTGGTTGTCAGCGTGAATGGTCCTGGCTTCATAGGCTAATGCTCGCTCCAGTGGACTAACAGTAAGTGACATACAGGAAATGACGTCTTATTGCCTACCCATGCAAAACTGAATTGATTCTTTAATATTATTTACTTGCAGTCGTATTCTCAGCGTGGCCTATGCCACATTGTGACGGAATATACAACTGGTTATCGTCACAGACACAGATTTTGAGTGAACATAGTAATTACTTAATAATAATTCTAAGAACGTTTATTGCCATCGTTGGGTGTACCGACTGAATTATCTATGATGCCAGACAGTTTCCTTTTAAGCATGGTTCAATACTTTAACGACCCATCGCATTTCTGGTCTATTTGCTTTCAGCACAAACTCGTTGTCTTCATTGGTGCTGAAACAATCCGCAATGGAATTTTTCCAACGCTTGCGAATGGGTTTCATCCCTGCATTTGTCTTTTCAGTATCGGTACGCTTGAGAAATACGGAGTTTACGATTTAGTTAATGTTAATACATGTTTCACGGAATGCATGTGCACTAGACAGTGTCTGCGACCACCAGAGATTAGCTGCATGACGAATTGCTTGTTGTCAATTTCGAACATGCAATGTGTTTTCGTTTAGCCGCAGTTTTCGAACAACGACTATTGTTCTTGCTGTCGAAAACCATTAGACAACCTCGTCATTTAAAGTCGCAATGTGACATACTTTACTTACATAGCCTACAACTCTTCAGATGTAGATCTTCAAACGTATCGAATAGTATGCCCTACAAATTGCCATCTGCAACTCTTCAAATGTATCGTATCGTACAATGTGTCACTTTGTGAGACTTTGGGAACGGGACGATGGGTCCTGAGGGCAACGATTTCTGATTGGTTCCTGTAGCGGAACGATAACTACTCCCTCCGAAGTGCTTGTTGTAGGACACTGTCTTGATGAGGTTCTTTACTTACAGTTAGTAGCCTACAGTTAGTCAGCGTCATCGTTTGATACTTGATCGTTTGGGGAGTGGCGCTAGATAAACTGGCGTGGTGATGTCATATTTTGAATAACTATTCAAAGTTGAAGTAGGCTACCATTGCACAGTTTTATGCACACAAAATAATTCGTGTTACATGATTGATTAAATTGAATAAACTCGTTAACATTAGGCCTAATCAGCATTTTTAGCATTTTCTTTAAAGCATTATTTTGATTCCACATTGTGATTTTGCAAGATTCTCTAATAATATCGTATGTCAAATAAATTAATATATAAACTAAATCAATATAATTATGCTTTATTATATAATTATTGAGATAAGTTGGTATGAACAACAACTATAGGCCTACACGCCAGAAATCGGGAGACAGTTCTACTGTGTGTGTGTATATGCATGAGAGAGAAAGAAAAAAGAGATAAAGAGAGACAGAGACAGAGACAGGGACAAACATACAGAGACATAGACAGACAGACAGAGACAGATAGGGACAGAAAGAGAGACAGAGACAGACAGAGACACAGAGACAGAAACAGACAGACATACAGATATACACAGAGAGACGGAGACAGACATAGACTGAGAGACACATACAGACAGCAACAGATACAGAGACTGTGAGAGACAGATAATAACAGCATAACAGAGAGACTCGCACCCAAGCATACAAACAAAGACCACAACGATAAGCAACACAAGAGCCAACCAACGACAATCTCAAGAATGGCTCTCATCACGCTCTCTCTCGTCCTCCAGTCCGTTCCTCGAACACGCCACGCTCCAATTAATCTTCGCAAACGCGTTCGACGAAGCGTCGAAACGCACGAAATTAAAACAATTTATATCAATCTGCGATTATTCAATTTTCCTCTTAAATCTCACCCATAAAGCTAACGCTGACGACGAGGCCCAATCGACAAGAGCTCTCGGCCCGTCCTCCCGTCCCGTCCCACCGTCCCCGTCCCTCCGCCCACGGCCGCGTTACTGGCCCAACGTCCGTCCACACGGTCATAAATCGTTCGGGGGAGCAGGGACCATTAGGGGAGGCGCGTTTCCGACGTTGAAAGCTGAGATCAATGGACAGGGGCAATTTGTGGTAGCGGGGGTTGTGGGTGGGGTGGGGGGCTGGCGATGTG
Organism: Lumbricus rubellus; assembly: GCA_945859605.1. Taxonomy (NCBI): domain Eukaryota; kingdom Metazoa; phylum Annelida; class Clitellata; order Crassiclitellata; family Lumbricidae; genus Lumbricus; species Lumbricus rubellus. The sequence goes on along the minus strand of OX243826.1, from coordinate 5,931,654 downwards.
AGCGACTGGTAAAAGAGAAACAGGAACGTGTTGGTGGTGGTGGTGGTGGTGGTGGTGGTGGTGGGTGGTGGTGGTGGTGGCAGTGGTGGTGGTGTTGGTGGTGGTGGTGGTGGCGGTGGTGGTAGTGGTGGTGGTGGTGGTGGTGGTGGTGGTGGTGGGTGGTGGTGGTGGTGGCGGTGGTGGTGGTGGTGGTGGTGTTGGTGGCGATGAACTGATCCGCGATCTGTCACATAAAACAGCGTCTATACGGTCACCGTCGTCCGGTCTATAATTGATCCGATGCGATTTGTGTGTTCATGTCTACGACGGTGTGGACACGAGATGACCACGTTGTGAATGCAGTTGAATGGATGGTTATTAGTGTGGCCCAAACTTCGTCGTCGTCGGTGCCTCATTCGATACTCCGAACAATGGCGGCATCATGGACAATTCTTCTCCAGAGATCCTTCTGCTGTGCTGATCGTACCACCTGCTCCATCGACAATCCCGTCCATTCCTTCACATCGTCCATCCACATTCTTCTTGGTCGTCCTCCTCCCCTTGCTCCCTCAGTTTCACCGGTTATCACGTCTTTTTCGAGGCAGTTTGATGTTTTCCTCACTATATGGCCGAAATACTGCAACTTCCTTTTGACAATTGTACTCCAGAGTTGTTCTCCACCCACTTCTCTCAGTACCTCCTCGTTCCTCTTCTTCGCTGTCCATGGTATCCTCAGCATTCTTCTGTATGATGTGGTTTCAAAGGACTTTAATTTTTTCTGTTCGCTCTTTCTATATGTCCAAGCTTCTGCCCCGTATGTTGCTATTGGCCATACCAGAGTTCTCAACAATCTAAGCTTTGTCTGTGTGGTGATTCCTTTGTTTTTCCATACAGTGCCCAATCCGGATAGTACTTTTTTCGCCATCCCCACGCGTGTTCTAATATCCTCCTCACTTCCACCATCTGCCGTGATTGTAGCCCCCAAGTATTGTATATGTTCTATCTGCTGCAACATGTTTCCTTCTATGTAGATGTTCAGTGTCGTCGTGTCGGTTGCCATGACCTTTGTCTTCCCCTGATTTATTATTAATCCGTATTTACGACCAGCTCCTATCAGCCTCTGCACCAGGTCCTGCAGTTCCTCCGGTGTCTCCGCGATTAGCACTATATCGTCAGCATACCTTAAGTTCGTGACTCTCCTCCCTCCTATTTTATAGCCTCCTCTGTATGTTTCTAGAGCGTCTCTCATTGCCATCTCTGCGACCTTATTGAACAAATATGGAGATAATACACATCCCTGCCTCGCTCCTTTACCAATTTTAAACCATTCTGATAACACACCTGCAATCCTTACTGCCGCTCTCTGCCCTTTGTACATCTTGTTTATTATGTTTACCAGGTGTGGGGGAAAACCCATCTCCAACATAGTAATCCATAGTCGTCCGTGTTTAATACAGTCAAAAGCCTTGTGGAAGTCAACAAAACACATGTATAATGGTTGCTGATGCTGTCTTGCTTTCTGCATTATAATTCTTAAATTCGTGATTTGATTCTGCGTTCCTCTTCCAGGTCTGAAACCCGCCTGCTCTACTGCTATTTCCTCTTCTATTTTTGTCTGTATCCTGCCAAGTATGATCTTTAGAAGTACTTTACTCGCATGTGAGATAAGTGCTATTGTTCTGTAGTTAGAGCATTCTTTTCTGTCTCCTTTCTTTGGTATGGTAATGAATATTGACTCCCTCCATTCCTGAGGCCATTCTCCTGTCGTCCAAACCCTCGTGCAGATTTCATGCATTCTTTCCGCTATTGCATCACCACCTTCTTTTAACATCTCCGCTGTTATTCCGTCTGAACCTGCTGTCTTGCCCTTTGCTATCTTACCCATGGCCCAGTCTATTTCCGATCTTAGGGGAGGCGGTTCCTGTTCTATTACCTCACTCCCCTCACGGTTAGCCTCCACCTGTTCCTCTTGATCTTGTTCATCAAACAATTCTTCGCAGTATTCCTTCCATCTTCCCAACACCTGATCTTTTTCCGTCAGTAGTTGTCCTTCTTTGTCCCTGATCACCGTCAGCGGTGCTGTGAACTTTCCTGTTAGTGTCTTCACCGTTTCAAACAGTTCCTTCATATTGTGTCTCTTGTTTTCTTCTTCAATCTTACTACACGTCTCGTTAATACTTCTGTTCTTATCCTGGCGGATCAGTTTTTGTACTTCCCTCTTCAAGTTGTTGTACTCTGTTTTGTCTTCCCACTTTTTGCATTCTCTTTTCTCTTCGACCTTTTCTAATGTTTCCTTCGAAATCCATGTTGATCCTTTTTTGTTCTTTTCCCAAACTTACATGGGGAAAATATTTTTTCCAAAATATGCTGCTCCACAAGGCTGCCCTTGTTCCACTTGACTAGAAGACTGTGTGTTGAAAAAATTGAAGAGATCTGAGCATGTTTAGAGGTACCAATTTTCGAGAGCTTTTATATAGGACACATGAAAAGTGCGCATTTCAAATGTTAACAGGTATACATTAATGTAACATTATAAATTGACAGTAGCACCCATGAATTCCAAGGACCATCTTTATAAATCATAATCAAGATGTCAAGTGTATTTAAATAAATAGATAACTATAAGATTATATACAAACAGAAGCTTATTTCAAGCTTTTTGTGTTAGAAAACTGTTTCTGAATTGGAGGTAATTTCAAAATTTTGACTGCCAACTTACAAACTAAAGTTTTTCGCTTGCAATTTGCTTTTTAAATAGGCCTACAATTAGATTGTTTACTTATAATTGCTCTTCATACTGCTAATTTAGGTCATTCCAGTATGTTTTACAGTAATTTGTTAAGCACACTTTGAATATGATACATGCAATTATGAGATTAATGTTGGTCTTTTGACTTTGTGTAATAATGGCTCATTGACAAAACCGCAGCTATTATGGCATCATCCAGAAGCTTCCAACATTGTTGGCTCTTATGGATGCCAAGAACATTCTTTCTAGACAGTCACAAAATTTAATGGAGAAATTCTGAAGAATTTCATATTTCATTAAGAAAATGAATTAACAGTACTGTTGGTGAAGTTATGCATGAGAGTAGTAATGGTTGTTTTTCTTGGCATGTCTGAATGACATCCCCTTACAGAAAATCTAGAGCTGTTTTTTACATGAACATAATGTAATATTTACTCCCAGAGAAACTATATAAAAAAATAGGTCTTGTTGACATAGGTAAATGTATGTTTATACGTAACATTTTTTGGCAGCTTAGTGCTCATTTGATGTACTAAAATAGTCATCACCTTTAAAAGTATGGTATTTATTTGACAAAACCAGCAGCTATCATGGCATATATGTTGGAAATTTTTACCAAAGAAAATAGGTAATCACATTTTAAAGTGATCAATGAATTTACTATGTTGGTCGGAAATTTCTACCGGAAAAACTTTGAAAAAAGTTGCCCGGTAATAATTACAATCTGACCCAAACCAGGCTTAATTCAATTTTTTTAACAATTTTAGTGTCATACACAGTTTTAAAGTGTAAAGTCTCTGCTTCAAAATGACAAACTTATTGCACTATCATTTTCCTGTCTATATGTTGAGTCAAAATATGGCTATGAGAAAAATGCAAAGTTTGCATAATGTTTGGAATGCAAAATTCCTTATTAAACATGTTATGAATTGAGTGAAATTTGAAATTTAAGATAAACAGGCTGCATAATAATCTAGGTGGAAGTCTGGTTTGTTTAAATGATACCTCACACAAGTTTGGCTATTCATGGTGGGGAAAATGACAAATTTTAGGCAAGTTGTTGAATTATTAAAACAACAGCCAATAACAAATTATCCCCCCAAAATTGTTCACAGATTATTGTTTTAATGTCATTAAACAATAATTATTTATAATTTTATCGAACTCTAAAAATCGGTAAAAATGAGTCTTTTCACATGTTGGTCATTAGATATATCTAGGAAGCATATGTTGCGACATAGGCCTAGTTTGGGGCTATCATGGAATGCCTGGACAGGAAATCCTCTAATGTAGGTGTTTGTCACAAAGAGTTCTCTTTAAAAACTGTTTGACCTTCTTACTACTCAGGGTCATAGAATTAGCCAAAGCCTGTCTATCGAGCTTAAATCAAAAATTTTAAGAATGATTAAGAACATCTAAAATGTTTCATGTTATATATCATATTCAATTTTTGTGAGACTGTCATTGATTCTACATTAGCTTAATAGCATTAATAGAGTGATTTAAAATACACATTTGTGACGACAATGTTTGTTTAAAGCTGATAATTGCATGCCTCTTTGGAGTACGGTCGAAAAGCGATTTTTTTCAATTTTTCGATGCTTAATTAAAATCTTGCAGAAATATGGTACCAGTAAACATTGCTCAATTTTGTTGAAACTTGGCAAATAAATCACTAATAGCTTATGGAACAAGGACAACCTTGTGGAGAATTGAATTTCCAACTTTCATATTTGTGGGCCACCCTAATGGTTATAATGGGCCTAGGCAAGAAGGAAGGCAGGCAGGCAGACAGGGAGGCAGGCAGGCAGACAGGCAGGCAGAGATATACGGAGAGATATACAGACACAAGGACAGATAGGCAGGTAGGCAGACAGACAGGCAGACAGGCAGGCAGACAGACATCCAGGCAGACAGGCAGGCAGACAGACAGGCAGGCAGACAGGCAGGCAGGATGGCAGGCAGAGATATACGGAGATATATACAGACACAAGGACATATTATAGGCAGGTAGGCAGATAGGCAGGCAGACAGGCAGGCAGACAGGCAGGAAAGAAGGCAGGCAGAGATATACAGAGAGATACACAGACACAAGGACAGATAGGCAGGTAGGCAGACACTGATATAATACTAACAGCAGCATTAATAGAACACTGACTAATATTGCAGCTCCTCGGATTCTTTAGATGAAATTAAAATTAAATATTAAAACAATAAATTCATATTCGTCAATCTCTTGAAATTTTAATATTTTCTAACCAACCATGCACACCCTTTGAAAGGTGTTTAATTGTTTACCTAAGTCTTTTGTCCTGCCACTTTTTCATCACAATACTCTCTTTTAAACTGGTCCCCTGTAACTTACCATTATCTTATTTCTCTTCCTCTTTCCGTTGTTTTCATCTGTGCACTACTCCTGCGTCTTCCCCATCCATCACCATCGTCATCGTCATCGTCATCGTCGTCGTCGTCGTCTTCATCATCATCATCATCATCATCATCATCATCATCATCATCATCATCATCATCATCATCGTCGTCGTCGTCTTCATCATCATCATCACCATCATCATTATCACTATCGTCATCGTCGTCGTCGTCGTCGTCGTCGTCGTTGTCGTCATCGTCATCATCATCATCATCAGCAGCAGCATCATCACCATCACAATCGTCGTCATAGTCACCATTGTCATCATTATCATCACCGTAATAATAATTGTCATTGTTAATTAACTTAAGACGTCGGAGCAACATTGTCAAAGTTTTCCTCTCTGCATAATATATTCTTCTTGCATTTTTCTACGTAGTATCTTTCCGCTGGCAGACTTCGGAATTGCAGCCACGAACTTTATCCCACCGCGCAGTCTTTTATGTGGAGCAACTCTGTCTGCAAAATAGAGAAAGTAAAATCTGCGTTTACCTCGAATCCTCACTTACAATAATTATTGTACAATTGCTTGAACCAAATGGACAGCCACATAGAAGGCACGATATAAGAGTATCTGACCTCTATGCTCTGTGTGGCTGACTGATAATTAGCTTTTGATTTTTTAAGTATCTAATTGCTTTAAGCATCTGAATAATCATTAAAAAATGAGCATGTGAATTATATTAAAGTAGTAGACTATAAGCTTAGGCCCCTTATTATAATTTGAATTATGACCATTTTCAGAGCATCTTGAGAAAGACTGAAGTTAGGGTCACATTATGCTGACTTGAAATGTCATTACCTGACACGAATTGCTGTAATTCGAGTTCTGTGACATTCGACTGTGGTCGAAGAACAACGTGGGCCGACGGCAGCTCACCTGCTTGTAAGTCAGGCAGAGCAAAAACGCCAGCATCAAGTACTCGAGGGTGCGACATCAGGACCCCCTCTAACTCAGCTGGTGCAACCTTAGAAGAAAAAATATCGACAAACATTTAATGGACAATCATTTTAGAAGGCGAGTCAAAAAGTACACAGATTCGGATATACACTCTGTTTTAAACTTTTAACTCGTGTGGTAATTATGTGTGTTTTAAACCTCAACCTGTCGGCATGGCGCTTTCGCAGTTTTAGGTTCATCTGTCTGGAATAATCTCCAGTTGGAGATACGCATGTTACCTACGGTTGATTTGTCAGAGTTTTAAGATCGTCTTAAGACCTTTTTGTTGCACCGTGGTTGAACTGGGAGCGCCTCTGCGTGGGCTTCTTTTGAAGTGGCGCTATACGATTTCTTAAATGAATGAATTAATCATGCAGTTATTAAGAACAACTCTCAAATTCACCGATTTCCCGGTATGTTAATTGGAATCACGCAAGGACAAACCTGATTAGCGTTATACTTGATGAGCTCCTTTAATCTGTCAACAATGAAGAAATATCCATCTTCGTCGTAATGTCCGATGTCACCTATAATAATCAACACGAATGTCTATTGTTCAGAGTTATCTATTATTATTATTTATATGGCTAACATTATCTATGACCATCTTGCGTTCGCATATACATATTATACATATACATATTATATATACCATATATATCCCATGATTATTATTTTCTAACATAGGGCGAGACAAAATTACACAGCTTTAGTAGGCTATACAGGGTGGTCCAAAATAAACTGCACAATGATAAATTGATAGTACTTTATTCAGACCAATTCAAATATAACCGTGAAAATTCACAAAAACACAGCAATTATTTTTACTGTAACATTACATGGATGTATTTCGTTACATAAAATGTTCAATGTGTCCTCCTTGCTGCTCGACCACGCATTGAAGCCAACGACGCCATTGATCAATTGCGCGGTCAATGAAACGCAATCGCTGTTCAACTGCTGTCCAACTTTGCGCCTGTACTGGTTAAGTCCGAGATCTTTCTTTACAATACGTTTACCAGTTGAACGTGAAATTCCGGTTTCACGTGCGATCTCCCGTGGGCTCTTATGGCTTAGCGGTTTGTCTTCCTGGCTACAGATAAGGTCGCTTACCAACTTGATATTTGCATCTGTTCGAGCTGATTTCGGACGTCCGCAACCCGGCTTCCTAGCTGTGGTACCTTCGGTATCAATTTTTTTAATGAGGATAGTACGACGTTTCCATGTCTTATTTGGAAATTCTTTCATCATACGCAAGAAAAATGGCATTAAACATTGAATTGTTATACATTATATCAAGAAAACTGTCACTGTGCAGTTTATTTTGGACCACCTTGTATATATGTAGCGTAGTCCATATTCATTTTGTTCATCATTAGGCTCTGAATATTGCATTGCGTAATCTATGGTTATAGCAAGGCATAATCTGTGGATTATATGCATTGCCTATTCAAGGGTTAATAATAGCACTTTGTTACAGCATTTGGTTACTATTTGTGTCCCGCCATATGAAAAGGTACCATAAGTCGGCGTACGGTTTCACGAGAAATCGCGCATAATGACGTGGGGGAAAAAAAATTTTATTATCAAATTTGAGTTCTTGGTATTTTTAGCAGCAGGTGAAAAGGACTTTTAAGTTAATAACACTGATTATATTACATAATAGACAACACTGAGAATTGGTTGTGAACCTCTTGTAGGATAAATCGCTCAGAAGCGCTCCCAGTGTGCAAGACCCCACGATACTTATCGATGGAAATAAAGTGGCAATTTCTCATGTTCATCATTATAAGTCGGTCATTTATCATCCAATTTTTATCTGGTTTTCAGCAAAATGTTCAGCTCACTTAGCTGGTTTGTGAAGGCATAATAACTCCAAACCCGACTTATGGTACCTTTTCATATGGCGGGACACATTTATTTTTATCGCATTCAATCGTCATCTAATTCCTTATCGCATTTTTAATCATTTAATTGCCTAATGGCCCTAATCTGTAGTTATTATCGCTTTCGTCATTACCTGTGATACAATCATTGTTTTTATCTTTAGATAATTTCCTTAATACACCCGTCATGTGACTATTTTCCCCAAAAAATACAGACCTGCAAGGATATGAAATCAGTTCTCAGAGGTAGAATACAAAATGCCAACCTGCGAAGTGAAGAAGGAAATGGTGTTATTTCATTTAATGAAATTTACAATGTGTGAACATTTCCGACATAATGCGTATACCTGTGTGAAGCCACCCGTCCTTGTCGATTAGAGCGGCAGTTGCTTCGGGATTGTCCTTGTAGCCTGGACAGTTCGTTGCCCCTTTTATGCAGATCTCCCCACGTTGACTATGTCCAAGTGAAGCTCCGGTGTCAATATCTACAACCTAATAGAAATAATATATTTTTTGAAACGTGGAAATTTGGTAATTCGGTATTTGGACAATTATTGCCAGTAGTGGCCTACGGTCACATATTCTCCTCTTTAAGAACCCTAACTCCTTAGGTTTACTGACGCTCAGTGGATTCAAATATTACCTTGCTATCCAAGATGAACGCGGCGATATATGAGAAATATATCTTGTATTATAGCTATCTTCAAGTACATAATTATTACAACCTGTCTTTCCCGCCTCATTGAAACTCCCAAACACTGCAGAAGCAACTATAATAGCCTAGGGCCCTAGGCTAATTCAACAATAATTATCTGAGAAATATAATCCTTTTGTTTGTATGTATGTGCACTTGTTATAGCGCCCCATCATGGTTCCTACACAGAAGCGCTCCCGACAAAAGAGCGGACACTGAATCTAAGTTTCACGCCAAAGCGCATGAGCATTGAACAACTGCAAGTGAAGGACTTGCTCATGGTCCCTACGCGACGGCTTAAGATGATTCGAACCTGCAACCCTTCAGCTGAAAAGCAACGAACATAATTCACCAAAACCCTCTCCCCACATTCCTTTGAGAATATTCCAAGATTCCGCCCCCCAATTACCTTCATCCGGACATTAATCAACGGCACTCCGACGGATCCTGGCTTGTCGACTTTCCTCCCACCTGCAGATGGTACAGCACAGCACGGTCCAAAGGTTTCGGTCAAACCATAACCTGAAATCAAACACCAATATTATTGTAGGTTATAATTTTTTATAATTTATGTGGAATAATATTACCTTCGGCGAATATCAATAATTATTACGCATTCTACCAATAATATAATTAGCGCTATTATTTATACACGCAGCAAGCAACGAAACTAAACCACTACACCACCGCGCCCACAGTGGCGACGTTACAATGCTGTTACAAACTAAGAGGCTAAATTTATATAATATTATATACCGTATAGCCTATAATTATATATAAAATTTTTATAATGGTGAACCCACACTGACGAAAGATCAGTCCAGGAAATCTTTTCTGAAGCAGATCTTCGATGTTGGAGGACAACGAGGCAGCACCGCAGAAGATAACCTTGAGATGCCTCAGATCAAAATCATCGACGTCGGGACTTTTGGCCAATAAGCTGGCCACTGGCGGGACTAGGAAGAACTTTTGCAACTGAAAGAACGGCAATTCATTGTTATGAGTTTTCAAACATAAGTGCAAGAACCAAACAAATCACCGAAAGCACAGTCAGTTTGGACTGAGTTAAGGTTTCTGGGTTTCTGGAGGCACAATGTAATATCTCGAAATGAGTGAATTAATAAATGAGTTAAGGAAGTCGTAGTTGAATAATGAACATGCAGTAGGCCTACGACATCATTGTGACTCACTAATATATTGGCTCAGTTTAGCTATGTACAGCATCTTGCGTTCCATCAGGTTAATTACCTCATGTTTATCTTGCCTTTACTTACAAATTTTTCGTACCATGACATGCTATATTGTATTGTATTATATTGTATTGTACTGTATTGTATTGTATCGTATTGTATCTGAAATTTATAAAGCGCTTCTTGCAGCAAAATACTTTCAGAAGCGCTCCCAGTGCGTGCAACCCCGAGGGAAAAGGCAGGCTTTTAGACAAGAGAATGATGACAAAATACTGCCAGAACGAACTGATGGGGGGAATCCATTCCATAGGGAGGGGGAAGCCCATTCCTTATGGATTGGCCACTACAGGCAAATGATCTGGATTGAGCCATAGTAGTCCTGACGCGGGGAACAAAGATGTCAAGCCTTGGCCTACATAGGCTATAACTACCATAACTTGTATCATGGCGTGCACCAGAACTTATATTCCATACCATCTTTACAATTTTGATCATTAACGTAAAGTGCCTTATCATTCCTTCAGTTTTGTACTTCTGGCTACACTTTTTTAAAATAATTATAGCGAGATTGTTTTAAGCTCCTGCGAATAGCTACACGATAGGCCTACTGTCGATAACCTCAGGGTTTTTTAACGTGCAGTTGTACACAAAATGTGCAGTTCTAAATGCATTTATGCAGTCGTAGAAGCACTTTCCTACAGTTAAAAACTAGCAAAATAGGTCATTGTCCTCCGATTGGAAGTAATTACTTACCATGGAAGATGGGAAAGGAAAGAAGGGGTTGTTCTAAATATTCCTTAACAACAGCCATGGATATTTGATAACCTTGTAGTCTTGAAGACATTTGAGAAAGACTCGAAAGTCGAATCGTGGCAGTAGGAGTGTGCTGTAGCCCAGAGTCAAGCCAAATATCGTCCAGATGAATCCAGCGACGTGTGACAGAGGAGGAAAGACCAACTGTTGACGATAGATGGCGTCCACCTCTGGATGTCTTCAAAAAATATGTAACCCAATGTTCATCATGATAGATGACATATAGACCTCTACAAAGTCACTGTTTGCTTGTTTGTTTGCATGTGCACTTGTTAAAGCGCCCCTTCAAGCTCACTACTCAGAGGCGCTTCCGACTACAGCGCGGACACTGCATCGGAGTTTCAAGCCGCAGCACCGAGCATTTTTCGAGTGAAGAACTTGATGGATTCGCACATGGAACCCTCCAGCTGCAAGGCAACATAGCCTACATAGCCTACCCCCTACACAACCGCGCTCCACAAAAATTATTGATAAATGTTTGCGAACTTGATATTAATTTGATTGCGGCATCGTTGGTAAATTGAACCTGCAGTATCTGTAACAATGTCCATTTACATGTACATTGTACATTCAAATAGGCTAATCCTCACGCATCTGAAGGAAAAAGGCTTGCACTGTGTCAAACAGTAGGCTATAATATACACAGTACAGCAATCTATTGATTGATCAACCAACATAAAATACCAGCATCTTTCAGGTGATAATAATTATATAAGTATGTTTGATAGTTTTGATGGTCGAAGTTAAAGTTTTGTTAATGTCAAAACGACCGCTCGAAATTCACAAAATAATGTGCTTCTTGTTGCATCTGTAGCCCTAAGCTTAGGCCTACCATTCCACTAGAATTTGATAAATGCATTAATTTTCGATCAGAAAATTACAAAACATAGTGGAATATCTATTAGCACATCTCACTAACCTCATGAGAATGAACATCGCGTGTAGATTATAGTGAGTAAGTAAGACGGCTTTCTGTGGTCCGGTTGTTCCACTGGAAAACATGATCAATGCTGTATCATCTGGTTTCACGTTCAATTGATCAAATGTTGGTAACTCTGGCAGTTGATCCGTAATCTCGAACAGAGACTCCAGGTCGATGCAGTTCCTGAAGCCACCACCCTTGACGATGACCTACAAGAAGTGTATAATTTTGAGCTGTGTGCGCTCTTGCATAAAACGTTTGACAACAGCAGAGTGCTATCCTAGTTGCTTTAGAGTATTCATATTTGGTTTACCATAAGCTGTGCTTGCTTTACCCTATGGCGATAAAGCTGCTAACCAATAAACTTAGTCGGTCACTAAGCACCGAACGTCTGGCGAATTTTCAAATAGGCCTATTATAGGAATTTGATAATAATATTTTTTATTAGGAAACGATTCTGCGTCTACCAGATGTATGCACCATGACTTTTCTCACCTTGCAGGAAATTTCCTCTATGATGTCCAAGGCGGTGGACGCTGTTTCTCGGCTAGTATACAGCACCGTTGCTTTGCAGTTGAGTAGCAGATGCTTCAATTCACCTGCAGTCACACAACATTGCGCACGTTGTCAAATTCGTTTAGTAGCGTAATCCCAGATATAATTTATTCCATTGAAACGATATAAATTTATTCACCTTTTTTTCGATTAATTTGCCTTTGTAAGTTAACCCAGAAAGATGAAAAAATATAAAGACGATGTTCAACCTATGTTATAGGACTATAACTATTGATCAAAAGTAAAGGATTTCATTGAAGAGTTCAACAAATCTACGTTTATTATGCATAAGCATACGCTGTATGTGTGTATGTGAACTTAAATCATTCTGTATGCATTTGTGAATGTATTTTGGTAGGCCTACGCATCGTTGCGCTCTTCGGCCCATGGGTAAACGTGGATATAATATTGTTGGGCGCGATGGTGTTGTGGATGTTCGTTTCCCTGCAGCCGAAGGGTTGTGGCTTCGAATCCACCACAAGCCGCCTCGTAGGGACCTTGAGCAAGTCCTTCACTAGCAATTAGTCAGGCGCTTCGGCGTGAAACCCTGATTCAATGTCCGCGATGTAGACAAGAGCGCTTCTGAATAGTGAATAGAAATCTCGAAGAGGGCCATAACATGTGCACATTCATACATTGTGCAGTCAGAAACGTTAAGTTTTGTAGTCTATGCATATTCAAAGAGGGATACAGAGAACTTAACCCTTTGAACCTGATGGGCCGGTTTTCCGGCCTGTTATCCATAGAGTTACAGGAGCACCGGGTTCAAAGGGTTAAGGACATGGTAGGCCTACAACAGCGTGAAACGTGGAGACATTGGACGTTTGGACCTGCCGCTTGGCACAGAACCTAAAGAAGAAGCATATTCAACCTCAGCTCACTAGAGAATTATTCATGTGATATCATCCAATCAGATTCATAGGAAAAGGGGAGATAGGCTCTCACCGAGCCATGATAATACACCGACCTGCTCTTGAGAGGCAGTCGAGTCCAGCTATCACTGCTCCAATGCGTAGAGCAGCTGCCGTCACGATCAGCCACTCAATGGAATTCGGAGAAAATATTCCAATGACGTCACCCGTTCTGCATCCAATTCTCAGCAGGTGTCGCGCCACGGATTCTGATTTCTGCTGTAGCTGCTCGTAGGTAATGTTCTGACCCGAAAACACATCTAGGCCTACCTGTTGATTTTAAAAAGTGGCATCGTTAATGGATTTGGTTCTAGTGCAGGCTACATACATGTAGACCTAAAAGTTACTTCTATCACTCACTAAAATTTACTCATCCCAAAATATTTAATTTTCCAACTTTGATGAAAATCTACTAAAACTAGTAAGCCTAAAGGTTTTAAAATTACAATTTCTAAATAATGAAAGTAGGTTCACTAATTAATAGGCATAGGCTTAATTTTTCCGAAGTTGTGACATGTAGCCTATAGATCTAAGTAACAAAAGCTTCTTGCAACTAAAAATTCTACTTATAAAGACAAATTTTAAAAATTAGGAAGCTGATAATTTATCAATCGATAACCTGTACTAACAAGAGCGATCGACTCGGAGTGAAGGCGGAAACTTTCGAACAGCGTCCATCCGAAATCTCTTTGTGACACCCTCTCCTCATTTGGGTCAAACGGACAACAGACAACGTTGCAATCCTCCATTATGTTTTCTTCTGAAAACCCCCACTTTTCTATAAATAAATCGAGATGAAACCAGTTGTAGACAACGGTGAGAACAGAGTGAGATTTCTCAGGAGGGTTGGAAAGTTTCAACTCGACAGTTTTTAATAGATTTTTTAATAGTTTTTTTAACAGTTTTCTTCACACAGACCAACTTCAGAGTGGATCATAGTAGACCTAGACTCACGTTCCAGTTATTTCTGCTACAATTCTCATACTGGGTGATACCCAAGGGCTCTGTGAGTCTGTATAAACAGGACCGGTTTCTCCTGCTTTAACCGCCTTGTACACAGTTTTGGACGATAATCGGAGTTCCGGAAAATTTAACACCTTGTTTACAAAATAGAGGCATTCAATTAGTCAAATCTATTAAAGCAGTTTTGGCAAATAATTATGCTTGCAAAATAAAACATTTCTTTGGATATTTAAAACATAATGTTTAGCATTGGAAACGGAATTTTAAGTCGGGCGACATCTATGGTTGAGTGAAATGGATGACCGAAATATTTTCACAAGGGACCAGTCCTGTAATACAGAATCTATGGGTGAGACTAAATAAACCGCGTGAGTAGGCTACCGTCCTCAAAAGCGACCCTCCCTTCAACATAATTATGACCCAGGCAGTTCATCTGCCTCCTACGTATAATTATTGTATTAATCACCGATCTTTATTCTTGCACCAGTTACAGTAGCTTATCATCAGGGCTTAAAGTGTGGCAGGACGGTCATCATGGTCATGAACGGCGTCCTGGCACTTATTTTGAATCCCTATGCCATCCTGCCAGCTATTTGGCCAGCACACCTGAAAATGTATTGGGCGTCATGCAGGCACTTCTTTTTTTACACTTTCAGCACTGCTTATCATTGCTTTTGTAGTCCATCCAACTAATCTTGACCATTCTACTTCACAACCACATTTCAATAGGCCAACACGCAGTGCCTAAAGTGTAAAAAAGAAGTGCCGGGATACCCCTTAGCCTATTATAGACAAGAATGCGCTGGCCTAATAAGCAGCAGGGCGGCGTTCAGGTTTTTAAAATAAGTGCCTGGACGCCGTCCATGACCGTCCAGTCACACTTTAACCCCTGCCTATTATTATTGTAGCAAAGTCAAAGAACTTACGAGCTTACAATGCGAAGCTAATTAATAAATAAATACTTGTAAATGATAATCCTCGAAATAGCCTAATGCGATCGCTTCTGTGACTGATCTCCGAAAAACTTTTACCAACCTTCGAAGGTTCTGGACGAATTGAAACTCGAGCAGTTAATAGAAACTGTAATATTGTCACATGTTGTCCCTTAGTCTACTTCGACCTATGGACTTGATCTGCTCTTATTCAGAGGTCAAGGGTTGGAAATCGGAACATTTTCTTATTGTCGCCGCATGGTTCGGGCATATGTATTAAACTGGCATATTTAAGTAGGGTACAAAAGGACAATGAAGTTACAAGCTCAACTCATAGGCAGAAACTGTCTGGCCCTATAGTATTGACCTATAGAACCGGTTTTAATTCTTGACTTGTGGCAAATAATCGCAAGTTTGCCATAATAAGCTGGTTCCCACGACTGGGTTCCTTTGGGCGCTGTAGAAATCTCGAGATTACAATTACGATCGTAGTTACACCATAGGCCTACATTTATCTGGTTTATCATAAAGTCTTGTAATGCAAATTCTGCGAAATTTTTCAAAGCCGCCTCGTCGGGTAGACCAGCTTAAACATAGCCACTATAATAATTAACAATTAATCTGTATGAAACCAAGTCCATAATAGCCAGGTCGGTAAGTCCATTCCGGAGTCGAGTCAGCATACTGGGAAGTCATACCGAGAAGGCAGCGTGGTGCTAAGTGTCCACTGTCCATTCTCGCGTGTCGAACATTCTCCTTATTTGGATAAGCGCTACAAAAATCTTTACCTAAATCGATGTCCTGGGCATGACGTTAAACTGCATCCATCCTCCGCCTCAGGGAACCAACAACGTCCTTGTGCCGGTCCTAAGCCCGAACAAAGGAGGAAGGTTGGCCAGATGGGTGGCGATACGCTGGCTGTAAAAGACCAAGACGAATGAAATCCGCAAAAACCACGACACACGTGACGTAGCGACCCAGATGCTTCAAGGTGTCATGATGTGGAGCATACATGCACAGGCCGGTCAGGACAGACCGTTGGAGAGAGTAGAAGGAGAGAGCGTGGGACACATACGGGCATTGACCCAGGTTGTCCTTCATGCTTCTCTCCCAACATTCTCTTCAATCAGACAAGGTGGTCTACGTGTAGGTGCTCCAAGATGTTAATGGTATGGAGCAGACCTGCTGACCGGACCGGTTGAAGCTGGGGAGCATGACGCGAGACAGACTCAGACAGAGAGTGGCGTCGGACTCCTACGGGCATGTGCCCATGGATTTATAGAAGAAGAAGAAGAAATCGATGTCCTCTTCTGTCTCAAATCTGGATAACATAATTATTGTTCCCCACTCTCTTCTCCATCCTTTCTATTTGCATCCTCCTGATGTCTGAATTCGCCTTCGTCTGGCTAGCAAACTAGAGGCCCTAAATAAATCACCTCTGCTTAACCCATTTTGCCTATTTACTTAGGCTATTTCACTAATTAGTTATGAACTAAGTTTGGGATTGGGAAGGTGTGAGCTCACTACTAATGAATTTCATAACTCCATTCAAATTAGGCCTAGACCTCAAAGGCATAGTGTTGGGATCGAAGAAAGTGTATTTAAGACGAGATTTTGAAAATTACATGTATAGGCCTATCTATTATTTTTAATTGTAATCTAAAACAGTTGATAAAAAATTATAGATTCGCATGAACGGGTCACTATTTCAATCCCTCAGTCGTGAGACAATCACAGACATACATTCGATCAAGATTTAGCTTTGAAAATAACCAGATAAATACCTGGTAACTGAGTATTAGCCAGAACATTCACCGGGTTTACAATGTCAGATCAAATTGAACGAACTGCAGGTTGACTAGAGCACAAGCTAAGACTGTGTTACGCAGTTGGCCGGTCATTCACGACCGACTAACACGCCATCTGTGGAATGGTCTACTTCTAATCATGTATAAACCTCTATTTCTAAACCTCTAAACACTATTCTTTGCGTTCTTCTGTAGTCCTATCCAAGCTGGTCCCACCTCTTATAGATCACTCTTGAAGATGCGCCACACAAAAAGCACGCCGAGGATTGAACTTGGAGCCGAACAAATTCTGAATCAGTCTATGCTCAAGTAGATCTTAGAAATCGCAACTGCATTAATCATTCGGAGTTTACAGTTTTCCAGCAACCATCGCTTCCTTGATCAAGCGACGAAGAATTTTGCCGCTGGGATTTCTCGGGATTGCGGCAACGAATTGTATCCCTCCACGCAGTCTCTTGAAAGGAGCGACGTTTCCTGCAGAGAAAATAATAGAAACTGCTGCAAACGTTTATTCAATGGAAACGGGTTAGTAGGCTATATTAACCCTCATAGGGTCACGAAATTTCTCAACCGATTTTGGTCACCTGGGGGTAAAAAAATACCCCCACAGTGATTCGCATGATTCCTATGATAAACTCCGATTTTCAAGTATAAAACTAAAAGAGATTATTTATAGAAGGTTCGCGGAATGCACTGGAACAAAGAAACATAGGCAGCACTGCAGGAAAATCAAAATGGCGGACAAAATGGCCGCCATAATCTTAAATGGTTATAAGTGAAGTTATGTGTGCAATGGAAACATGATTTCAGAGTCTAAATCAACATTTTCGAGGTCAAGGAATGCAATGGAACCAAATTCACATTTGTGGCACTGCACTAAAATCAAAATGGCGGACACAATGGCGGCCAGAATATTAAAATGGCTATCAGTGAAGTCATATGTGCATTAGAATCATGAGCTCAGGGTCTAAATTGATGCTACACTTGTTAACTTCACATAATTTGCTGTAGACAATTTCATTTATTCGTCCAAATTTTATGAAACCCAAACGATTTCTATATATAAAACGATACTAATCATGACATACGTTTCTATTTGTCCGTGCTGGAGTCGGGAGCGCCTCTGAGTAGTTTCCTTGAAGAGGCGCTATATAAATACTTGAATGAATGAATGAATGAATGAATGAATGATACTATATAATGTTCAGATACTGATAAGGAGACAGTGTGACAGCAAGACACTCACGTGTAACGCATGCATAATGCTATGTTTATGAATTCCTGACTAAAATATCTAGGAAGTGGTGCATTTTCGTACTTTATAGCTGATTTGGGTGCATGGATAGATAATAAAACTGGATGCATTCTGTGCATAAAACATATTTGGGAAAAGTCACAAAAGCGATTTCTTCAACTATTTTCAGGGAAAAAGATTTTCGTGAAAAACCGAGCTGGGGGTATTTTTTTACCCCCCGGTGACCCTATAAGGGTTAAGCCGATTATAGCTTACAATAGGCAGTAGTTGAATGACTGAGATCTGATGGACAGATTTTCCAAAAACGACTGAGAATTGACGGACAGCACCCCCCACCCTCATTATTTATGTCAAAACAGACTGAGAGTTCATGGACAGCCACGCCCTCTGACCAATGACAAACAGCCAAATTGTCACGTGATCTGTCAATCAATTATTTGACCGTGTGGTTGTCTGTCTGTCCGACTGTATGGATATCCTTCTCTTTGTATGGGTGTCCGACTATATGTCTGTCCGTGTCTGTATGGCTGTCCGACTATATGTCTGACTGTGTGTGCGTATGTGTGCGTATGTCTCTTGTTAATTAAGGACGAAAGACATGCCGCTGCCCGGCCGCCCACCCGCTGTCACTCGTCTAAACAAATTCAACACCCACCAACGCTTGCGGCCGCCCACCCGCTGGCACTCCCCCGACCAAATTCAACACACACCAACCGTCTTCCACCCACCAACGCTTGCGGCCGACCACCCGCTGGCACTCCCCCAACCAAATTCAACACCCATCAACGCTTGTCTGCTATGAACTTTATAATTAAACGGACATATTTGGCAACCGTGTGCAAAATGGTGTTGTGTGCAAAAGAGTGCCGGGTGCAAAAAGTAGTCCCGGCAGCGGCGTGTGCAAAGAGAAAGTAGTCCTCCGCAGGTTTCCTTTGCGCGTAAGCGAACAACCTAACAGGTAGTACTTTGACATATCAATGCGCGCTTGATATTATAAAAATTCTACAATCGTCTGCTTTTGCATTCGTCTTCGTATCTGAACAACACGTACTTCATATCTTTCCGAACGCATATGTAATGGATCTCAAAATGAAAACTGGAAGTCGCACTATGACATCAAATACGGTGAGTATTTTAAATTTATAATATTTTAAGGAATAAAATGCACTGTCATATTGTGTGATATATCCAAAAACTTTCATGTTGTGTGAGATTTGAACCTTTTATTTAGCCTATAACACTTTCCTGTATGATGAAATTCTTGAATACTTTGAATTGTAGGCGAACAACCAACTTTTTAAGGAGTTGATTGGAAACGGACGTTATCTAACAGCATCCATTTTCAAGGATGAAATTATGGTGCACATTCGCGAATATGCAGAGGATGGCGGAAAACCATACCCAACGAAAAAGGGTGCTTCATTCGGCAAGGCGGCATGGACGAGATTTCTTAGTCACTTCGACGAAATGGCTCGAATGGTGGATCTCTTGAGATCTAATCAACACGTCGACTACTACCAGCATGTTGGTGGACGCTACTACGTTTCCATCAACAACCAATTCAAATGCGTGAACATCCGTCGATATTTCCTTCCACCAAACTGTGCTAAGGAGAGGCCGACGAGGAGTGGTATAGCTCTCCGTTTGGAGGAGTGGGACCTTCTACTAAAGACGATCCCAATCCTACATGACCGTTTACCAGAATTGAAAGGTGCAACTTCCTGCAATAATGCTTTGCATCATTTGAATCAATTGGACTATCTGAACTGTAAGTTGTGTAACCCATTCCAAGCCAAATCTTAACATTATGTGTAAAGAGACAATTTTGGAACATTTCATTTTTCTTTTCTTTTCTCGAATTATATATTCTTAGTTATTCGATAATGCTTCTCTATTTTAATAAAGTTTCTGAATCATTTCTGATGTGTTTTCGTCAATTTATAAAAAACTTTGAAAGAAAAAATATTTTTGTCACGAGATGATTTTTAAGTGGTATTCGTATACTACTCATGCAGTTCAATGGATAAGCTTACAGATTATTTTGGACATTTCTTGCATGTTTCACACAATTTGTAAAAGTTTGGTAGGAAAAAATATTTTTGTCATGCGTTGTCCTAGAAGATACCTTTTCCCTATACTTTACATTACACAGGATAACAACAAAATAACACAGATTAACAACTCAAGTGTAGACCTGTCTGATTTGATGCGCTCATGAATAAGCCGGTACCCAGCGCTTGACTTTCTAGAGATGCTTTAGAAATCAGGAGTTTACGATTACGATTAGGCCTATGATGTTTGCTTTGTCTGTGTAGGTTCTCAAATCCTACTCCAATAGGAACATAGACAGTTCCACAGACCCCAGACATCTGTTTCTCATATCCACTGTCCTATATGCGTCTAGATTATAATAAACTCCTTCAAAGACCGCTCAAGACGGAAGGAACACACCCTCCCAGCTTGGAACATCCGCCTCTATACCTCCGCGTTATAATCAGTTCTATCAAAGGCGGAAGTGTCCGCCCATTCAAGCAGGGATGTCCCAGTTTGAAGATTTGATTAGAAATTCAAACCGATATAGATGCGCCTGCAGCAGCAGCAGCAGCAGCAGTGTCTGATACTTGTAGCATATGTCAATCTTCTCATATCATATTACTCAGAATCTTAAAATCATAACGCCCACTATCCAGCTGAAACTCCTATTGGTGGATTGTCAAGCTACAGCAGCCTATTGGAATGAATTTCTATCATTCTGCTTAGCATTACCTTAATATATGCAGGCTATAATATGAATGTAGTCTTTCACAAAGAAATTTACATAGGGACAAGTTATAGCTTTTCATATAAGTGTCATAGCCGTGGTTTTCAGATCATATATAGGCCTAGATTATAATCGTAATGTATATGGTCTAGGCAACATAATCAAATAGCATTTATGACTATTTTAAGACTCTTTTTGAAGGTATGTTCAGTTTGTTTTGAGCAAGCACATATGAATAGCAGGCAAAATAAATAGGTCTACATGCCGCGCGTAATAGAAATCTATTGAATATGTTAATCACTTTGTTTTGGACACATAATGAGAAGAGATGGAACAAGCATAGAGACAGATTTCATCATGCGTTGAGAGTACAAACAGATGAATATGTCGAAGAGATGTGTTTTGGAATAGACCTTTGCGCAGATGTATTGAAAGATCGTTTTGACTTTTCAAACTTATTCCAACAATCACTTTCATTATACATGGGTATTAATTCGAATATGTGCCCGTCTGCGAAAAACTGACCCCTCATAGATCAAATGATGGAAGCTTTTACTATTCAATGACGTTGTTCCGAACATGTGCTTGCCTGCGAAAATTGATCGACATAGGCTACATTTCAATGATCCTTACATATGCAAAGTGAAACTCTCCTAAATTGTATCTTGACTTTTTTTGTAGCGTGTATACCATTACATTAGTTGGCTACACATTATTCATTATTGGATCCCAAATGCAGTGGCTATTATGTTTGTGTATGCGAACCATTAGTGAACATGGAACTTGTTACTAAATAATATCGAGGTAACAATATAAGTAGTTGACATTCAGACGATGTTGATATCAATATGTTCTCATAACCAAATAAGTAGATGACAACATAACATGTTATGGAATTGGCCATGGAATCTTGAGTCATTCGATAAAATTTATAGTGAGTAGTGATATGAGTATCGACAAAGTGCCAAAGTAGGCACACCCAACACCAAGTCATTTTTTGTTTTTGTTTTTGACAATTATATTACGAGGTCACAATGAAATGTCAATTCTAAGACGCATAGTGAGTGCGTGGTAAGGTTCCTGTTCTAAAATTTATTGTGAGCATATGAGAAAGCCACTTTGGAAAAATTTCATGAAGACTAGTTTATTGTAAGTGTAGGAAGAGCTGCATTTTGTCCTCAATTCTATACCTTACTGTGTGTTCAACATTCAAATATTTATTGGTCTTTCTAGAATCGCTAAAGTATTCTATCTTGGAAGAAATACAAAGACAGTAGGTTGAGAATTTTTTCCAACACAACAAATGAATAATGCAGATGAAAATTATAAGTGTCTTTCCACAATCATTTGAAATATTCATCAAATATTCATCAAATATTTACAAAGATAAATATGTCTATTTTAAAATACAGATGCGCAATGTCTTTACGACTCGAAAGTGTTCATCAAATATAGGCTACACAACATCGTTGACGTTCGACAAATCTTTCCAAGTGAATTTAGTCGTCCACAATTATATACAAAGTCTTTCCATATGTTGATCTGCACAATTTACAAATCCTTCCAAGCGAACTTAGACTTCCACAATTATATTCAAAGTATTTCCATATGTTGTTTTGCACAATTTACAAAATGTTAGTAAATTTCAATCTTAATTTCGATACAATAATTATTTACAAGTACTATACGAGAACTATGTACAATTATTATATACAATCGTTATATACAAGAATTATTTACACTATTGGAGGTGAGGACTAGCATTCAAGCGACACATGGCCGTAGGAAAGCGAAGCGATATTATCTATCAGATATCTCTTATCGTCGTACGGCGAAAGAGCAGATTTCGAAATTTCGGCGGTATGAAGCTGATGATTTACACTACGAATAGTGAAGAACTTTGCAGTCGTCGTCGATTCACCGAACAGACAGTTTGCATAATCAGCATGACGAATGTATTTGGCCACGCACGACTTTTTGACACCTTTGGCGGTTTTCTTCTCGTAATCCCCAGGAAGTAGTAGACTATACATTTTGGACCTCAAACCCACAAATTCCAAGGGTGCTTCCCCATTCGACTCGTCTTTGAACTTACCAATCACTTTCGCATTAGCTTTGTTATGCAGAAAGTGATTGGCGTGGTAGTCGGATGCATAGGCGTACGGGAGGTTTCAGAAGTGGGGGGGCAAAGATTGAACTTCTGCCCGAAAAATTTATCCGGCCAAAAAGTTGGTCGACCGCGACTATTTTTGCCCGAAACACCAGATTTGCCTGAAACTTGACGACTTTTTTTTTTAGTCGTTTGCGACTTTTTGCCCGAAAAACCACCAAACTTGCCCGAATTTGGGGGGGCAGTTGCCCCCCCTGCACCCCCGCCTCGTACGCCTATGGTCGGATGTGTCGTATTCGGACATATTCTGCTGCATGTCCAAATACACGTCGTCCGTGCGGATGTGATAGCACAAACTGTCCGTGTCGGTGAAAAGTAATTTGGCTCTTTCTCCGTACAACTTCTGCACATGATCGTAGTGAAATCGATACATGTGCATTATTGTGCAGTTTAGAGATATCTAATATGCTCATGCCAACATATATCGGCTTGTCCAGCATCACATCAGACTTTAACATTTTGATAACTGTTACGTCATCATTTATGATGTTGAACGACTGAAATGTTGGCCGAGCGATATATCGCTTCGCCTGTCTCTCGTTCGTAACAATTCTAACGTTCAAATGCTTACGATTATTCTGTAAGCATTTTCCATACGTAGAATTATTTTGTAGTTTGAAGAAATCCTTGTCGAACGAGTTTGTGGCCATCTGTCGCTTAGCGGTGTTGAAATCGATGTATGGTTTTAACCATCGAGATTGTTCAAATTCCAAGACTTTGTGAATTTTGGTTATTTTCAGACCCATTGCCAAGTAGAATTTTAAATTGCGATAATGCAAAACGTAATTGTTCTTGGATTTTAAATTTGGAATCAATTTCTGAGTTTTATTGTTGTTAAATTTGATCCCCAATTTGTTGGCCAATTCATTTGCATATGGGGAAAGCATGTCTTTTGTTACCGCCATCTTTTCAGGAGCGAGCGGGTAGTCATTATGAGAATCATGCAGGTGAGATGGATAGTCCATATCCACCTCGAGAATGTAGCCTTTCGAATCATCATCGGATTTCGTCCTTACATCGAAATCCATCAGTTCGTCAGGGGTCAGAAACCGAAACTTGCCAGTCGGTAGCGGTTCACACATGGCGTAACCGTAGAGATTGTTACAATCTAGATACATGATGTAACTATTCTCTACCGTGGCATCATATCCTTGGGCGAGATATGGATTGTTTGCCTTTGCGTATCGGTTGCTGATCATACTAACCCCACTCCGCATACCTTTCTCGATGAAAAGATATTGCTCAGGATCTGTCAACAATTCCAATGTGACACCGGTCATCTTCAGACATGCATCGAGGCTAAGACCTGGACTTGAAAAATAATGGAGTGCGTCCAGACCATAGTAGTTCAAGGTCATCTTTCGAAATTCCTCGAACACATCGGCTAGAAGCACCACATCAGTTTCCAAGTACAGGTCGTGGTATTCACGCATCGATTGCATGCCAAATTTTGACCAGATGTCTTTTGCATGGAAATAGTCTGCATCACTGATGTGTTCATCGGTGAGTCGACTGAAGAACAGATCCTGTGGGGGCAGAGCGGTATCTGACATTCTCTCTGCACTATCCATATATTCATATGGGTAGACTCCTTTCCGCAGCAGAAGATTGAATTGCTCGTCGTTCGGACGGAGCCTACGCATATGATGAAATTTGGAATTTCCGTCTTTTGCCAAATTTTTTACCAAGGTGTCCAAACTGCAGCTCATAAATTGGAGAGAATCCACGAAACGTAACCCGTCAATTTCAAAGGCCAAATATTTCTCCATGTTTGTGGCGATAACAAAGACATCCTTGGGAGCGAAGAATCTTGAGAGGTGTTTGAATATTATGTGGGAATCATATCCCTTCAAATTATGGAAGATGACAGGGATTATGTAATTCCAGTCATTCTTTGAAGATCTCGATTTCTTAAATTTATATTGTAGGTTGCAATTGTTGCAGAGGGCGCAAATGAATTGGCCGGTCACATGGCAATGGTGTTTTACTTTTTTTTCGCGAGTAAATTTGACGGCGCAAGAAGGGCAGTTTGTGCAATTTTCATACGTTTCCTTTTGCAAATTGTTCATTGGAGCCATTGGTCTGTTCCGACTCAGAATTTTGTTTATTCTAACCTGTTCGGCTTTAAGATGTGTAAAGAATGCATCCGCAACATTGTCACCGCTGTAAACATACGGTCTTTCGTGATTGAAGCGATCGAAGGTGGAGACGGTCAAACAGCAAAAGCCGCTGGGAGTGTGGGTATCGCAGAAAGTTGTGGAATTGCCGGCGGGAATGTTGGTCTTGGGCAAGAACGCCTCGAAGTCCGAATAGATCTCGAAGCCGATTGGCATTTGATTCTGGATGTTGGTAAAAGTGCATGCGTTTTTGCCAGGAGTAGGGTAACGCACATGTTGCACGCCATGAGTGCTGCAGTCTGGAATGTGGTTTTGTAGACCTGATTCGGTGGTGAAGCAGTGGAGGCAGAAAGGGCAAGGAAAGCTTTGCCCATTGTGAGAATTTCGATTGGATAGAAGACGAGAAAGGTTCCGAATAAGAATGTAGTGTCGTCTCTCACCTTCGCTCAACAACAACAGATTGACCGTATGTTTGCGGTCACGATGTTGGGATGCATACAAAAGTACAAAAGTATGGTCTTCGTCGGAGTTTATGCAAATAACATTGACGGCAAAATCCGAATTATGAGCTTCAAAATTTGGAATTTGTCCAATCTCGACAGGGAATGCTAGTCCTTCAGGGTTTAAATCACTCATGTATTGGATGTATTTGTTGACTCGCTCAGGATGGATGTTTATCGGATGTACATGTGCAAGTATACAGTAAAGAAAACATTTGTTGTCAGCATTTTGTATGTTTACTATGGCCTTCTTATTTGCTAACCATTTTGGAGTGTCGATGTATGACGATCCACCGATTGGATCGTATTCGACCATGTTGATTATAATGTTGTCAATGTTGACGATCGTCCAACCAGATCCATCATTGGTGAAGCTATCTGCAAGTGCATCGATTCTGTTGGTTGCTTCCTCCAATTGATCTTCAACATTCGATGGATTCAGTAAAATCGATGAGTCGGATTTGAAGTAAGCAGTTGTAGATCGGATGCTTCCGTCAGGATTTTGTCGTTCGAAAGCGAAATCTGATGCTATATACCATTTCATCGGACTAAAATAAAATATCAATTAACATATATACAAACTGATAATCAATATTGATCAATATTGATCAATATTGACCAACATATTTCTTTTACAACAGTGTTGTTCCAATGTTGAAGTGATGTTATCCTTCAATCCAGTCATCATCATTCTTATGTCGCGAGCGTTTGCAACAGATGGTAGATGGTGTTGTTGGAATACGTTTCGGACGGATGAGCGCTTGCGATTGATGGTAGGTTTCGTACACGTGATGCATTGTGCAGAATCATCTTGGAAGAAGTGAGCCTGCCTTCGCAGATTGCATGTGGAGCAAACTCTTCGATTTGCACATATTTGACACAATCCGTTAGTGTCCAAATTCACTTTTTTGTAAGCTGAACAATATCGGCAATATGTGTCCGTTTCTTAAAAAAGACAAAAGACAAATGCAAAACAGAATTACTTTTCTGACATAATTTTCTAGCTTAATTTCATAAAATTACAAATTCCCAGTATTTTCAATGTATAAAAGTTTCTGAATGTTGGATAGAAATATAGATCGCAAGCGAATTTCTGCTTACTATGCTTTTTCCCACTTG
Organism: Lumbricus rubellus; assembly: GCA_945859605.1. NCBI lineage: Eukaryota > Metazoa > Annelida > Clitellata > Crassiclitellata > Lumbricidae > Lumbricus > Lumbricus rubellus. The sequence goes on along the minus strand of OX243826.1, from coordinate 5,904,962 downwards.
ATGTTGACGGCTCATCATCGTCTTCTTCCACACGTCTTTTGGGCGCTGGCGCTTTTCCTCGTTCCAGCCTCCTTGCCTCTTTGTCTTCCATATCCTTCGCAACCGTCACATTAGAACATTCTGGAAAAGATAACGTGAAAGGATATAAAAACAAATAACAGATACAATTATTCAAAAAAAATTTAATGGAATTACAATTGAAAAGTTGTTACACACTGCAGTTTGGTTCAAACAAGAGAACCTTTCGTACCTAGATTCGTAGAATCTTGCTGTTGATGTGTGAATTCATCATCAGTTCGAAGCGCCCAACGACGATCCAGTTCGTCCGTGGCTGATTGAAGTTCAGAATCGGATATGATTCCATCGATAAAATCTATACGGTAATTTTGTGTCCACAACGAAAACTGAGTACAATTATATAAATAATGATCTTTTAAATATTTCAATCGACAAAAGACTTTCTTTGTGTAAATATGTTTAAGAAATAATAAACAACTCAACTCACTTAAGGTTTTTCCACGATCCAATTTCGAAGCTTCTTCCTGCTCGTAGGATGTTGCATTCTGCAGCAATTCGTCATCTGATGATTCGGTAGTTCTCCATACTGAAAAGATAAAAATGACTTTTGTATAGTAATGACCACACTTAGAAGGATTGATTCCATTAAAAATGACGAAATATTTATAAGTTAAACGGTGGAGAAAATAAAAGAAATAACAAATTACCTAACGTTTGAGCAGGATCCAACTTCTTTGCTTCATGTTGATCGTTGTTTGTGGTGATGCGAAGCAGTTCATCATCCGACGATTCTGCTGTCATCCACACTGAAATATAAAATTGTTGCAATCGAAAGTTTCATAATTATTAAAATATTTATTCTGCTGAAATATTTATAACTTCGTCGCTTTAGAAAATAGAAAATTTTTTCAAAAATACTTTGCATGTATAAAAATATTTGCAACTAAATTCATTTTTTCAGTTCTAAGATTGAAAAGTGTGGCTACGATAAATACCTTTCTCAGCATCCTTTTCAAGTTCTCCTTGACTGACGAATTCTTCAAGGTCATCACTCGGTATGGGTGCGCAGAATCGAAATAATTCGTCGAATTGCGAGTCCGTTATAAAATCGTCAGTAACTAAAAGATATAAAATAATTGAATAAGTAAAAAGAATATGATAATGTCACCTGGTCACCTGGTGCCGTCAGCTTCTGCAGCTCTGGCGATATCCCTGATGTATCCTCTCCAGTTGATCCTCTCCCTAGTCGCCTCTCTTAGCTCCTCCAGTCTCATGCCAGACTTTTCCTGTACCTCATCCAACCATTTCTTCCTTGGCCTTCCACATCTTCTCCTTCCCTCACCGCATGCCGTCATCAGCTCCTTTTCCAAACCATTAGATCTCATCACATGGCCGAAGTAGCTCAGTTTCCTCCAAGTTGCTGTTTGCTGCAGTGTCTCCTCCCTCTCTATTCCGAGCTCCACGCGCACCGATTCGTTAGTTCTCTTCTCCGTCCATGAAATCCTTAGCATCTTGCTCCAAATCCACATCTCACATGCATTGATTTTCTTTTCCATATCCCGTGTCTTTGTCCATGTCTCGCATCCATATAGGACCACTGGGAAGATCAGTGCTTTTACCAGTCTTTTCTTTGTTTCCCTGATCACGTATTTATCCTTCCAAATCTTTTCCAGACCGTTCATTGCCGTTTTCCCCATTGTTACCCTCCTCCTTATTTCCATATCACTTCTTCCCTCCTTCTCTATCATAGATCCCAGGAATGTGAAGCTCGATACTACCTCTATCGTTTCTCCATCCACCTCAAAGTTTTCCCATGTTGCAGTTGTCATAACCTTTGTTTTCTTTACATTGAAGTATAGTCCCGCCTTTTCGCTTTCCTTCCTGACTCTTCTTATTAACTCGACTAGGTCGTCCCTCTTACCCGCCAATAATGTCGTATCATCGGCGTACCTCAGATTATTCAGTATTTTCCCCGCTATCCTTACCCCCTCTGTTGCCTCCTCCAATCCAGCTCTCCTCATAATTCTCTCGGCATACAGATTGAACAGGAAAGGGGACAAAATGCACCCCTGCCTCACTCCTTTCCTTATTTTAAATTTACTCGTATCTCCATATTCAGTTCTTATCACCGCCTCTTGATCCACATAAAGACCTTTTAGTAGTTTTACCAGATGTAGCGGTATTCCCATCTCAATCAATGTCTTCCACAGTAACGTATGGTCTATGCAATCAAACGCTTTGCTGTAGTCTATAAAACACATAACAAAGATCCTTGATGAATACAATTAGAACAAGGCAGAAGAACTGGATAGGACATGTACTGAGAGGCAACTCCTTGCAAAGAGACATTGTGGAAGGCAAAATGGAAGGGAAGAGGGGAAGAGGAAGACCTAGGGAAAAGTTCTTGGACTGGATGATGGAGGATGGATATGGTAAACTAAAAGAAAAAGCACAACATCGAGAAGACTGGCGTCGTTGGGCATCTGGACCTGCCGAGAGGCAGCTTACCTAAAGAAGATAAAACACATATGCACCTGTTGACCGTATTCCCTCTGTCTCTCCATAATCCACCTTATATTGGCGATGTGATCGCGCGTTCCTCGCGCCTTCCTGAATCCCGCTTGGTTGGCTGGTAATTCCCTTTCGATTGTCTTCTCCATTCTTTTGTGTATTATTTTGAGGAGTATTTTGCTCGTGTGCGATATCATCGCTATCGTTCGATAATTTTCACACTCTCTCGCGTCTCCTTTCTTGAATATTGGTATGAACACGGACCTTTTCCAGTCCTCCGGCCACTCCGCAGTTCTCCAGATTTGATTGCATAGTTTTGTAATAGTCCTCACCACTGCTTCATCTCCCGCTTTTACCAGTTCTATAGGTATTCCATCATGTCCTGGCGCTTTGTTGTCCTTGAGTTGTTTTATCGCCCACTCCACCTCTACCTCCAATATCTCTGGTTCGTTTTCAACTTCCTCTATTTTGACGTTTTCCTTCTCGACACATTCATCTTCCATGTACAGCTCTTCCGTATACTCTCTCCATCTTTCCTTTATCTCCTCCTCATCTCCTATTATCTTCCCATCCTTCGTCTTGAGTGAACCCATTCTAGGGCCTGCTGTCTTCGTTATTTCCTTCATCTTTGCGAACAGTTCTTTAGTTCTTCCTTTCTTTCCTTCTTCCTCCAGCTCCCTGCACATTTCCTTGAGATGGTTTTCTTTATCCTCCCTTGCCTTCCTTTGGAAGGTCCTATTCAACGTTTTTACCCTATCTCTGTTCCCTTCCTTCTTTGCTTCTCTCCTTTCTATTGCCACCTCAATGGTCTCTTTGGATAGCCATGAGGTAGTTTTCCTTGACGTTTTCTTTGGTACATGTTTCTCCGCAGTCTCCTGGATCGCAGTTTTCATCTTTGTCCATAACGTGTTGGTATCCTGCTCTTCCATTGTATTGTCTCTCTCTAAGATCTCAAACCTATTCTTTATCTCTACTCTGTATTCTGGTGTTATGCCTTTGCAATCAAAACTGGTCAGTCTTTTATCTCTCTTCATCTTCTTCAACTTTAGCTGCAATGTAGCCACTAATAGCTCGTGGTCTGTTCCGCAATCCGCCCCCGGTCTTGTTCTTACGTCTTTTATCGTGCTCTTCCATCTTTTGTTCACCACCACGTAGTCGATCTGATTTCGATGTTTTCCATCCGGCGTCGTCCATGTATAAAGTCTTCTTTTCGGTTGTTCGAACCATGTATTCATTATTCTTAGCTCATTGGAATAACAGAACTCCACCATTCTTTCCCCCGCCTCATTCCGTACACCCAGTCCGTACTTACCCACTACTTCTTCCTTTCCATTTCTGTCCTCACCAACTTTCGCGTTAAAGTCACCCATAATCACCATTATATCTCCTCTCGGTGTTGTGTCAATTGTTCCTTGCAGGTCCAAGTAGAAAGCTTCCTGCTCCTCCTCCGTCGCCATCGTTGTAGGAGCATATACTTGTATGATTGTTGTGTTGATCTTTCCACCCCGAAATCTTACACTCAGTACTCTGTCACTCACTGTATTGTATCCCATTATCGCATCAGCGCTCGTTCTATCGCACATGATTGCTACTCCGTTTCTTCTCCTCTCATCCTGCCCAGACATTACTATCTTAAAACCGTTCCAACTAAAATGTCCTTTTCCCTTCCATCTTGTCTCACATAATCCCAGTATCGCTATATCCATCCTTCCCATCTCTTTTTGGATGATGTCCATCTTCCCACTCTGCATGCTTCTGACGTTCCATGATCCGACTTTCATAGCTTTTTTTACAGCTCATGTCAAGTCTTTGTTTTCTGGCCATATCCGCCGCTGGACGTCCTTTCGGCTTTGGTCTTGTGGCTTCATTAGAACCTGAATCTTCCGACTCGTCACTGTGCTCATCCCCAGTAGCCATTAAGTCACCCTCAGGCCTGAGGGTCTCACCTTTGGTGACTATCGTTGATTTACTCTTTGGATACATCATTTCAATTTTCTTGGCAGAAGATAAGGGGTGGTTTGCCATTGCCTTCCCCCTGTTTGCCATCCGTGCCCGTTCGTTCACCCTTCCATACGGAAAGGTTACTAACAGGTCGCACCACGAGAAGGTGGGCACGGTGGACTTTGATTCGCCAGCCCAGGTCGGTTCCGAGTCTACGCTCCAATTGGAGTCGTCGGTCGGGTCTCCTCCCCGCTTTACTCAATTTAATGAGTGACTGACAAACCTTTGCGACGATGATAATGTACAATTATAAATAATATAAAAGTGTAATGAAATAAAATTACTTACAAAAATCCATGTTGACGATATTCAAAAAGATTGAAATATTTCGAAGCGATCTGAAGAAGTTCACTTTTCAAAGTACGATTAGGTTTGTGATGTATGCTTAGTAGAAATCCTGTGAAAATTCCAAGTCGACTGAAAACGATGCGGATGGGCAAATTTTTTATAACATCAAGAGCGCATTGATATGTCAAAGTACTACCTGTTAGGTTGTGCGCCTACGCGTATAGGAAACCTGGGGTGGACTACTTTCTCTTTGCACACGCTGCTGCTGGAACTACTTTTTGCACGCTGCACTCTTTTGCACACGTCACCATTTTGCACACGGTATCCACATGTGGCTGTTTAATTATAAAGTTCATATCAGACAAGTGTTTGTGGGTGTTGAATTTGGTTGCGGGAGTGCCAGCGGGTGGTCGGCCGCAAGCGTTGGTGGGTGGAAGACGGTTGGTGTGTGTTGAATTTGGTCGGGGGAGTGCCAGCGGGTGGGCGGCCGCAAGCGTTGGTGGGTGTTGAATTTGTTTAGACGAGTGACAGCGGGTGGGCGGCCGGGCAGCGGCATGTCTTTCGTCCTTAATTAACAAGAGACATACGCACACATACGCACACACAGTCAGACATATAGTCGGACAGCCATACAGACACGGACAGACATATAGTCGGACACCCATACAAAGAGAAGGATATCCATACAGTCGGACAGACAGACAACCACACGGTCAAATAATTGATTGACAGATCACGTGACAATTTGGCTGTTTGTCATTGGTCAGGGGGCGTGGCTGTCCATGAACTCTCAGTCTGTTTTGACATAAATAATGAGGGTGGGGGGTGCTGTCCGTCAATTCTCAGTCGTTTTTGGAAAATCTGTCCATCAGATCTCAGTCATTCAACTACTATAGGCCAAACGTGGGTTAAAGTGGCTGAATTGCAGCCTAAGATGTTCCTGAAAATTCGTTTAAAGTACAATTTGAAGAAAAACTTGACTGAACATAGTTTAAACTTTAAACTATGATATGAGCAACGGACTTAAATCTGCACGAGATATTTTTACTGATCAATTTTGATCTAATTAATTACCAGATACGAATTCATCAAGTTCTTTTGCAGTGACCGTAGCCCCGCTTTTTAGAACGACCCATGCCGTTGGAAGTTCGCCTGCAGTAGGATGCGGAGTTCCGACAACACCAGCATCTGCAACCTGAGGATGCGACATCAGGACCGCCTCCAGTTCAGCAGGTGCGACCTATGCAGCCAGTAAGTCACTTTGTAGCAATGCCATTTATTTACAAAGATGACCAGCGTCACCCTCATGTTATATTCATGCTTTAGACAGACACTACCAGTATGCAAATAGTGAATTAATTATTATATCTAAAACAATTCTTTGCGAATGGTTCGAGATTGGAACTCACTTCAACCGCGAGTTTACGATTAGGTGAGTCAGGAATAAATTATTTGGTAAATCAGGATTCCACTTGCGACCAAAATTCTTCTAACATTCCTCAACTGCTTAAAGCGTCAATGACCGATTTCTAGTGAAGAACCATTGAGCCAGAAGACCTCATGGAACACAACGCAATAGCCTGATCGCTATGCAACTTACTGATCCACTATAAAATACCTCTTGATTATAACTCTTGTCCATGCCTTTGTTTGCAGCCGATTAGATTACTGCTCTTCTCTCTATATCGGCCTCCCACAGGTCCGCCTGAACTCCTTGGTTAGGGTCCTTCGATCTGCAGCACGCTTGGTTGGTGGCATCTCCCGGTTGCATATAGGCATTCCGTACCCGATTTCGTAGCATTGTCAGACTTAAGCGCCTTTTCATTGGCCGATCCTATATTATGAATATTCATAACCAGTGACATCATTAAGCACGTTTTGTTTACAGACTTTGCGGCTTGTGTTGGCAATATCAATAATCTTAGGCTGTTATGTTTAATAACTCGCAGCCTTTGCTTTAATTAGGCCTAGTGGGCTATGGCAGTTACCTGCTAAGATTTATAAAGTGCTTTATTAAATAGATAGCCTACACCAAACAGTTTTGCATATAATGGGATAAAGCGGCGTTGCGTGATTTATTATTGGGTGGATATGCTTTGTAATTAAGCTGCTTTTAGCTCCATGTAGCCTGTTGCAGGCTGTCTGCTCAGTTAAGATTTATGTATTCTGTAATCTGAGTTCCTGCAAACTGTTTCAACTACATAAGTGTACACTGTAAGCGATTGCGGTCTTTCAACCGAATGTTGAATAGACGAAAATTATTATTATACTGCATCACCCAAACATTTAAACACCCGATTTTAGTTTAATAATTGTATTTAAAATGTAAGCAATTGGCAGGTAGGTCAAGCTGTAAATATTAGGACTTCGCTATGTCTGAGTCGTGACAAGTTGTCATTAGACTATAGATTGCGGCCTGTCAACCGTATTGTTGAATGAAGATAATATTATTTATTGATGAGCAATGATAACAGAGTAACACTGGTGTTTTCAGCAAATACCTTTCTATTATGTAAAGCCACAAGACTACTTGCATTCATATTAATGCTTTTATTGTCAGGCCTACTTAGGCTATTCATAATTCAGAAGTAGGCTAACGTTCACTCTTACAGGGCTGTTTTAAGGAATTGCTAGAACTGCATAGGCTAACGCCAACTCCTTCTTTCCTTTCCCATCCTCCATGGTAAATTACTTCCAATCAGAGGACAATGATCGTTTTGCTAGTTTTTAACTGTACAGAAGTGTTTGTACAAATCCATTCCTGTCAGGAAGTCAGAACGTGGAATTAGAAGGTCTATTAACGTGGATGCAAAGGGTTCTGATTCATGATTCAAAATAATCAAATTTGAATAACTTGAATGAAGATAACCGTCACACATCTTAATAAAACTTAGGCCTATTTAGGCCTATATGCAATTGCGCATAGACTGCACATAGTTTTAAAATTTAGGATGATTTTCACTAGAACTGAAATTGACATAAACTACTGTAGCTCGAAAGATTACTGGTTGTCTAACAGTAGGCATGGAAAATGAGACAGTTCACAAAAACTGAATAAACCTAGTGCTTTTAAAGTTACAATTGGGAATGTGTGGAACGCTAATTTCAACTGGTGCGAATTTAGGCAACTGAAGTCTAGTAAAATCTAATGTAATGACTTCTGTAGCGCAGGTTTGATTTTTGGTATCGCAGGAGGCGGTTGATTCAACGAAGCAGACGCCTGATGCATCACATATACTATAGGCCCTAATAGCTGTTGACCACAGCGTATTAATGAAGCGGCGAGTTGATGGATGACATATTCGCTGGCACCCACGTAACAACGCGTAACCTTTGCATTTTATTTTTGGCTCTGATTAGAAGTCTACCTTCACACTTAGATTACAACACTATCGAATGGAAACTCCTTATAACTTGAAGCGCACCGCAATCGGCCATTTTTCTCCGTATGCCAACAACAGCAGCAACAACGCGCACGAGAAGGCACTAAACACGTCATTGGTTATGAATATTCATCATCTGGAACCGGCCAATGAAAAAGCGTTATGGCTTGCAATGTTACGAAATCGGGTACGGAATGCCTATATTAGGGTGACCATACGTCCCGGTTTTCCGGGACATGTCCCGGTTTTTTGTGGAGCGTCCCGGTGTCCCGACGACTTAGGCAAAAAGGCCAATTTGTCCCGGTTTTTGACAACAAGGAAACTTTATGTTGAAAACGTTTGTTTTTTGCAAATCACAGAGCAAATTAAGTGTAATCTTATAATAATTGTAACCCCCAAAAGTCTTTACGAAAGAGAAGTTGTCAATTTATATGGAATATTATATTACATCTCTTGCTATAGTGAGTTGAATTAGGCCTAATAGATTTACAGAATTAACAAAGTATAGGCTAACGAGAAAGTTTTCGCAATGGGGGGGCGGCTACAATTATTTCAATGGCGTTGCCATGCAGATCTATATCGACTTTGGCAGTTCGCGCCAGGGTCATAATGGGAGTTCGACTGCTCATGACATCACTTATATACAGCAATTTCCTTCGACAACTAAAAATGCTGTCATTGTAATGTGGAAATAGAAAAACATTGGGATGATGAGGCGCACATTCCATATACCCAAGCCCATTCCCTGCTTGGCGCTGAACGCCTTGACGGTCGTCCACCGGACGCCCCTTTGCGCCCCAGAAACCTTAAATCTTCCTCTGGACTATAATAGATCACCCAATGTGCACCAAGCAAGAGAGAATTCTCAATTATAAGAGTAGGCCTACTGCACTAAGTCCACTGACGACTAGAGTAGGTTGTAGATTTCTACACTGAAGTCTATAGCCTACTCAGCATTAAATGTAACTGAGCCTATAGAATTAGGACTATAGTTAAGGAATTATAGGTCTACAGTGTACAATTGATGTTTTCCGAAGAGTGTCCCGGTTTTTTATGGCCAGAAAATGGTCACCCTAGCCTATATGCCTCCCGGTTCGATCACGTTTCTGCCTTCATGAGGGACGACCTCCACTGGCTCCCACTGCAGCAACGCATTGCTTACAGAGTTTCGTGTATTGCTTGGCGCTGCATCCTGTCTCAAGCTCCATCATATCTATGTGCACTTTTTACTCCTGTCTCCGTTTCTCTGGGCCGCCGTTCGCTGCGGTCAGCTGCCCGCGGTGACTATCTTATCCCTTTTTGTCGTACCGCTACTATGCAGCGAAGAGCTTATTCCGTGGTGGGTCCAGCTATCTGGAATGGCCTCCCTACGGCTCTCCGTTCTCTTCCTCGTGACTCTGCTGGCTCTTTCTACCGTCTTCTAAAGACCTTTCTTTTTGACCAGGCCTGGGTTGGGAGCGCCTCTGAGTAGAGATCTTGAAGAGGCGCTATATAAATTTATGTGACTGATTGATTGATTGATTGATTGAACATCAACAACCTACTTAGAGATATGTTACCATTTTATATTTCATTAGGAAAATAATATTCACTACCTCATGTAAGTGCAAGAGGTTTACTAGACATAATGCGAAGAACAGGTTCCGATCGGGCAAAGGTGCAGGTGGGGCTATAGAAGATAGAGAAGATTTCACGATGGCTGTCTTTAGCTCGATACACAGAGTGGCAGAAGTGGCGCTGGATTGGACGATTCAGGCCTTTCAGGGTTAGAAAACTTAAAAGATGCAATTTAAAACTAAAGTTGTCTGTTTCGACGTTTGCTAAATAATTATCAGTTGAATAATAAACCTGGTAGGCATTGTATTTGATGACTTCTTTCAGACGGTCCACGATATAAAAGTATCCATCTTTGTCGTAATAGCCGAAATCTCCTGCCAACATAAAATACTAAGCGCTAAAATTAAAAATATAGTTGGCATTTCTTTATAATTATGAGCAACTTTTTAGCTTCCTGAAGAAAAGTAATCAGAATAAGTAGAGGCCCAATAAGGCGGCTGACTCATTTGACCAGTACAGCCTTGACCTTCGCCCATTTGACCAGTACAGCCTTAAAAAAGTAAAAAAAGTAAAAAAAGTAAAAAAAAGTAAAAAAAGTAAAAAAATAAAAAAAGTAAAAAAGTAAAAAAAGTAAAAAAGTAAAAAATATTTCTCCGGCGTATACAAAATGGACTACTCGAAGAAAACTGTTACTGAATTACGAAAAATCGCCGAGCGCAGCGGCAAGCATGCATATTTTACAAGACGGTGGATAGCGAAGTTCATTGCTAAAATTGACGCCCACACCCGCGAATGCTACGACGATGAATGCCCATGCAAGAATCCACAGCCGGATCGACAACAAGGGCCAGGCACGATTACCGTCGTTCGTCGTAGGCGCAATGGCAACTCACTCCCGTGTGATGTTAGTTTGATCGACAACGAGATCATCGTCGTTAATTGTCAATGCAATGGCGACTCATGCCTGTGTGATGCAGGGGCGTGAGTGGACTACGACGTAGATACGGGATTACAATATCGCAAACGATTTTACACCGTTGGTTTATAATCGTCTTTGGATCAATCGAATATTATTTTTTTTCTCCGGCGTATAGAAAATAACTGAAAATGGAATATACAGCTCGGCCTAAAGACAGGAGATCCCAATATAAAATGGACTACTCATCGTATAATCTGAAAGAATTACGACAAATTCCTAAACAGAGAGGACAAAGAGGATACTCGAGTTTGCGAAAAGCGGAACTCATAGCGTTCATATCGCAGGGAGATCGACTAGGCGCTCGGGCCCAGGTCAACAAAACACCAGCGCATACTCCCGCCACTGTGCGAGAATTGCGAGAAATTGCAAAAAAGAGAGGTGTGCGAGGATACTCGAGATTAGCAAAAGCGGAACTTACGGCATTCTTGACTACTACTTGGAAATTTTTGCATCCGGGGAAAAATAAAATAGTTTTTTCGGATTGGCTGACTAGCGAGATTAGTCGGTTACCTCCGCAAATAAAACCGCCCATTCATAGGTTCAAACTTCGAGAGACTGCGACGGCTATCAAAGGGTTTACAAAAAGATACACGATCGATGGCGACAACGGGATCGATGTTGCAACTTTTCTCAAGGCTGTAAGACCGCAGGTAGTTAGGTTGCTAGGGAAAAATCGCGGGGTAAAAGTTCAATTCGATCTCATGTGCGAAATGGAGAAAGTAGATATGAAAACCGGCGAAGTAGTAACGGCTGAGCCTAATTTCAAATCAAAGAGTGATATTATTTTAGAAGCAACCGATGTGAGGGAAATATATGCCAACGCAGCGGATAAAATTAAGGAGAGCATGGCAAGTTTTCAGATGCGGGGGAGTAATTGGAGATTCAAAACCGTTTTGAAGTTGGATATCGATACAGTGACATATAAACCATTGAAAGGTAGTTCCTACATTCCACTTCCTGATTATTTAGCGAATAAAAAGGCTATTATTAATATGAAGAACGAAGACGATGAATGCTTCAAGTGGTGCGTAACGAGAGCTGTAAACCCAGTTGACAAAAATACAGAAAGAATTACGAAAGAATTAATTAGACAGTCTGAGGAACTCAATTGGTCTGGTATCGAATTCCCAGTAGCAGCGGATGCTAATGTGCTGAGTAAGTTTGAGCGAAATAATAATATTAGTGTCAATGTTTTTGGTTACGAGAAAGATGTGAATGTATTCCCACTATATATATCAAAGCATGAGAATGATAGGTGTGTAGATCTATTACTCATTTCTGATGGGGAAAAGAAGCATTATTGCTGGATCAAGAATTTTAACCGATTGCTAGCACTACGAACAGAAAAATCCCATAATTCAATGCACTATTGCAGAAGATGTTTAATCGGTTTTAGAAAGGTAGAATCGCTTCGCAAACATACTGAGTACTGTTCGCAGCAGGACGCCCAACGAATAGAACTTCCGGAACCTGGGACTATGCTAAGTTTTACACATCACTATAGAAAGATGCGCGTACCGTTTGTGTACTTTGCCGATTTTGAGTCGTTCATCAAACCTATCGGTACATGCCAACCCGTTCCTAGCACGTCTTACACCAACAAGTTTCAAAAACATACGCCCAGTTCGTTTTGTTACCACATGAAATGCTTCGACGACGATGTTTATTCTCAAGAGCCGGTGAGGTTTACAGCTGAAAACGAAGACGATGATGTCGCTCAGAAATTCATAGACAGTCTCGAAGAAAATGTGAAACGAATATATAACCAGTTCAAATTCCCAAAGAAAATGATATTCGGAAAGAAAGAGCAGGAGCTTTTCGACTCGGCTACTGTTTGCCATATATGCGGGGGAGAATTTATAGACGATGAAAAACCAGTACGAGATCACTGCCATTTGACTGGAAAATTTAGAGGTGCCGCTCACAACCTTTGTAATCTGAAATACAAAGTCCCCAAGTTCTTCCCCGTCGTATTTCACAATTTGACTGGTTATGACAGCCATTTATTTATCAAGAAATTACGAGGTGAACACGGCGAGAAAATCAAATGCATTCCCTGCAACGAAGAAAAGTATATCTCATTCAGCAGAGAGGTCGTCGTCGATAAGTTTGTAGATGCAGATGGAAAAGAGAGAGAAGTCAAGCGCGAATTACGTTTCATCGATAGTTTAAGATTCATGCCCCAGAGTCTCGACGTGTTATCGAAAAATCTTCAGAAAGATCAGTGCAAGAATTTAGGGAAATTTTTTGAAGGTGAGAAGCTGGATCTTTTACTCAGAAAAGGCGTTTACCCATATGATTACGTCGACGGTGTTGAAAGATTAAACGAAACCGAATTACCATCGAAGCATGCCTTCTATTCAAAACTAACCGATTCGGGTATCAGCGAAAAAGATTACGCGCACGCGAAAACGGTATGGGACAAATTTGAATGCAAAACATTACGTCAATATCACGACTTGTACAATTTATCGGATGTTCTATTATTAGCGGATGTGTTCGAAAACTTCAGAGACGTCTGTATGAAGCACTACAACCTAGATCCTGCGTGGTACTACACTAGCCCCGGACTTGCATGGGACGCGGCGTTGAAGACGACTGGTGTAGAGTTGGAGTTGTTGAGTGACTACGATATGTTGCTGATGATCAAGCAGGGAATACGAGGAGGCGTCAGCACGATTTCACATCGATACGCGAAAGCAAACAACGAGTACATGGGAGAAGCTTTCAATCCCACCCAACATTCAGTATTCATTCCATACTTGGACGCGAACAACTTGTATGGATGGGCGATGAGCAAACCCTTACCAACTCATGGGTTTGAATGGATGAACGATTACGAATTGAATGATTGGAGGAACATTACCGAACGAGACGGAGTGGGATGTGTGTTAGAAGTCGACTTAGAATATCCAGAGGAATTGCACGACCTGCATAATGATTATCCTCTCGCTCCGGAGAGTGTAAAACCCGCGGGATCGAATGTAGCGAAACTAATTCCAAACTTGAATGACAAAGTAAAGTACGTCGTTCATTACGAAAATTTAAAATTGTATGAAAGTCTCGGATTGAAAATCGTAAAAATACATCGAGGAATAAAATTCGTGGAAAGTGCCTGGCTGAAAAAGTATATCGATCTGAATACAAACCTGAGAACGAAAGCTACGAACGATTTTGAGAAAGACTTTTTCAAACTGATGAACAATAGCGTTTTCGGTAAAACAATGGAAGCTATCGAGAATCGAGTTGACATACGATTGGTGAGTGATGGGAAGGAAGCTATCAAGCTAGCCGCGAAAACTAATTACGACAGACGAACGATTTTTGATGAAAACCTCATCGCCGTTCACATGAAAAAGACCAAGTTGTTTTACAACAAGCCGATATATCTAGGGATGTGTATATTGGACGTTAGTAAGACGCTCATGTATGAGTTTCATTATAATTACATCAAGGCCAAGTATGGAGATAGGGCCAAGCTATTATTCACCGATACCGATTCTTTGGCGTATGAAATTAAAACGGAAGACTTCTACAAAGATATTTCCCCCGACGTCCAAAGTATGTTCGATACTTCAGACTATCCGAGCGATCACCCGTCGGGTATAGAATCCGGCGTTAATAAAAAAGTGGTTGGTATGTTCAAAGACGAGGCCGCGGGAAAACAGATTGAAGAATTTGTCGGGCTGCGATCCAAGTTGTACTCTTACAAGATGGCGGGTGAAGACTACAAGAAATGTAAAGGTGTGAAAAAGAACGTCGTCAGGAAATCAATCACTCACGCAGATTACAAAGACTGCGTGTTTACGAAAAGACAACAGTCGAGAGCGATGAACGTCATTCGATCCTATCGTCATGAAATTTACACCGAAGAAGTAAATAAAATAGCTCTGTCCGCCGACGACGACAAAAGAGTAATAATGGACGACGGGATCCACACCCTAGCCTATGGGCACTACACGCTGAAAACTAAACAAAATAAAGAATAATTTACACTAATATAAAATGGATGCGGCAAAAAAAGTGTGTTCTAAATGCAAAATAGAAAAAAGCTTGGACGAATTTCACAAAGATAACTCACAGAAGAGCGGGTATTACCCCAGCTGTAAAATTTGTAAAAATGCTAAAGTGAAAGAGCTTGCGCACAAATACGCAAGACAGGAAATTAGGGAGACAAAAGACACAAAAGTTTGCAGCCGGTGTAAGGTAAATCAGAACATATCGGAATACGTCAACAATCGATTTCAAAAAGATGGAAAGGCGAATGAATGCAAAAATTGTAGGCGAAAATATTATCTCGCCTGCGTAGAAGCCCGAAAGCTCGTTAGTTTGTGAAACATCTAGATGAAATATTAAAATGAGCTATACAACTGTGAAAAATATAAATGTCGAGGGCGTAGTTCTCGCGAATCATCCGTTGACAAATTTTGAACTACTAGATGCTGCTAAGAAGCTCAATATCCCTAATTTCCGGGGAGTATTTCTCAGAGACGAGCTGCCGAAGAAACCTAGACGGACTGAATGCGGGATATTGAATCTAGACGATTCTAATGGAACCGGCTCGCACTGGGTCGCTTTTTCAAAAAACGGCAAGGACAAAATATATTTCGACAGCTATGGCCTGTCCCCTCCTACAGAACTGGTAAAGTATTTGCAGAGTCCTGTGTACTACAATAGCGAACGCGTACAGCCCGACAACGAAGTGTTTTGCGGTCATCTATGCCTGCACGTCCTGAAAAAAACATGTAAAGATGGGGTGAGTTTTCAAGAAGTTATAAACAGCCTGCATTGAAAATTATATTCAGATGTAAAAAATGCCTGTTGATAAATTTGGACATACAGATTCGGGATCTACACAAAGAGTAATTGCCGGGGGAGTTACTGAAAGTCAAGTAAATAGTACTTTTCTACGGCTGGATGGAGCAAACCCCGCGACTGGAGATCTAAATATGAGTGGTCATACTATTAGAGGTCTGCCTACAACGAATACAGCGAATACAGCGAATACTCCGGAAGCGGGGATAGATGAGGCCGTGAGTCGGGGGCAAGTAATAGATTTACTGTGGAATCACGACGACGTTCCGACCGACAATAATCATTTGACGAATAAGAAATACGTCGATGAACAACTTACTTCGAAAGTGGCGACGGTAGTAGGGCCTGCGGTTAGCGCTTACAGTTCAACTCAACAGGTTATACTCGCTAGATCTCACACTGCAGTTACTTTTGACGTAATCAGATGCGGTACCGCAAAACACGGTATTGAACAGGGTATCGGAACGACTTCTTTCTTCCCCAGTAAAGCCGGGTACTATATCGTTTCGGCGTACATAGAATTTTGTAACAATAGTAATACCACGTATGGCACCGTCCACCTGTATAAAAATGGGGTGTCGTACATGCAAATTGCGGGCGGAGTGAGCATGGAAGGTTCGTGCAACCATTCAATCGGAAGTAACATAGTTTTTCTAGACGAGTTCGATTACCTCAGCATACACGTTTTTTCATCCATCGCTACGTACATTTTGTGTCGTGACTTTTCGGCGGCATTCTTACGACCCTAAATAATAAAAATTATTATTTTCAAAATGCCTGTTGATAAATTTGGCCATACGGATTCAGGATCTACGCAAAGAATAATTGCAGGGGGCGTTACGCTGTCCCAAGTAAACAGTACTTTTCTAAGGGTAGATGGAGCAAATCCGGCGACTGGGAATCTAAATATGAATGGCCATCATCTCGTAGGGTTACCGACTGATTACCCTTTTACAGGTAACGGGGGTGACGCTATTAGTTCAGCCCAGGCTACTGCCCTAGTCGTTGATAAAACAGCGGATATCGCCCCTAGAGATTACGTTTCGGGTATGAGGGTATCCCCGGGCAATCTAGTGAGAAATACGACGAGCGGTATTACATATAGGTTCGAAGGAACGGCCGGAGCTATAACAGCGGCACCAGCATTGTCCCCGAATTGGCGGCCTACAACCGGACCGGCTATTTGTGTGTTGAAGGAGGGTGGAGGGGGAGCAACCACAATCGTAAGTGGTGGCGCATTCTCGGGCACATATGCAACGCATGGTGGAGCATTCGGAGGCGTATATCTAATGCACCATCAACTAACAGTCGTTGCCATCAATACGGATTCGGCGTATACGACGTCCTTGGGCTTAATAACTATTCCTCGTACGGGCGTATATCGACTTGGCGGATTCGCGAATTTCTTGATAGGAAATGACAGTCCGGGCGAAAAAATAATCAGAATCTCGTATGTCAAAGACGAGATACAAAGTAACGAACTTTTTGAATGCATGGCTGGTGGATCAACGGTTGGCAGCAGAATATCGCTCGTATTACCAACCGTCGCCATATTTTTCAACGCCAACGATAAGCTCGGTATGAGGGTATATTCTGTCATATCCGGAAACAGGCCAACAGCCGGTCGCCTTCTTCTCAGGGGCGGAGCCGGATTGCAGGTCGAGTTTTTGTACTAGGTAGTCGTAGATACCTATCGTTCATATACGTACGATAGGTATCTGTAAGTCTCATTATTCTTCATCAGCCATTCTATCATGAACTTCAATATACCACACTCATTTTCTGGCCATCCGATTGAAACCTCAGTAACTTGTCTGAAATCACCACTGCGTATGCTTCCGTATTAGCCAGCGGCGCCGTATTGAACGTACCTTTGATCTGGATATCGACCACCGATGACTTCAGACGCTCGGATTGCTTGCTCACGTCAAACACCATAATCGGAAACAAATCTTTGAAATCCGAGGGTGTGATATTGCATTGCGTCATTAGTTCGTCCATTCCATAGTATTTTTCACTGAACGCGGCTGCTGCTCGGTACGCCCGCGCGAATTGTTGATTCGGAAATGATAGGTTGTAGTCGACAACTGGGTATCGGTCCTGGTTCATCATCACGAACATGTTCTTCAGATCGCAATGATCGAAAACGGATGGATTGCGTAGTTGATCGCCGCTTCTGTCGGTTTGAAAACCCAAGATGATGTACCTAGGCTTCTCAGGTAGTGTCTTGACGCTAAGTCTCCAGCTAAAATTAGTCGACTGTGCGACGGAGGTGGTATCGCATTGACGGGCTCTGTACGCAACTGGCAGCGACGCTTTCGATTCGATAGTTTTGTACAATTGCATCTTCTCCATATCCGCGGGAATAACGTGCGGCATGAACCATGAGATTTTATCCAGCCTTACTTTCCCTGCATCCGCTGCGCCCGCGCCGACGAGTCTAAAAATTGCGTCATCATCGGCTTTACGAACCAGAGTTAGCGTATGTTTCACACCAAAAACAACCTTGTCGTAATCATCGCAAAATCCGAAAATATGCTTCAATGGAACTACAAAGCTGAAAGTACCTTTGGCATTTGGTTTTTGAATTATATACGACTGTCTCACGGCGAAACCTTGATTATTCGCGATAGCAGCCGTCGCTCCGCTGTCCTTGTACCACAACTGATTCAGACCTTGAGCTAGTTGAAAATCATTCGGGTATTTGAGTAATCCGAGCATCGTCGTTGCTTGACCTGGGTGAAATATCGATTCAATTTCCTGATTCGACAGTGAATACGAAATTTGACTGAAAAGATGCATGAGCCCATTATTCGTAAGAGTTGCTTCATCGGCATTGACGTAGAAGGTGGTGGGGTTGTCCGCCTTCGTCAATCTACCCTCGAACAGCAGGTAAGATTCCGCCGGATGACAAAATAGATCTTGAAGTTCGATATTTATTCTAATCTCGCCGGAGGTGTTTAGATTCGCCCCCGATATCGGCTCATACTCATACCATTCGTAGCGTTCGACGCTTTCATCGCTCAATGGTTGTTCGGTAAATCTTAGAATATCAGATGATTGCATTTTTACTACTACGCGATAATATTTTTTACGCGACCTTCATTCCGGCGCCGTTTAGCGAGCGTACTAAATCTTGTATCGACATGGCGCCGTTCTTCTTCAGTCCATCACCCATCATCAGATTATTAATATTCGAGATATTTGGACTCGACCCGACGCTACTCAGCCGGTCTAAAATTTGTCTAGTTTCCGGCGTAATTTTCTTGGGGGTGGGAGTAGGAGCAGGGGCAGGAGTAAACAGTTTGGCCACTGCTTTGTCTACTAATCGTTTACCAGCGTCGATTGCGGTTGTTTTCCCAACATCGATGGCCTTTTTCCCAATTTCTTTCGCCACATCTTTACTCGCGCTGAGAGCGGTCGTTGCTAATTGTTTGGCGGTGTTCGACGTTACTAGTCGTTTGAAAAATCCCGAAATTGTATCGAATATTCCCGATCCTCCGATAACGTATTGTTTTCTATACCTCCTTCTATTAATGACTTGCATTTTTTCTGCATTTTACAATGTCATCATTATATTTTTGTAAGCATCTTTACTCAGCACTTCCTGCCTCAATAACGCATCGCACATCGCCACGATCTCGTTTCTCACGCCGGTATTGCCTGCTTTGAAGCTTTGAAATCGTAGTTCTAGCTGTTTCGCTAACACGTTTGGATCTTCGGAAATAACGATTACACCACCCACGCCTTTACCCACCGTCGGTATATTACGAGTCCTCTTTTCCCATATCGGCTTGATAATTTTCCGATATTTGACGCTCGAAGATGCTTTCGGTTTGTTGGGATTTTTTGGCTGTCTGATAGCATCCGACGCGAGTAGAATCTCGGCGTAATCGTCTCTATCATTATTATCGTATATCGACGTGTTCGGCTGTTTCATCGTCAACAATTCCCAAAGCCCCGGAGTTCCGCTATACGTCTTATTTCCAACCGTCACATCGTCTCCTTGAATAAAAATCGGAGTGTCGCCGATGAAGAATTGACTATTTTTTGATCGTATTCCGAACGTCGTGTCTACGATTTTTCTATCGGAGGCGTATTGATGAAGGTACTTGGTGGCTACATCACCTAATTCTAAAGTTCTAATATCCTCAGTCGGATCGTCGCTATACGCTTCTATCGAGGGATACTGAGGAAATTGAATCTTCAACGAAGCGGGTAGCATCTGTAGTGCGTTTGTAGTAGCTATCGAGTTTTCTTTGATGGCGGATAGTAAGACATTTTGCTCTTTGGAAATTGCGGATTGCGAATCGACGATAGGCTTGTACAGCTTGGTTAGTTCTTGTTGCAGCCCCGAATCTCCCAATCTCTCCGATAAAAAGTTCTGTTGAATATTCTTCTTGGATTTCAGAAACTCTTCGACTATGAAATTTCTTTTCGCCGGGTCATCTATCTTTAGAAACGACATTTTTAATAAAAAATTTAATGTTTTTCGACATGTTTTATGGTGTGTTTTTCGACGTGTTTTTCTACATGTTTTTCAACATGTGTAAAAACACAAGTTAGACGTATTTTCAGACATAGCGACATAGGTCTACATAGGTATGCAAAACTCTACATGATTTCATACATGTTCACGTTAGTCGTCTTTCGAGCAGATTCGGTATTTTTCTCAAACATGCTTTGAAAGGACTGCCTGACTTCCTCTCTTCCCCGATCGATGAGAGATTGTTTCGTTTCCTCGTCCATCGCGGCCGCCGCAACTTTCGACTTACTTTTGATTTCTTCTTTCATGCCATTGAATTTTTCAATCTCGCTTAGAATCAGAGAATATTCCTCATCTGAAATGTGGTCATCCACGAGTGCTTTTGAAATATGGTCGCTGATCGTGTTGAGCTTCGCGTCAGCTAGCGTTTTGATCTTTTCGTGCTTCTCCGCCTTCAGGGCGAGCTTTTTACAGATTCGGCTGCCAATTATACTCAATAGCCCCGCACCTAGCGCTGTCCCTTCCATAGCGATGGCGATGGGGGTTGCAATTATGGTGGCTAGTACACCGATTCCCGAAATTCCGAGCCCCATCGTGATCGCCATGAGGACGTTGTCTACTACGCCGATTACGCTCACACTTCTATGGTACTTTTTACTCAACGCTGCTCTTTTGTCGCGTTCTTGCTCGATCTCCTTTTTGATTTCGCTAATCTTCTGAAGTCGATACGTTTGTGCAGACCCCGCAGCTATTTGTATTTCACCTTCCGGCGCGGAGGGTGTTATATTTGTTAGGTTTGGATAGAGTTTGATGCCTTCGTATTCCATTCTTTTATTTATTAGCAATATATATTTTTTTTACCGTTGATAGTTTACACAGCATAGCGAATCTCCTTCGTTTATCGTTACCGCCGAATCGGAGTTGTTTTGAATGGAAACTATGATATCATCAATCACATCTTCTGAAATCACCCCGTCTAGTAGGCTGCATCGTCGTTCTTTGATACTCTGTCTGAGGGAAACGAGACAAAGACCTGCCGCCATTTCTACACCGAGTCCAAGCCTTAGCGTATTTGCTGTCTTTGGTTGTATCGTGATATCATTTTGCGCAAAAATCTCCCATCGCAGACCCCCTAGTTGTCTTACTGGAGTGCGAGTAACACCGCTCGTAATCTTCCAAAAGACTGAAACGGGCTGCGTTCTAACCTTTACCGGTCTAGTTGGTTTAGTTCCAAATTTGTGTATTGGTCTCGACATTTTACATATGATAATTTATAATATCATGCCGAGAATCGGAATGTTTCGAAACGGCGAGTTGGGGCCGAGCAAAAGTCCCTCGCCACTCACATAGCCCGACCCTGTTTTCATGTAAAGCCCGGATCCCATTATCGATGCGCCTTTTTGCCACGGAGACAAGTACAAACCGGATCCGGCCGCTCTTATTTTGCACGCTATGTCACCTTTCTTGACATACATTACACCCGAACCGCTGATTTTATCGACAAGTTTCGATCCAGCCGCAGCACCTAACCCACCTAATGCGCCCTGTGCTAAACTTGGCAGTACGCTACCAAGAAGGAACCGTCCCGCTGTCGCTAGAAACGGAAGTATCGCGCCTATGAATCCACCTTCGACTTTCTTGTTGTTCTCCAATTGCGTTTTACTCATTTTAATAATCATGCCAGTTCCTTTTTGGTAGGCAGCCGCCATTTTATTGATTTGCGCCTGGGTGAGAGCCAAAACGTGTTCGCCATTCAAATCATCGTGTGATAGTTTGATACTCACGCCGCTCCCCGCTTGAAGTGATCTTTTAATTTTGTCTTGTTGCGCTTCTGAAATATTAACTTTTACGCCCATGTAACGATTCATTTTATTAATAAATTACAAAAACTTTCAAACTTCTCTGATGTGAAATCGAATCGCCAATTCCTCACCTCGAAGATTTAGTAGGTTCCCGTGTTGGTCTGTGAGTCTCGTTTCCATCGTTGAAATTGTAGATAGCAAAATCGGGAGATATATTAAATTATGCGGCACTTCGATAATCTTGTAACCCGGGCCTACGTTCGGGAAAAAAGAATATATCACGTTTTCCGATGTTCCGTTAGTGTACGAAGACCCGATAATGTCGCTGGTCACTCTCAGGCTGCTTACACTCATTATATTTACCAAGTCCTCCGATTCATTGTATCCGCCTGAATAGATCCATTTGTTGAAACCTAGAACCTTTCCAATCGAATTCTTTGGCGTAAAGTCAACCATATAATCTGCTTCTATATTTACCACAGACCTCAGCGTATTGGTGTTTGGCGCTATTGAGATACAGTAATTTCCATTTACTCCGTCGTAATGCCCATTCCCCTTCATGACTCTCTGTATATATTCGTTGATATCCGTTATTTCATAGCAACCCTCTGGAACTGCAATGTTTACCCATTCTGTGTCGCGATTCGGCGAATACCTAAAACCGTTGTTTGTCGCGTCGATATTCGGAAAAGAATAGTACGTCTCGAGGGCAACTAAGGCCATTTCATATTTCTTATTCTTCTCCAGTTCGAGTAGTGGATTAAACTTCGTTCTGATTCGCGTGCTCTTTTCGCTGAGAAAAATGGAAAATGATGTTTTTGGTTCCGTGTTGCAGGCCGTCTTTTCCGTGTTTTCCGATATCTGTTTGAGAAGCGATGATTCCATTTTTACTATACAATACAATTTTACAATGGCGGATCCTCGATTATATAAAATTCGTCGAGTCCGCATCGGTATTTACCATTGTACTTGTCGCTAGTCAGGTCTAAAACCACGAATCTATGAGGTTGCTCCCATACTGTTTTGCATAGTTTTCGAAATTCATCTTTCGACATGTCTGTACTCACGTGATCGTTGTAAATATGATTACAATTTTTCAGGTCTTGTTTGAACAGGCAAATAAAGTTTGCATTTTCTCTGATTGTTTGGCGCGGTAATTTGAAATAATTCTGGGCGAGGTAAAAACAATCTACATTGCTATGCCTCCCCCGATTGTAATACGTTTCACATTTGTTTTGTCGTTCCAATTGAAGATCATCAAAAATCATCAGGTTCTTCTTTTCAGCGCTCAAATCTCTCGGGTCTGGTACATCATCGGCGCTCTCAAAGAACTTGGCAATTATATCGGATTTAGCTTCTGAGTTTTTTGCCATTTCCTCCATTACAAGGTCTGGCGACGCATTTAGTCCCACGATTTCATCTCGGTGCTCGAACAGCCAAACGATCGCTTCTTTCGGTAATTTTTCTTCGTATGCTTTTTTAATAATACGATATTCCGGCTGAAACAGAGAAGTACCGAATACCTGCAAGTTATTATAATCCAACCAGTCCGGCCTGAGTAAAAGATTGAGAAGAAGCGTTGTTTTTCCACACGCCGATTTCCCAACTATCAAACCGCGTATGCTTTTGGGCAGCAGCGGATTATTGAATCTTTTCGAGAGCGCAGTGCCCCAACTCAGATCATTAATCTCCATTTTTAAAATATATATTATTAAAAACGAAATGTATTGCGTAAAATGTAAAAAACAGACCCAGACGACAGATGTGCAGAACGCCGTGGCTAATAATGGGAGATCGATGCTCAGAGGTGTTTGCGTCGTATGCGGGAAAACAAAAACTCAATTCGTGAAGGCGTCCGCTGTTGCGCAAGGTGGGGATCTAGTTAGTTCACTGAACGCTGCCACTAGCAACATTAAATTACCTTGGGCTAAATTTCCGGGCGAATTACATCTGCCAGGCCATCAGTTTACTGGTCCCGGTACTAGACTAGATTTGCGTCTGAATCCCAACGAAACCCCCAAAGATTGGAGCAAACCTATAAACAGGGTAGATAGCGCCGCATACGTCCATGACCTGGCATACAATCAACACACTGATACAGCTTCTAGGAATGTCGCTGATAGAGCAATGATAAACCAGTTGAATAATATACCTAATCCAAGCTTGCGGGAACGCGTAGAGAGGGCGATAGTCAAACCCATCTTGTCAGCTAAAACAAGCCTAGGTTTAGGTTTAAAAAAAGCCCAGAATTACAGCAGGACCTGAAATGGACTAATCAATTAGCGAATGAATTACACAAACCAGTAGTGAGAAATTTTAGGACGAGACGGGTCCGTGTTGGGGGGATTGACCAGATTTGGGCGGCTGATCTAATCGACATGCAGGCTTTCGCTAGAGATAATGATGGCGTGAAATTTCTATTGACCGTTATAGATGTGTTTTCGAAATACGGATGGATCGTTCCATTACATGACAAGAGTGGCAAGTCTACAGCTGATGGGTTCGCGAAGATACTCAGGGGCGGTCGACAGCCATCGAAAGTTTGGTGCGACAAAGGGAAAGAATTTTATAATAAAAATGTGAAGAATTTAGTTGAGTTGTATTCTACCGAGAACGAGGGAAAATCTTGTATCGTAGAAAGATGGGTGCGTACGATGAAAGAGAAGATGTTCAAATACTTTACGGCTAATTCAACAAGAAGATATATCGATGTATTAGATGAGATGGTTAGTAATTATAATGACACGAGACATTCTTCGATCAAAATGACCCCCGCGAAGGCTAGTATGAAAGTGAACGAAAAGACTGTATTTATGAATTTATACGGCGATGAGATTTCAGAGCCTATTACACCAAAGTTTACAATCGGCGATCGAGTCAGAATAACTAGGAAGAAGAACATTTTTGAAAAGGGTTATACGACTAGATGGGTGGAGGAGGTTTTTGTAGTATCTCAGGTTCAATACACAGATCCGCCAACTTACAAGATTACTGATTCTGCGGGTGAGGAAATACAAGGCTCTTTTTACGAGCAGGAGCTACAGAAAACAACTCAAGAAATATTTAGAATCGAAAAAGTGATTAGGAAACGCGGGAAGAAATGTCTCGTGAAGTGGTTAGGCTACCCAGACTCGTTCAACTCGTGGATCGAAAATGAAGACTTGGTAACATTGTGAAACGATTTTGACAAAATACGCCAGACGCCAACATTCCCTACTACTTGCGATAATTAATATCGAAACTGGTAAATCCCATATCTACGTCGTAGTACGCCCACGTTCTTCTATCACATGAGGATGAGTAGACCAGGTTTCGAAAGTCGGAATTTCCATATCTACGTCGTAATCCACGCACGCAGGGATGAGTGTCCACTGCGTTGGCGGGTAACGACGTAAATCTTGTGGGGGAAATTCTAAGTTTCGATGACTCGGTGGTATATAATAATGTGGTGTGACCGAGGGACCCGTCACACTTTTCGATAAAACGTGACAGGGACGTTTTTGAAATCTATTCGACTGAGGCGTGACACGAAACATTTTCTACTGAATGCCGATCTGCGAAATTTTGTACAGAGCTTGACCGTCTCTCTCTCTCCTACCAACGAGAACGACGATGATGTTGTTGATGATGATGGTGGTGGTGGTGGCGACGATGATGAAGAGATGACGACGACAAATCGGGTTGATGTTGATGATGATGATGACTACGATGATGAAGAGACGACTATGATGATGATGATGATGATGACGATGGTGGTGGTGGTGGTGGCGGTGGTGGCGGTGGTGGTGGCGGTGGTGGCGGTGGTGGTGGCGGTGGTGGCGGTGGTGGTGGCGGTGATGATGTTGAAGATGACGACGACAAATCAGGTTGATGATGATGATGATGATGACTACGATGATGAAGAGACGACTATGAAAAATAGCCTATGTCGTGTTTGATATCGATAACGAAAGTGAATGAAAAGACTGTGGGCCTAATAGCACATCGTCAATACTGCGGGAAATTTCCATCACGAGAAGTCGAATCAAAAACGTTCCAACGAATTAAATTTGTGGCATGTCACACTTTTTACGCGGTGTTCCTAAAAACTGAACCTCTACTATAGCCGCAATAATTCGATTGATCCAAAGACGATTATAAACCAACGGTGTAAAATCGTTTGCGATATTGTAATCCCGTATCTACGTCGTAGTCCACTCACGCCCCTGCATCACACAGGCATGAGTCGCCATTGCATTGACAATTAACGACGATGATCTCGTTGTCGATCAAACTAACATCACACGGGAGTGAGTTGCCATTGCGCCTACGACGAACGACGGTAATCGTGCCTGGCCCTTGTTGTCGATCCGGCTGTGGATTCTTGCATGGGCATTCATCGTCGTAGCATTCGCGGGTGTGGGCGTCAATTTTAGCAATGAACTTCGCTATCCACCGTCTTGTAAAATATGCATGCTTGCCGCTGCGCTCGGCGATTTTTCGTAATTCAGTAACAGTTTTCTTCGAGTAGTTCATTTTGTATACGCCGGAGAAATATTTTTTACTTTTTTACTTTTTTTACTTTTTTACTTTTTTTACTTTTTTACTTTTTTTACTTTTTTTTACTTTTTTTACTTTTTTTACTTTTTTAAGGCTGTACTGGTCAAATGGGCGAAGGTCAAGGCTGTACTGGTCAAATGAGTCAGCCGCCTTATTGGGCCTCTACTAGAATAGACCGCAATAGAACAGAACCGTCATCCACCGCCGCATCCAAATTCCAAACTGAAGGAATGAAATTAAGAAGTTCAAGGATTTCAAGTAGGCTACATGTAGGTTATGCCCAACTTAAAATGAGGGTTGACTATTGCAAAGTTCCCTGGTTGCGCTGCGAAAGTAAATGACAATAAAGCAGCACATCCGGGATTCAAAAATTAACCGTTTAATTATAGTCACCTGTAGACACCGCAGCTATTAATATATCAACAATTAAGAAACAATATTATTTATTATTTATTTATAGCAGCAATTTGATATAGCGCCCCATCGATGTCGTCTACTCAGAAGCGCTTCCAGTCCAGCCCCGGTCAAATGTAGACAGGAGTAGCCTACATGTCTCAAGAACAGTGAGAAATGAGACAGAAAAAATAGGCATTCGACAAAGAATGTTAGGGACCCATTCCATGTCGCAGGGCCAGGTCACAGAGAATATAGCGAACTTAAAGAAGAATGTGCCTTATAATTCCACACTTGTTTTTTCGGTACTTTTCATGGCGTAAAAAATGCAGTGTACCAGTATGCATCCATCCATCTTTGTCTATCAGAGCGGCGGTTGCTTCAGGATTGTCCTTGTAGCCTGGAGTACAACCTGGTCCTTGCACGCAAATTTCACCACGTTCATTTGAACCGAGGCACGCTCCGGTTGTAGCATCTACAATCTAAAGTTCAATTATGCAGATTCCTACTCATTAACATTATTAGTAGTTAGTTTCATCAGCAATATTTGCAATCTATAATATTGACATAAACATTTAGTGGTGCAGTATTAAGATCTGCAGTCTGCCTTTTAACATTTGTATTTACCATTTCCTTGATTGCAAACCAACGCTGAACATTTTCGTACATTTTCAATTCCAGTTGCAATGGCCGTATTCTAACGTTGCGCATGATTCGCATGATTTGGTGCTACTAGAAGAATCCACAGCGTACAGGTAGGCATGATCAACACAAAATTGATACGAAAGTTGAGGGGATGTCCGGGTTTCCATACTCAAATCTTTCCCAACATTTTGAGAAACAATGTAAAAGTCCACCAAGAGTTCCTAGAAACTTCCTAGATAATTCAGGCCACGCTCACCATAACCTACTCCATCTGTCCATTGCACTGGTAATGACCTACTCCGACACTCACCGAACCATGGTCAGAATGTTCTCCCTGGATTGGATATACACATCCGGCACAGATTCGGATGCTCGGCAGTCAGACATTGTAATTATTTGCATTTTGTTCTCCTGATCACCGAGTCTTTACATCAATTAAGTTTAACTCTGTGTGTAATTCAACAAATGAAACGGTTGCTAATAATTCATTTAGTTACCGTCACATACCTTGACTTTGACATTCACGATCGGAACCCCAACCGAGCCTGGCTTGCGACCAACTTTCATGTCGAGTATCGGTTTGATCAAACATCCAGCACTAGTTTCCGTTAACCCATATCCTTAACGTATGTAAGAAAATCAGAAATAAACAAGCAGATCTAGGCAGCATACATGTAAGTACATTAACACAGGCGTTTGATTCTACATAAGCTTACATGTACATTCATACATACTTGCAGGCAATAATACAGTCAAATCAAAATCAAATCAGTTTATTCTGAGAATGAACAAGAGACAAACAAAACAAAACCAAGGTATACTGCAAAGAAAAATACTAGGCTACACAGTACACATGAATAAAAAATTAATGTTCGCAGGACACCTTGATTG
The DNA here is from genome assembly GCA_945859605.1 of Lumbricus rubellus. Taxonomy (NCBI): domain Eukaryota; kingdom Metazoa; phylum Annelida; class Clitellata; order Crassiclitellata; family Lumbricidae; genus Lumbricus; species Lumbricus rubellus. The sequence goes on along the minus strand of OX243826.1, from coordinate 5,876,654 downwards.
TATGAACGGTGAACACTCAGAAAGGGTCATCCAGAAAGGGACAGGTCCCGCTAACCTGGATAACCCCTGAACATAAAATGTAAGTCAAGATGGTGAGGTTAGATCTAGATATAAACAGAAAATGAATTTTTTTTAAATACCAGAAAAGAAATCAATGTGGCATAAGATCACATGATCAAAAAAGGCCTTTGGCAACAAGCCAAAAAAAACAACAACATAAAAAAAATACAAACAAAAAAACAAAGCAAAACCAAAAAAAAGCAACAAACATAAGTCAGTAATGGCAACCTGAATCATTAAGCACATGTAAGTTAGTAGTAATCATATCGAGGCAAAGGAACCAGAGGAAAAACACAATAAGCATCTTGGTAACTATATATTTGAAAATTACTGAGCAGACCTATTACTAGTCGGGGAAAAAACAGCATCATAACTATACCAAGTGGGACATCATTTATCATCATTGGTTATGCTACAATATAGCCATGGTTAATTATCACACATAACCCAGTTAAACCCATCAGATCAGATGAACTCATCAGAATACCTTATGGTTATAACAGATACATCATATGATGGTAAAATAATAATAATTACAATAAGGCAAATAAACAAGAGATAGTAATAGCTCTAAGATAGTAATAGCTCCAATTCTCCAATTCTTCATGCATGCATATAATTATATAAATTACATCCATGTATCCACACCAACATACACGGCTATATCAGGTAGGCTATAAGTAACAATAAATTATCTTTATAATTAAATAATTTAATTACTTACTTAGCACTTAGCACAATAATTTAATAGTTCTCTTTATTCCATAGCACTCTGACCTTGAGCGACAAGCGACCTTGGGAACCTTGTCATCAGCAGTTCTTCAGTGTCAGCGCCGAGAGGAGCACCGGCAGAAACGATCAGTTTGAGATGACTCAGCTCGAAATCATCCACTTCCGGACTCTTTGCCAACAAAATGGCGACCGTTGGAAAGACGAAAATGCTGTCAAGCTGGCAAGAAATGACATGGCTTTTCATCTTACGCCCCATAATTATCTACTCGTGCCACGTGCATGTGCGGGGCACACTCCTAATAATAATCGCTCAATTTAAAACTTTTAGATTTTTTTATATTCTATATTTTAAATAAATTTTATTTAAAACTCTTTGTCAACAAAATGGCGATCGTTTGAAAGACAAAAATGCTATCAAGCTGGCAAGAAATGACCGTTTTTATCTTACGCTACACATTATCAACACGCTCCACATGTAATAAATTTATATATAATTATACACAAAGTCATACATTTCTCTTTGTCTCATTTCTCTCTCTGTTCTATGCTCTGCGGCTACCGTAACGGGGAAGCTTTGGTTCTTCGAGCTTGCACTGCTATCATACATCGCCAAGCCGTTTCTATTGAGGGTCCTGTTGTCTGGAATGGCTTCCCACTAACCCTACGACTTACGCCTAAGCTAAATTCACCTGCCTGTTACAAGTCGCTTAAATCCTACTTTTAGGCTATAGCTGTGGCCGGGCTGGGAGCGCCTCTGAGTAGATTTCTCGAATGTTAACAAGGTTACTCGGCTATATAAATTCTCGAAATGAATGGATGCGTAGGGCTTTCTCTATAGATACTGAATACCCTCACAGTTACCTTGTTGTCCTGGATGCATTTTAAGTAGATGCGAAGATCAAATCGAGGCAGAAGAAAACTCTTGTAACCAACAGCCAACGATAGCAGGATGGCGCTGGAACCACCAATATGCGAGAAGGGCGCGAAGATCACTTGCTCTGGGAACATCACCGTGGTGCTACCTGGATATCTAGACAGAATAAAGACAAACTTAGAACTGTTCCTGTAATCACAGATCTATCATCCATAACGTTTTCTATCAATCTGACGCTCTTATTTAATTAGACCCCAAACCTAACCCTAACGCGAACAATAACCCTAACCAAAACCCTAACCTTTACCATATAATTTATCCATCCCGTGCAGGTCTGCACATCTGGCAACGCATCCTCTTCACTCGTCCCTTTCCATTGCCAGCTCCCTGGCCTCGTCCCTAGTTATCTCCAATAGACCAAACCGTCTGTGGTAGTGCTTTGCCAGTTCTTCTGTGGCCTTCCTCTTTTCCTTGTTCTATTAGTATTCCAAGACATCACCTGTTTTGCTCTGCGATTTTCGTTTATAGTAAGACATACCCGAACCACCCCCGTCCGACGCTATAAATAAATTATTCTATTCTATTTTGTCATGAGAAATAAGTGGCAAGAGCGTAATGTCCTCGGTGTGAATTGTGAGGCCAGAAGATCCGAAAAGCACGATAGATATTCGATAATTAATGTGTGACTTTATTTGTAAGACACTTGGAAGGAAACAGTCTGTAGAATTATACCTGATGGCTACAAGCTGTGCTTGAAGATTGTAGTGGGTGATTAATACGGCTTTCTGTGGTCCGGTTGTCCCACTGGAAAACACGATCAGCGCTGTATCATCTGGTTTCACGTTCAGTTTCTCAAATGTTGGTAACTCTGGAAGTTGATCCGTAATCTCGAACAGTGACTCCAGGTCGATGCAGTTCCTAAAGACACCGCCCTTGACGATGATCTACAAGAAGTGAATTAAGTTCTGTTCACCATTACCAAGGGCGGAATTTGGTTTCCGTTCTTGGGGGGTTAACGGATCTAGGCCTTATTGGGGAGGGGCTAACCCCGAAATAATTATACTATTTTCATGGTAAAAAAGTTGAATCTGGGCCTTCTTGGAGGAGCTTAGCCCCCCTTAGGCCCTGATAAACTCCGCCCATGACCCTTAGGCTACTTAAGACGTCTAATGACAACAGAGCAGCAAGAGTTGCTTTGAATGAATTAGGCCTGTAAGCTTAGTCTTAGTCCGTCACGGCAGCCGAACTGATAGCGAACTCGGCCTCTATTGAAGATTTTTCGGCAAGAAGTGACTAGGGACAACATAAGTTAGGGAATGTAATAGAATTGATAACTTATGAAGTTTCGTCTGCAGGCACAGGTACAAACAAGTAAGGTTTTACCTTGCAAGGATAAGTAGCAGCAACTTCGATGGCAACGTTCGCTATCGGTGAGATGGTGTAAAGAAACCTCGGTTTGCAGATAGACAATTGATGACTCAACTCACCTGTTTAATGTAATATCACGTGCATCAATAATTAATTTGTCTAATGTGACTTAATACTTGACAAAACCTATTCCAAGCAGAGCCGGCATGTGATGGAACTGCAGGCAATAATTAAATATGTATTTTATGGTTTTTTTATAAACGTTTGTCATGAGACTTCTACCCCACCCGCACTCCTTGGCAACTCAACTATTGACTGTAGCCTACATGTGCACTGTCCATGAGCAGGTCAGTTGATGAGGAGAAGAGGACTGCGCATTGGTCCTTATTATACTGCTGGATAGCGAAAATCAGAGACGGTAATATTCATTTATTCATTCATCATACATTAAATGAATTCAACGGGACTTCTCAGAGGTGCTCCAAACCCCACCGCGACCAAATAAAACTGACTTTAAAGATGAGAGAGAAATGCCTGATGAGTAACTATTATAGAAAGGAAGCGCAACATCAAGGGTATTATACGGCCATTGCAGGTCGAGAACCTATCACTATGAAGACTCGGCAGCCTCATATGGCTAGCATAAAAGACTGGTCTTTGTCTCAGAACACAAAACTATTAAAAACAACAAAGTAGAATATCAATTAACACGCCTATCGGTCACGAAAAAGCATAAGAGATGTTTTACATATGCACTAAATAATCTTTAGCACCATAGAAATGAAAGTAAAAGATGTATCTTACCGACGGTAAGTAAGGGGCTTATTCCCGCTGCCACAGTCCCTATCCTCCACGCAGCTAATGTCACAATGACCCACTCAATGGAACTTGGAGAGAATAGACCAAACACGTCGCCAGACTTGCATCCAAGGACCAGCAGATGTCGAGCCATGGTCTCAGATTTCCGTGCAAGTTCTTGGTAAGTGATTCTTTGACCGGTTGTTATAGGGGAAAGTATGCACCCTTGATCCTAATACACCCTTGATCCTAATAGGTTTTCTCCGTACTTACTTACTTAATATCTCCGAGAAGGGAACCAGACTATTGCATATATGCATTTAACATCCACAGCTGTGTTTCAGAAAGTAAAGAAGGCGTTGTTTTATTTTTATAGCAAAAGTTGGATTTTAGACGTGAAAAGTAAATATTTGACCATTTTGACGAACCTCATACTTTCGATATTTGTGCTAGGTGAGTAACGTCTTTGGTGTCGTTTTGCATATATTTCATTTAAGTATCGTTCGAACAACTGTGCGTGGTTAAAGATGATGTATAGAAAAAGTTATGATGCATTTTGTGAACATGGTAGGGTGTTGCACCCTTGATCCCTATGTGCGTATGCGCCCTTGATCCTATGGGATCAAGGGTGCATTGATCATGGGATCATGGGTGCATATTCATACTACATAGAAAAATTATCTATTGTTCATTTCTGCTAAACTGTTAAAAGTTAAGCTGATGCTTTTTAGACTTGGGCAACTGTAACAGTAAAAATAGAATAAAATATAAGTTATTAACATAATTTGTACTTAATGTTGCAGCACCTGAAAATGGTTTATCACAAAAAGCGTAAGACAGATAGGCCACCAAGAGGTCAGACATCAGAAGAAGACATGCAGGCAGCTGTGGCAGCAGTCCTTGAAGCCCAACAAATTATGCAGCAGGAGAATTCGTTTTGCGGAGATGAGTGACACCAGCGATGAAGATCTTGAAAAAACATAGATGCTGAACATCTTGGTCTTCAACATCTCGGATCTCAATCATCTGACAGGGCAGATGATGTTGATATGATGGACAGTAACTACGAGAAAGATGAAAATGTTCAACCTCAAAAGCTAGAACAGGGAGACTATATGGTTGTACAGCTTAAAGGACAGAAGAACGTGTTCCATTTTGCAGCACGGTTTGACAATCCTGTTTCGAAAGACCGAGAAGTGGACGTCACCTATCTTGACAAAAAGGCATCCAAGTTTGATCAGCATGAACTGGACAGATTTGTTATCCCTGAGAACTCGAGATCCTATCGGATTCCACTTGAGGATATCATTAAGAAACTTTCTGATCCGATCATAATGGGGGGAAACAAAGCGCATTGGTCAACAGATCACATTTCCGTTCTCGTTCACTGATTTTAACGTGGGTTAATGTTTGAATATTCATGCATGTTAAATGTTGATTTTCAGCTTGTTTCAGCTTTTGATGTTTCAGCTTTTCATTGTCTTCAGCAGACCTTGGTTTTTATACAAGTAACTGTTAGCGTTTGACTGCTAATTAGCTCTTTAAGGAATTGTTGGTCCATGCATGTTAAATATTGCATGTCGTAGTGTCATCTTTTTTACTAGAATAAAGTCTAATTTACTTTGCTTTTGTATTAAACATTAAAATATTATATGCAAATCGCAAAGCATATTTTTTGTTACTTAAACCAGCACTAGAATCAAGAGAACATACACAGGATCAAGGGTGCATGCATATGGGATCAAGGGTGCATACATGTATGCATCCTTGATCCCATATGAGTAACTTTGGTTTTTATCATATAACATTTAAACGTGATGGAATTATAAAACAATAAATACAAGGTTACATTGGAAATAAAATTGTCTATTACACACATTCAAGCCAAATTCAAAAATGTTAAAAAAATCCGAGTAAATGAGAAAAGTAGCAAAATAGGATCAAGGGTGCATACTCTCCCCTATCTTCCTGTTCGTAAAGGACGTTAATTTTAATGTCTAGACCTAACAACCCTGAAAATTCTTGCGCAGATTCTTATGCATATTATCTCCGAGTATTTATTCGTGGTCAAGATACTTCAAAGATCAGGGCTTTTTTAACGTGCAGTTGTACACAAAATGTACAGTTGTAGAATCACTTCTGTACAGTTAAAACTAGAAAAAATGACCAATGCCCTCCGATTGGAAGTAATTTACCATGGAGGATGGGAAGAAAAAGGAGGAGTTGTGCAGTTCAAAAAATTCTTTAAAAACAGCCCTGTCAAAGATTTTGGAGTAAAAACACTTTAAAGAGATCAGGTTGTTGTCCTCGGTGATCAAGCTCCTGGGTAAGTTAGTCACCCAACGTGGACATGCACGGTTTATTTTCACTCTCAAGACACACGTTTCTGTGATGCGGGCATTGCATAACAAGGTTGGCGCCACAATTATAGCGGGTTTTTTTTCGATTTAGTAAGTAGAGTTCACTTGCATCTGACAAGTGTGCAAGCTCTTCACAACACTCAACGATAAAGAAGAGAACACTAACATTAGAAGCAGTACTATATATTAATTTATTTCCAAAAACGCTGTAGGTGTACATTAACCCAATGGACAGCATATGGCTACTCATTTACTGTAGGCAGTAGCCTATTTACATGTAGGCCTATACTAAGTCTTGAGTTTGTTAGTACATTTTTAAATAGCATTAACAGGGCGCAATATAAAGTTAACTATAACGGTAAGATAAGTAAAGACAACTGCTAAATAATTTATGTTTCTGAACTCGCTATCAGTCTTCTACATTATGGATCCTCTCTCGAGTCTGCATTTACGAACCTCTTCAAGTTGCATTAATACGATAAATAAACTCTTGTCCTGTTCCAAGATTCGCGACGATATCATAACGTGGATTTTGTTGCAGGCCACCTTTGTTTAATCATCTGCGCATTAAGATATTGACTTAACAGCTAGGCTTTCAATTAAATTCCATTAGCAGGGAAAATTGCATTAGTTAAATTGGTGTCAGAGTAGTAGCCTAGCTGAGTAATGAAGCCATACCATAACAACAACTGACGAATATCTGCGGAGGCTTTCAAATACCGTCGTCGCAAAATTTTGGGATGGAATTCTTTCACCATTGGGACAGTACGGACATGTCACGATTTTCTCCATCACTGTGACCGCGTGACAGCCTACTTCTTTGAATCAGGAAAATAAAAGATTAGCAGTTTACATATTTTCATAGTTACATGTATCATAAAAATGTGCCATTGTTATTGTATGATAATGTAGCACCACGTAGGCATGGAAGGGGAAAGGGGAAGACCGAAGAAACGATGGAGGGACATTGATAAAGGAGAACCGGATCAGGACGTTTGGGCGCCGCCGTTTGGGCGCCGGCCGTTTGGGCGCCGCCGTTTCGGCGCCGGCCGTTTGGGCGCGACGCCGTTTGGGCGCCGGACGTTGCGGCGCGAAAGAAGAACCTTGACGTTTGTAGATATAATTACATACGAAAGAGCCTCCTTCCGAGACTATTGTTTATCCCCTGTGAATGTGACGTTTGACGCGTTGCCGCTTGTTTACGCACTGTATCTCTATAACGCTTTTAATAACCATAATCTTTTAAAACATTGGGTTTGTGAACATTAAATCGAACATTGAACTTCTGAAAGTAATTCAGTTCTTTGTGGAATGCTTTTATTTAACATCAAATCATTCCCTTGGGTAACATGATGTGTTAACATTAAATTTAACAATGCACATTACAAAACATAGCTGAATTAAAAATTCCTGGACAAATAAAGAGTTTTAAGTGCTATTTCATTACATAACTTCTTCCGCGCCGAAACGTACGGCGCCCAAACGGCGTCGCGCCCAAACAGCCGGCGCCGAAACGGTGGCGCCCAAACGGCCGGCGCCCAAACGGCGGCGCCCAAACGTCACGTACCGAGGAGAACTGCCAGGAGATGGGATTGTCGATGCAGGAGGCTGTGCATCGGGCGGAGAACAGAGGGAGATGGAGAGCTTCCATAGATGAGCGGCTTCTGCGTGCGGAGAAAGCATCGCCAAGGCCATATTAAGTCAGTAAGTAAGTCAGTTGGTTATACATAAGACCACAACATAACTATTTATACTGTGCTGAAAAAGCAAATAGTAAAACCACAGCAGATAAGTCGTGCAAAAAGCGACTGTAGGCTTAGGCCTATTAAATTTTATTTATCTCTATCACATGATTAAACGTTAATTGTATTTCGAGCCATAAACAGACCCCAATTATACATGTAGGCATAAACATTTATCTTTAAATCTTTACCTCTCAATGGACACACGGCCCGGTTTGAGATCTTGGGCGAGTGAAATAAAAGTGAAAGCGAAAATGAGAATGGTGAACTGTGCCGTTCATGTTATTTACACTCACCGCGTTAACTCCAACACAAGCAAACGAAAACATACAAGCACATACGCAAGGACGCTTGCAAACACACAAGCGAGCACTAAAACAAACCCACGTGCAATGACTTTAATGAACCCTGCGCTGATACAAAACGATATGGTAGGCCGACATGGAACAATTATTAGACCTAGAATTAGTGCCCTGATCTTCTATAAATTAAAATTTCCCTTCATCCTGTCCTTAGCTCTGAATTTAGGTTATCGAATTCATGCTCTGTTATGCAAACATAAATGACAAATCCCTACTTACAGATGTAGCAAGAATCAGAAAACTCATAGGCTACTTGCCAAGCAACAAGCGACAATTATAATAGGCAACGGCTTAAGCAAGAAGGTGTAAACTCCACAGTTCACAGTCATGTAATGCAGTATTTCGCAGCACGCGACCTCAATACGGATGTTTTTTGCGGACTGTGAACCCAAGCGGGCCAAGCCTTATCGATTCACGCGCTCAATGTTACGACGTAACAGTTCACTGAGATATTATTATTTTTAGACGCATAATATAATGTTATAACCGGCTATGGTAAGCTGAGAGCATCAAAATAGAAGTTTAAGGCAACATGGCAGAGGCTTCGCAGCTAACCATAATTATCAAGTGTCTAACCATAAATATCAAGTCGATTTTTGAAGAGTAGGCTATAATAATTGACAGATGTAATTGTACTCAAATTTATATAACGACCGGGTAATCTTGACCTCTAGCCTATACACCCTGCTCATTTTTCAATGAATTGACTGGATGAGATCCTTTACCATCTTATTCTCTGCCCGTTTGAATTGACAAAGATCCTGCGTTGTCGAGTGGGTTGTAGCCCGCTCGCCACGCCGGCGGCCCGGGTTCGATTCCCGGTCGGGAGATTAATTTCTCGGATCTTTACTGCGGGTGACTCGGTCGCAATATAAACGTGGAGTGAAAGGTTGTACTCTGCCTCCACGGCATTTGGTCCACCCCGCACGGACCGTGCTGGCCCGAGATTCAAATCTCTAAAACAAGCCACCTTCGGGACGGGAACCGCGGTCCGCATGCTCTAGGCTATGTCATGGAGTCACTGTCATCTTACCGATGCAATACGTCGCCTGAGAGTCATCTTCGCGTATGCCCACTTTTGTGAATTCCGAGATAAACGAGGTAGAAGCTTCGCAATTTTGGACTCCAAAAACGATATCCAGGGCAATAAAACTTCAGGCAAAGACGTCAATTTAAACCGTCGACATTAATTAAAAGGATGTTGCATTAAAATTAAGCTGAAACTTCGAATGGTTTTTGTGAAATTTTTGAAAATGTTGTATGAAATTGATTTAAATCAATTGCAACTTGACTATAGCCTATATTCCTATAAGATGTCAGTCATTCCCTCTGACGCCTTTACATGGCGATATCGTCTAATTGTTTTTGACGGCAAGAACAATGGCCATTGTTTGACTGGTGACATTGAAACTAAACGATTACACATTGGCCGTCTAAAATTGGTATCTAATACTTCGTCATACACCGAAATCTCTGATGATCGCAGACACTAGATACCTGAGGCAGCATGAGCCTATGACTCGCATATTCAAAATAAACTAATAGAGATTGTAAAACCACATTTCTTTAGCGCAACCCCAGAGATAAAATGCTGAGACTTATTCGCGTGCTTTTGAATAACTCCATTGAGGTTAAACACTCAACAATTTGAGAACTTTAAAAGTTTGACTATGATGGTGTGCTCAAATCAAATGCGATAGAAATGCAGCAAGTCCTAAAACTTCTTTGCAATGGTTAGAAGGAAACGTAGTTGATATAATCTAGACCCAAGATTGCATTACACTAATTATGAACCAGATTTTGCAGTAAAACGTTTAATCAAAATCTAGTTCCGCGAAGACAGCCAGTCGTGGATGACGCCGCATTGTGATATCGGCCACGCTCAGAGTGCGACTGTGAGTCACTAGACATAATTAGAGATCAAGTTTGTTATCCGCATGGGTAGACAATAATAAAGTTCCCATCCTGTCCTCCACGATCTGCAGTTCACTGGAGCGCCCTCTTCGGACAAGTTCATTATTTTATGTTCACACATAGAATCTCTTCACGATATTAAAATAAGTTGAGTGTCGACAACTGCGCACTCTGACATAAATTATTGTTGTTGACTCTAAAAATAAGAGCTGTATGTAACGAGATAAAATCGGAATAAGTCATAGATTTCAATCATAAACGTCTTAAATCTTACTTTTGACCGCCACCGAATTCCACGTTTAACAAATCGTAGCTGTATCTGAAGACTCTACTCTCTCCGGAAAAATGTTTCAAGTCGTTTGCACTATGATTATTTTCCTTGTCATCGGATTTTCAAATCAAGCCGTCGGTAAGTAAAAGTTCTTCATTATAGATAGCCTACTCGTTACTCATAGACGTCTCTAACACAGTGTTCATTGCAAATTAGGCTAATTTGCTATTAAAATTTTTTATTGGCGAATGTTATTTCCGCAATGTGAAAAATAATTATTATACGCGATACGAGTCGAATCTAGATAAAAATCGCCCCGATAGGAAACAAACTAATTAATTAGTAAGCTTATATACATGTATGGGCTATTTATAATAGGCTATATAATTCCCTATGTTACAATCTCCGAAAAAATTATTTATGTACCAATTTACTCTTTAGTGAGATATGAATCGGAGAGATTCCATTATTCACAAACCAAAACCTGAAACTCGAAAACATTTCTTAGTGCGTTTAGGCCTACATTGTATTTGTAGGAGATTCGTTGAGTTCTGCAAACTGTCAATTGACGAACAGTTGCTTTGGAGGAACGACCGAAGATTTTACTCATCAAAAATCAGCGACACCAAAGATCAATGACATAGAAACCGATTCAAACGCTTTAACTACATTCACCACCTCAGAAACTGAAACAGCTACAGAAATGCAGCATTCACTACACACCACAAGTTATTCGCTAGTAGAAGATGGATATATCACTTGCAGCTCAGTTGACTTCGTAACTACATCTTACACGACACCAAAGTCGACGGACAAACAACTTGATGAATTTTCAAAGGAGGGGCAACTCATTAAAGTTGCAAACGAAAATTCCCAGGCAACGAATGAAGTAGCGGAGGAATCCACTGTCGCCATGACAACTCATGACGCACTGAAATCAACCAATAACTTGAAACCGTCGAAAGGTAATATGAAAAATATTCATAGGTGATCAATATATGGAATTACAGTAAAACGATGGGTTTGAATAATGTTATTAGATTAATAACTTGTTCTATTAGCCTATGAGTAATAATTATTATACATGTAGGTTCATCGCTGAGTTTAATCTTCTGTGGCACATAGGCCCTAGCTCTGAAAGGAAATATTCTGGACTCAAATGTCCACCTGTTCTCTTTAGATTCATAGCAAATGCCTCTGACACGCTTTAAACAATGCCTACGAATGAATGAATGCGCACAAGACGACTAATAGTTATGAAATTGCATTTCCGTCGGAACAAATAATTATTGCTATTCTTATGAGTAGGGTCCACAAGTAGTTTATTTCCAAGTCGGTTCTGATTCACTGCTAAGAACAGTTTCTCTACAGCTTCGCATTGTAGATTTCCCCCTGGCCGTAAGGCCTGTCCTAAAATATGAAAACTTTCGCATTATTTTGAAGTATTGAATGTAGACTCCTTTAAAAATTATCGCAGTTTTGCAACTACTTGTACACCAAAATACGGCTGATGCATAGATGAAAACGGCTATCAAAATGTCTTTAGATATGCTAGTAATTCACGGGTCTATCAATGATTCCAATCAGTGACGCGAGAACTGTTTGCTCGCACGATTTTAGTCCTTGGAACATTTCAAATGAATTCATGCTTCATGCTTTTCGTTGCAGAAAACACAATCAGTTTTGTTCTGGAAGTTTGATCAGTTTGGCTTTTGCAAGGTTCGTGGTGTCGTCATAGCAAAGGACCTTATCTACCTACTATGTCCAATGTATGACTACATAGATACAAGTGATTACTCGGGGTTCTCAGTCGATGGGACTCTCTTATTCGCTCACGACAATTCAATACCTTATGATCTTCTAATGATATTTACTTTCGCAGAGGTTATTGGATTTTCCAATAACATGGTCTTCATTGAGGACACTGGCCTTTTATACGTTCATGAATGGGAGTGCAAACGCATCTGGAAGATAGACACGGTTAAGAATCGAGTTGACAAATGGTTGTCATTATCCAGCTATTTTTCAACTTTATCTGTTGTCAATGACAATCATCTACTGGTGTTGAATGAATTTGATAATCTCCTGTATCTCGAGATTTACTATCAAGACGCCAAACTTGTTAGAAGCATTTCACTTCCCAGAGACTTCAGTCATCCATTTGATGTAATCCAAAAACCTAATGGGGAATTCGTCGTCAGTCACATGTCGAGAGAGACCCGTACGTGGCACGTCTATAAGTTTCCTAAGCAATGACGGGCAAATTATCAGTCAATTTAAGCTCAGAGATATTATAGCGGGCTTCATTGATGCAAGTGTTTTACATTCACCACTGTCGTGGCAATGTTGCGGCTTACGTTAGAGCCAATAATGACTTGTATGATGTCGTGATTGCGGTTGACGAGTTCACTGGTGACGTATACATATGTGACTACCATGATAATAACGAATTGAAATGGAACCTAACTGCTCTTAGTGTCGACATCAGCGACGACTCAGAAGAGATTTATTTAAAGATTTTAAATTTCCGAAACACCGATGGCCATATTATTTTCCAACAGTGCAAAGGTGAAGTAGATTGGCTGCGTGTACGGTTGTTTTTGGATACGGAAAACGATGAATTATTTTTTCAAGAGTATTACGTGAATGACATAATATATTTTCTATCTGAGTCAAAATCCTTCAAATCAAGTCAAATAGGTCTACGTTATAGGCCTATATTGTATTACGACACAAAGAATAAGCAGATCTTTAGCGCTATTCGCGGAGTTGTGCATATTTTGGACTTTCAACAGACGCTAACCTAATATTCAACGATAAATGTATACGATGCATTTTCGAATAATTTCTTAGACTCCACATAATGAGAACGCATATTTTAATAGCCATCATTTCCGTTGTATCATCACAAGCAACATAATCGGTCAGAAGAGAGCATGCCGATAGTCTGACAGCATCGATATAATAATCTGAGATCCGCTGACTTCATTTTTCTTGAGTATTGTATCCATAGTTTGTTATGCATGCAGATGTTGAGCAAGTGCACATACAAACAAACCATCAGACACTGGTGACGTGGGTTTTCAAACAAAATCATAGAATTATGATGTCGCACCCGTGCACCCAACTAGCAACAACACTTGCACTGTCACAGGGACGATGGGCAGAGAACGAATTCATATTCAAGTATTCAAATTCATTCTGAAGTTCTTATGCAGGCCTGCTTTACTTGAAACTTCGCACCGTAAAAATTATATTGGCCTACTCCCTCTTGCAGGGCATTCTCATACACGAGGTTTTGCTATCAAGTTTAGTCAGTTGAGTATAAGATATTATAACATTCGTAAATACTGGAAGATCAAGCGATAGAGAAAAGCAAGATGATTAATGTCGCACTCCTCCTTTTATCAGGACTTGGGACTGGCGACCATCGACAAGCTGCTCATTGATTTGAAACCAATGAGTTCCGAATTCAAGTTTGGACATAATTATGTTTGGTATGAAAAGAACAATTATTATTGTTGGTACTATTTGTACTGAATCTGCTTTAGGCCCCAGTGGCGGCGCCATGATTTCAGTTTGGGGTGGCTGAAGGAGAAGCACCGCGGAGGAATTTTCATTCGCCAGCATTTCTGACGATTCTGTTTTAGTCATTTGATCAAAATCTCAAAGAAAATATATTCAGAAAAACCTCATGACCTTTTTTGAGAGCGGGGGGGCTACGTCGAAATCTCATCATTTTCAATATACAAAAAACAGATCACCTTTTAGAGGGTTTGCCCCCTAACCCCCCCCCTCTTCTTGGGGTAGCTCCCTCCTACCTCTGTGCTTTCTGTAACCTGGTATCCTCTCTCCCTGGTCGCTCTGCTCTTCGTTCAGCAGCTAATGGCCTCCTTGTGGTTCCTCGCATGCGTGGTGCTACTGCCCAATCCAGAAGCTTTGCCTATGTTGGCCCATCTTGCTGGAACCGTCTTCCGCACAAGCTGCGTCTTGAGCTTCTCAGTCTCTCTCTCCCTCTGTTTAGGAAACGCCTGAAGACTATACTATTTGTTAGGGGAAGTGCTAACTAGGGTCGGGAGCGCTACTGAATCTGTGAGCGGCGCTATAAAAATGTTCGATTACAATTACAATTACAATTAGCGCTACCACTGGTAGGCGGCCCTACGCCGACACAAATACAATACCAGCACTGTCTTACTTCTTACTTTGATTTCATGTGGTCATTTCTATGTGAATGTTGCACCTCTTATGAGTCTCTCTTGAAAATGTGCAATAGTAAAAATAAGCAAGGAGAAGATTGAATTTGGAGTTGAATAAAATCTTAATCAGTTGGTGTAAGTCTCGGCCCGAAGTTAACCTAAGTAAAAGTCGTCACTGCGTTAATCATTCGGAGTTTACAGTTTTCCAGCAACCATCTTCTCCTTGATAAGTCGACGCAGGATTTTCCCACTTGTATTTCTTGGAATTGCGGCAACAAACTGTATCCCTCCACGCAGTCTATTGTATGGAGCGACGTTTCCTAGAGAGAAAATATTAGAAACTCTCAGACATTCTTGCTAATTGGAAAGGGTTAGTATAAGCCTAGTATAGGAGCATACGTTAAGCTAAACATGGTGTGAACAAGTTTAAACACAGGGTAAAGTGACTGGCTTAAAAAAGCTTAGTAAATGTGAAACTCTAGGATAAGTCATACAGACAAAAACATTCATTTAAACACTTCATTTAATAAGCGTCAATACTTAGTATTTAATGGAACAGTTTCCAACTACGGCGCTGAGTGAAATGGATAATTATGGTCAAGACAGGCCTGGGGTTAAAGTGCGGCAGGACGGTCATGGACGGCGTCCTGGCAACTTATTTTCAAATCTCTCTGCCGCCCTGCCACTTATTTGGCCAGCACACCTAAAAATGTAAGGGGCGTCCTGGCACTTCTTTTGGAAAGGTAAGGGGTGTCCTGGCACCTAATTGTTTACACTTTTAGCACTGCTTCAAGGTCCTTAAACAGTGACTGACCGTTTCAACGGATGTTCAAATTGTTTTCAGAGGTGCTGCTAAGGGTTCTGCACATAGGCGTACGGGAGTTTTCACCAGTGAGGGGGGGTCAAAGATTGAACTTCTGCCCGAAAAATATATCCCGAAAAAAATTTGATGACCTTTTTTTAGTCGTTCGGGGCTGTGTTTGCCCGAAAAACCAGATTTGCCCGAAAGTCGAGGACCTTTTTTAGTCGTTCGGGGCTGTGTTTACCCGAAAAACAGACTTTCTCTAAAGTTGACGATCTTTTTATCTTTTTTTAGTCGTTTGGGTGTCTCTTTTACCCGAAAAACCACACTAGCCCGAAAGTTGGGGGCATTTGCCCCCCTGCACCCCCCGCCTCGTACACCTATGGTTCTGCACCACACGGTATCGCATTTTGAGGGTCTGCGCTTATAACTATGCGCGTGGTGGACCACCGATGGGTTGCTAGAGGGGCACTGGAGTGTAGGCCTAATCACAGCACACGAAGCCACACTAACCTTAATACGGTCTGCCTCCTGTGCTTTCTGCGTAATAAAGTATAGGCCTATGATCTGACCAGTTGGCTGAATCAATGCTTAACAGAAGATTGAATTTAAGACAAAAGAATAGACGTAAGAATAGACCAACTTGAGGTTGAAAGTAGACTGAAGAATATTGTGAAAAATCAGCTTCGTGTTCTTCGGGGTTTTTTTGCAAAAAAAATAAAAGTACAATCTGAAGAAAATAATGAAAGTAATTTAGACTATCAGATGAATAATAGAATAAAAGACTGAAATCCGCACGGAATCTTTTTACCAACCAGTTTCGTTCTAATTACCTGAAACGAATTCATCAAGTTCTTTTGCAGTGACCGTTGCTCCGCTTTTTAGAACGACCCAAGCCGTTGGAAGTTCGCCTGCTGTGGGATGCGGAGTTCCAACAACACCAGCATCTGCAACCTGAGGATGCGACATCAGGACCGCCTCCAGTTCAGCAGGTGCGACCTATGCAGCCAGTCAGTCGCTGTTTAACGATGTTATTGATTTACAAAGATGATTAGCGTCACCCTCCTGCTATATCATTGCTTTAGACAGACACTACCAGTGTGCAGACAGTGGAAAAACAAGGCCGTAGACAGGGGGTGTTTTGGGTGTTTGAACACCCCCCCAAATGAAAAATGCAGAAAAAATCTATTGCATTTGCTAGCTCGTGATGCAAAAACCATGAAATAAAACTATGAAAACATAATAATAGAATGCATTCACTAGCACATAACGAAAAAATAATAAGTTAAAAGCAAAGTGAGATGAATTTTCGATCTGATGACTAAAAAAGGTCGTCAAAAATTTTCCGCCGAAGAAACACCCCCCCCCCCAAATAAAATCCTGGCTATGGCCTTGGGATGGAATGATTCAATTTAAGACAAGACTACATGTAGAATAAAAGAAAAATGCAAAATAAAGTTAAAGTTTTTTTGCGTTGACGTTTGTGGACACGTTTTATTCCAAAACAAACCTGATATGCGTTGTATTTGATGAATTCTTTCAGACGATCAACGACGTAAAAGTATCTATCTTCATCGTAATAGCCGAAGTCACCTGCCAAAATCAAATGCAAAGTGGCAATATTCAGCAATAATATCATCTAATGATAGCAAGCTACTTCCGCAATCATCTGCTCATGTCGCATTTCCTTTCTCTTGCGCAATAAATAAATAAATAAATAAATAAATAAATAAATAAATAAGTAAATAAATAAATAAGTAAATAAATAAATAAATAAAATTATTGTAAATCGGCCCATCATAGGTGACACTAATTTGACTACAAAAGACCTCCCAGACGCTACCAGCGCGGAAGACCCAGAGAAAAGAAAGTAGTGTTAAAACAGTGAAAATGTGTGATTTTGGGTACCAGTTTACAACGTGGAACATGTTAATGGCGGGAACTGAATCCAAAGCGCGAGACCAATGATTATAGCGAAGACCTGTGCAGTGTGTGCAGTGTACAGGTACATATTGACTTTCCGTTGTTTTGATACGTTTCATGATGTCGAAAGCTATAGTGCAACAGGCCTACCTGTATGTATCCATCCATCTTTGTCTATTAAAGAGGCGGTTGCTTCGGGGTTGTCCTTGTAGCCAGGGGTGCCAGCAGGTGAGTGGACGCAAAGTTCGCCACGTTCATTTGGACCAAGAGACGTTCCGGTTGCAATATCTATAATCTAAAATTTAAATACGGACATCTACCCTGTAGTTTCATTAGCATTTCGTAATTAGTTTAATCGACAATATCTGTAGTCAAAATTAATGTTGACATCATGCAGTAGTAACTGTTGCATTAACACTCTGTTCACTTTTACAGTCCATCTTTTGAGAGTTGCTACATGTTTACCGATAATGCGATGATTAGTGTCGCCCTCCTCCTTTATCCAGGCTTGGAACTGGCATTGGCAGAGTGTAACCAGTGGCGGAGTTGTACATAGTGCAGTGGCATTAAATTCATATCCAGTGCTCAATACATTCTTGCATTTAATACAGTTCCAGCAGGATATGTTCTCTCGCCTGGAGACTTTATTTCAACATAATATAGTCTCCAGGGTTCGAATTTATTCTGGAACAGATCCGCCGGGAAGAATCTGTTTCGAAATAAAGGCTTCCGTGGGAAGACTTTTAGGGGAGACTCTGTTACGCGACACCGTCATCATTTTAGTAGGACCATGTAGGACCATGTATTAAGGAAGATCGCGAAGATTCTAAATTTAGGATTTTTCGAGATTAAGTGTGTGAAATCATGGTTTCTATTCTATTATATTCTATTCTATTTTAGAATTTATAAAGCGCCTCTCACAGTACAACCTAATCAGAGGCGCTCCCAATGCGAAGAACTTCTTGAAAAAGAAAAGTCTTAAGACATCTGGCAGAAAAAGTAAAGCCTCTAGATAAAATCTGAGCACGAATAGGCCTAATAGTAGGAAGGCCATTCCACAGTAAAGGGCAGACAGAGGAAAAGGCGCGGTGTTGGGCTGTGGCAGTCCGAGATCGTGGAACAAGAAGATCATGACGATCTAAAGAGCGATTAATTGTTTCATACATAATATTTATTCAAACTTACCGCCATTCAGTTGAATTAAAACAAGAAGCTGCTGTGAATATAATATTCATCTGGTTACCGTTGCATACCTTGAATTTAACGTTTACGGACGGAACTCCAACAGAGCCTGGCTTGCGACCCACTTTCAGGTCTAGTCTCGGTGCGAGCAAAGAACCTCCGCAAACCTCCGTTAACCCATATCCTTAATATGTAACAAAATCAAAAGTAAGCAAGCATAATAATTATTATCTATTCTGTCACAAACACGATATTACAGGCATGTGATTCTACACACGCGCTGTAACAAACTTCCACAATTATAATTAACGATAGCATCGGAGATTATAGGTGTTAAACATACGTACTATTAATTTTTAAAAATTAGCGTTTTTACACGTCTTCTTAGGCTTTTTTGAGTCGTGGATTTTCATTAATTTACAATTAGAATGCAACTTTGAGGCGCGACCCCCTCAAAGTTACCTCTCTATGCATCCGTACTCCCGCCCCTCCATACTCCCCTTCCCACCGTTGACAATCTCGGTTCACGATAATAATCCATCTGTTCAATCGATTTTCGTCTCATATTGGCCAATCTTAACCCTTATAGGGTCACGAAATTTCTCAACCGATTTTGGTCACCTGGGGGTAAAAAAATACCCCCACTGTGATTCGCACGATTCCTATGATAAACTCCAATTTTAAAGTATAAAACTAAAAGAAGTTATTTATAGAAGGTTCGCGGAATGCACTGGAACAAAGAAACATATGCAGCACTGCAGGAAAATCAAAATGGCGGACAAAATGGCCGCCATAATCTTAAATGGTTATAAGTGAAGTTATGTATGCAATGGAAACATGATTTCAGAGTCTAACTCAACATTTTCGAGGTCAAGGAATGCAATGGAACCAAATTCACATATGTGGCACTGCACGAAAATCAAAATGGTGGCCAAAATGGCGGCCAGAATATTAAAATGGCTATCAGTGAAGTCATATGTGCATTAGAAACATGAGCTCAGGGTCTAAATTGATGCTACACTTGTTAACTTCACGTGATTTGCTGTAGACAATTTCATTTATTCATCCTAATTTATGAAACCAAAACGATTTCTATATATAAAACGATACTAATCATGACATACGTTTCTATTTGTCCGTGTTGGAGTCGGGAGCGCCTCTGAGTAGTTTTCTTGAAGAGGCGCTATATAAATACTTGAATGAATGAATGAATGAATGATACTATATAATGTTCAGATACTGATAAGGAGACACTGTGGCAGCAAGACACTCACGTGTAACGCATGCATAATGCTACGTTTATGAATTCCTGACTAAAATAGCTACGAAGTGGTGCTTATTCGTACTTTATAGCTGACTTGGGTGCATGGATAGATAATAAAACTGGATGCATTCTGTGCATAAAACATATTTAGGAAAAGTCACAAAAGCGATTTCTTCAACTATTTTCAGGGAAATAAATTTCCGTGAAAAACCGAGCTGGGGGTATTTTTTTTACCCCCCGGTGACCCTATAAGGGTTAAAACTGTCCTCTTTAGCTGAGGTTGGGGCGAGAGCGGGAGCGTCCCTGAGCAGTAACTTTCAATGGGCACTATATAAATTTTTGTAAATGATTGAGCTAAAACAATGTTTATGACTAATAACCAGCACCAGATAATAATCAATCCTGTCATTATTATATGTATTCAAATAAGAATGCCCTGGGTGGGCAATGAATTCATCGCCACACACACACACGCACGCACGCACGCACACACACACACACACACACACACACACACACACACACACACACACACACACACATGCCTACAGACTCACGCGCGCGCGCACTCATTGGCATGAAATTGCGTATTCTTTCGCGCATAAATAACATTAGGTCTATATAGGCCTACATTCCAGTGTGCATCATAATAAACATACACAAAATGGATGCATAAATCAGGTGGCGATTATTCCCATACACCAATGTGTCCCGCCATATGAAAAGGTACCATAAGTCGGCGTACGGTTTCACGAGAAATCGCGCATAATGACGTGGGGGAAAAAATTTTTATTATCAAATTTGAGTTCTTGGTATTTTTAGCAGCAGGTGAAAAGGACGTTTTGAGTTAATAACACTGATAATATTACTTAATAGACAACACTGAGAATTTGTTATGAACCTCTTGTAGGATAAATCGCTCAGAAGCGCTCCCAGTGTGCAAGACCCCACGATACTCATCGATGGAAATAAAGTGGCAATTTCTCATGTTCATCATTATAAGTCGGTCATTTATCATCCAATTTTTATCTGGTTTTCAGCAAAATGTTCAGCTCACTTAGCTGGTTTGTGAAGGCATAATAACTCCAAACCCGACTTATGGTACCTTTTCATATGGCGGGACACAATATCAATTATACTTAATTAAGCAGTTTTCTCTACAAGCAACAGCACTGACCTTGAAGGATGGTCAACATTGGGAACCTTGCCATCAGCAGATCTTCTGTGTCAGCACCGAGTGGAGCAGCGACGCAGACGACCAGCTTCAGATGACTCAACTCGAAATCGTCCACTTCAGGACTCTTCGCCAACAAAATGGCGACCGGTGGAACGACGAAGATACTCTCAAGCTGGAAAAAACGAAAGCAGTTTTTTGAATGCATGAATACATAATGTACACACATATTAAATAAATTATTTATTACGGTGGAATATAGAATATAATTATTTTACTGAATCTGAAAACGCATAGTACCAGAAAATGTGCATAGGTGGCCCTAACCAGCGGGATTCTGTAGTCCCTTCTGGGTTTCCTTTTGTTTACCAAGAGCGTTCATGTTTATGTTGATGTGATGATATATCTCTTGTGTTCTACTTGGTTCAATAAATTGTTTGATTGATTTTGATTATAAACACATTCATAAAAAAAGTGGATGAATTAATCAATAGGGAACTAACGTTTGTTCCGTTTAAAATATTTTGGCCAATCTTGGGTATTGTACGTAAATATTAATTGCCTTTGAGCCCGTGAAACTTGATTTAAACATTCTTGGTTTTCGTCAAACTATTAGAAAACAACCTCAGGCGTCACTTGAAGTTCTGTTAGGTCACTTCGTATTGGTAAACCTTGCGCAGGTAGTAGACATAATTATACAAAGTGCGCAGGTCATTCTTGTGTTGTGCATGTACAAAAAGTGTGTTATTGACACCTATGCAATTTATACATCAAAAAACTTATTATATAATTATATATTTATAATTATATATATATATCTGATAGTATAATTGTATAATATGTTAGTATAATTGGGTATATATCTGTTAGTATAATTATATGTGCTGATTTAACCAACATTGTAAATGTCCTGTCGTTTACCCTGTGGTCCTGAATGCATTTCAAATAAGGTCGAAGTTCAAATCGAGGCAGGAGGTAGCTCTTGTAGCCAAGTATCAATGATATCAGCACATAGAAGGAACCTCCCACATGCGAGAATGGCATAAAGATCACCTGCTCTGGGTATATCACCGAGGTGTTGCCTGGATGTCTAGAAAAAAATCAAGACACGACCGAAATTGTAATTGAAATTTTTCGTCCCTGCATTCATGTAGGTAAGTAAGTATGCGTTCGTCTCGCTTATAACACAACCTTCTTCATCTGCTGAATATTTGCGGCTTTAGCCTTATATGCATTGGGGGGAAGACCGAAAGCCAGTCACTCGGGAGACGTCTTGTAAACCAATAGGACACTACTAAAACTGGGTCAGAGTTAATTGAAACAAATTAATCTCTCATACCCAAATCTGCGCAACTGAAAGAAATTCAAAATTTTAGGACATTTTTGAAATTTAAGAAATTCAAATTATGATGTCATTATAGGTGTATTTCACTTTAGTACCAAAGAAATTTCTCTTTCCAGCGCATGTTGTCAATCATATATTTTTCTTCAGTCACATAGGGTGGGTGCTAGTTTTCTCGGCCAAATTGTGGAGCGTTTGATCGATAGCTTGCGACTTTATTAATACGGATAGGATAGAACGACGTTGGGAGAACCTGGCGATTGCAAATTGTGCTTGCAGATTGTAGTGAGTAAGTAAGACAGCTTTCTGTGGTCCGCTCGTTCCACTTGAAAACAGAATCATAGCAGGATC